>JAPDOI010000169.1:0-605000 GCA_029168955.1 Aplectana chamaeleonis | reverse complement strand
CGGCTGCATCCACAGTTACACTGTTCGGTGGAGGAACTTTTCGTTCGCCTTGCATACTGGAGAAGTGCTAAGAAATTTACTGTTATTGAAGGTTTGGAGAGTACCAAGCAATGATTCCTTAATGAACAGTAGCAGCCTAGAGAGTTCAAAACAACCTTTCGGCAAATCGACTCCATCTCCATTTGTGTGTAAATCTGAGCGGCCGCTTCGAAATGGCGAGCTAAATAATAGCAAAGGAAGGATGACTAAAATGAGAGGGGACGCACAACACTTTCGGTTTTTGCACAGCTATTTTTTAGAAAGTCTCATATTTCACACAATATGCGAGACCGGATGATTGTTCATGTTGGGGTGGTAAGGAATTAAGAAGAGCCAGAATTAAAAGGATTGATAGGGTTTGAAAAAAAATTGATACAAACTCACCACTATAACTATGCAAAGTTTTAGGCGTGCAAATGTTTGTATTTCTTATTGTGTTGCCGTCGGATTGTACATGTATTGTGTAATATGGTGATGTGCGCCAGGTTTGCCTGGAATTGACGCGACCGAGAGTTGGCGCGAGAAATCAGTCGGCGCAAGCGCTGTGAGTATATTTTAAGGTCATTCGGACGTTCGGTAGGGGTGCGGAAACCCCGTTTTCCTTCATCTTCCATCAATCCGAGTCGCATTTTTGTTTTGCTTCATCATGCTTCATCATTTGCTTCGTTTTGCATCTCTGGAAATTGTTCCACTATAGGTCTATGGGGTTGAATGAATCCTTGAAGGAAGACTCTGTTCGCGCTAGGGAGGCTTTCATTGGGTTGGTGTCAATCTGTCCTTAAAGGCAGGGTTCGCGATAAAAACGAATGTTGAGCTCTCAACATGAGAATGTAGATTTGGTCATCACAAAAGTACAAATGAGTGAAAAAACCCGGAAATTTGCGGGGAAAACGCTCAAAAACAAGGTATAATGGCTAATTACAGGTGTCGGCCGGCCCCCTAATTAACGAGATTTTCGTGAATGCTTGCTTATACGCCTTTTATTTTGCTGCTAAAGTGGTCAGTGGTCTCCAGAAATGCTCAGAAATTACGTTAGAAGCAAAATAAAAGTTGACAAAACAGGCTTCTACACAAATCTCGATAATTATGGGCGGGAGTACACCAAGCGATAATTTGTTCCTGAGCGATTTTTCTCCAATTTTTTGCTCAAATTCACTTTTGTGATGGCCAGATTTACCATTCCATGGGGATAACACAACAACCGATTTCATCGAGAACCCTGCCTTTAATTGGCCCTGAATTATCACAGTAGGACATTCCAGATTTTTCTTGCTAGGTTTCTTAAGTGCATTTATCCATGTTTGTAAAGTTTGCAGTCATAAATTTTTATTTTTCTCGTCTCTCGTGTTCGTGTTTTGAGAAAAGTTGTAGACCGGTAGTTTGTGTTTTCTGGATCATACCACTAAACCCAATTGCCAACCTTCAATAAAGCTCTCATTTAGTTGTCTACCACAAAATGAGGAAGGTGTAACTTCTCATGAATACCGTTGCTGCAAGAAATCGAATCCAACCACTGCTCCAAGGTCTACCAAACCACCCCCTCACCAAGCCAGATCAATCACTACCAGGAAGAATCAACCACGAACCAGCTCGAACCATGTCCGTAGCGTTCCGCAGCCACTTCTCTCTCACGATTCGAAATAGTTCACGTAGGTAATCCTCTTTGGTTTCCTGAACGTTTGCATTGACTAAGAGTATTTTGACACAATAATGAATCTGCAGCAGCATATTTTCAAACCTTTCTAATTAAATCGAAAATTTTTGTAAAGGCAGGATTTGCAGCCGGGCCACTTCTCAGTCCGCCTTCACCGCCTGCGCACAACGCGAGGTATTCAGCTGCAAGCATTAGAGCCCTTGCACAATGCGGAATACTCCACACACACACTGAAAATCAAGATGCATTCGTGAAGCACTTTTGAATGTCAAGCAGAACATCGAGGATCGAGAATGCAACATTCACCGACATGCTTCGAGCTCGGCTAGCATATCTAACTTGCTGTCATAGATCTTGCTGATAGCCATCAGTGTCTTTAGTATAGCTGTTGAGAACTCCTGCTTTCCAGTACACACCATAGCTTCCATACGTCTCAGGACAGAGAGCTTGAGATGCCCGCTGAACATTCATGCATTGAAAGAATCGTTCTAGAGTCACAGTCTCTTAGACTGAGTTCGTATGTACTTCTCGCGACAGGCGATCGCGACGAAGTGTGGTTTTTGATCTATAAGGATGGTGAGCGCTGTTCCGCGACGTCGGTCGCAGGAAGTATGAGCCTGGCCTCAAGCAACTCACACGACTTCCCTCCTGGTTAACTGGTGGTTGACAAACTGCATATCGCCGAGGTACTCGTACTGAGTGAGAGGCAAGCAGTCTGAAAAGTGTACAATTTGCTTGCATAAGATACCCACTGAAGTCAGGTTTATAAAAAGACTTGGTTTGAGATCCAGAGACCTCTTTACAGACGCTGACATCGCAATTAAATGCTAACGGCTTATTCGATTTCATGATACGTTTCGAGACTAAGAGGATGTATCGTACATCACTGGATGAGGGATCGCCGCAACGCTGCTTGGCGGGAAAAATTGTGGGCGGGAAAACGAAGGGAGAGTGGCTACTGATCGCGCAATTTTTCCCGCCAAGCAGCGTCGCGGCGATCCCTCATCCAGTGATGGACGATACATTTGTGGTCGAACTAAATATCGTCAGTCACTGGATGAGGGATCGCCGCGACGCTGCTTGGCGGGAAAATTTGCGCGATCAATAGCCACTCTCCCTTAGTTTTCCCGCCCGCAATTTTTCCCGCCAAGCAGCGTCGCGGCGATCCCTCATCCAGTGATGGACGATATGTTTAAAGGCACAGTTCAAGCTCAGGGACGAAATCTGAGATTTCCACATAGTTGTGAAGTAGACCCACCCTACAGGGCCCCTGCCAAATTTGAGCTCTCAATTCTTCCGAATAAGCGAGATATAGGGGGAAGCCACCCTGGGGCGCCCATACCAGGAAGCCACTTTGGCACGCCCCTTTTACGATCTTTCGAGCTCAATAGCGGCGATTAGCGATGGTTTCCGACCAGTAGCCCCGTTCTTTCCTTCATTCTCAGATTCTCTCTTTGTTCAGGTCGGTTCGCGTACATCGGTGCAAATGACGGAAGTTACGAGCCTCGGACAACTCGTCCACCATGCTTCCGTAGCACAATTTTTGAGAGGGCCATAACTTTGTTCCTACGGGGGCCTTCTACGATTCCAGAGACATCATTGAAGTCAGCGTGAGACCGTTTTCAAGATAGGCAGAAAAACAGAAAAACGATTCTGAGGTTGTACAGTGCCTTTAACCCCGATCCTGGAATATCACGCCTTAACCGTATCTTGTCTTCGAACACTTTTAATGTAGCAAAACTCACATGCTGTACTCCTCCGCAGATGGAACCGTTTCCAGATTTCTCGTCTGGACTGCGCCAGAAGATCGAAATCCTTGTCGGACTTTTCTACGACGTGATGACCGCTGAGAAACTCACCCTCCGACAGACAAGTGGCAAGAATCAAATCAAAGAAGAGTGAGAGCTGGAAAACTCACTAAAAGACAGTTACAACCTAACGGAGTGGATCTATATATACCTTCAGACCAAACGCTCCGCTATCTATTCCATAGTATGTCGATCTAGATATGGGATAGACGGAGTAAAGAGACAAGAAACGCGTGGACAGTACTGGAGGCAGATACAGGAGGGCAAGCACAACGTTCCGGGGACAATCACTGGTAGGGCAACATCGATAGCTCAGCGATTTTACTCTGTTCTAGAAGGATACACTAACGACTTTTCTCAGAAACCGTTGGTTAAACTTGTACCTCATTATCAAGATCAAATATTCCATGAGTTGATATCTGCTGAGCATCACCTTTGAAATAGAACACGGCGATCTCATCTTGGTGTAAAGATAAGCTTGAGGAATCAGTGACTTTCCATAGGGCATCAGTACCTTAGAAGAATACATTTGCTGGTTTGGGTTATACTTTTCATTCACAAACTCATATTTCTCACCAGAGATCCACACTCCGCTTTCCGTGTTTGCAGCCAGTTTGTTGATATTGCTAATAGTATGCACTATTGGATAGTCCGGCAGAATCGATGGTGTTTCCACTGTCCCCAAGGAGGACAGGAATGCAGCTCCCAGAGGTAGCTCGCCTTTAGTGGCACCCTGGGTAGAAGAAGATTGAGTCAGAAAATACAGTCGTGGTCGCTGGCATCTCTAAGATGGCCCTCGAGCTTCAGCGTGAGGCTTTCAAAAATCACGCGACACCTGTCTATTCAGAGCATGTCTACCTCTAAACACACTTCGGAAACTACTTCCAAGAAAATGATAAATCTCTTCAGCCGATGATCCCTTACACTTTGTGATAAAGGTTTTCTTTGTGAAGTACTACGCTGGCAGATGCAGGACGAAAAAAAAATTTCTCCTGATTGAAAAAAAACAATTTTAAGAAAATCCTACAGGATTTTTTCGAGTTTGTACTGAATTATGATCCACTCACCACCCAACCTTTTGTCATCTACGGTGATATGCGCTGATATGAACACTATTTTTATTTGCACAGACATTTTGCTGCAATTGAAAACGTACCAGCAGAAGCACTAAAATCTTTGAAGACTCCAGCAGCGACTCATTCAGCACGGAGAGACCACGTCTAGCACACAGATGTTCCACATGGAATGGAAACCGTTCAGGAGAAACAACTCGAGTCATTGTGTTTTCAATATACCTACGGTATTGAGCAGAGCGTTCAGAGCACTTCCAGCTGATCCGACGTCCTCGCAAGGATCTGCGATGACAAGCAGAGATTCTGTTTTAAACAGACCACAGCTCTGCAGAAAATGCATTTCTGAATAGAAACATTCCTTCACAGGCGTACAATAACGACGTTGTAAAAAACTGACTCCAAGCTACTCTGAAACGATACCCTAGCAACAAAAATTCAGTCACCTCTTTGCACTTCCTCGACATCTTGTTCTGACCGAATCGAAACTACAACTGTATTCCAGCTCATGACTTGATTTCCATAAGCTGAATGCAGAGTCTATCTAATAATTCATACTGTGGGCGTCAATGTCGCGTAAAAAATACTTAATAGAGAGCGCATCAGCACCTGAATATTTTGAAGATTGTACTGATCAGGGTTGCGCAGAGAATTTTTTTCGATAAATTTTTACCGAAACTTTTCACCGAGAAAACTTTCAGTAAATACGGCAAAAACGGTAAAATCGGTAAAAATTCTGGGCCTTGATTCCTCTACATATTCCTTGCAAATAAACGAATTTCAATGAACCTTCATACAAACAGGACCGCAGTGTCTCATTTTTAACAAGACGAACCGCCTAATCATCGAATCCTACCAACAGAATGCCAATATACTACAAGAAATGACAACCTGAAATGCCCAATTCTAAACAATGCTCCGGCTTTTTTCTGAGACGGCGCCTGCTATGAAAACATTTCTAGGTTTGCTCAAAAATAAGGACTAACTCTCCCGGAAAGCTTGTTCTTACTCATTGAAACTTGTATGCTTTGTTTTGTGATGTATTTCAATATTGTTTTTTTTTCTTGCTTTCATACGATTGTCTTAAGCATCGTAATAAATCAATCAATCAATCAAAAAAAGTAAGACTTCGATTAATCTTCTTGACAGCAGTGTCGGGAAAAATCAGTAAGAAACCTATGAGAATAATATGAAACGTTTCAGTTTTGACCTTGAGAGGGGGAAAGCTCTCAGCTCTGCTGAAAAATGATCCCTCTATTTCACACGAACCCTATAATTTCTAATGCAACCCACATTCGCGAAAACTCGCCATTCGGTCGTCGAGTGCTAGCACAAAAGGGTGGAGTGACATGTTTTGATGCTATTTTTGAGCAGCTTTCTCCTGAATTTCGTTACTATAAGGGTCCAATCTGACTTCCTTCAAAAAAAATATAATCAGGTATCTTCTCTATCGCGGCCCTGCTTTTGAGCTAGATTAGGAAAACAACCTTCCCTCGTTTTTAACACCCAGAACTAGGCCTTTTTTAGCTGAAACCGATTTCACTTCATTGATACTCTTAGTAACCTAGGCGATAAGCCTTGAGAGGTATGACTTAGCTCAAATGATGGGATCAAGATTCACTAAAGGAGAGACGAACGTAAAAAACAGCAGAAATGTAAAAAGTTGCACGGAAAAACACGGGAATCAGTAGCGTTTAAGTGCTCACAAAGGTGTTCACTGTGAGTCGTCACAGGGTTTATTCATGGAATGCAGGCGAGAAATTCGTGAAGTAGTGAAAAAGTTACTTATCTTTGTTCGGTAAAAATTTAAATTTGCCGAAAAATACCCGTAAATCCGGAAAATCGGTAAACGGTGAATGCACACCCCTGGTCCTGATCCTCCTCACAGAAAAACCGTATAAATGCAAATAGATTCTGACCGATAGCAACAGTTCGGTAGCAGTACCGCGTCTGCTCCGCAATCCGACCGTGATACCTTCGTCCTCGACAGTCCCTCTCTCTGGTGCGATAGAAGGTGGCTGATGCAACAAGCATGTTTCATCGCCAGATCTTGACTATTCCCTTCCCAACATAGGAAGTTTCAAAAAAAGTTTATCGCTGGGAAACTACTATTAGCCAAAATGGTCATTCCAAATGGAATGAACCTTTCTGGAGCTATTTTTGAATTTAGAACAAATGTTTATCTAAGCTGCCTAAGGTAGCTTTAAGCAAGGTTATAGGTGTTTTTCCGATGAATTCCGTACCTATTAAGCCTTCAAAAATACACAGTTACCTTTCAAAATTCTGGAAACTAACCTAAAATCGTTTTCAGCCTCCAAAACAACCCCACTTGCAAAATTCGGGTGAAGACACATTTTTCGAGCTTCGAACAGAGTAATAGCTATTTTCACTTGTACCGAAGGTCGGTTGAGCGTGCATTTACAGTAACGGACACAAATTTCTTGGCATGGCCTTTTCGCGAGTGATGTTTCATACATATCTTGGCTTAGCCTTGGCGAAACTTTAGTATGTTCTGGAGAATCACAATCCTTGCTTAAGGGCAGTGTTCACGATGATTTTCGTTACCGAGTTTTCCACTCAAAACAATGCGTTGGCCACCAAGTGTTACCAAAAATTACGAAGAAACGGCGAGAAACCCACTAAAACGTTTTATTTCAGTAACCTTATTCTATAACATGGATAAGTTGTCCGATTGGATGAACATGTTCACGGTGGTTGTCACCGCTAAAAAATGGGGCTAATCGAAAATGGAAGAGTATTTCAGTCAGAACGGTATTAGTTAGGGGTCGAAGTAAAGAACGGAGCAACAGAGAGTAGAGAATTGCGAAAGACGGATTCACAAAAGATTTCATTGTCATAACTAAGAGTTTCTGTGAGAGTAAAGAGGCAGGGTGAGAGTAAAGGATTTCGTGCTATCTGATCAGTTTTTCTCGGTTTCTTCGTCATTTCTGTTCAACCCGGGGCCTAACAGTCGATTCAGCGGATAATATCGAAATCGAAGATTATCGTGAACACTGCCTTTGAAGGCAGCAGACACGCTCGCAAGCGTCATTGAGATAACTACGCAGACATAATGGTATGGTTCAGCATACATCGCCTACGCATTTTGAAGCGTCAAAAACGATCCACAATGACGCTACACGAGTAAGAATTTGACCCCGTCCCTGTATCTGCCCGCCCCCTGTATTTGCCGTCCTCTTCCAAAACAGAGGTGGTGGGCCATTCTCACCGTCGGCGACGTTCGTAGGTGGTAGAATAGGTAGAATAGGTAAACACATACATCGACGACGGTGTGAATTTCCTAGCACCCCTGATTTGGAGGAGACTGCAGATACAGTGGGCGGGCAGATGCAGGGGCGGGGCCAACTTCTTACTCGTGTAGCGTCATTGTGGATCGTTTTTGACACTTCAAAAGGCGTAGGCGTTGTGCTCTGAGCCGTAGCATTCTATTTCCGAAGTTATCTCAAACACGTTTACCAGCATGTATGCTGCCTTCAAAGCATACACGGAATCGGGTTTTCAGTGTGCAGTTTTTTCATATGGAATTTTTTACCATTTTGTGATAGTATTTTGTAATAGGACTATCTCACAAAACATGACGATAACCATTCCAAACCGGTATCAGTTATTCACTTTTTGAAGATTTCCTGAACCATAGAATAACCTTGTGAGAAAATAAGCTTTATCAGAAATTTCTGAAGACCAAAATTGAACAGGTCGGAGTCAATTTCTTGAAATTCACCCCTATAAAATTATTCGCCCCAGATCCATTCCAAAATATGTGCTTTATAAGCTTTGATAAGGTATTATACAACTGGTACATAAATTTAACTGTTTTTCAATAACGTCAAAGAGAGATACCTAAAGGCACAGTACACCCTCAGATATGAATTTTGAGATTTTCATGTAATTGTGTAGAAGACCCTTCCTGTATAACACGTGCCAATTGCCAGATCTCATTTCCTCCAAATAAGAGAGATATAAGCGACCACCACAGGCCCGATCCCCTTCGCTCACCACCACACCCCCTAACAAGTTTTCGAACTCAATAGCGGCTCGATGGATGGATGAACTCAAACAAGTCGCCGTTTTTCAGTCCATTTCCGGACTGTCTCCTTATCCTGCCGTTCTCTCACGCAACGATTGCGAATGAAGAGAAATACAGGCCTGAGACAACTCGTCCACCAATTTTTCACCCTCAAAATCTTTGCATCTTTGAAGAGCCATAACTCTGCTCAAAGGGGGTCTTGGACGATTTCAGAGATACCACTGTGATCAGCGTGTGACTCTTTCCAAGATTAGCATGGAATCTAAGAATTAATTTTTTGGGTGCCCTGTGCCTTTAATAGATGCAATATCGCGTAAACATATTTCGGATTTATTTCTGAAAAAATTTCGATTGTGATTATTTTTTACTAGGTTATGCAACGGTTCCGAAGACCTTCAAATGGCGAATAGCTGCTACGGGTTTGGAATTGTAATAGGCATGTTAAGAGGGTATAGGCCTAATTTTGAAAAGTATTACCACGAAGAGCACTCTGCACTCTCGAAACATAATCTTGTGTATGTCAAAAGTAAGACTTGCGATGCCCATAACATACTTAAGTTCGACTTTCCTTCGGGGAAAATTTGAGTGCAAAACGCAACTTCTGACAATTTAAGCGCTACCGAGTACATGAATCCATGGACGTAACGAAACTACGAAAAAAATCTAGTGAAAATCATTGTTATTCGGATATTTGATCGGTTCCGTCCCGAGTCTGGTTTTCTTATTTAAAAAAAAAATGTGGAATAGCATGACATATGAAACCTATGCTGAGCTCTAATCGAGTTTTTTCTTGATAATGGGAAAGTGAAAAAATATCCCGAAAAGCTGGTATAACTGGTGACAACTGGCAGTGGATGAATTCTTACGGGGAACATTAAAAGCAGTGATCGAGTGACCGCCAGCTGAGCGAAAATGACACGGCGGGCTTGAATCGATAGCGCTGCCAGTGGGAGGTGAGTAAATGTTGTTGTTGACAGTGCAGTGGAAACATATGGGCAATTTCTGAAAATTTAGCTTCCTGGCAAAAGTAGCGATTTGGCAATATCATTTAGAAGTCAAAAAAAATTTGAAATATCTTTAAAAAGTGATTTGGAGTAAAATAGCCTGGAGTAATAAAAAAGCAGGAAAATGAAGTGAAATAACCAAAAAAATAGGATTTGGTGGTCGGCCATTTCACAAGCTTCTCCGTTAAACTTATCAAAAGGGAATCATGCACGATATGGAATGGAGCGTTGCCTTCACCCAGCATGACATATGCTGATTCCCTTATTACAGCTTTCAAAAACGGCTTAATGTTTCCGTTGCGTGCTTGATTTCGTTTTGTTAAGTTTAAAGGAGAAGCTTGTGAAATGATCGACCACCAATCGTATTTTTTGGTTATTTCACTTCATTTCCCTGCTTTTTCATTACTCCAGGCTACTTTACCCCAAATCACTTTTTGAAGATATTTCAAGACATTTTTGAAACTTTTTTTGATCATTATCAAATCGTTACTTTTGCCAGGAAGCTATGTTCTCAGAAATTTCACAAATTTTTCCCAAAGGTTCCCTTTCTGACTTCAATTTCGCTCAACGATTTCCATTTTGGAATGATGAAACATCTAACAGACGATATTGTCGTATGAGTACAATTTTTGAAACCTATGACTTACAATCATAAAAAAATAAAACTCATTGCCGCATTTGGTGCAAGATGTGAAAAATCGATATTATTGATCATTAATATTTGGTCTGGCATGATGAGAAGAATTTCCCAAACAAGGGACTTAGAGCCATCAACAATCGGAGTTCATTGCGGCATTTTGTGCAACAGGCGAAGAAATCAATATTATTGGTCGGTCTTTATCCATAATGACCGATGAGCAAAACTCCTCAACCGAGAAAACCAATCCCAAAAGCAATCACCACTGTTCGCCTCATTTTTGGCAACAAGCACGAAAATCGATAATATTGATTATATGATCGAATACGAGTTTTGACAAGTTCAGTACTTACCTCCGACGACCTGTGTTGATTGGCTGCAAATTCACCCACACACCCCGGTCTCCGCAGCAAAAAAAAGAAGTTTTCGTGCTCCACGGCTAATTTAGTATGTAAACCCACGGTTTTGAGGTACCCTTCGAAGTAAAGGTATCGAGTTCAAATTGAAATAGGAGCGACCTGCACCCATTTCCAGCCCCCTTTCCAAAATTGAGCACCCTAGCTCAAATTTAATTGCTCAAGATCGTGAACGCCGTCGAAAAAAAGAGATTAACAGAGAAAACTTGCGGTTTTTCAAAATTTTCTCAAATTCTAGGAAACCATTCTAAACCATTTCTGGGCATTACATACAACTTTTTTGCGCTCTTTTCAATACAATTTGGAGCTAATTTCTATTTTCAGCCCGAACTTAGATTTCGAAAAGCGGGTTGCGCGCGTGGCCGATTCAAAACCAAATCTGGTGCGCGCTTCGCGAGCACCACAATTTCGGCGATAAACTGATATGAGTCAAAAATTGCTAGCAATATTAGATTTCTAAGTATACGCTAACGCTCATTATTTTAGCAGAAACGACGTTTTCGAAACCTGCTTCAGAGCGCAAAGGCGACATTGGCGACTTCTAGTTCAGTATTCTTGAATCTTTCATGATTGTTGGCCACCCAGTTATAGTCTCGAAAAAGGTCGTACGTCCGCGTCGCGACCGCACACGCCACCTTGGTTTTAACGACGCCATCCAAACGCATTCTATATATGTTCTCTTTACGGGGGTAGCAAAGAGTAGTTAGGACTTTACTTCTCATGATTAGAAGTGAGGAAGTAATAACGACATTGGTGAAGAAGTCGATGCGGACGTTGTCGCCATGGCGGAGCTGGCTGACGCGGGCCTGGCGTTAGACAGTACATACTCCATTTGTCGTCCGCTCGAAACTCGCTGGCTTTGAAGAATGCGAATAGCCTTCTTAATTTCGACTTTTTTTTGGTTTATGAGCGTCTGGAAACAGAAAGGAGAGTCGCGGCAGAAAATCGCTTTTTACCAAGTCACGTTAAAGTCGCGAAGAGTGGCGGTTTGAGAGGGGGGGGGGGGGGTGCTTGTTTGAGTGGTGGAACTTTGATGAGGAAGTACAGGAGTCTCAGCAACTGTATGAATTGTTGTGTCGCTCCAACACACTGTTTGTTATTTTGTTTAATTCATGAAAAAACTTCGCTGTTAGGGAAGACAAAAACACTTACACTGATTGACTGCTTTTTGAAAAGATTCATCAGAAAATCCCTATTTATTCGCACCTTTCCCTTTTTCTTCAGAAAAGTGGAGGAATCATTGGGAAAATCAACAACAGCCCTCATGAATACCTCAGGGAGAACAAAGTCCTGATGCACTAAGGAAGGAAGGAACAATTTATGGGTCTGAAGCACGAGCATGCAAGGGACACATTATCGCGTTCTGCTCGCGCGTGAAAACATTCGCCACTCTGGGAGATGCTCTTGGTGCGAAAAAGTCTCCAGAGACAAGATTACTGATGGCGGCCCGGCAAAGACGTAGCTTCAGCCGCTCTGACGAGCCTGTTCTATTTTGAGATTCCTTTGCTCAGATTGTGATGATGACCATATTCATTTGAATCGATTCAACCCACAAGTCCGATACTGCATCAAAAATGCTAATCCGTGAAATCCGTTGAAGTAGAGAGTGGATTTCAATCAACTTCGTTACTTCGCTGGAGATAATCGTGAATGCAACATCAGCTGTCAAGTGTCTCTGTTTTGTTCTTTGATAGTTTTTTCCAATCAACTTGATTTGCCCCTAACAAATGTTTCCAGCTGACAGAAGTTTATTCTGTGAACATGGGACAGCAGGTTTTCTGAAGTCACACATCCTATAGTCATTGCATTAAAGGCACAGTCCAACCTCAGTATCGACTTTTTGTGTTCCTGTCTATCTTGAGAACAATCCCACGCTGATTCCAATAATAACTCTGAAATCGTTTAAGTCCCCCTAAAAATGGAGTTATGGCCTCTCAAAAATTGAGCTACGGAGTCATGGTGGACGAGTTTTCCGGGGCTTGTAACTTCCGTCATTTGCAACCTATGTATGCGAGCCGATCAGAATAAAGAGAGAGGCTGAAATTTGAAGAGAAGAACGGGGCTATTGATCAGAATTCATCTCTCATCTCACCACTATTGGGCTCGAAAGATCGTAAAAGGGGCGTGCCAAAGTGGCTTCTCAAGGTGGGCGCCCCAGGGTGGCTTCCTCCTAAATCTCGCTTATTCAGAGGAACTGAGAGCTTGCACTTGACAGGTGTTATATAAGGTGGGTCTACTTCACAACAGTATGGAAATCTCAGATTTGGTCCCTGAGCTTAGTCTGCGCCTTCAAACATCACTATGATCTATGTGTCATTTTCCTATAGAGTGAGAACATTTCCGGTATTCGTTCCTTGGCATCCTCCTTTTCGAAAAGGTGAATAACAGAATCTGAAGCCATCGCTCACTTGGAAACCACTTTGCATTTTTCAGGCTCATTTTCATGAATGAGCCCAATAAGACCACAAAGGTAAACTTCGGCGCGTCAAAAACGTAGGGTCATTACGTTGGAAGGGGTCAAAGATGAGGATCCGCCACCAGTTCTCACCAGTCATCTACCACTTTTCCATAGAATGTTCTCCGCCAACGCGTAGCTAGATGCCTCACACGGAAATAGAGATGCTCAGGGTTTCGGAGGCATCCAGTCTGATTTTGGCACGAGAATTTACGAAATTTACGGAAGGTTTAGCCTCAGTTGGTGAAATTTTAGCTACAGCGCCCGCATATTCTACGCTTATTCTCGTTTCAGCACTCGGTCGATCGACCCACCCAGTCTTGATCCGTACTAGATAGGCGGTATCAGCTGTGATCGACCTATCGCCGTTTCTTCCCCACGGCCTGCAGCATCGCAGCGGCCAAAATTATCCCTAGCAAGGGCTTCCAGAGAGCAACACGGGATCACCCTCCACGACCACCCACAGAGTGTCAAGTTATCCGTGGGTTGACTGGGCCAACACTGTTCGAACCGCATCCCTGCGTTTCGCGTAGCCAACGCGGGTTTGAGATTGCATTTCGACAGAGGCTGTCGCTAAATCCGTAGATTCTCGCTAAAAAATTATAGCGAGAATATACGGCAGAGAGATCAGTGTTTCGAATTCAGCCTTCGTTTTTACGTAGAATACGCGCAGAATTTGCACCCTTGCAGCCTCGACACAAGAATATGCGGGTTTTCGCTATCGTAGCCAAAACCCGTAGTTTACCGCTACATGGAATGGGGCGGCGTTTGAGGACGCGCCCTCGGAGGCATCTAGCTACTCGTTGGCAAGGTTGATGCGACCGTCAAACAACATATAAAACAGTTGCGGCACAAACTCCACATCCCTAAAAACTTTGAGAATGACAGTGACGAGGTCTCATAATGCCGAAAACTTCATGAAATATTTTGGCGCAAAACTTTATTTCAATTTTACAGTGTGTTCAGGCTGACTTTTTTTTTACAAATCAAGGTTTTTCGTGGGCACTTTCGACATTGCGTACACTCACCCAGTGGGTGAACATACCCAGGTTGTAGCCTCGAGGCGTATGACCTACCGACGGGTCAAAACTTTGAAAAAAAAGCTCTTCTCTCCACGCAATGTTGACGGAAAGCTATCTTTCCATGACTGTCCCGTAAATCGCGCTTTCTTTGTGAGCAATTTTCTAATTTTCATTCGATTGAGCGAACACGATCGAAAGTTATCTGAGAAAGCAAATTAATACATAACGAAATATAACGAAATTATACAGTTTACCGCAATGTTAAAAGGACCTTGCGGTCACACAATAAAATTACTGATTTTGTGGATGAGTTACGGTTTTTCTTTTTTATTCACGCTTGTTTCTGCTCCATTTTTGTTTTTTGTTAATCTTGTGATATTACATGATATTACGAATAGGGTTTTTTAGATTTCACAACAGAATTATGAAAAAAGACACTTTGAAGCCTAAACAAACGGCTGATTTCCCTCACGCACCAAGACTAGCCCCTATTCGCCATATTTAAACAGGCAGAAACAAAAACAATGCCGAAACAAACAAGAAACAAAAAAAAGAACCGTAACTCATCCAGAAAATCAGCTGTGCTGTCGATCGATAGTGAAATCTGGCAAAGGGCCAGGTTTCTCACCGTAGTTTTAGCGTGTGACCGCAACCGCACCATGTCCTTTAAACATTGCGGTAAACTTGATTTTATTAGAATAGTATACGTCCGCTGTACTATTCGTAGTCTCATTGAGGGCGTCACGCCCAGAACTTTTCCAAAATTGGCATAGATTGAGATATAATAAACTGCTGCGAAACATACGGATCAAGCTGCGCACGTATAGTCTGTCCAAATGAAACAACCCGCCCACGCGGTCGGCGTGCGTGTAGAGCGGCTCGTGAAGGTTTTTTCGGACGAGCCTACCCATGACTGAAAAACAGCTGACTGAGATCATTTGTCTGATATTTCTGCTAATCGATTCACTGAACCGAAAAATACCCAAGAGACGGTTGCTCAACATGCCCGCCGACCTGAGCGGACAGTCTCATTCGGACAGCCTTAAAGGCAGTGTTCACGATGAAAAAAGTTTTCGAAATTCCACTGGGATTGGGTAGTGGAGGGACACTCTGTAACGTTAACGTCGAAAGAACGCATGAAAACGAGCCAGGAAGAGCCCAAAAGAGCCCTAAGTTGCAACTTCGAGCGCATTGAAAACCCCAAAAGCGCATTACACGCCCACCGACGTGAACAAATGAATGCTCGAGATCGTGAGATGAGCGATGATTTTCAACCATTAGCCCCGTTCTTCCCTTCATTCTCAGCTTCTCTCTTTACTCAGGTCAGCTCGCATAGATCGGCTGCAAAAGACGGAAGTTACAAGCCTCGGACAACTCGTCCACCATGTTTCCTTAGCTCAATCTTTGAGGGTCCATAACTCCGTTCCCAGAAGGTCTTGTATGATTTCAGAGACACCATTGGAATCAGCATGGGGCCGTCTTCCAGATAGGCAAAAAAAAACAGAAAAAAAAACGATTTCCTTCGTGAACACTGCCTTTAAGAGAGTGAAGCGCTTCACGTGGACTAGTCATTTGCTTCAAATATGTAAATTATTATTATTTCTTAAGCACAACTATTTTCATGAAAAAAAATGATTCTATGACGTTCCCATTCCTGGCTGGAAACGTGAAGTGTAAGATCTCTGATACTCGTTTGGCAGTCACCTCGTAACATCGAGGCAACTGGTTTCAAATCGAACTTGCCTCATTATGGGGAAAAAGTCGCTCTACCAAGTGTGAATAGGGACCGACCTCACTTTGGAGTCGCCTCACATTTTCACTTGGTAAGGCGAAATTTCCACAATAGTGAGGCGAGCTCGATTCAAGACTAGTTACCTCTATGTTATGAAGCGACCCCTTCTGTCAGAAAACATGCTAAACTGTCCTTATTGGAACGAAATCCCGGTCCCAGTTGTGGATGGCCGCTCTGCTACAGCGCTTTAAAGGCAGTTTTCACGATAAAAATCGTTTTTCTGCTTTTCCGCCTATCTTGAAGATGGTCCCATGCTGGTCCCAATGATGTTTTTGGAATCGTACAAGACCTTTTGTAAACGGAGTTATGGTCCCTCAAAGATTGAACTAAGGAAACATGATGGACGAGTTGTCCGAGGCTTGTAACTTCCGTCTTTTGCAGCCGATGTATGCGCGCTGACCTGAGTAAAGAGAGGAGTTGAGAATGAAGGAAAGAACGGGGCTTTTGATCGGAAACCGTCGCTAAACTCACGATCTTGAGCATTCATTTGTTCACGTCGGTGGGCTTGTGTTGATTTTTTGGGGTTCGCCTTGCGCTCGAAGTGGCAACTTCGGGCTCTTTTGGAGCTTTTCCTGACTCGTTTTCGTGAGCTCTTTCGACGTCAACGTTACAGTGTGCCACTCCACTACCCATTCCTAAAGGAATCTGAATCACATTTTTTATGGTGAACACTGCCTCTGAAGATCTTGTGGACGCGCATTGGAACAACGTCAACGGCCGCCGTGGGAGAATTTGTCGCGAGTGAGTCGCAGCGACGTGTCGTGAGGGCTGACATTCTGCGAAGATGTCGAAGCCTGTGTAAGGTGCAAAATAACTAGCCTCGCTCAGACACCACGCGCGACGGTCTTGTCGCTTCGTGGAAGGAGAACTAGTTCCATTGCTAACCCCATCAGCCGAGTGAGAAAGGTTTGTATGACGTTCGGCGTAATGTTGCGCTGATTTTCTCTATCATTAGATGAGAGGCCGAACACTCAATGACTTGGCGGCTATGTGGAGTGAGAACCGTTTGCTCGACAAAAATGAAGAACCCACTTTGTCGTGATCAGTGATCTAGTAGTGCTGCGGAGCGATACATGCACTGTGCAACTAGGGTTCGAGTTCAGTCAAGTGCATGGTTTTCACATGGCATTAAACTTCCTCAGCTTTTACAAAGAAAGAAAATAAGCTGTCCGGAGTGCGCAGATTGGCGCAGGGTTCGGAATGGTGGCTACTACGGTTACGGTCTAGATTCGCGTCCGTTTTGAATGCACTTTTGCTCATCATCCCAACTATCATCGCAAGTCGTAAGTTGGTATTTGCAACTCACGACTTGTCATGATAGTGCTCTCTTATATCAGTACTTATCCGCACCACGCCAGCTTCCGTACGGCTCGTGAAGCCCACCTGACGTCATCCAAACTTATCAACCCCATGAGGTACTGCACCCAAGCCCCTGCCTGCTAACCGTCAGCACGCATTTCCGTATGTTGACACACGGCTGTCAGAGGGGGCAGGTTACTTCTGGCCCGGCAGTACACTCCACTCTCGCAACAGTGGTCATCCGCAACTGCGGTCTGAACAATAAGAAAAGCGGTCAATACTTGTGTTAGGTGAGGACATTTTCGTGCGGACGGGTTAGAACTCTCGCTCATCCCCTGAAACCAGTCGACTCTGTTCCTTTGTGGGCTATTCCTGCATTTCTCGACAGAGTTGATGTGCAAAACTTCGAACGCGAATAGTGCCTGAGGAGGAAGTCATATTTTATGCAGTAGAAAGAAGCGCAAATTTTTCCGCGGGTTCCTCACTCTATTGAAGCTTCTCAGAACTCGCCCCTAAACGACCTCTTAAAGTTAAGCGCTTGCACGTACATGGGAAAAGTCCTCAGATTTTTCTGGTTACTAGGTAAGTTAAGATACAGCGGAGATCATGCAGTGCTTTTTCACTTTTTCATTCTATCAAAGTTGACTCAAACTTGGTGCCATATGTTATAGCATGCACCGAGTCTGCGCAGGTCATCAATATCATATCAATATGGCACGCGAAGTATTTGTAGGATCCGTGTCAACTTTATGTTCCAAAGGATACACTGCATGTTATATGTTCTCGATTGATGAAAAAAAAACATACATGTAAAATTGTAAAATATGTACTCGAATGTCTCAAGTATCTTACCTATATGTGGCATGTGATATATTTACATATCCTTTTATTGCATGCAGCATACAGTCATATCACATGTAACACTGGATCTTTACTGGACTTGCATACAAGACTCTAAAGCAGGGTAGTGCACGAGGTGTGGGCCGGCCAGTTTTGCTCAGACCCACCCTCTAATGGAAATTTTGCTCAGACCCCCCAGAAACGTTAGTAGGTCACTTTTGACCGTTTTCTCCCACCCCCACTAAGAGCCGATGTTTTCAAGCAGTTTATACAGCAGGTTTACATACCTCTAACGTTTCACTGCAGTAACATTTCTCTTGACGTATTCAAATGGTAAGTATATAATTGTCAAATGTTAAAAAACCAAAATCGACAGCTAGAAGCCAATGCTTTGCGAAAAAAATTCGGATGTTCGAGAGGACAAATGGACAAACAGCGCCTATTGTATTTATGCAGAGAAGAACTGAAAGTGCAAAAGTATATGAAACTGGTAACAGTTTGCGCTGTGGAATAAAACGCGGATATTTGCTAGAGGGTTCGACACAGGGATAAGATAATTTTTTTCTGAAATGCGGAAATCGAAAATCGGAACGACCTTCGAAATTTTGGAAATCGGAAATCGGAACGTCAAAAACCATCGGAAATCGGAAATCGGAAATGGGTTCAGCGAATTTCTAAACCCTCCCTTCTTAACTGTGCCCACCAAAAAAACTTGGGCTTGTCCTTCTTTATTGAACAATTTTAATGTAAATACTCTTTTGACGCAGCTGGAGTTATACGATCTCCCATATCTTCACAATAATGCGTTGGTGAGCCAAAAAACTCCACCTACGTTCTCAGGCGGGCCCAACCTATGATTCAAACCCAAAAACGGTGAGTGTATTTCAGGGCGTACGATGTCTTTAACGCGAGATCGGATACGATTACGCGTGTTCATTGCTTTAGCTGAAGAGTACTCAAGCCGTCGTGAAAAGCGTTCAGGGCGATGACGAAGTGGCGCAGGACCCCAGTGGGTGTGTGCAGGATGTATTCAGGACCTCCGTGGGAGTGCGCAGGTGAACGGGATCCCGAGGGAGCGTGCAGATTGTGTGGGGAATCACTGGGATTGTGCAGGGGTCATGAAATGCGCGCAGGACATTTCTGGAAGTGTGCAAGGAGTCGGGAAATGTTTGCGAGACTTCACTGGGAGTGTGCAGGAGATCGAGAAATCCGCTCAGGACTTGAGTGGGAATATTCTGTACGTCGGGAAATGTGTGCAGGACTTCACAGGATGTGCGCAGGACGTTGAGAAAAACGTGAAGGATTTTACTGAGAAGTCCTACTCACACCCTGCACACTTCCAGTGGGGTCCGGCACACATCCTGCACACTCTCACCCGAGTCCTGCACACTCCCTCCGGGGTCCTGCTCAAATTCTGCACACTCCCAATGGGGTCCTGCGCACATTCTGCACACTCCCACTGAGGTCCGGCACAGATCCTGCACACTTCCACTGGGGTCCCGCGCACATCTTGCACGATCTTGGTCCTGCACGCTTTCTACGGCGTCCTGGATGTCCTCCTTTCGAATCGAAAGATTGGTAAGCTTGCACAAACCTTGGTGGTAAACTCGCGTTCGAAGGTGGTGGTTAACCCACGTCGAAAACCCATTTAGTATCAACCCTGGCTTTGCTTAAAGGCAGCGTCCGCGCAGAAAACCGCACTTGGTTTTTTCATATCAATCCAATGTTTGAACCCAGTGGAGATAGTTGGCAAAGCTTGAGACCTCAAAGCTGGGTACTCGTAATGCTACAGCCTTTCGAAAACCGCTCCGTGGTCTGAAAAGGCGTTTTCCCGGTCGATCATCTAGCACAAGGAGCAGAAGCGCCACAACAGGCCCCGGCAAATCCCAATGTCCATAATCTTTATTTCGAGAAATTCTCGCGTTCAAACGTGTGTATCGGAAGCTTCTTATTTTAATAGGATTCCTGACACTAAAAAGGCCAAAAGAAATAATCAATTTAAGAAGTTACAGGGGCTAAACACTTTCAGACGTCCAGCATTTCCGACAATTGTGTATTACACAAGACACACCGGACAGACGTTGAAAAAAGGAAGGTGAATGCTTCAGGATTTTCAAACGAATTTCTCTCCAGAATTTGAGTGTTTTGGGTGGTCTTTTTGCGATATATCACAACCTGGTGAGGTTACCTGCTCAAAATAGTGAAAAACTTGAACACGATTTTTTGCGCGTACACTGCCTTTAAAGTGAAGACGAACCTCGAATTCGAATTCAGTGCCCGAAATAACCCCCTAGGAATTCGGTAAGGCAAAGTGTAGAAAAAAGTCAGATTTCCTAGATGTTTCCGATTTTTTTTCCGCATTCTCAGGCTTTTTTTAGGCAATCGGAAATCGTAAGGTCAAAAACCATCGGAAATCGGAATTCCGCTCATCCCTGGTTCAACCCCGCCCGAAGTCCATTTTTTTACGAGTCACGAGAGTAGGTAATTCGAGTCAAGCGTGATTGATTTACAAAGTATACCAGCTCTGACCGTCTAAGATGGACGCCGAAGGGCACTACACTGTAAAGTACGAGTTATATCGAAAAATCCTGGCTTTAAGGAACTAGAAATCATACTTTAGCGTTTGAAACACTCCGCACCCCTGGAGAAAGCCTTTGAAGAAAATTCACTAGGTGTGGATTTTCTCTTTAAAATGCACTGAGGGCCCACAGCTGGGCCTACACCCAAGTACTGAGAGAACGCTAAAAATGTTGCAGAACCCTCACCAGGGAAATTTTCTTCGAAGGCCTTCTCCAGATGTGCGAGTGGTCCTAAACGGTAGGGTTCAAACTTGTGTAGTTTCTTAAAGCTAGGTTTTTCCCCACACACCTTATTAAGAACTTAAGATACTGCAGTTATAAAACCCAAATTTATGTTCGTAGACTTGGCCGTTTTTTTTATCGTCTTCCGCTATCTACTGTGCTTATCTGGGCTAAATTCCGGTCCGCAATTGCGTCTCGGCACGCTTTGCGGCCACACGCGCTCGGATCAGTCGGGTTCCCAGCGCCAAAGCTCACTCGGTGTGGCTACTTTATACAACTTTCCCCAATTTTTCTTGGTTCCAGTTTCCAAAACCCACCTAAAGCCAGCAGACCGGCGGCTAAGGCGCTGGAAGCTCTTCTGGCTTTGGAGCGAGCGGCCGCAAAGCGTGTCGAGACGCAATTGCGGACCGGAATTTGGCCCAGATAAGCACAGTATGTAGCGGTCTTCGGCGCTAATCTGAGATGATGAAAGTTTGTAACCAGTGTAAATCGACCACGCCGGACTCAAATATCCTATTCTCATAACTCCTCAATTTCCAAATTGACGAGTTCCGGCGAGACCACACCTGAGAAAGGTGTGAACCCGTGTTTTGTGGCGGTCTTCAGCGTTCATCTGAGATGGCAAAAGTGAGTACTGTGCTTACCTGGGCCAAATTCCGGTCCGCAATTGCGTCTCGACACGCCTTGCAGCAGCACGCGCTCGAGTCAGTTGAGTTTCCACCGCCGAAGCCGACTCGAAGTGGCTTTTTTATACAATTTTCTCCAATTTTTCTTAGTTTCCAGTTTCTAAAACCCATCTAGAGTCAGCAGATCGGCGGTTGCGGCGCTGGAAGCTGTTCTGACTCGGCAGCGTGCGGCCGCAAAGCATGTCGAGACGCGATTGCGGACCTGAACTAGGCCCAGATAAGCACAGTTTATAGGGTGAATAGACCCGGCTCAACTCAAATATCAACTCTCGTGACTGATAGAAATCATTTGCAGAATTCATTTAGCATTTAGTAGTCAATCTACTTCGGACTTTTTACATGTAGGATTCATATACCCTCTGGTTCCGGGCCTGATTTAGTGTGTGCGATGGCGGACTTGCGTCATGTGGGCGCGACGCATCGCCTTCGTACAAGCTTCCGCGCCCGCTTCTCACCAGCTGATCGTGTGCGCTTTTTTTCTACATTTTCAAGGTTTTCCTACTTCTTTGATCGTACGAGAGCGATGCGTCGCGCCCCCACGACGCAAGTCCGCAACTGCACACACTAAATCAGGCCAGGAACCAGAGGATATGTATTGAATATTATTCTGAGAAGACCTTTACTTCATCCTAAACTCCCTAATGGAACTCCGCGACTCGTAAATCAGCCTTTTAGTTAAATCGCAATAAATATTATGTAAAAATTGTGTAAAAATTATCTATGTAAAAATTGCTCCTGACGGTTTTTACTCACAAACGCTTTGGTTCAATTGTCTTTGTCCAGATATTAGACCCCGCTTTCACCCCTCCGGAGCTCAGACCCCCCCCCCACTTGTGAGGGCCCACACACCCGCGCCGAATCTGCTTGAAAGCATTCAAGAACAAACTAAGAGCGTTTTTACATGGATTTTCCGCTTCTCGAATCAACAAATAAATAAATAAAGTTTAACATACGGCATGCAACTGGCATGTAACTTACAATTATAATTCATGCAGTGCGACACCATATGGAAGTCAACCTATGCGGAATCTCCGAAGTTTCAAGCTTAAGCACGCTGCTTTAGGGTTAGATCTGCAAGTTTCCAGTTGCTGTTTCAGATACAACCAGCAAGCTTCTAGGCTCACTGGCACACCCCAGATGTTTAAAGCTTGCCGTTCCATCATCACTGCTTCAATACCTGGAGCAGAGAGCCGAACTAACTACAGAAGTGTTGTATTCCGACCCTCTCATTCTTCTAACGCCTATCAGGAGGCATGAAGGTTGAGAGAACAATGACAAGTTACCACTCCGCCTAATGTCAATCGAATGAACTCAAGGCAGGGCGCGAGGTGTTCCACGGCCCGTATGCTGCGCCGTTTGAACAAGTTGTTCAACATGGACTACCAATGGCTGTTAAGATTTGAATCATATCACTACATTATACTACCTGTAACTCACTGTGGTAGAGATGATACACATTAAACTTTGACGATGATATGTCACAATACCTTTGGAAAACATCCGAAATCGTTTTTCTGTTTTTTTTTCTCGCTTATCACTGAGACGGTCCCACACTGATTCCAATGATGTCCGTGGAATCATCAACAACTTTGGGAACGGAGTGATGGCCTGAGATTGAACTGCGAAAAAGTGGTGGACGAGTAGTCCGAAGCTTATGATTTCCTCCAATCGCAACCGCTGTGTACAAGCGGACCTGAATATTTAGAGAGGCTGAGAATGAAGAAAAGAACTGAGCTGTTATTCGAAAACCGTCACTCATCTTCCCACTGTAAAAGGCAGTGTCCACGATAAAATACGTCTTTCTATTTCCGTCGAAAATCAAAAGCTCGATGGCTCATTGCAACATTAGCGCTCAAAAAACAGCAAAAACGGGCCCAGCAGTGCCCGTTACGGTCTTGAAGGCACAGTCCAAGCTCAGGAACGAAATTCGAGATTTCCAATTGTGAAGAAAACCCATCCCACATAACACCTGCCAAACTCGAGCTCTCAATTTTTCCGAATAAGCGAGATATAGGAGGAAGCTACATTGGGGCCCCCACATCAGGAAGCTACTTTGGCACGCTCCTTTTACGATCTTTTGAGCTCAACAGTGAAGAGATGAGCGAGACGATCAATAGCCCGTTCTTTCCTTCACTCTCATTTTCTCTCTTTCTTCAGGCCAGCTCGCAAAGATCGGTTGCAAATGACGGAAGTTACAAGCCTCAGACAACTCGTCCAGCATGCTTACGCAGCTCAATTTTCGAGGGGCTGTAATCCCATTATCACGAGGTCTTGCACAAGTTCAGAGACATCATCGGCATTAGCGCGGGACCGTTTTCAAGGCAGGCAGAAACATAGGAAAACGTTTCCTAGGTTAGAGAGTGCCTTTAAAGGCAGTGTTCACGATGAAAAATGTGTTTCAGTTTCACAAGGAATGGGTAGTAGAGAGGCACACTCTAAAGTTGACGTCGAAAGAACGCATGAAAACGAGGCAGGAAGAGCTTGAAAAGAGCCTGAATTTGTCATTCTGAGAGCACGGCAGACCCCAAAAGCGCAATGCCTGCCCTCCGAGGTGAACAAATGAAAACTCGAGATCGTGAGATGAGCGATGGTTTCCGATCAACAGCTTCGTTCTTCCCTTCATTCTCAACATTTCCCTTTACTAAGGTCAGCTCGCATACATCGGTTGCAAATGAAGAAAGTTGCTGGCCTCGGACAACTCGTCCGCCATGCTTCCATGGGTCAATTTATGAAGAGTCATAACTCCGTTTCTAGGTGGTCTTTGACGATTCCACAGACATCATTGGAATCAGCATGGGGCCGTTTTTAAGACAGGTAGGGAAACAGGAGATATATGTATTCTGCGTTTTGACCTTTTCATGTTGTTATATTCCTAAAGTGACTGAAGGTTGCAAAAGGCCCCCTCAAAAACGTCAAGTTTAAACAAAACCATTTTAGAAAAATTCCGAAACAAATTGGGAGTTCGCGCCGAAATCAACTTGGGACAGTTGCGCGTAGAACGCAAGGAACAGTTCTATGATTCGTTTCTTGGCGCAGCGTTGGAATCTTTTAGCTTTTGATTTCCTACATAACAAAACAATCCCTTGAACAAAATCAAAAGGGGTTACCAACCCATCGCTATCAGCTGCTTCCGATCGATACCAAATGTGAAATCGACTGACGTGTGCATTGCGCCCTACAACGCGCCAAGGCACACCCGCCGGCATCAACCACGGAGTTTTGTTCCTTTCAACAACGGATCGACCTCAAGGCCGGCCCCCAAAACCTAGGAAGCCGTTTTGAGGTAAGCAAATCTTTATTCAGAGGCATTTTTGAAACTCCACACTTACTTAGTGACATTATCATAGCCCACTAGTCTGGCTGAGCTCGGTTCTGATCGTGTACGATGCCTTTAAATGCAGCATACACGCTCGTAAACGTGGTTGGGATAACAATGTGAATCGAACCGTATTGCTTGCAACATAATGCCTACGCATTTTGAAGTGTCAAAAATTACCCACACTCGATAGGTCGTCTATGGGGGCGTGCCAAAGTGGCGTCTTGCTGTATCTCGCCTATTCGGGATATTGAGAGCCCGGGCCTGTCAGGTGTTATACAGTAAGATCCACTTTTCCATTATATAGACATCTCAGATTTCCTCCCTAAGCAGTCCCTTCAAACTAAATTTTTTCCGAATCTCAAAATTATCCAAGTGAAGAGCGCTCCCTAACAATATGCGATCCAATAAAACTGAAATTTAAACATCAAAATTCTCTGTCATGAACAGTCCTATTCAATAAATTTATCAACTAATTTACGGAAAAATTAAATTTGGAAGGAGCAATTAAAAACTCATCTTAAAGGCAGTGTTGACGATAAATTCCACTTCCGATATCTCCACGGTTTACGAAAGGTCTGGTACCCTATATAGCGAGACATGCATAAAAAGGACACGAAAGACGCGTTTTTGAGCCAAAACAGGCCCTCTCTTGTTTACGTTGATTTTTGAGCGTGGAGGAATTGACCGCTAGAAGGATGACACCTATCAATGCAATGAAGCGATCAGCTCGCTTATCAGCACTTCCTTCAATTGATCATTCCTGTAGCCTGAGTCTTCATTTGTGTATTCCGAGGGGGCGGATCTGGGGCACGAGGCGTGTCTGGTGCACCGAAACGCTTGTTTGCAGCCGTTATTTTGTCACACCTGGCTCGTTTCTTACCGTTCTTTCGACACTGGGAGCCTAGGATCCTTCTCGTCTATCATTTCACTGTAGAAAGTCAACTGGGATGATCATCTAGAACGCTGCCTTAAAGACGTGGAAACCGTCTTTCCTTTGAACAGTGCCTACGAGCGTGCATCTTCCCACGACTTCGATCGTCACCAGCCGTGAGCGGTCGTTTTTTTTGACGAAGCATCGTTACCAGCAGTTATCTTACAGTTCCGAGCCAAATTTACTATGTTCCCTCGCGCGCTTGGCCGAAGCGAGGGTGGAGACAGGGAGAAAGTGTAGGAAGAAGGAGACGCAGCGTACGCGCGCTGGCGCACTCGATGAACGGAAATAAATTTCACTCTGTAACAGAGGATATATTTCTTCAAAACCCACCGCTCTCCTGCTAGTGATAATCGAAACTGAGAGCTCACTAGAAATGACTCAAAGCCTGCAAGTTACTCTGAGAGTTTTGGCCGCGAAATGGCTGGGAAATAGCCCACTAGGCTCTACAGCGGCTCCTGGTGGGCTATTTTCCGGCTATTTCTCGGCTTTCGATTGGAACGGACCAGAAGTAGCAGAGAAATAGCCGAGATATAACCGAGAAATATTCAGAAGTAAAGAAAAGTAAACAAGACGCAACCGTCGCTGGCTCGCTGAGCCACCACCTGGGGCCGCCAGTGCTTGGGCAGGGCCTCCAGAGGTTGAACGAGGTTCACGTACCTCAAACTTGGGTAATTAAACCGACGGAGGTGCTGACATCTGAATTATGCCTCTGGAATGCTTCGTATATCTGCCTGGAGAGCATTATTTCTCGGCTATTTCACGGCTATTTCGCGGCGAGCATTATTTGGCAGCTATTTTGGGGCAAGCATTATTTAGCGGCTATTTCTCGGCTATTTAGCGGTAGTAAGTACTAATTGCCTAGTCTAATAAGCCCACACAGCCGTAGAAAAAAACCGCAGCAAATCGCCCGCTGTTCATCAAAACCTCTTGAATCCTGACATTCGCAGTCGATTACCAGCGTGAAGGGTCAAACTTTTCTCCGACTCGGCGAACAGTTGTGGTGTGTGCCTCCGTCATTCGCCCCCCTAACTACTCCTCCCACTCCTCATCGCTAACCACCTGACTCCTCCCCCTCGCGGTCATCATTACACTTCCATGTGGTTCAGCCGGCTTACATAGCCGGCGATATTTGGCCAATAAATTTTTTATACTCTCATGCGTTCACTCTCCTTCGCGACCACATTGATCCTATGAGACTAGTGCAGCCTGGTAGAAAACCATTTTCATGTGTCTGAGAAAACGGCTAGTGTATGACCAAAGAGGTTCTGGTAACCTAACACCGTGGATTAGGTTCCGAAGGCTTCTGGACAAAGTGCACGCGGAATCCCTCCCCCCGAGAAGCACACCAATTTTCCCCTCATCGCCGGAAATTTCATCTCAGGTAGAAAAACTGCGAATGGCTGTGTTTCTTGGCCAGAGCCCAGATATATCTATTTATGGAAAATTAGAAAGATGGTCGGGAGTGAGCTTTGCTAAAGAAATTTGGGCGCAAGTTACACTCTTGAGGGCTTCACACAACAAGTCGCGTTTAAACTATCAGTAACTTGTTTTGATCCTTAACATCCATGTTACGTACAAACTTGAAATTTGGTTTCAACATAAATTCACGTAATCAGCTCACTCGCACGAAAAATTAGATGCAAACAAGTTGCATGAAGCTTTGAGGTAAAGCCAGAGTCGATTTGTTTTGCAAGAGGAGTAATAAGAATTAAGAGTTGCGGCTAACTCTGTAGAATTCAAACCAGGATTTTTTTTGCAGTCAGGGGAAAGCTTTGGTCTCAATACAATACGACAACAGAAGAGTCCGTAAAAAGGCGAGAAAAATAGCGGAAAATCGCATTTCTCGTCTTCTCGCCAGAACTCGCTTCAATGTGACCGCTTTTCAAACTTGAAGACACCTTCAGAATCAGCATCGAGTTCTCCTAATTTTGATATACACATAGCTTATTCTTGGACAAAGCGTGTAGGGTTGACACTGTCAATCAAGTGGGATGGACAATATGAGATGCTGGAATTTTGTGACTGTGTCCACTCTAGTTTGTCTAGACAGATGTTGCCTCGTAAAATTGGCACTGATTGAGAGAACCTGCACGAATTGGGAAGAGCGTAGCTAGGTTTCTTTTTTGGTTCTGGGCAAGGTCTCCCTAAATGCAAAAATGATAAAATTCACGTTCGTGTGCATGCATCTTAGCAACTTCATATGATACTCGGTTTAACGGCAGGTTATTGTTCTCGCAGATTCTCTGGACCAGTGCCGAAACAATCCTGAACTCGTTGAATCGGTCGACTTCCCCACCCTGAACGCCTTTAACCTTTTCTTTTCTCATTGGAATAGTGCAAAAGTTTATTGTATGCAATATTAACTTGCAGACTCTTTGAAACATGTTGCCCAAAAGCTGCAAGTGCCTTTCATTACTACTTGGACTCGCTTACTACTTGTTTCTAGGAGGCAGCGTTGACGCATAACTACCTCACAATCAGGCGATTCTCAGGCCCGAGCCATCTGACAGTATGACTCATTCTTCAGATCTGTGGGGCGGCTTCTGTTGCTATCCGGGCCACTGCTGTTGATGTCCGGGCTCATCCAGTTCGTCCGCACAGCAACAGCAGTGGCCCGAAGATTGGGAGAAGGAGCCGAATTGTCAGGCGACTCCGACTCCTGTTCGGTGCGGCTCGGGGCCGAGAATCACCTGTGATCTCTGGCGAAATGGACGAATTTACGTCGGGTCTAACTGTATTTAGACGCCAGTTACTTTAACTGCTCAAGTGCGATAGCGCTCGTAGGGCACTCGTGGGATCCCGTGTGGTGAGAAAGCACGCGGTTTTCGCGTCTTCAGTCTCCTTTCTTTATAACTCAGTTCAAATTGAATCCTTTTTAAATCTGAAAAAAAACTATTTTATGAAAAAAAAACCGAAAAACCTATATTTTGTTTTCTCGTTTGAACCCAATATTTAAGCCAAGTGGAGATAGTTGGCAAAGCTTGAGACCTGAATTTTGCGTATGCATAAAATTATATGTAGCTCTGTGAGAACTGCTCTGAGGCCTGGAAAGGTTGTTTTTGCGATAAATCATCTAGCACGAGGAACAAAAGCACCGCGACTGAAACTAGCTAGCACTTCACAATTGAACACTCTTTCTATGGAGATATGCTCATGTTTAGACGTGTGTATTCAAAGCTTCTTCTTGTTAGAGACTTTCTGCGGAATGAACTGGTCAAAGGGTTATTTAACCTAAGCAGTTCAAGATGCTTAAAGGCAGTGTTGACGATAAGAATCGTTTTTCTGCTTTCCCGCCTATCTTGAAGGCGGTCCCATGCTGATTCCAATGAAGTTATTGGAATCGTACAAGACCTTCTAGGAACGGAGCTATGGTCCCTCAAGAATTGAGTTAGGGAAGCATGGTGGACGAGTTGTCCGAGGCTTGTAACTTCCGTCTTTTGCAGTCGATTTATGCTAGCTGATCTGAGTAAAGAGAGAAGTTGAGAATGAAGGGAAGAACGGGGCTATTGATCGGAAACCATCGCTAATCTCACAATCTCGAGCATTCATTTATTCACGTCGGTGGGCGTGGAAAGTGCATCTGGGTGCGTCGAGCTGACGGGTGTCCAACTTTGGGGCCGTAGGGGACCGTTCCGAGCTCATTTTTCTTAGTTTTTTTTTCGACGTTAGGGTTGCGCTAGGACCCGCAGCTGCCGATCTCTGCCAAAAAATCAGGCATGGTTTTCATCGTGGACACTGCCTTTAACCATTTCAGACCTTCAGGTTTCCGACGTTTGTGTCTTACACATAATACACCAAGGTCGGCTCTGAAAAGGGTTGTTGCAAGATTTCTTACGAGTTTGTTTTTTCCCATTTTTCGTATTTTATAAGGCCCACTCGCTATATATAACAACTTCCTAGACCTACCTGCACAAATTAGTAAACGAATCATAAAGTGCTTTTTGGCATATGCTGCATTTAGGATCCTGATGAGAAAGGCTATATTAAGGTATAATGATTGCTAGAGTTCTTGTATAAACAAAACAAAAGATGAAAAATCTCAAAGTGCTATGCGGTTCATATACAAATACAGTATGCGGCTGCACAGCGCCATGTGTAGAGTCCTCTTGTACAATTTAGTCTAGTGAATGGACCTGGTGGCGGAGGTCGATCGTCACGCGTGATTGAAACCCCGTCGGAAGGTGGTGTCGCGAACGCGGACGCTGCACGGCCTGCCGCAGTGGTAATGCCGGGTCAATTAATTAGACCAAACTTGATAAGGAGAACATAATCTAAGTATCCAGAAGTCACATTCGGAACTTTTTGCTCGAACTTAAAGCACAGCAAGCATAATAATATTGGTTAGTACTCCTCGCCTGGATCCTTAATATTATACCTTTTCAGATCTAAGAGAAGTTTATTATGAAAAGAGTTTATCAAAAAAGACGCTGCAGAAACATCAAAGTGTCCCTGCGCGATTTCTGACGGATTACTACTAGTGTAACTCGCTAGCGTTGCTTTGCACTAAAAAACTGCAACTTTGAGATACGCTAGCAAGTGACCTGTTCGTATATATGGCAGATATAGAGTCAGCACGACTTGCACTAATACTTCTGGTTCCCTAATGAAGGCTGGCGCAAATTCGGTGCGGGTATATTATAACGAATCTGCACCGAGTTAGCATCTATCACTCTCAGGGAACCAACAGAATCAGTGCGATCCGTGCCGCTTCAATGCAAATTTCAAGAAGATTGTGTTCCCGCTGCCTGTGAAATAGCCCTAATGGATTGCTTGCAGCCTTAATGTATATAACCTACACCGACTAGAGTGGATAAGCACAGCTCAGGGAAAATACCTATTGTGAGAGGAAGGAGAGTCTTAAATAGCATGTTTTAAATCTTGTGAAGTGTGCTCCGCTCCCTCGACAACCTCTGTAGATTATACCCTAGATTTGAAATCGAGGGTATTTCCAATCGGAGGCCTTACCACCGATAAAAGTCTTCAAAGGGTTTCTGGCGCGAACGATCAACAGCAGCCAATAGCAGCTGTAAACGAACAAGTCGATCTTTTTTCATACAGGTTTCTTTACGAAACACTGACTTGCGTGCTCTGCATTTCGATTACTGGGAATGAATCAGATTCGTCCTCAACCCTGTGATTTACTGATGATGGCGTTGGACCCACCGACCAATTTCCATTGAGATTTTCTGGGTTTCGGGCCCGAATTCCGTTTGTGCACTCGAAAAAACTGTAGTGGACAATGCCAAATTCCACAGCCACACACTTCCGTTTTAAACAGTTTTTTTTTTACTTTTATGATTGGTAAGAAGTATTCAAAGACGAAAGGATCAATACATATTCTAAGCAGCGATACAAAGCTCAAAACCAGTCCCAGTAGTCACCTAAACCGGCGAGCAAAATATTTAAATACACTTAAAGGCAGTGTTCATGATAAGTATCCCATTCGAGTTTGACTTAAAGGCAGTGTTCACGATAAGAATCGTTTTTCTGCTTTTCCGCCTATCTTGAAGACGGTCTCATGCTGATTCCAATGATGTTTTTGGAATCGTACAAGACCTTGTAGGAACGGGGTTATGGTCCCTCAAACATTGAGCTAGGGAAACATGGTGGACGAGTTGTCCGAGGCTTGTAACTTCCGTCTTTTGCAGCTGATGTATGCGAGCTGACCTAAGTAAAGAGAGAAGTTGGGAAAAAAGGGAAGAACGGGGCCATTGATTGGAAATCATGGCTCATCTCACAATCTCGAGCATTCATTTGTTCACGTCGGTGGGCGTGGAAAGTGCATCTGGGGTGTGACGAGCTGACGGGTGTCCAACTTTGGGGCCGTAGGGGACCGTTCCGAGCTCATTTTTCCTAGTTTTTTTTAACGTTAGGGTTGCGCTAGGCCCCGCAGCTGCCGATTTCCACCAAAAAAAATCAGACATGGTTTTTAGCGTGGACACTGCCTTTAAAAATAGGGTTTTCTGGGCATGAGTTAACCTATAGTGTAGAAACATCGGCGAGAGACACGCACAAAAAGCTAAAATAGCGGTTTCTAATGTACGTATCGGGTCAGATAGCGGAAGAGCTTACGCGCCCTGCTAGTTTCCGCAAAAGCGCGCTAATGGCGAAATCTGCTGGAAGCAATCTGGCTGCACGTGGCGGAGTTGCTCTCCGCCACGTGCAGCCAGATTGATTCCATTGGGATTGGCGGACCGCCGGCATTTGCTTGGCGAGCAAAAACCATTCCCGGTGTCGGAGAGCCATTAGCGGTCCGTCAGGACGTTGGCCGACCGCTGGCGGTCTCTTGACTAATATCTGGCAGCCCGCCGTTGAGCAATCATTTGCCAGCGGTCCGCCAGTCCCTTGGCAGACCGATGAGTCGAGGTGGGTCCCTCACCGCAGATCCTTGCGTAGGAGATCGCCTACGCAACGGTATGAGGTGGGGGACCCACCCCACCTCCCTCCCCCCTAGCCGTGGGGACTTGCCCCTCAACTGCCAAAAATATGCTAGCCTCTGTAGAGTGACTTCAGGTCACCTTCCACGGCCGGCATCAAAGTGCCGAGTGGACACTCATTGGACGGAATCTTCTTATATACTGGCTCGGCTTATCAATGAAATCAGCGATCAAACTATAACATGTTAGAACGTGAGTAATCGACATCTCTCTCGAGTGCCAGCCATGTGACGACTCAGTGCCAAGCGAAGGCCACTGGGCGGTTATGCGCCAGCCGAGTGCCGATTGTTGGATAACTGCGTTTTTATGCGCACGGTAATTTCGAGATTTGATTGCCCTTGCCAGCTGAATGCAAGCTATCACGCAGCTTTCAGGCAGCTGGCACATATTCGCCAGCCGTCCGTCGCTGGCATTAAAGGCACAGTCCAAGCTCAGGGACGAGATCTGAGATTTCCACATAAATGTGAAGTAGACCCACCCTATATAGCACCTCCCAAGCGCGAGCTTTTAATTCGTCCAAATAAGCGAGATATAGGAGGAAGCCACCCTGGGGCGCCCACACAAGGAAGCCACTTTGGCACGCCCCTTTTTCGATCTTTCGAGCTCAATTCTGGCGAAATGAGCAATGATTTCCGGTGAATAACCCCGTTCTTCCCTTCATTCTCGGGTTGTCTCTCTAATCAGGTAGGTTCGCATACATCGGTTGCAAATGACGGAAGTTACGAGCCTCGGACAACTCGTCCACAATGCTTCCGCAGCTCAATTTTTGAGAGGCCATAACTCCGTTCCAAGGGGGTCTTGTACGATTCCAGAGACATTATTGGAATCAGAATGGGGCCGTTTTCAAGATAGATGGAAAAACATGAAATCGATTGTGAGGTTGGACTGTGCCTTTAAATGACATGCCGAGTGTATGCCAACTGTTGGTCTAGTGATTGCAATTGGCCAGCTAAATGGCAGCTATCCCCCAACTGTTGAGCAACTGGCGAATTTTCGCCGGCGGTCCGCTGCTCCCAATGTCTGAGTGCTTGGTAACTCGCCATCGATAACGTCCGCGGCGCCACAACCTCGTCATAACGGGGGGCGGGGCAGGCTAAGCAGGCGTACTGGGCGAACAAAATCTTCACTTCGCCTCCGACTTTATCGATTTCTGGCCCTTTTTCGCTGCTTTCTTTGACCCCTTCCCCTCCAGCGTATGCCAGTGTAGTCTTCCACACGGAAAACCCGAAAACGAGATTGATCGTGAACACTGCCTTTAATGCATCCTCTTGGCGGTTCCTTCATTTCTTTCCTTGATGGCTTTCATTTTCCATGCTTTCATATGATTCTCCATATGCATCGTTAGATGTAATGGACTCAGATAGGCTTGTATAAAAACCTCGTCCATTGACGTTTTTTGGTGAAGCATTAGGCAAAGATTCCTACTTTAAAGACTTGTTGACTACGTCAGTTGAGGAGGTGGAGTAGTGCTGCGTCAAGCAAGACGTAATCTTGTGCACACCTCGTGCTCACTAATGAAGTTTATTTTTCCTGCGTGCTGTGGGCTTCCCTCAGTGCGTTGGGATTCATCTTGCACTCTGTTTTGGCTCTTTTTCTGAGATATCTAAGGGTTTAATCGCATCCTAACGTGAATCCCTACAAGTGTGGTTGAACTCTAGTTGGGTCACATGTATAACCGATGAATGCCTTCTGAAGTCAGAGGCGGTACCCTCTTGATCTAAGGGATCTAGTATGAATATTCAAGTATTATAGCCGCTCTTGATCCGTCTTGCGAAAGACCGCTTCCGGCTATTAATAAAGAGCTGTCCGTGAGAATCCACTGCACGCAGTCTCATATTATATTCTCAGCCGTCTGTTACGCATTCATTGAAGTCGGCTAGCTGGCGAGTGTTACCCTTCTCCCTCTCCTCGTCCGCCCTCTTCCACACAACATCGATTACTCCTTTGTGATTTGTCGTCAAGCCGCCCCATGCCTCTACACTTTAACAGCATTAGCGAACTCTCGTCTTTTCAATGCCTTTCCAGCGTTTTTTCTGGAAGGAAAGTACATGTTCCGTACATTTTCATATTGCTTCTGTTCACATTCCATAGAGGTTGTGTACGGACGTCATGGCTACTTCCCAGCTATGATTGGTCTGTGTACCCGTTTTCTACTCCCACATTTTTGACCCGCCAAGGCCAGATTAGTGGACATTCAGGGTTTTGACATGATAACTGCTATGTATTGTTTTGTTTCACGTTCTATGTAAATGCACATGTATGCCCTCACTCAGCATCCTTCAAACAAGTTATCTTAAACTTACACGCAACTTGCTTCAAGGTCTCACGCAACTTGCTGCGTTTATGTCACAAACAACTGGTTTTTTTTTCTTTGCTTGTTGCATGCGAAGCCCAATCCTGTGCAATACCGATCATAGTGCTTGCATTTTGGGCAACAAAAAAAATCGCGAAAAAAATATAGCTCTTCTTAAAATTGTGCATTTGGGAATTCAAAGGCAGCATACAGGCTTGCCAAAGTGGTTGAGATTGGGACTCCAACGAGGTCGTGCGGCTCCTAACAAAACGCTCACGTCGTTGGAAGCGTAAAAAAATAGTTGAAATGTTCGAATTTGAGTCTTCTCGAGGTGCCAAAACGTGCAGTCTCCACCCATTCGCCTTGCAGTCTCCTCCCCTGGATACAAACTCGTCTAAATCGTTTGTTCCAATACGGTCACTTTCGCTTGTTTTTGAAGCTTCCAACTATGTAAGTGTCCTAATACACGCCGTAAAATCTACTGAGTTTACTATTTCATCCATTAGGTCGCTAGTCTTGCTACTTCACCTGAGCGTGTGTGCTGCGGTGCAACTCGTCCATTTGTATTCCAATTTGATCATAACATGCTATTTCCTTGTTTGAATCGCGTTTTCATAGCTTTTTTCGTCAGTTTTCATTACTACCAGCTCCTTACCTTCGATTTATGGCATAAAATCGATGTCATTTGAGAGCGTGTTACGTTATTACAATTAGAGGAAAAGTGTACCCTTGGAGTCTCTTTTGAGATATTCTGCTTCTCTTGAAGACGGTCTCACGCTTATTCCAATGATGCCTCTGAAATTGTGCAAAACCCCTGGTAAGGGGGTTATAGCCTTTCGGAAATTTGCCTAAAATTGAGCGGCGAGAGCATAGTGGACGAGTTGTCCGAGGCTTGTAATTTCCGCGATTTGAAACCGCTACATGGAACCGGAACTGTATGAAGACAGAGGCTGATGATGAAGAGAAGAACGGGGCTTTTTCATCAAAAATCATTGTTCATTTGCCCGTGTTGAGCTCTAAAGCTTGTCTGAGAGAGTGTACCAGAGTCAAATCTCATTGTGTTCGTGCCAAGGTGACTTCCTTTTATATTTCGCCAAATCGGATGGACTTAGATATCGCACTTTGCAGGTGTTATATGTGATGGGTCCACTCCAGAATTAGGGGGAAATCTCAGATTTCGCCACAAGGGAAGCGCACAGAAATTGGCGAACAGTACTTGTCGCGCTCAGGTACCGTTTCTTCCGCGAGCGAAAACCCATTTAAAACTTACCTCGAACAAGCTGCGGATGCTCGATATCTTAACAGGGGTATACAAAGCGTAGGTCGGATCTGCGAAAACGACTAGTATCGTCAGTATCTCTTCTGGCTCAATAGTAAAAATGCGCAGTATCCCGCCCCGAGCTGCAGGCTCAAAAAAAGTTGTGAGCATTTGTTTAAGTCTCGCGAAAAATCAAGGGAATCCAACAGGCCTTTTTTTGGAGCTTCAAAAAATTTTCTCTGATGTAGCTCAAAACTTGTGTTCGAAGATAATCTAGGGTGGTGAACACGAATCTGGAGTCCACTTGTCGAAGTTATGAGGTTTACTGTAGGTTACGATAGATAACATGTCATTCAGGGGATAAAACGCACCTATTTCGGAAATCGACGAACTGACGTTAAATTCGTATTCTCCACCCCGAATAACTCCCGTATACAACCTCGAGTAAAATCTGAGATTTTGACCTAACTACCGTACACCCACCGTAATCTGCAAAAAAGCAATAAACGGACTCCAGATTCGTGTTTGGCACTCCAAATAACCCTTTAGAGATTGATTTTGAGACATATCTATCGTAGAAATCCGGAAATCTCGAAAGTGGCGTTTTTCCCTCGAAATTTTCTCCGGATGGGGAACTTCGAACGAAATTAGCCGACAACTTTGGAAAATCGACTAATAAACCACAAATTCGTGATCAATGCCCCAAAAAAACATTTGGGAGAACTTTAAGTCAAATCTGGAACATTTTTCTAAAACTCTTCCAAAGCCGGTATAAATAAACGCCGGTATAAATCATAATCGGTATATAATTTAACCGGTATAAATAAACGCCCAACCGAAAATCCGCGAAGTCCAAAACGCTGTCAGTATGGACAAAGCTCGGAAAATGTGCCTTCACCCAAATTTGGCCCAGGGGGGTAGTTTTGGGCGCTGAACAAATTTATGAAGTCCGTTTCTAGATTTTCCGAAGATTAATGCGCTTTTTGGAAGGTACAAAAAGCACAAAAAACGACCTTTTAGCTTGTAACTTCTTGGAACCTGCAGCTCGGGGCTGGATACTACGCACTTTCACTATTGAGTCACAAGAGATACTAACAGTGCTAACCGTTATGGCAGATCCGACCTAATAGTCTTCTTCTTCTTCTTGTTAGCGGGCCTAGGATGAGTTCAGTGAATCCGACAAAAGCGCGGCTGTTCCATCGTGCGCATGCTACTGGAAACGCAGACTCACAGCGAAGGGCCGATCTACCGCACAAAAAGGAGCATTAATCCATTTCGTGTACGCAACAATTTAAAGGCAGTGTCCACGATAAAAACTATGTCTGATTTTTTGCTGAAGATCGGCAGCTGCGGGCCTAGCGGAACCCTAACATTGAAAAAGCTAAGAAAAATGAGCTCGGAACGGTCCCCTACGGCTCCAAAGTTGGACACCCGTCAGCTCGTCTCACCCCAGATGCATTTTCCACGCCCACCGACGCGAACAAATGAATGCTCGAGATTGTGAGATGAGCGATGGTTTCCGATCAATAGCGCCGTTCTTCCCTTTATTCCCAACTTCTCTCTTTACTCAGGTCAGCTCGCTTACATCGGCTGCAAAAGACGGAAGTTACAAGGCTCAGACAACTCGTCCACCATCCTTCCCTAGCTAAATTTTTGAGGGACCATACCTCCGTTACTAGAAGGTCTTGTACGATTTCAAAAACATCATCGGAATCAGCATGTTATCGTCTCCAAGATGAGCGGAAAATCAGAAAAACAATTATTATCGTACGCAACAATTTGATTGAAACTGATCGCCAACGGGCTGCATCGCATTCCGGCTGATCGCGGGTAGAGGCACAAATTGGACTGACCACGACGGGTCCACGTCGGCTACGACGCTTTTAAGGTTTTCTGATGCGTTTCCGGCAAGAAATGCAGCTCTATACGAATTCGATAACGGCACCACAATGAATAGAAGCATTAGCTCCAACTTGTCCACTCGGCAGTATCTCAAACATTCGCCGGGTCCGACCCCAGCTCGAACGGGGTCCATCCTCAGATTTCTGTCGGGTCTCACCCTTTAGCACTGTTCCTCCACGTAGTCCCAAGTGAGAAGACATGGGGGAGAATAAATTTTACTTTTTCCCCATGTCGTCTCAGTTCGGAAGCGTGAGGAGCGAAAAGGAAAGGGGTTCGACCTGACAGAAATCTGCGGTCGGACCCGTTGAGTTTCTGAGATTGTTTCCTTGGGATAACGGCGTGTTCCTTGGATTGGGAAGCTTGCTATTGAGTAACAATCATGTTTTTGGAACCGAGCACAGCATACGCGTTTCATATTATAACATTCTTCTCAGGGCTCATGCCCTAAAAAGAATGAGGGCGAAGGCTCCACAAAAGAACTAGATGGCTGAGTTGTTGACAGCATTACTTCCTTGTATCCCGAAGCAATTTTGTGGCGGAACAGATCTATTATTGATAGTGCTGAGTACCTAAAAATAGCTTCCTCAGCAATTACCTGTTCCATGAGAGTATTCCAGAAATATTCCGAAAGTGCAAGTTGCGTCACGGCAAGGAGAAGCATGTGCTACATTTGGGCAGCCTTTTCTTCGGGTGTCGAACGACAGCGACCCTCTGGCGTCGCTTATACTTCCCCGTGACAAAGAGACAGACGGTGCTGCAGGCAGCGTTGCTCGACTCCGTAAACGGGCCTGTCAGATCGACAAGGTGACACCCTGCCATCACATTAGAAGAAGAGCAACACCAAAAAGACGCTGTTCGCTATTCGCTCCATTCCCCTATTCCTCGTGGAAACGATCTCGCAACCAACCCCGACTAGCCCTTCGCATGGGACACGATGTGAGTGACACGAAAATCACCGGCTTGGCCTTCGTGCAGTGACGAGTGGTCGATCTATTTGCTCCGGCCCAAGCATACGGAAACACACTAAAGGCGAGAATATCTGTAAAACACAAGGGTATATGGCCAAATTTGGGCGATAATAACATTAAAGTCTGTAGCCCACCAACTAGAGGTAAGGTGGTGGATGGTTTAGGGTTTGAGTAATAGCCACAGTCATCATTACATGGGAGGTGAATATAAATTCCAATTTATTGGTCACATCTTCTATGGTTCAGTAAGCAAGCCGTAGGTGGTGTGACCACCAGAATATGAATATAGTTCAGGGAAAATTTAATCTTCATTTAAACTCGAAAATCATCGAAAAGTTAAGCCAAATAATAGAAGTAAATTGTGTGGGTGCTGAAACACGCTTTAGGGCCATCGTTGACTTCCTCCGTGTGAGTCGACAGATGCCAGGCTTTTTTTGTCTCTCAAGGCAGGTCTCGTTCTCATAAGACTCCGGGAAGATGTGTTGACGAGGGCATTTTTCGCTGGTACTTCTGTACGGATTCTAATGAAAAGAAGATTTATGTGATAAGACAGAAAATCTAGATTGATCAGATAAATTGATTCATGGACAACACGACCCCCACAATTCAAAGTTAATCTTTTGAAGAGATTGGGTGCATAAAAGCCTGCCCAAATTACAAGGTGAAGAGGGGTGGTGGCCATCGTCTATCAACACCCCTGCGGAGGCGGGAGAAACGGGGAAGGAGCGAGGTTCCTGATTGGACGCAACACGGGGCTAGCCAGTATTGCGTCCAATCAGAAACTTCGCTCCTCCCCCATTTCTCCCGCCTCCTCGACGGTGTTGATACACGATGGCCACCACCCGGCTAAGAGTAGACACTTTGAACAGTAGTGTTATTAGGTCTGGTGTTGAGAGATTCAGAAATGACGGTATCGCGCATATTTTGCCCTGTAGCGCGACAGTGTAACATTGTTTGTTAAAGGCAGTGTCCACGATAAAAACCATGTCTGATTTTTTGGTGGAGATCGGCAGATGCCGGGCCTAGGGCAACCCCAACGCTAAAAAAACTGAGAAAAATGAGCTCGGAACGGTCCCCTATGGCCCCAAAGTTAGACACCCGTCAGCTCGTCACCCGCAGATGCACTTTCCACGCCCACCGACGTGAACAAATGAATGCTCGAGATTGTGAGATGAACGATGGTTTCCGATCTCTTCAATCTCAACCTCTCTCTTTACTCAGGTCAGCTCGCATACATCGGCTGCAAAAGACGGAAGTTACAAGCCTCGGAAAACTCGTCCACCATGCTTCCCTAGCTCAATTTTTGAGGGACCATAACTCCGTTCCTAGAAGGTCTTGTACGATTCCAAAAACACCATTAGAATCAGCCTGGGACCGTCTTCAAGATAGGCGGAAAAGCAGAAAAACGGTTTTGATCGTGAACACTGCCTTTAAAGGCCCGCTCAAAAAAAGTATCGATTTTGTGTCATAAATCGAAGGTTTGAAGCTAGTAGTAAGGAAAGCTAGCGAAAAAAACTGACGAAAACTGCATGCAAATACAGTAATGACGGCTGTGTTTGTTATGAGATAAAATTGGATGAGTTATGCCCGAGCGGTTGAAATAGCTAATATTAAAGATAAAACGGTTGGGAAAGCGAAGCCGGTAGACTCTTACAACATTGACTAGAACGCTCACCTCGTTAGAAGCTTCAAAAACCAGCCAAAGTGACCGCATTCGTATCTTGAGAAGGCGAGGTTGAAAGCTCATGGGCGTTGCTGACTGCAATTTTCGACTCAAATTTAGTAGGTTCACTCGTTTTTGACGCTTTCTTCGGCGTGAGCGTTCTACGAGGGGCCATACGACCCAAGTAGCGTAGTTATCTCAACAACTTTTTCGAGCGTGTCTGCTGTCTTTATTCACGATTTTAGCTAGCTTTCTCTTCTTTTTAGTAAGATGGCCCAGTAGACCTTGTTTTTTTGCTTTCCTTTTCTTAGACTTTATCGTTTCATTTGTGTCTTTTTAGTTATCAGAACAACTAATTTACGTTTTATTCAGACAAGTCTGGGCTACTTAGGATTGAGATCGTTAACTTCATGCGGCCTTGAGAGACCTGCAGAGTTCAAGTCGTGGCGTTGCTCCTCTGAGAGTTGTGCCGCGAAACAGCCCACCAGGCTCCGCAGCGGCTCCTGGCGGGCTATTTCGCGGCTATTTCTCGGCTTCTCACGGAACGGACAAGAAGTAGCCGAGACATAACCGAGAAATATTTAGAAGAAACAAACAAAATTAACCAAGACGCAACCGTCACCGGCTCGCCCAGCCACCATCTGGGACCGCCAGCGGTTGGGGGGGGGGGGCGCCTCCAGAGGCTGAACGAGGTCCAAGTACCTCAAACTTGGGTAACTGGACCAAAGGAGGTGCTGACATCTGCATCATGCCTCTGGAATGCTCCGTATATCTTCCTGGAGAGCATTACTTGGCGGCAATTTAGCGGCCAGCATTATTTAGCGGCTATTTCGCGGCTATTACGCGGCGAGCAAGCATTTCGCGGCTATTTCTCGGCTAAAATTCTCAGAGTCGCAGCGACGAACAGCGCTGGGTAATGCAATATCGATCACATTCGGTGACGGGGGCGTTCGACGCAGCGTGAACTGCGACTAAAGAGCACAGCAGAGTGTTTTGACGCTGCGACGGCCATGTGTCACTGCCAACGAGCGGCAACCGACGCCGAGACGACAATTTTCAAAGAATTTTTGTCGGCTGAAGAGGTCTGCAGAGTTGAAAAGACCGGCGAGTAGTCGAGCGTCAGCTTTGACAAGGCGACAAAAATTTTCGAAACATCGTCGCGGCGTCGGTTGCCGCTCGCTAGCGGTGATGTAGGGCCCCCGTATAGTCGAGCGGCAAAAGTCGCGCCGCCACGATGGAGGATAAAGAGCAGCTACGCAGCTTCGTTCATGCCCCTTATTCCCCAACGTTGCGGCGCGACTTTTGCCGCTAGACTATGCATAGGCCTTTAGGGCCGTAGCGGCGTCAATACACTCTGCGGTGCCCCCTCGTCGCCCTTCACGCCGCGTCGGTCGCCATCGTCGCCGAATGTAATCGATATTGCATCACTTAGTGCGGTTCGTCGCTGCGAGCAACGCCGCCACTTCAACTCTGCGAACCCTTTGACGGCGATCACTCGCCTGTCGCTGCAACTCTGCAGACCCGTTGAAGGCACAGTCCAACCTCGGAATCACTTTCTGTTCTTTGCTCATCTAGAAAACGGTCCCACGCTGAATTCAATGATGTTTCTGAAAGCGAACAAGACCCCCTGGGAACGGAGTTATGGCTCCTCAGAAATTGAGGTGCTGAATCATGGCGGACGTGTTGTCCGAGGCTTGTATTTTCCGTCATTTGCAACGTCAAAAAAGGATACTGGAATAGTGCCAGGCATGTCAATCAACGCCCTTGACAAAGCTTGAGCCGAAATCGCACCATCGACTCCTGTACTACGGTGTATGTACCGCAACATACCGTGACCTTCTTAGAATCGAAAACGGCCCTTATATTCGTGCTGAGCATCAACAAAATCTTGAATGGGGTCTGGACGAAGAAAAAGCTTCCGACTTCTGGAAGTGGAGTAGGGCCTTCTGTGTATACGAGCATGGAGCCGGTCATTCTCATGATTTTGTTAGTATTACCTCATATGCGTCACATTTTGCTTCTTTCTTCTAGACTACCTGCTCTAGATGAAGATTAAATGTTGCTCATGTATGAGTTAGAAATTAAAACAACCTTGCCTCAAATTTTTTCCCTCATCCTTTATCGTGAAATCCTTTCTAGAAACTAGGCCTTGCAACAGATCAAATAATGTTCCTACTCTGTTGGACCATTTACGTCGATCCCTTCCCACTCTCACTCAATGCAAATACTTCTCCCGACCCGCCTGGCAAGATATTCACGAGTTGTTTTGCCTACCTCATATATGGCCCGTCTGAATGTTTCTTCCGCTTCTGCCGCCGTCACGTGTGGCAATTTCACGTCCTGAGACGGCCCACGGGTGGTGGCCGACTTCTTCATAGCTTTTGTTTTTGTCACCCCTTCACCTCTATACACACACGAACACAACAACAGCAACTGCTATTTTCTCCTGATTATTCTGAACACATGTTATTTCGAGTTTTGTGCAGAGTAAGATTAAGCTTGGATATCCAGACTATGTCAAACTAATCGGCAAGAATGCTCAGTGCTGACAAAGGAGCTACTACAGGTCACACGAACCATTCCAAATGAAATGTGCTTTTCTGGAACCGTCTTTGGACGTAAAGTCCGAAAATGCACATCGCAGCTGCCTAGACTCGCTCTGAAAGAAGTTATGAGCGTTTTTAAAGCTCCGCGGCAAGGTAAGCTAAGAGCGGCGAGGTAAGCTAAGAGCTCTAGCGTTTTGAGGCAGGTTAGCTTAGAATTTTTAGGGTTCTTAAAAAAAATTTTCTGTATTTTGTTAAACACATGTATATAGGGGTAGTCTGGGGTGCTGAACACGAATCTGGGGTTCTCTTGTCGAAATTTTGAGGTTTACTGTCGGTTACGGGAGGTAACATGCCATTTAGAAGGCAAAACTCACCTTGATAATTCGAAAATCGACAAAAGGACACCGAATTCGTATCCAGCACTCCAAATAACCCCCACACAAAAACTTTGAGACGAATCTGAGACTTTGACCAAACTACCGTATACTCACTGTAATCTACCGTAAACTGTCAATAATCGATATAGTAACATCAGATTCGTGTTCAGCACTCCAAATAACCCCTAGAAGAACGATTTAAGCCACATTTGTCGTCCCATTGCGGAGATCGTCGAAAGTCGATTTTGCCCTCAAATTTTTCTGCCGTTGGGGAGTTTTGAAGAAAAGTAGTCGAAAACTTCGGAAAAAAACAACAAATAAACCTCAGATTCGTGATCAGCACCCCAAATAACCCCCCAGGCGATTTTTAAGTCAAATCTGGAACAATTTTCTTCAACGCTCTCTGGACCCCGTTTACTGCTCTTTTTGGAGGGTACACTAGGTGGGGAAATCAGAGAAAAAATGCCTATAACTTCTTTCAGAGTGAGTTTAGGCAGCTGCGATGCGCATAAATGGACTTTTACACACAGTACGTAAACCACACACACTGACGATGGTAGAAGTGGCCCAGTACCCCTGTTTTGGAGGAGGACGCAAATACAGGGGCGGGGCCAAATTCTCACTCGTGTAGCATCATTGTGGGTCGTTTTTGACGCTTCAAAATGCGTGAGCGTTGCGTTCGTTGCCATATCATTCTAATTCCGTAGTTATCTCAATTACGTTTACGAGCGTGTATGCTGCCTTCAAATACGTGCCAAGCGGCTGATAGTTGCTTGATCTATTGTGGAGCGATCGATCAACGTGTCCATTCGAGAGCATCGTGGCTCATTCGTCGTCCAAACCGCATCGTAGTCGAATCGAAAGCGAGTCGTGGCTGAGTAAAACGCCCATATGTTGCGGCACGTGCTTCTCACTTTGACGTCGATTAGGCCACGTGACGCTTGAAAAGTAGGCGGCCGCATCGTCGCCCGCAGCGCTTCGTAGTCGAATCGAAGGCCGTTGGTATACTCCAGCGACAGCCAGTCGCCGGCGAGGGACATGGCGACGGAGTCGTCGTCGCCGCATTGAATTCACCACACGCTTTTGCGTACTGACATTTCCGCATATGCGCATCTGCACAGCAAACAAAAAAAATCGATTATGGTCATGCCATCACAGTCTATGTGGGATTCCGTAATATTTTCACTCATTTTCACTTTCTGTTACAATATGACCATCATTCTTGTCGTTTTACCCATCACTGTTTTTGTTTGGTAGTTGGGGAAGCGGAAACTCAAGAAGTTGTCATAGAAGAGGCGAAATACGTCGGCTTGGGATATAATCCATGCATTCGACAGTCTAGACAAATGTATAAATAAAAAGAACGATTCATAAGTAATCGAGTGGGATAATGACAGCACATTAACACCCAATTCAAAAAAAAACTATAGGTAAACAACTAAACCCGAAACGGACAAAACTAGGATGTCTTTTAATGTCACTATACTGTCCATGATATCCCGAAAATCACATAAAACAGCGTGAAATAGGTGAATCTGTGGAGTCCAGGGGAGCCGGCGTCAGCTCAGAAAAATCAAAACAAGTTACTTGTAATATAACTATAACATACTTGAATGTCTCAAGTAACTTACATTTATATTACATGTAACATGCATTTATATTACATGTGACTTAAATTTATAATACATGTAAGTTACACTTATGTCACATGTAACTTACATTTGAATGTTCACTATAGATGGCCATCACGTGACGCAAACGACACGCGACGCAGAGCGCGCGTCCCAGACCACACACTACGCAAAAAAAATGCTGTGCACGGCCTTCACTGCTGGTGTGGTGTCAGGTACCTCGAACTTGGGTAATTGAACCAACAGGAACGCCAGTCTTAAGCCTGACCCCGCGAAAGCGTCGTACATCCCCTGGTAAATATCTTCTAGGCCGATTTAAGTTACTTGCGACTCATATTGTACCATTTAAGTTACATGTAACATATCGGAGGCGCACTTCACGCAGTGTCTTCTCAGAAATCGAAAACAAGTTACTTGTAACATATCTAAGCTGATGTAAGTTATTTGCGACTTATCTCAAGTAATTCAAGTTACATGTGACATATCGGAGGCGCGCCGCACGCTGTATTCCGCCGATATGTTACATGTAAGTTAAATGACCTAAGATAAGTCGCAAGTAACCTATATCGGCTCATATATGTTACAAGTAACTTGTTTTCGGCCTCATATGTTACAAGTAACTTGTTTTCTTTTTTCTGAGAGTTCGTCGCTGCGGCGACGGAGTATACCAGGGTTACGTCACTGAAAACTATAACACCCCTCCTCAGAAAAATCAAAACAAGTTACTTGTAATATAAATGTAACTTACTTGAATGTCTCAAGTAACTTACATTTATGTTACATGTAACATACATTTATATTACATGTAACTTAAATTTATATTACACGTAAGTTACACTTATGTTACATGTAACTTACATTCAAATTTTCACTATGGGTGGCCATCACGTGACGCAGACGACACGCGACACAGAGGGCGCGTCCCAGACCACACACTACGCAACAAAATGCTGTGCACGGCTTTGCCTGCTGGTGGGGGGGGGGGGGGTGAAGTACCTCAAACTTGGGTATTTGAACCAACAGGAACGCCAGTCTTAATCCTGACCCCGCGAGTGCGTCGTACATCCCCCTGGTAAATATCTTCTAGGCCGATTTCAGTTACTTGCGACTTATATTGTGCCATTTAAGTTACATGTAACATATCGAAGGCGCACTCCACGCAGTGTCTTCCCAGAAATCGAAAACAAGTTACTTGTAACATATCTAAGCTGATGTAAGTTACTTGCGACTTATCTCAAGCCATTTAAGTTACATGTAACATATCGGAGGCGCACCCCACGCAGTATCCCGCCGATATGTTACATGTAACTTAAATGACCTGAGATAAGTCGCAAGTAACTTATATGGGCTCAGATATGTTACAAGTAACTTGTTTTCGGCCTTTTATGTTACAAGTAACTTGTTTTCATTTTTCTGTGTCAGCGACCTGTTGCCGCGACTGGCGCACGCAAACTGATTCCGTGGCCGACCCTGCCATAACGCCGGTGCTGGTCCCGACACGATGAGGGAAAGTTGTCGAAACCTGTCGCTGCAGCGACAGGGAGGTATACCAATGGCCGAAAGCCTATCATGGCCGAATCGGAACAAAAAGTTGTCTGAGTCCTGTGCGTATGGCGCAAAATTGGTGCGCATGTCTTATCGCATACGTACACCGAGTTCGAGCCAATGCACAATAAGGAACGTAGAGTATCAGTGCGGTCCGTGCCGGCTGTACATTTATTGCTTAAATCAGGGTTAAAGGCAGCATACACGCTCGTAAACGTGATTGAGATAAGTACGTAAATAGAATGGTATGACCCAGATTACAACGCCTACGCATTTTGAAGTGTCAAAAACGACCCACAATGCCGCTACACGAGTTAAAATTTGACCCCGCCCTGTATTTTTACGCCCCCTGTATTTGCTCTTTTCCTGCAACGCAAGGTTGCTGGGTCGTATTCACCGTTGGTACTGTTGGTAGGTTGCCTAACAAGAAAACCACACACGTTACTGACGGCGAAGATGGCCCAATAACCCTGCATTGGAGGAAAAGGGCAAATACAGGGGGCGTGGAAATACAGGTCGGGGCCAACTTCTAACTCATGTAGCGGCATTGTGTGTCGTTTTTGACACTTCAAAATGCGTAGGCATTATGTTGTAAGCCATAAGGTTCGATTCACATTGCTATCCCAACCGCGTTTACGAGCGTGGATGCTGCCTTTAAAGGCACAAGACACCCAGAAAATTATTTTCTCAGGTTTTATCCTTATCTTGGAGAGGGTCACACTCGGATCACAGTGGTATATCTAAAATTGTCCAAGACCCCCTATGAACGGAGATACGGTTCTTTGAAAATGCCTGTGTTTTGAGGGCGAAAATTTGGTGTACGAGTTGTCTCAGGCTTGTATTTCTCTTGATTCGCAGTCGCGGCACGAGAGCAAAACAGGATGAGGAGATCAATCGAAAAGGGAGCCAAGAACGACGACTCGGTTGAAATTCATCCATCCATCTAGCCGCTATTGAGATCGAAAATCAGGAAAGGGGCCGGGCCTGTGGTGGTGGCCGGAGGGGGTCGGGCCCGTGGTGGTCGCTTATATCCCGCTTATTCGGAGGAATTGAGATCTCGCATTTGGCACGTGTTATACAGGAGGGGTCTTCTACACAATTACACGAAAATCTCAAAATTTATATCTGAAAGTGTACTGTGCCTTTAAGGTTAGGAAACTGGTGACAACAGAGGCTTCCTGTAGTTTTAGCTGTGGGTTTCTTTGCATTTGTTCAAAACTCGTTTTTTAACGTCTTTTGATCGAATGTATGATTCCTCATCAGTATGTGTCGTTTTATAACACTTATCCTCTCATTCGAGGCCAAATTAACTTTGCTCTTCCGCGCGCTCGTGCCGAGCGAGAGGAAAGACAGTGAGATGGCAACAAAACGTCTCAATTTGGCATATGAAATACCCGTCCGCAGTTGCAAACGACCGCTGTGATGGGGCGAAGAATAATTATTGGATCCCCAGGTTCCAACGATTGTATTCGATCTAACTGCTGCAATAGCGGTTGTCTGCAAGTGCAGACGGGAGTCTTACTTCGACGTGGAGACTAGGTGAGAACAATCCTTTGACCCTGCTTTTTACGTTTCCCCTCCTTTTCGTTCGTATAAAGGCGGAGTTTGTTGTGTTCCACAGAGTTTTTCGTATCCGGGGATGCTTTTCGTATTTTACTCGCGTTTTTCGCGAATCTTAGTATACGACGTCTCATCGTTTGTCATTCTGTTTTTGGTGGTACACCCGGAATGCAAAAATAAATGCAAAAATAATAAGTGGGGTTCTAGTCCAGTGTTTCAACTCCACTATGAGAGTAGCGATACCGTTCTGCAAACCTCTATCACATGATTTTCATACACAATTGACGATCAAGCTGCAATACTCATTATTCCTCGAATGTCCTTGATATGTCCTGTGAGCCGTCGCTTGCCTTCTGCTTCGTAATTTCGCATACCGCGCCTCTGATGTCAATAGACGACGAGTGCGTACTATGTGTTTCAGGACGGACCCGTAGAAGCCAGGCAGTCGTCAGACTGAGAGCGACTTTCGCTCTTGTCCTCGATGCCTCATCTACTATTTTGACACAACATCCTGGTCCCAGATTCACACTCCCTCACACGGCATTACACAACATACGACACGCATCTGCTGCACGTTGATGGAACCAGAAGCGCGCAATATCTTCATTCTAGGACTGGGAATCCTATTCGGATGGATGATCATCATTCTTATCTGCGCATCACCACAGGTAATTCAGCCAGTAAAAAGTTTGACAGTAGGTTATCTAAAATATGTTAGTATACAAATAAAACAAGGAAAAGTTTAGCATTGCACCTATTTATCTAGGTCGAAATTTTGTTCCAGTCCTTGCTTCTGACCAATTTTATTGAAAGAGTCCACTAGAGTCTTTCCAGTGAAGAAAACGTCTGCCATATTGTTGGAATTCTCGTGTGTATAGTCCGTGTCATTCAATTAGGAAGTCGCATTTAGCTATCCGGCACTAAATGATGAATTTTCGAAGCCTTTCGTTCAAGAGCCCAGGGTTTTCGCAACAAAACTCCGACTTCTCAGGTAGTTCTCAAGCGTATTTAATGAAGGATTTCGAAAATTCAACTAACATAAACCTTGTGATTCTCTCACCAGCACCTAATATATGAAGAAAGCAAACAGATGTTTTTCCATTGCTTGTGCAAATACTGCTCAAAGTTTCGCCGTAATTCGCCGCGTGCGACGTTTTCGAAAAACTATTACAAAAACTATTTCCTTCAGACACAAAGCGATTATAGGGAACTTTGGCCGACAAGTCACAAAAATAGGTAGAAATTTGATCTTTGAATATGGTAGCGTTTTCAACATTTAAAAAATGTCTTCATTCAAAATTGTTACAGTGCCTCCCTGGGCCGAATTCCGATCCGCAGTTGCGTCTCGACACGCTTTGCGCCCGCACGCACTCGAGTCAGTCGAGTTTCCAGCGCCAAAGCCGACTTGATGTGACTTTTTTATACAGTTTTCTTCAATTTTTATTAATTTCTAGTTTTCGAAACCCACCTAGAGTCAAGAGATCGGCGGTTGCGGCGCTGGAGACTCTTCCGACTCAAAAGCGCGCGGCCGCAAAGCGTGTTGAGACGCAATTGCAGACCGAAATGTGGCCCAGAGAAGCACAGTACATGCATTAGACGCTTTTTTGCCAAGTTTGCCAGATGCTCCCCGTTTTTTTCAAAACTTAACGCGGGTATTGTACTACTAGACTTCCTCATTAGCCCTTGCTCCACTCGAGCGCTAGCGTCGTACGGGGAACGAGATTCTGATGCCGTAAAATCACACGTTTTGATGCGCCGGTCGCGGGAAACGCTACCCATCCCACAAAACGCGGAAATTCTACGGTACTCGATGCTGAATTTCAGGGTGGTAATCGTAATGTATTCCAACCGCCAAACAGCCGAAAAACGGTCGATGAGCGGCGCGCGTGATTGGACGAACGGGGGAGTTGCGACGCACGTGATTAGGAGGAACACGGAGTTTTCCCCGCCTTCCTTGTGGTTGGAATACATTGCGACCACTACCCGGAAATTTATTCCTGAGGCTGTGGTATTGAGAACAAAGAGTGGAAATTTCTTGACTAAATCCAACTTGGGTTGAATTTTGGTGTCTACAATTTGAGAATTTGTTACTGTAGCTGACTAGAAAATGCAGGGTGAAGGCATGCATATAGGCACTAACTAGAGTGTTGACCGAATAATCGTTTATCCAAATATTGTTCAAATATTCAAGGAAGTGGATTATTCGGGTTATTCGAATATTCAAGAATGGGAATAATCGAGTTATTCGAATATTCAAGAATGGGATTATTTGAATATATCCGTTTATTCGAACATTCAACATAAACTACTCGAATATTCGGCGAGGTCGCACTGATTACTGACAGTGATCGATATTGCGTGTTTCCCTGTTCGGTGGAGTTTTTTCCCGAACGGATTCGCCTGTCTTTCGTTGAGCGACTACAGTACAGTGCTTTTCTGGTCTGAATTCCGGTCCGCAATTACGTCTCGACACGCTTTGCGGCCGCGCGCTTTCGAGTCGGAAGAGTTTCCAGCGCCGCAGCCGCCAATTTTTTGACTTTAGGTGGGTTTTGGAAACTGGAAACTAGACAAAATTGGAAAAAAAACTGTAGAAAAAAAGCCACATCGAGTCGGCGCTGGAAACTCGATTGACTCGAGCGCGTGCGGCGGCAAAGCGTGTCGAGACGCGATTGCGGACCGGAATTCGGCCCAGATAAGCACAGTACACTTTTACTAATTCCAAAAAGGGCCTTGAGGTCAATTCTTCTTCTGCTCACTCCTTTTTTCTCCTGTTCTGATCCCTTTATTGTTTTTCCATGTTTTTAATACACTGGACCCGAATCGGGTAGCGGATATCCGAATAACACTGAAAACTACAGTAAGTTGTAGGAAAACGTACGAAATTCTTCCGAAAACCTGCTCTGTCCTTGTCAGGAAAGCGCTACAATGTGAACCGACTCTTCGCCTCAGTTGATGAAGCGATGGGCAGATAACTTATGATCTAATAATGCGCATAAAGGGCGTTGCCTAGCAGATGGGAACGAAATTGAATGAGGCTAGATGCACTAACTCTCGAAAACGTATCCGCTAAGTAGCAATTTCAGTTATAAAAAGGAACAGCTTCTCTCTCTACACATATCTAGTGTAAATCTTCATGAAAATGTATTAGCCCACTTTTTGTGTTAGAAAGCCATTCGTCGTGGCTCAAAAGAAGGACCGGAATGCGATTTCCGCCTCATTACCCATTCCTTTTCCGTCAATAGCTGGCAACCGATGCTGCTTGAGGATTCAAATACGAGATAGAGAACCTATAATGTTGGCGTCCTCAGTTGATCACTTTCAACACGGTCTAATCCCTTAATCCCAGATAATGATAGAGATTTGTATGGCCAATGCTGGCCCAGACTAACGCAAATGTAATTGTTTATCCTGTCCAGCAGGCCTAGCCTCGGGCGTTGTTTATTCAATTATTTTCTTCCCTCGATGAGGCTGGTAGCGGCTTAGGATGGACCCATTACTCACCATGAAAATGGAATGGATCTCGAAAATTTCAGCTCAGAATAACCTATCTAGATAGAGAAAGCGGAGATTTTCATCTGAATCCTCTCTGGGGATTGTGCAGGCTGTCATCTGCAGCGCTCAGAATTAAGCGCAACCACTCGACAAATCGAGTGTTCAAGTAGGAAAAAGAGGCTGAGGTACATAGAGAGACTGGCTCATATTTCTGACAACCGTTCCACACTTTTCCCACATGGGGGGGGGAAGGGAGGATGGATTCATGAACAACTATGTATCCTCTTCCTAAGCGTTTGTCCCGCATGGTAGCAGGTCCGCTTTTCTCGTTCGCTGCCACTGTTCAACCTTGTCTTTCACGCTGTCAGATTAGAGGCTTGTAGTTGTCAAGGTAAAGGAAGTCTTTGCTAAGGTGGTTTTTTTGTCCCTGGCGTGTTACGTGGAGCTGCATATTCGTTTTCGCTATCGAGTGTTCTCCAACTCGTCTGTTCAACTGTCCTGGCCAGGTGATGCTCGCGAAGCTTGTCCGAAGTTGGCGCTATCCGGAATCTTCCAAGCACTCGGCCTTTTCGGATAAGATTACCAATCCACTTTGAGTCATCTACCTATTTCTTCGGTCATTGGACAACACTCGGTGTGATACAAAAATACGACCCTACAAGCGAGCAGCAAATCTTTGACTTGAACATGTCGCTCACCTTTCTGTCACAGAGTACTATCACTCTCTGTACGCCATTTTAAAGGCAGTGTCTACGATGGTATATGATTTTCGAGTTTTTTAAGTCTTTCTTTGGCTCGCTGTTGTACGAACTATACGAAAAAAGCCCTATATGAAGTTAAAGGCAGCATACACGCTCGCAAAAGTTGTTGAGATAACTACATTAGTGGGGTCGTAGGGGACCTAGAAGAGCCCTCATAGAGTTGGAAGAAATGAAAACGAGTTAGAATGGCCGTATTTGAGCCGTATTGAGTCGCAAAATCAACCTTTCTCGGCCCATCGATACGGGCTCCGCCCCTCAACACAAATGTTCAATGCTCGATTACGGTAATTTTGGCTCATTTTTCACGGTTCTAACGTCGTAAACGTTCCAGAAAGGGCCGTACGAGTACATTAGCGTCGTTATCCCAACAAATTTGTCGCTAGCTCCGCTATTTCAGCCAATGCGGTACAACTCGTCCACTTCTGGGCCAATATAGAACAAACCGTTATATCTTCATTTAGGTCGGTTTTCTTCCGGTTTTTTCGTTATCTCTGAATATTAACAGCTTCAGACCTTTGATTCATTCCATAGAATTGATATAATTTTGAGCGAGTATGCTGCCTTTCAAATAGCATTCTGAAATCGGTGATTTTTTTGCTGGTGCACAACTCTAGTGAGGTTTTGTGGTATCAAGGGTCATTAACAGGCTCGAAACTTATGATCAGTAATTGACTTCTGGTCTTGGCCTTCCTCGAGCTCCTTTGTTTAAAGTTCGATGGCCTTTGTCGAGCTCTGTTGTTCGCAGTTAGACTAATACGTTTGTTCGTTTTTTTGTGAAAAAAATAATTCTGTATACTACTAAACTACCTTATTAGTTGCTGTGGACGTCGCAGAATTTCGACCAGGCACAGCAGCAAGTGCCACTTTCCATGAGCGGCGCTGTGCATCTGTGCACACATTGACATTCTTGTGCCCTAATAACTTCATTTTAGTGCGTTTTTCGCTGCGTAACCTTCGCAGTTCTTTAGCTATTTTCGAACGAAACAGATTTCTGCAGTTCTTCAAAGTACTTTTTACATCGTGAACACTGCTTTCAACCTAGCAGCATTGAGTCGTGCGTTATTCTCGTCCGTCAACGTCGCGCAGTCGAAAAGCTTTCAATCCTACTTATCGAGACGCTCTTGTTTTCGGCGAGACAGTGTTGTTCACTTTAATGGAATCGCTACAATCTGCACCATTTGTCATGTATTCCGTCTGAGTCGTTGACCAAGCTTTGCCAGCCTATCGTGCCAAGCATGAATTTGTGCTTGAAATTCGTGTTTATCATCTGCGACCAGCATCACATCGTCCATATATAAGTTTCCAAGAAGTGGGGGGCTGCAGTTTTCTATTAACGACATTCTTGACTGTGATAAAGAGCAGAAAGAAAGAACAGAGCCTTCATTAAGTCCGACAGTTCTCCTAAGCGACATTAGTTTTTCTAATTCATGCGGTGTTCACGTTCAAAGGTTTCAGCCATTTCATTCGTGAGTGGTTATACCCGCGTATAAGAGGTGAATGGTCGAACCTTATCTCCAACACGTGTTAAAGGCAGTGTCCACGATAAAAACCATGTCTGATTTTTTGGTGGATATCGGCAGCTGAGGGGCCTAGCGCAACCCTACTGTTGAAAAAATTAAGAAAATTGAGCTTGGAACGGTCCTCTATGGCCCCAAAGTTGGACACCCGTCAGCTCGTCACCCCCAGATGCACTTTCCACGCCCACCGACGTGAACAAATGAATGCTCGAGATTGAGAGATGAGCGATGGTTTCCGATTAGTAGCCCCGTTCTTCCCTTCATTCTCAACTTCTCTCTTTACTCAGGTCAGCTCGCATACATCGGCGGCAAAAGACGAAAGTTACGAGCCTCGGACAATTCGTCCACCATGTTTCCTTAGCTCAATCTTTGAGGGACCATAACTCCGTTCCCAGAAGGTCTTGTACGATTTTAAAAACATCATTGGAATCTGCATGGGACCGTCTTCAAGATAGGCGAAAAAGCAGAAAAACTATTCGTATCGTGAACACTGCCTTTAAGTGCTGAACCATAGTTACTAAGCAAAGGGTGTGGAACTTAGGTATCAACATAATTGAAAACGTTGAGCCCAACGCAGTACCTTCCTTCGAAAATTTTGGCAATCGCCAGTTCGCCGACGTTCAAAATGAACGTTTTTGAATTGCGTTTCGGGATTATAGGTAGCACACGCTTGTGGTGAATTCGCGGTCATAGGCAGGGCTGGGCACACGTCCCGGCATGGCGATTCTGAATATGCACCCCCCTTAGCTCGGTAATTTTTAGGCACCCCCTTATGGGAAATCGAAATCGGCTGTTTTCCGAATAGTTGGACAGCCATGATCTTGACTTCCTGATTGTGATAAACAAGAATATAAAAAAAGCACTGAATAGAGAAAATTCCGAAAATGGCCACAAAAAGGGTAGTGTAATTTCTGAACTTCAAAACAACCCCAAGAGGAAAATTTGTTAGTAAGACGGTAAGTTATTACAAAAGATAAAACATTTTTCAATACAAAACAATTCAACAATTACCAACAACAGAACTACTACTATTGCAATAATTAATGTTCTCTGTCGAATGTTTTCATAAACCTATAAAGGATTAGTTAATCTGTGTTTGATTGTTCTGATGTGGAAATCAGAACTATTTTGTGTTGTGGAACAATGTTAGGATTCATGTGATTCGTAGGGAGTAGAAAACCCGAGTTTTCGCCTCCTAGAATGCCGCTATCCCTTAAAAAATCGGCTTGCCGTGTGATACGGTGTCAGTACGCAGCTACACAGCGCACACGGGAATGGACGCGCACTCAATATTAATAAAAAATGTATTTTATTACAGAACAAGGGGGAGAAAAGGATTGAAACTGAAGGAAATGGAAGATGATGAAAGTTGTCTATTCTGGATGTACCCATTTTAGAAATTTAATGTAAATAAACAAAGTTAGAGCGGGTGTAAATATTTAGCCGTGACAAGGTTCATTCAAACGAACATAGTTGATCAAAACTAGCATTAAACTGAGAGCAAAGGATATTGTGAGAAAGAGAAGAATCTGGCAAACATTTCAGTTTTGAAAGGACTGATTTCTAATGTGATTTAAGGACCTTAAATCTCGTCCCGGTTTTACCCCGAAAACCGGGACAAAACCGGGACGAGTTTTAAGGTCCTTAAATCACATTGAATATCAAACCTATTGCTATTAAAATGTTTGCCCGAATCTCCTCTTTCTCGCAATGCTCTTAGTCCTCATGTTTGTGGGTGTTTTTAATCAACTAGGTTCATTTGAATGAACCTTATCACGTCCAAGAAATTCACTCCGCTCCAACATAGTTTGTTTACATTAAATTTCTATACTGTAAACATTGAAAGAATCCTAGTTCTGCCTGCTTCCATTTACTCCAGTTTCAATCATTTTCTCCGCCCCGTTCTGTAATAAAATACATTTTTTAATTAATATTGCGTGCGCGTCCACTCCAGTGCGCGTTGTGTAGCTGCGGACAAACACCAGATCGCACGGCTAACCTAGTCTATGAGAGAATGCGGCATTCAAGGTGGATAAAACTCGGGTTCTTATGCTCAGGGTACTTCTTAATGAGGAGAAAACGGTCATTCGCTTCTTTCATAGTAACTTGCAGTCTTCATTTTTTATAGTTGGCTCTCTTCATACGTCACATTCTCATGAATAAAAATCTATTGACTAGTTGTGATGCTGACTGTGCTATCTGTACTTTTAATTTGTCGAAATAAATCCTAGCCTGCTCGGATGAGTTCGGGCGAAGTAAGCAGCGGAGCGGTTGGTCAGGGCAAAATATAACAGTGATAAGAAGATTTTGACATGATAAGCCCAATAAGCCTTGCTTCGACCGGCACAAAATGGGCGACCTAGGCTATACATCAGTTCGCTAATATTTTTTTGAACTTGAATGATAGTTTTCCTGGGCGCTGTCTTAGTATCTTTGCCTCGAATCGGTAACCACCCGCGTAATCAATGAACGTTGCATCAAAGAAACATGACACCACATCAATCCTTACTTGCTACAAGATAGCAGAGTGGTGTTTATTCCTTCATCGAAACAAACTTCGACAGCAACTATGAATTATTGCGAACACAACCTGCATCTCTATCAATGATTTGAATTCTTTAAGTGTTTGACTCAAAATGCGGAGAAGAAGATATGACAATTCAGAAGAATAGTGCGTACTACTTTTTTCCTGAAATTCGACAGAACATGCACTTCGTTTTTTTTTCGTGTTCGGCTTAGGCACCCCCCTTTGCCCTCTCTGCAACGTCTAATATGCACCCCCCTAAGGTTACCCGGGACGCGTGCCCAGCCCTGGTCATAGGCCCTAGTTATACACCGGCAAAACCAAAACGTCCCGTGATGACATTGCAGCAATGTGCCGTGTGGATTCTGCGGTCTTCCGTACACGCCATATTGCAGACCAGAAAACTGGAGCGCTTTCATAATAGATAGTATGTCATTGATGTCTTCTTCCTTCATCGTCTCGCTTGCTTTCAGGAAGGTGGAGAATTTCTACGATTTGTTAGAGTTTCTTTGGTTGTATTCACCCATGCGGTCATGTTGCTTTAGCAGATGGCACTTCGCATTCATTACAGCCTTAGCAACTAGTGGAACTTTTTATGAATTATGTATGCACTTGTCCGCATTTCAATGCATTCGCATGCTCTTGATCAATAAGCCAGCTCTCTCCCGCTGGCTGTCTTTTATTCGTCGAATTCCTTTACGTTTCCTTTGCCTATTAGAAAGCACTAGAACCACGGCTTCATTCTGCTTGGAGGTTGGTCGTTTAAAGGAGACATGAGTATTTTGTCCTAATGAAGTTATAGGGGCGAAATAATGAGGATGGGGGTGCATCCCCAGAATGCCATTGGTGTGGTGGTTTTCATTATTATGTGGTACAATCAATGTAGTTTTTCCTTTCCATTGGCATTTCGCTTCGACCAGTATGTTTCTGATTGCGAGTAAGAACACGAAAGGAGTAGAAAATAAGCGTTTGATCGGTCGAGTGGGCATGGCGGATTTAATGGAGCGCAAAAAAAGGCCCCAGTGTTCAAATCTCGCGAAGGCATCAGAAGCCGCCGATTCTGCTTTGTTTTGTTAGAATGCCAAATGGATAGGTTTTGTGTAGCCAGAGAGAGCAAGAGTTTGCCTCTGTGAATTCAAGTGTGAAAATCATGTTAAACTATCAAGCACTTTCCTTCAGCTAATTATCACAAATCCGGATGCGAAATACGTTCCCGACCATAGCGACATCTACCTAGAATAGGGATTGGTGGTGGAGTCTTCAGTATTAGTTTATCGAAAATTCTCCTAGAAATACGGCAAATTCAGGGAAAGCCACTCGGCTTCGTCTTGGCTACATGTGCATAATAATATTCCAGAAGGAGATCTTATAGACACTGCTCATGATGAACTTTGTTTTTTAGTGTATAATCAAAAACAATTATGGTAGCCCTCAGAAGCATAACAGCGCTGAAAAGACAGATTCGAACGCTTTCTCACAATGGATCCACCATAAGTCGTAGTAACCATTCCAAATGAAATGTACTTTTCTAGAACCATTTTCGGACGAAAAGTCCGAATATGCCCATCGCAGCTGCCTAGAGACACGCTGAAAGAAGAGTTATGAACGTTTTTAAAGCTTCGCGGCGAGGCAAGGGTCCCCTCGTGGAATTTTTAGGGTGTTTTTAGATTTTTCTCCTGGATTTCGCTAAAAACATGTGTTTAGGGGTAGTCTGGAGTGCTGAACGCGAATCTAGGGTTCGCTCGTCGAAATTTTAAGGTTCGCTGTCGGTTACGGTAGGTAAGATGCCATTTAGGAGGCTAAACTTACCTTAATAATTCGAGAATCGACAAATGGACATCGAATTCGTATTCAGCACCCCAAATAACCCCACATAGAAACTTTGAGACAAATCTGAGACTTTGACCAAACTACCGTATACCCACCGTAATCTACCGTAAGCTGTCAAGAATCGATAAACTGACATCGGATTCGTGTTGAGCAGTGCAAACAACCCCTAAAACAACGATTTGAGCCACATCTGTCGCCACATTCCGGAAATCGTCAGAAGCCGCTTTTGCCGTCAATTTTTTCGGCCGGTGGGAAGCTTTGAGCAAATTTGGTAGAAAACATTGGAAAAACGACAAATGAACCTCAGATTCGTGATCAGCACCCCAAATAACCCCCAATGCGAATATAAAGTCAGATCTGGAATATTTTTCTAAAACCCTTTGAGAGCTCTATAATTGGAGCCCAACCGAGAATTCGTGCAAATCCAAAACGCTGTCAGTCTGCGCAAAGTTTGGAAAATGTTCCTTCACCCAAACTTCGCCTAGGGGGGTAGTTGTGGGCGCTGAAAACGATAATGAGGTCCGTTTCCGGATTTTCGTAAAAACAATGCGCTCTTTGGAGGGTACAATAGGTACGAAAATCAGAGAAGAAACGCTTATAACTTCTTTCAGAATGGGTACAAGCAGCTGCGATGGGCATATTCGAATTTTTCGTTCGAAAATGGTTCTAGAAAAGTACATTTTAATTGTAATGGTTACTATGACTTACAGTGGTTTCCTTGTCAGAGGCAAAAAAACGACGTTAAAGATTATTCCACTGGTCAGGGTCGGCCCCCCTTGGGTCCAGTTGTTGTCATCAACATCGACACTGCTGGATTACTTCCTCGCTTTGATATGGGATCATCAGCATTGGTCTTGGATTTAAAGAGACAGTGGATTTGCGAAATGGTTCTCAAAAACATCCGGAAAGTCTTCGTCAGGCAAAATGCTGACAAGTTCAATGCCCTTTTAATAAAAATCACTGATAGGTGTTGATGACAACAAATGGACCCTCGGAGGCCGACCACGACTAGTGGAATAATCTTCAGAGCTGTTTCTCAACCTCAGAGGTGTTCTGATCTGTTTTTTTTTCAGAGCTATTTTGCATCTGAATGCTACCGCAATCGTTTTTAGTTAAAAACCTTAGAACAAAGTTCATCGCGAACAGTGCCTTTAACGTGTTTTTTCCTATGACTGCAAGCTAGTCCTTCATTGATGTCTCACATTAGGCGCTATTCATACTACTCAACGACAGCGCGGCACGCGCGTGCCGCGCTGGCGTGGCGTTAGAATATAAATACTTCTTAAGCGCGTGTGCCTCGCTTGCGGGTACTATGAATACTCCAGCGGCGACGCCTAGGCGGAGCGGAAAAAAGTGGGTCATACTTTACCAAACAACCAAATTCTGTAAAAGCGTTCACCACCGCGATAGCAGAGGATTTCAATGGAATTAATTATCAGGGAAAGGCATAAAATTGATGATGTGGTGAAAATTTAGTGGTGAAAATGGTTAAAAAGCCGTTACGGTCATCTCCGCCATGGCGGAAAGGGCGTCACGCGCGTGCCGCGCAGGCGGGGCGTCGGGCCATTCATACACAAATGCCTTGTCAGCGCAGCACGCGCGTACCGCGCTGGCGTTGAGTAGTATGAATAGCGCCTTGGACTAGTTAACATTTCAAACCAGGGCTAGCGACTCCAGCACACGATAAAAGGAGCCGTGGACCTGTTGCTAACAGCAAACGCGCTCCAGAGACCATGCGAACGCAGTGGAAACTTGTCCACGACTTCACGGGTGTTTGCCGTAATGTGTCGAAGCGGCGAAATAGGCGAGGTAGGGCTCTGCTTGGCTGTAGTTGTTGTATCCTCCAATCACGGCCTTATATTCCCCCCCCCCCACTTTTTCGCGGTCAGACTCGCTACGACTATACCCGGGCTCCACCTGTTTCGTGTCCATTATGTCATTAGTCTCGCCAGTAAACGTTTTTTTAGAGCAAGAAGTGATTACACTTTCATTCAAGGTAAATGAAATTAAATATGTGATTTTCAGTTATTTCGCGACCTTATCAAGAGAGGGTGCTGTCCTCAATCGGCACGGAAGCAACGAGCTGAGAAAATTCGTAAGGTGTGTGGGGCATCTGTGGTGTCACTGTCGGGGTTTGTTTCTTGCTGCAAAAACAGAGAAATTCGCTTTTTTTCAGGCCGAAGCTCGTCTGATGGCCACTCGTGCACTCGCCGAGAAGCCCAACTCCTTCCTCCTTGGCCAAGTGATGGCGATCAGCAGCTTATCGTCAAATAGGGTACGTCCTCACCAGATTATAAATACTGTCATTTTCGGAGCCAAATCCCGGTCCGCATTTGAACTGATATAGATCTGCGTCGAATCGTGGGCGATGCGGTAATGACTGCACAAACAACGCCTAATTTGACACCATCCTTGTTTTTCATATCGAATGGAAGTCTCGAGCTCTGCGTATTAGTGAACAGATACATATTTCGCCCTTTCCACATGGAAGTGTTTATCATATTTTCGATAAACGGCCAAACACCTGAGGCCAAACTCAACGAGAAGTGAGGCCCGTACTGCTATGAAAAGGTCGTACTCGTGGCCGCTCGAATCCCTGAATGCACCACCCATTTTCAAGGGTATTGATGCCGCAAAAGTACATAGGACTACTTATCCTCTCCATGCTTTTGTCACTGTTTTTTTCAGAAAAGAAGGCGTATGGCATCTAGATAGGTGTGCAATCATAAACAAAGTACATATTTTTGATTAACTTTATAAATATGCTATGATCTTTTATGATCCTGCTACTTTATCTCTAACACTTGCTTATTCAGAAGATTGATTATTTGCTTCTACTTAAGGTTGGCATGGGCTCCATGCAACTGGATTTGGAAAAAGGTGATGAAGTCCTGATTGAACCCGGGCCGTCAACAGCATGATCTTTTCAACAGTCAGAGAGGCCTTTGCAGATTGCCATCTGTATATGTATATCCGGTGTATGCGTATATCCGTCATCGAAACCGTTTTTTCACCTATCACTTAATTTTCATTTATCCCTCGTTTTGTCACTTCGACATCATCACATCACTAAGGTTTCTCTTACCATCACATCATAGGGTCAGCTGGAAGTTCATTCTCGATGTCATTATATCCTGTACTCTTGTTTGTTTTACTATACCTGAGTTCTTGAATGTTGTTCCATTTTTCAATTTTTTCCGGCCATGGCACTGCTTGCCAACTGAGATTGCTACTTCCGGCTGATATTCATTCACTTATCATTGCTCTGCTCAACAAACCTTTGAATCGACACGTGTTCATATCGTGTAAATAAATAACTGCAGTTGATTTCATCCGCAAGTATAAATTTTTCTGTATCAAAAAAATTGCAAAAGCTAGTTTCAGGTCCTACACATGTTGCAGTGTCCATAGGTAGAGAATCGTGAGCGGGTTAAAGGTGCCATAATGAGCGGACACTTTCTTATGAGGGGACGATCGTATGCTATCCAAAGACTCTCCTTGCCCTAATGAGCAGATGCATTGTTATGAGAGGAGGATCGTATGCGATCCAAAGACTCTCCTTGCCCTAATGAGCAGATGCATTGTTATGAGAGGAGGATCGTATGCGATCCAAAGACTCTCCTTGGGGGTAGTACATCGTTTTTTTAGAGTTAAGCGTCATTAGATGAACAGCATTCCCCTTTTTTTATGAGTTTCTAAAGAGGACAAAAAAGTTGAAGTAGACAAATTCTCTCGTTTCCGCAAGAGAATCGTTCTGATAAGCAATGAGCGTTTATAGAGAAATAGGGTAGCTCAACGTGATTGGGGTGATATGGGCTCGTTAGCTGTTATAGGGTAATTAGACGGTAAGGAAGTTGCCACAGCAAGTGCCATCCTAAGGTTCCATGCACGAATACACGAAAAGGGTGGAATCAGGGACAAGTTAGCCGTTGAGGTATCCCAACCCGGATAAATTTTCAACACGCAAATTCTTCGTTGGCATCATCGTTAAAGGCAGTGTTCACGATAGAAATCGTTTTTCTGTTTTCCCGCCTATCTTGAAAACGGCCCCATGCTGGTTCCAATGATATCTCTGAAATCGCACAAGACCTTCTGGGAACGGAGTTATGGTCCCACAAATATTGAGCTACGGAAACATGGTGGACGAGTTGTCCGAGGCTTGCAACTTCCGTCTTTTGCAGCCGATATATGCGAGCTGACCTGAGTAGAGAGAGAAGTTGAGAATGAAGGGAAGAACGGGGCTAATGATTGGAAATCGTCGCTCATCTCACGATCTCGAGCATTCATTTGTTCACGTCGGTGGGCGTGGAAAGTGCATCTGGGGGTGACGAGCTGATGGGTGTCCAACTTTGGGGCCGCAGGGGACCGTTTCGAGCTCATTTTCCGCAGCTGCCGATCTCCACCAAAAAATCAGACATGGCTTTTATCGTGGACACTGCCTTTAAAGGATGCGTGGAGGTCCCAAATGGATTAGCCTTCATCCTTTTTGTGCGCTGTAGATTGGTCCTTCGCTGTGAGTCTGCGTTTCCGTCCTTTCAGCATCGGGTACATGGAACAGGACCGCCTCGAGCACAAGCATGCGTGCTTCACTGAACTCATCCTAGGCCCTTTGCTCAAACCTGTCAAGAAGAAGAAGATTAGTGCTGTATAAAGGCTTGAAAGCAGTGGTCGCCATGTAAAAAAAGTTGTGGAAAAAACATGAAAATCGGCTTGATCCGCGAACGGCTTGAAGATCACGAAGGTTACGCTGCAGGAATCGAGCTGAAAAGAGAGTTATTAGGATCTTAAAGGCAGTGTTCACGATAAAAAATGTGTTTCAGTTTCCACTAGGAATGGGTAGTGGAGGGGCACACTGTAACGTTGACGTCTAAAGAACGCATGAAAACGAGCCAGTAAAAGCTCCAAAATGGACCGAAGTTGCCACTTCGAGCGCAAGGCAAACCTCAAAAGCCCAACACACGCCCACCGACGCGAACAAATGAATGCTCGAGATCGCGGGAGGAGCGATGATTTTCAACCACCAGCCCCGTTCTTCCCTTCATTCTCAGCTTCTCTTCACTCCAGGTCAGCTCGCATAGATCGGCTGCAAAAGATAGAAGTTACAAGCCTCGGACAGCTCGTCCACCATGTTTCCTTAGCTCAATTTTTGAATGACCATAACTCGGTTCCCAGAAGGTCTTGTACGACCTTACAGACACTATTAGAATCAGCATGGGGCCGTTTTCAAGATAGGCAGGGAAACAGAAAAACGATTTTTATCGTGAACACTGCCTTTAAGTTGCCAATTCGTGCACACGTGCGCAGCTCCGCTCAGAAAGATCGCACTATCATGCTGAGCAGTCAAAAACCACAGACGCTTACAGACAGAAATAAATGCGAAGTTAACTAAGTTATTAGTTGAACAACGAAAGCAAGCACTTCATCTTTTGTTTTGAATAAATGAGGACAGAAATATTCGAGCTGGTCAGTTCGAAGGCTACTGTTCATTGACTGAAATCCAATTTCAAGCCAGCTGATGTTTTTGAAGTTAGAGATCATCGATACTGACAATGTGGAGTAGGCTTGTCCACCATCAGAAGTCAGGAAAGTTCAGGCTTCTAATTTGGCCCAAAACAGCGGTTTTTTCGCGAAGTTCCCTTATAAATCCTACTACTCTAAATCCAGAAAAAGGTTTAAAGAGAAAATACGGCAGTCACAATTCATCGCAGAATTCAATTCGGGCAGAATTTGAATTTCCGGTTAAGATGAGCGCAAGCTTCAGATTTCCCCAGGAAACGTACAGTTCAACTCCGCATTGCCGTTCTTTCTGCAAAGTGCACGCTGATTGCGAAAGCGTGCTGCGGGGCGGTTGCGAGTATCCTCAGACAGGGATGTAGGATCACATGGGCCGTAGGATCACTCGGGCACCAAAGGCAAAAACCGCCCGGGTGATCCCACATCCATGTCTGAGGATACACGCAACCGCGCCGCAGCACGCTTTTGCAATCAGCGTGCACTTTGCGGATTGAACGGCAATGCGGAGTTGAACTACAATCATCACATCCTTCGTCCGCGTTTTCAGCCATTGTCTGCGCTGTCTTCTCAGAACTTTCTGGGAAAGCTTTCCACGACTTTAAAGTATCTAGGTTGATTGCTTCCACCTAGTTTCATTGAAGGCGCAACAACCATTCCTCGACCGCGCAATGGGCTTACTTCAAGGCTGCATTCACCCCACTTCAAGGCTGCGCAGATGATACTTCAAAGCCGCACTAAGCTTACTTGGAATCTGCATTAACCTTACCTCAAGGTTGCACTCATCCTATCTCGAAGGTGCTTTAAGCCTACTTTAAAACGGCGCCCACCATACTTCTACACCTCACTTAAAGGCAGCATACACGCTGGTAAACGTAATTGAGATAACTACGGAATTAGAATGGTATGGCACAGTATACAACGCCCACGCAGTGTCGAAGCATCAAAAACGACCCACAATAACGCTACACGAGTGAGAAGTTGGCCCCGCCCCTGTATTTGCGTCCTCTTCCAAAACAGGGGTGCTGGGCAATTCTCATCGTCGGCGACGTTTGTGGGTGGTGGAATAGGTAAAATATGTGAAGCACACACATCGACGACGGTGGAAACGGCCCAGCACCCCTACTTTGGAGGAGGACGCAAATACACGGGGCGGTCAGATACAGGGACTGGCGATCAGTCCGAACTCTACGCAAGAAGGACAAGAAACCGACCTGCAGCAGTCAAGGCAACCGGAGGAAAGAAGAAAGAAGAAGGATAGAAGATGCAAGGCCAGGAGGACGCTAGCAAGGGTTCAGAACAAATGGCCGAGTAGAGATGAGCTGCTTGCATATCGATGGTTATTTATTAACTATCAACAGACCGCTTTTTTACTCAACTATGAGTAAACCAATTCTGGTGATTGAAGCCCCTTTCACAGTTTAAAGACCGACATGGGACGATTTGTTATCGAATGCGGAATATCCATAAACCCTTTGCTATCCATCTCATCTGATTTAGCTTATCAAGTCGAGTCGCTTGACGTCGGTCGGTAAAATATGGAGGGGACTCAAGACTACACAGCAAGCCATACCTTTCTTTACTCGATTATTTGTGAGTGAAGGAAGGTCATTAACCAATTAGAGGTTTAAGAAAAACAACAAATTCATTTTAACTCTTCTACGAAACTCTACCTTGTACACTGTCCAAGTAAAGCCACAAATAACACGAAGCATGTACACGTGATAATGGAAATTCAAAACCAGGATGATGGTAATTTAGCTATGAGAGGCGGACCTCTCTCAGAACATGTGGTACCACAAGACAGTGACCTATAGATGATCAATGAATGCAAAGTCCAACCTTCAAAGGGCAAAATGAGTACTTCAAGTAGCAGAAAAAAAAACCGGTTCATCAAATAATAACAAAAAACAGAGCTCATTTTTGCACTCTGCTCAAATGGCGTAGATCATCAAACGACCACTCCATCGCCTGCTGGCGTCCCGCGGGACTATAAAGGGTTTGACCGGAGCAGTATTTGGACTCCTTGCGGGTTTACCGGCGTACATCTCTATTACTTGGCGAAGTCCAGACTGACGAAGAACAAAGAACGAAGAAAATGAAAAAATATATAAACATGACAATAAATAGCATACAAAGAGGGCACGCAAATGAAATGATCAGACGCCAAATTTCGGGTTTCAATCAAGGGCCTCCTCCTTTGTCTCTTTCTCTGCTGCTCAGCGCCATGCGTGTACTCTCTCCTGTGAGTGGCCGCAGAGACACGTCAGAGTCGTCAAATGTCGATACGTATGTTCCTTATTCACGCCGTTACCGCAAGCTCACCGCGTCTTTATAGACTCTGTAGTGCCCGTTGTTTGCTTTCTCCGTCTAATCTGTATCCTAGCAGGCTTCCGACACCTAATCAACCCCAGGTAATGCTTAGTGCGAGCTTAGAAATCCACGCAGTAACCATACATTGGCGATGTATGCTTACGACGAGTTTTAAGCTCGCGCGAAGCCTAAAACCGTCGATTTTCGGTGTATTAGACGGGCTAAGCTTACTTTTGGCCGAATTAGACGCAGTAAACTTGCCCAGAAAGTTCTGAGTTCAAATATGAGAGCAGCATATGTTTATTACGAATGGTCTATGGTGTCCAGTTGATCTTTTTCAAGTCGAATAAAATTACATGAACACTGAAAACCCTTTTTAATGAATATATAGTACTCTCCTCTCCACCCGAATCTAACACTTCACTTCATCGAAATCAACTGAAATGTTCATTAGCGAAAATTGGAGGTGGACGGTTTGTAAATGCAGGTAAGGTGGGGGGACTTCCGTACTACGTCATTCACAACGTTGTCGTGACATTTCATCGCCGTACAGACTTTAACTATGACAAACCAGCTCAGGTCTGCACGGGTCTGAATGACACTGACCGTTGTGCTCGATAAATGTCTCCGACCCCACAATGTATCTCTTTCGGGAAATTTCCCTGCCCTTCATCAAATAGAATTCTCTACCTACGTGTTGTTACTTTTCATGTAGCCAAAAACAAGCCAAACTGTTTTCCAATTTCGGGCGTGGGTGCGACGGTCGCTTTGTCCTGCATTGTGGTGGTTCCAATCTGAGCTTTTTTCACCCTGGACAGGTGAGAATCACAAGCCATTTTGAGAATTGTCGATTCTGACTCAAACATATAGTTTGGAAAATAAAAAAAAAGGTTTTGAGTCGGTGGTTATTCAAAATGTTCTTGAACAATCAAGGGCCAAAAACCAAGACAAAAGTTCATAACAAAAGTTCTCAAAAAGATAAACTTCCAAAAACATGGATATATAGCCTTTTCAACACTATGAATACACTGGTGATAGTGAAACCACAAAGCGTTACGGCAGAAAGCGGTCGAGGTAAAAACTGAGGCTGTATTGTCCTCATTCATAGCCAATGATTAGATTACGAGAGCCACGATGACTTCAGTAAGTGATCAGGTCATTTAACTGAGGAACTTATCGACTGAGCAAAGGATTCTCAAGTTAAAAACTTTCAAGCGAATAAAGTTTCTGAATGGTCGTCTCCAAAAACGATTAAATGAATAAATTTGAAGTGGGCTCAAAAAACGTCTAAAAAGTGAAAACAACAGCGACAACTACTCGGTTCGGACGGCGATTACATAATCCTTCCGAGTGTAGCAACTACAGATACAGTTTCCTGACACAATTCAGTACAGTGAGTGGGCTTAGCTGTGGCGGTAGATCGTCGACTGCGATCCGAACCCCATTGGCCGTTGGGGTAGTGAAAGCCGTGATGGTGCTTTATCCATTCGCTAGACCAATCCTGACTGGGAGACGGCCACGTACTTATACTGAAAAATTAAATTTTCGAAAATTCCAGGAGTTGGCAGTTCCCTAAGTGACCAATTCGAATAAAAATTTCTCAAAATTAGCAGATTGAACGAATTTTTTTTAAATCACCCCTTTTCGAAAATCTCCCACGAACACAAATTTTTTGGACATGGTCTTCAGAAGCACCGAATGATGAGCAAGTTCATCGCGATCTAATATTTGGTTACTCTTCAATCGAAATCAGCCAAATATTACATAAGTTCATTAAAGTCGGCACTGATCGCTCTGATTTTTTGGTTTCCTTATTGTGCTTTGGTACAAACTACAAACGTCGGCATGGACCTTGATGAGACTATTGAAGGCTGGCGCAAATTCGGTGCCATATGCTATAACATACGTGCACCAAGTTTGCGCCAACGTCCAGTGGGGAACGCAAAGTCTCATTAGGATCCGTGCCGATCAGAGGTGTGCGGAAATTTTGAAAAAAATCAGAAAACAAAAGGGCCAAAATTTCCAGAAAACAGAAAATTTTCAGAACACTAAAACGTACATGCATACATATGCATGTACATATATATTTTCTGCACTTCATGTTTCCTCCAATCAAAAAATGGCTATATTTCAACATTCCTTGCTAATCTTTCGTGATTCATTTGTTCTTCCTTGCTAGAGTGACCTTTCTTAATCCTCTGCTTTTGTTAAGTCTCTCGTGGTATATCGTATTTGTTAAACCTTTTACTAATCAACGTTTCCTTTTTCTATATTCTAACACACTTATAAGTAGTCAGACTCACTATAAAGTGGAGCTACCCTCGTTACTGAAGAGTTCCGGGGTAGTTCCACTAACTTTCTGAAGTATCTTAACATTTCTTTTAACTTACTAACATTACTTATATGTAGGTCGTCTACACTGGTCTAATTGTAGGAACGAAACCAATGTAAACTCGTTGCTCTCAACTTATAGATACCCTGATTATTTTATAACTAGATCGACTAGTTTTTGAAAAAAAAATAATTTACTTATTCATCACATTTATTACTGCGAACTCATTTATCATTACTTGAGTATACACCACGCATTCAGAATTGTATGCATTTGGCTTTTACAATAAATTGGAAAGCCAGACAATGTTCGTGTTATCAGCTTCTTTGACAAGCCTGGTTCCAATCTGTCGATCCCGAAGGGATCGCAGTGTTGACTGGTTATTGGCATGGATCGACCAAGTCGTGGACGGCAACAACAGCGCCTCCTGCCAATACGCTACAGGCGTCCGAGTCATTTTCGAAAATTTTCAATGCTCCAATGAGTTTTTCTTACCAAGGTTCGAATTCCAAATGAGAACATTCTCCTTAGTCCAAGGTGTGATTCGCCTAGGACGCATTCCTAGGAGGATTTGCTCATAAGTGAAATAAGTGGATTCCGGGCACCTGAGAAGAGCTTCTCCAGAACGTGTCTACTATTAAAAGTGTGAGTTCTTGATGAACTCAATCATTTGTACCTGGTCACAGCAACGCAAAAAAATATATAGCTCAATCAAGAAAATGGTAAACTCCACACTAAACTAGCTCACATTGTCTCTCGCTACAAATTCATTCTTATATATCGGTATGAGGAATCTTGAAAACGGTTCTCCATCATTGCCGTCAACCAGCTCGTCCTGAAGAAACATATTTTATCCTCCGTAGCTTGTGACTGTGAAAGTGCGCATAGGCTTTCCGTCACAAATCTGATAGCCGTCGCAAGTCACTACCATATCACTCAAAAAAATTATCACAGATTTTTCTGATTTTTTCCTAGTTTTGGGCAATTTTTCAGAAAACAGAAGGGCCAAAACTGCCAGAAAGCAGAAATCAGAGTGCGATCCGCACCGAATGTACATATTCTCCGGAGCGAAATTTACTGCAGTTGATCGCGTGCGTGCTTATGCTGCTTATCCTTCTCCCCCATACTTCCTCGCTGTCTCTACTCTAGCTCCGCAGAAGCACGAGAAGGAGCAAACTAAATTTGCCTTCGGAAGAAAGGATATGTAGCCACTTCGACCTCATCGTAGAATTGTAGATTCGAAAAAGCTGTTATTAAATTAGTAGCTCAATCCTCACGGTCCATCGCGGCAACACCTTGATGGTCAAGGGAGCATAGGAGTATGAATCAAGCGGCGGTGCACGACCGGCTTCCCTCTGGTAGTGTTCATTTCACTGATAACACATAAAGTCCAGAATGTTCACGATTCGCATTAGAATACATTGGTACTCAGCTTCTTCAAAAATTCGGATTCAATGAAGTTTTAGACTAAAATGACCCATCTACATATTACTTGGATAAATCCAAAAAGTTCCTCAGTTCTCCCCGGTTATCTGGGAGGCAGGAATGGGTGACAGGAAGTTTTCGGCTGAATTTATCCATAGTAATTATTATCTAGTTCTAATCTATTCCGGCTCATTCCAATCATTACACTACTAGAAATCTTCCTCATACTCGTCTTCGTCGTCCTCTTCAGCAGTATCGGTGGAATCCTTCGACTAAGAGTTGTGTTGGGCGGAGGCAGCAGCAGCATTTACAGTTCACATCCGCACTGCCGTTCTGTCCGCAAAGTGCACGCTGATTGCGAAATCGGGATGCGGCGCGGTTGCAAGTATCCTCAGACAGAGATGTGGGATCACCCGGGCGGTGGGATCACCCGGGCACCAAAGGCAAAAACCGCCCGGGTGATCCCACATCCCTGTCTGAGGATACTCGCAACCGCGCCGCAGCAGGATTTCGCAATCAGCGTGCACTTTGCGGACTGAACGGCAGTGCGGAGGTGAACAGTACACCATCTCCAGCAGCTCTATGTGAATTCAGATCCGCAGGTGACAATGCGCAAACCCTCCAGCAGAAGCCTTCCCTTGCTCTTGACCGTTCTGTGTAGTATACTTATGTCGAGTCGAGTCATCGAGTCTTGATATCGACTGAAACAGTCCACATCAAGTCTTTCAACTACACGAATATTCGCAATTTTTATAAACGAGTTAGTCCAAAACTCGATTACTCGAGTTTTCGAAAAATCGAGTTGGTCGAAAACTCGATTATTCGGAGATTTGAAAAATAGAGTTATACGAAAACTCGAATAGTCGAAAATCGGGGATTTCGACTTAGTCGAGGACTCGATCATTCGATAATCCCTAGTAGCCGAATGAGCTTGATAGTCGACTGTTTCGAGTCGTTGCTTCATATAGTGAACCGTTTTTGCGGACCATGGTTACGCAGACCCCACCATAGGTTTTAAAGATATCGAAGTAGACGAAGATTGGCTGTGACTTATTAATGCTCAACTCTCACCAGATTTTCGTCTCCAGAGAGAATTTCAATTGCTCATTTTTTTCTGTGATAACGTTGAGTTGTATTCCCTCCAACTAAGAAATCTGTTTGCTATGTGGAAGTTCCTCCAATTTAGTCGGTAGAATTTTCTAATCGATGTTATGAAAAATTTTGTTCCCAACGGTCCTACTGTGTTGAGATGGCGTTTTTCATCTCCACATTTACAGGGCGTTTCATTATATACTTCCACCATGAATTCTTTAGACATAGCGCTTCAGCGTTGTGCTAAGCCTACTCTACTATTAGGTTGATGCAAAAGTTTCCGGACTTTCCACGACTTTGAATGGGAAACATTTATTTCAAAAACAAACGAAGTTAACTCAACAAAATAATTCCCATCACATTCAAGGATCCTTCGCCACCGATTGGGCAGATCATGAATTCCCAACGCGTGGAACTTTGGCTGTTTCGAGCCAAAGTAGTCGTCTAAGGCCATTTTGATTTCGTCATCGTGAGTGAACTGTTTTCCACCAGAAAGTGCTGCATCGCGCGGAACAGATGGTAGGAGGAAGTAGCAGTTAGTGCGATGCAGAACAGAACAAAGGGGGAATGACGTGTTAATTCCCGTCTCTACGGTTTACACACCCGGTGGCCGACTATCTATCTTTATCATCCCCTCTCTTATCACTCTTTTATCTTCTCATCATTCGTGACTCATTCTTTTAGTCTTCTGTACTTCCACACCTCCCCCTAGTGACCTTCTCGGTCACTCCTTCCATGACTAGGGGGTCTGTGGGGAATTCCCTCTCAAAACAACACCCAACACAAAACGTCACCTATATTAACACATTTATTCGCGAGATCTCGATCGAGATCCGCGCCTCCTGGGAAATTCCCTCCGGCCCTAACGGGAACCGGATAACGAGCGACCTTGCCCCAGCTCCCGCGGCAACGCCCGGGGGACGTTCCTGTCTCGCTCCCTGCGGGGCGATTCCCGTGGCCTCTCCGACTCCACTGGTCCTCGCGTCACAGGTCTTCTCTCTCCATCCAGTTGGTGCTGCAGGCGAAGCAGCATTTCGATCAGATCGCGTTGGCTCCCTGGACTCGGACGGTGCCTTAGCCTCCGCCGAGGCCCACATCTCATCGATGCTAGGTACATTGTCTGAAATGATGTTACTCATCCTTCCTCGGCTCCCTGTCTTCACCGCCCCACCATTAACGGTTGCGGGGGCATGAGCATGGGCGGGTACTGTCCTGCACTCCATGGGCTTGTACATGGATACCCTGAAAAGGGATTTACAATCACGATCGGGGGGGGGGGGGCACGACTGCGGGGATTGAGGCGACCGCGCCCCCCCCTACTGCTGGTGTAGACTGCCACATGAATGAGACCTACTCCTCGCTTAGCCTTTATATAGGCTTCCTGCCATTGTTTGTTTTTCACTTTTTTTTTGAGTGATATCACCGTACTAACTCTTCTTCTTTTCCCACTTTGCACAAATTCTTTCATTTTCATTGTTTCCTTCTGCTTCCTTTCCGAGCGGCGTATCCTCGTTGGCATCGCTTCCGAGGTTTCAGTGGGTGGTTTCGTCCTTTCTCCTCCAACGTTTACTCCCATTCTCTCTAACTGGTAATCCTACACCGTTTCCCCCGGAATCACCCGTCCTTTCACTTGATCCGCATGCACTTCATGAGTTCCTGTGCCAAAATGAACATTGAAGGTGTCTAGTCCGCACACGTGGGTTACCATACCTGGTATCCATCGATCACCGATTGTACCATAATTCCGTATAAAAACTTCTTGTCCCACCGCAAATTTCCTGTCTCTTTTCTCTCTATCATAATTCCGCTTCATTTCCACTTAGAAACTCAATGGGTCCGACCGCAGATTTCTGTCGGGTCGAACCCCTTTCCGTTTTCGCCGCTCACTTCTTCGAACTGAGACGACGTGGGGGAGAAGTAAAATTTATTCTCCCCCTGTCTTCTCACTTGGGACTACATGGAGGAACAATGCTAAAGGGTCCGACCCGACAGAAAACTGGGGATGGACACCGTTCGGGCTGGGGTCGGACCCGGCGAATGTCTGAGCACTTGGTATCTATTCGCAGGGTTTTTCTTCGTCTCTGACTTTATTATATCGAACGTAGTTCTAAGACACCTGCCCATTAGCATTTCTGCTGGGGCTTTACCCGTAGCTGCGTGCGGTGTCACTCTATATTCGAACAGTAAATCAGACACTGAACTTTCGTCATCCTTCCTCGAACGCTTATTCTTATGGAATGCGTTCTTAAACGTCTGCACAAACCTCCACATTTGAAGTGGGGTGGTACGTGGGCTTGAAAATCTGTTCTACTACCCTCCTCGTACAGAGTGCTTCCTGAACTCCGCAGAGGTGAACGGCGGTCTTTCCTCCTTCGGTTTCACACAAGTCTATACATACTCAGATATTTGTGGGGAAGTTCCCGAGCACAATAGATCTGATTTTATCGTTATCACTTGATCGGGGGGAGATGAGCTAGACGTCCCCCCGATTGGTGGCGTCTCGCCCCTCTTCTCTCGAATCGTACAAAACGATAAGGCGTTCGAAACAGTCAACTCGGGGGGAGAACAAGGGAAGTTCGCTTCACGGTTGTTCTCATGGCCTCCCCCGAACATTATGAGCGCGAAAATAAAGCCGCAGCGTATACGGTGATGCAGACGGGCTAGTCGCGAGGTGGTCTCGCACTTCGCAAGTTGAGGGGGTAGATCTGTTACTCAAGGACTACGTAAGGCATATCTGTATGGATTGCAAAGGAGCTAATAAGCTTCTCTATAACATTTAGTCAGAGGTGAATATTTTTCGACCGATCGCAGTTTTTCAGGAACAGGAGACTGTCGAAAACAGCGAAATCTAGCAAGCTGATTTTGAATCAATCATTGAACAATGGGAAGATCTGCAGTCGGAAGGTCGCGGGAAGACCTGCAGTGGGGAGAACAAGAGAACTCCTGCTGTGGGAACTTCCCCTATTACTCTACTGTCAAGAGATCCCCTTCGCCTCCCCCCCCCTAATTTGGGGGAAGTTCCCCAGTTGTTTAGAGGGAAGTTCTGCTGTCGTTCTCGGGATGTTCCTCACGAATATCTGAGTAGCCACTGCCAGACCTTATCTGGTTCCTCCCACGGGTGCAGTGGTGTTCTGACCGGATCCTTTCCCATCACTGCACACACGACACACTTCTTTGTGATCTCCTCTATTGCTTTGTCTATTCGTGGGAACCACACCTTAGTCCTGGCAAAGCTAGTCCTCCTGTTCCTTCCCAAGTGGTTATTGTGTAGTGTTTGATTAGTGTTTGCTGGAACTTCCTGTGAATCACTACTCTGTTTTCCCATAACATGCAGCCTTTGTGCAACGACAATGTTGCCTTCTTCAACCCATACGGCTTCAATCTCTCGTCTTTTATTTTTCCGGGCCATCCCTCTTGGACATATTTTGCAACTTTATATAAAACGCCATCTTCTCTTGTTGTTTTGGCTATCTCCTCCTCTGTCACTGGGAGTTTGCTCGTGGCCTCTTCGGACATCTGTTGCATTTGTACTTCGTTTATTACATTTTCAGCACTTAGTAGTTCTCTCGGATCAGGAAAACTCGATAACCCGTCCGCATTTCCGAATTCTGCTGTTTTTCTGTACTCTATATTAAACGAGTACAGCATCAAGCGTAGTCCCTATCTGTGCAGTCTTTTCGCTGCTATCACCGGTAATCCTTGCTTGGGACAGAATACGCGTACTAAGGGTTGATGATCTGTCCACAGCGTGAATCTGCGTCCATAGAGGAATTGATTAAATTTTTGTACTCCGTACACGATTCCCAATGTTTCTTTCTCTATCTATGCGTAGTTTCGCTCCTCCTTCGTTAGTGAGCGTAAAGCATATGCAATTACCTTTTCGGTGTTGTCCTCATACTTATGATATAGCACCGCGCCAACTCCGTATTCTGACGCGTCTGTTGGCAGTACCAGTGGCTTATCGGGGTCATAGTGCGTTAGTGTATCTGCGGCTGTCAGCTTTTCCTTAACCTTTTTGAACGCTGCCTTCTCTTCTGCGCCCCACCTCCATGCAACGCCTTTCTTTCTTAGACTGTTCATAGGGGCTGCTAAGGTTACTAACTGCGGAACGAATTTTCAATTGAATTGCACCATGCCTAAATACGATTCCACTCCCTTCAAGTTCCTTGGCTCCGGCATATTCACCATAGCCTTCAGCTTGTTTGGTGAAGGTCTGATTCCTTTCGCGTCTACCATGCGACTCAAAAATTCCAACTCCTCTTGAAGGAATGCGCATTTTCCTCTCTTCACTCGAAATCCAACCTCGTCTAGTCTCTTCAGCACTTTTTCCAGCCTTTCTGAATGCGTTTTATCGCCCGGCGCGGTCACCGTGGTGTCATCCAAATACAATAAAACTCCTTCTTAACCTGCCAGCGTCGTTTCCATCGTACGCTAAAAAATAGCCGGAGCTAACGCTATTCCAAACGGGATACGCGTATATTCGATGAATCCTTTGTGCGTATTTATGGTGGTAAATTTTCTTGACTCTTCGCCTAGTTCGACCTGCATATAGCCATCCGCCAGATCTAGCTTCGAGATCCTTTTTCCACCATTCAGCATTTGAAAAAGATCGTCCGGCTTTGGAAGTGGATACTGGTTAATATCCAGCTGCGGATTGACGGTGACTTTGTAATCACCACATATCTGATTTTTCTTCGTGGTTATGGAACAATTAGTAGAGATGTTGCCCACTTGGCATGTTCTACCCTCTGTAAGGTTCCGTTTTTCTTCAACTCTTCGAGTTTTGCTTCCACCTTTGGGCGTAACGCGATTAGCACCGTTCTCGCTCCAAGAACCGTCGAAGTCATTTGACCATCCTTCAGCTTCAGATCTGCTTTGGTGGTTGTACATTTGCCCAATCCACCGCTAAACAGTGTTTTATTTACCGCTCAACATGCGAACTATATTCTTCCTAATTTCTGTCTTGCTGAGGTCTTTCACGTTATGTATTGCTTTATAGTGTTGCCCGCAATCTATTTGGAGTGCTCCTATCATTTCTCTTCCACACTGATAATTTCTCTTGGAACTTGATTTTTTGATTATTATATGCTGTCGCTGCTACTTCAGCTTCCGTTAATTGTGGCCGCCCCAACTTTTGCCATGTCCTTTCATCAATTATCGACATCGATGCACCTGTATCTAGTTTAAACGGGATATTCCTCCCGCTGACGTCCGCCTGCAACATCCTCGTAGGTTCTGTCGTTAGCCCAGCAGCTTTCTTGTTGGCGTCGTCGTTGGCGCGGGTCTTTGTCGTTGTGTTCTTCTCGTTACTGAGTGGTGAGTACTCTGCTGTGTCGCTCGACGATCGTGGGTTGTACCTATTTCCCTGCCTCACAATCGGAGCATACCCTCGATACTGGGCGGCTTTCCCCAACCGCTCTCCGACACTCTCGGCGACAGCCATCGCTTCCGTCGAATTGAATTGTATTGATACCCTGGAATTCTAGGTCTTCATCACTGTCGAAGTGGTCTGGAAGCTCCACACACCAGTGCACCTGGCGGGAGACTTTTGTAGCTGGCTTCGTCGTTCTTCGGCAAGCAGCAGCTAAGTGACTCTTCTTTTAAAATACCATGCAGTACGCTCTATCTCTTTAAAAATACTCATAGCCAGCGTGACCGAGCAACCCACAAACCCAACATTTCATCTTCTCCCGGGCTGGGCCCTTGCCCGGCTTCCCAACTCCTCTCTCCTGGCATTGCGGTCATCTCGGCCAGTTATGGCTACCTTTCCTAACTCGAACTTGTCCTATACCAGCATGGTGGGAGCTATCCTTCAAATGCGGAGCATTGGCTCCGACTCGCTAAAAAGCCTCTGCCTGCTCCAAAGCCTCTTTGGAACTCAGCTCCTCTTTTTCCAAAAGCCTTTTCCTAGTATCGACAGATGCTGACCCACCTATGAAAATCATAGTGACGAATGCGTCTCTATGGTTTTGAATTTTCTCGAACTGGCAGTTGCTGGCGGCTTTTTTTTAGTTCGGCATAGTATTCATGCGAGGCTTGTCCTTGCTTCTGCATCCTTGTCATCGACCCAAACCTTTCCGCCAATATAAGTTTCTCCGGCTCATAATGCTTCTCCACGGCCGATTGAAGCTCCTTCATCTCCACCTCCTCCAGCTCGCGTCCTTGCAATAGAGATTCGAGCAATTAATAATTGGTATTTCCTACTTCCTGCAGAAAGATGAGACGCTTGTCTCTTTCTCTTCCGTAACCTTTCTTATCGTCAAAAAATTGGAGAACAGCTTCTACCAAGTAATCCACAAAAAGGTTCGGGTATGCGGCCCGGTACACTTTTTGGTTACCGAGATCCGCCGTCGTGGGCTTCCCGGTGTTCGCTGATCCAGTACCGTCCTTGTACTGCGGCTGCTCCGTCGCCAACTTTCTTCTATCTTCCATTTTTTCCTTCTTCTTCTTCCCTTGGTCGACGAGTCAGCCGCCTCTTCTCTGTTCTTCCTCTGTGAGTCCTGCCTGATCGCCAGTTAGTGCGATACAGAACACAACTTTGGAGGGGGGGAATGACGTGCTTATTCCCTTCTCCACGGTTTATATACCCGGTGGCAGACAGTTTATCTTTATCACCCGTTTTATCACTCTTTTGTCTTCTTATCATTCTTTACTCATTCCTTTAATCTACTGTGCCCCCACAGGGGGCGGATCTGGGCTATAAGGAGGGTGAGGAAGAACTTCCCAGCTCACGTCCAGGTCCACGGTTCGCCTTCTTCACGACAACGCTCTGCCACACGTATCTCGGATAACCCGGCAGAAACTGCTGGATCTGGAATGGAAAGTCCTTCTTAATTCTCCATGTAGCCCAGATCTTTCCCCTTCCGACTACCGGCTCTTCCGCTCGACGCAGCACTCCCTGGATGGAAAACAGTACACTAACGATGACGAAGTCAAAGTGGCCTTACAATTAAAAGAATACTTCGACTCGAAACAGTCAAAGTTCTACGCGTCGGGACTTTACGATCTGCCCAATCGGCTGCAAAGGATCCTTGAATGTGATGGAAATTATTCTGTTGGGTGAGCCTTGTTTGTCTTTGAAATAAACGTTTTTTTATTCAAAGTCGTGAAATGAAAATCCTACATACCACGTATTCAGTATTTTACCTTTCCGAAAACTTTTCCCATAACACTTGTCGATTTTCGGTCGTTTCACATTATGCGTCCATATTGCATAAAAGACTATCAGAACACTTTTCTGTCCCAATAATACTGCATGTTCGAGTCGAGGTTCTCAACTTTCTGGGGTGGATGAATATCAGATCTGGACCTCCCATAAAGCAGGGATGAGCGACTCTTACATCCTTGGTCGAAATGAGAGAAGTCACTGGGATGTTTCTGATCTCCTGAGAAATACAGACACCTACGGTCAACTGGCGAGCGGGGGCGAGCGTAGAAGCACTCTGGGAGAGATGAACGGCGATATCGGAAACGGAATACCAGCACATCTGCTAGTGTTGACCAGATTCAGGTTAAGCTCAAGTCCATGTCCGCGGTTTGAATGGTGTCAAAACGCATCGACAGAATTGCTGGAGAAGCTATACAAATTTTCTATACCCAGCAGGCGTTCGGAAGGCCTCGATTCTCCGAGCTGTGCGAAGAAACATGACAGCTGTATTGAGTACGGTGAAGTTCGGGGTTGCGGTGAAGATGAGAGCAGCCCATGCTCATAAAAGTTGCTTCGTGATGTTTATGCGATCTCCTCCAACAAGAAGAGTGGCCTATAGGCAGACCTGGGGCGGTAGTAATCTGGCCTTAATTGCGAAGCAGTGATAATGAACATCCTCCACTGATGTGGAGTAGACAAACATAATAATGAGGAGCTAGCCCTCTGTTGAATGAGGATCTGAAACGCCGTAAACAAAACTTACCTCGCCTGTGGGAAGCGAACCAGGCCAATAAGGCTGAAGCGAGAGCAGCGTGACATTGCACTGCGCCATAGCGCTAGCTGTTGCGTGCGAGACCAGGCACATGAGGTAGTGGTGCAACGCAGTGAGGAAACAAAATGCAGCCATCAGGTTCACTGGTGCATACATAATATACTCAGAAGCATAACACACTCTCAGACATAGATTTTTTTTCCGATTTTCATTTCATTGTGTGGAAGAATTCTCTTCTATAACTATTTTCAAGGGCGAGATCTCCATTCCCTGTGATAGGCTAGATATGAACGGCCACCACATGCCACCCCTTTTCTTAGCCCTCGAGCTCAATAGCGGCTACGTATAGGGATGAATCTCATAAACAACTTTGGTTTCCATTCCTTTGCCAGCTTGTCTCTTCATTCTGATTCGTTCAAAAAATAGGTGAGAAGCTAGTTTGGGGGGAGGGGGAATATGATTAGCAGATGATTCTCTTCAAGCTTAGCATAAATTTGAATTTTTTCGGGTGTCTCGCACCTTTAAGACAGCTTTCGCGATAGCTTTCTGTTTTTTCTCCATACTATGTGCAGTTGTTTTTTCTCACTCTTTCCGGTGGTCGGTGCGAAAATCCCTTTCCGGTTCTCGGTGCATTCTTTGAGTATGATGATTTTTGCCAGGGTTTCCTTTCAGTGATATTTGATGGCAGTTGCTAGATTATGCTAGGTTGTTGTTTATCACAATTACGATTTTTCGGTGGGCTTCCATATTTTTCGCCTTGAAAGTCTTGTTAGGTTACCAGTTTGCCGTTATTTTTGGGATCCCTTCTGACGAGAATGGCTCTCCTCACTTTTTATCTAAGTCCTAGAACTTCAGTTTTGATGGCGAAGACACTATTTTGGTGTTTTTCCTAAGTACCGTGTGTTCAGTACAGTTTGTTAATAATTTGAGATTTTTTATGTAAAACTTGTTGGTTAGAAAGGGAGGGTATTTCTTGTATTGATGAATAAGTATGTTGCTGGAATAAGAAGATTATTGATATGGAAAATCAGCGAATCATATGCGGAAAATGGTGAAAATTGGTACGAAGGGTAAAGACGAGCCCAGTATTACGTTTTACACGTTAAAGTCATCTAGGATTTGAAAATTGATCAAGGAAAGGCTTTTCCTGCGCAGATCCTGAGGTTGATGGCGTCACGAGCGTTTATTTCAGGTGAGGTCACCCCTTTCACTGTGGCGTCTGCGATGCTGTTCTCAATCCGGGCCGCTCCGTTCGGTGTAGGGTTGTTGACGGCGCTACCCATGCAGATATCACTCCGTCAACCACGGAATTTGTGACCACGTTGTGTGAGCGACTCACCCCGTCCGAAATGCTTCCCGGCATGGTCGTCGAATCGTTTCAATGGGAGTCCTAAAAGTACTCGGGAGGACATTTAGCGAAGAGCGATCTGAAAGCGCTGGACCCTCTCTTTTGCCGCACTGTCTCGTGCACTCTAACCACCACACAATCGGCGGCAGCCATCTGTCGCTGATGTTCGCAATCAGCGACACCTTCAAATTTGAGATAGAGATGAATTTGAGTTGGAGCTGACTTGCTCATCAAGAGTCAATACTTTACCTAGGGTACCCTTATGCATCGAATACAGTTTTTGAGCTATTACACAGATGTCAAATGCAGTTCAAATCAACGATTTAAGTTGCATGTTAAGCCAGATTGCTACCCCCGCCTGATGAAATGAAGTCCAGTCGGCGTGACAAGAGGAGACACGACGAATTCTTCTGTCGGCTCAACTTTGGCGATGGATCTTTGATGCATGGAGGGCATTCTGTCGCAAAATCAGACTTGAACTGAATTTTATCCCTTTCCGAGCGGGCTTAGACAAGTATCGAAAAGTTTATGGTATCACATTCCGTTCTTTTGAGGGAGGAAGAGGGCACCGATCACTATGATTCCAACAGGATACACTGTAGAAGACCATGGTTTTGTCACCAAAATATTAATTTTTTGGTCTGGTTGGCATGCAGCACCAGTTTGAGTGATATGGAGAACCTCTTAGAGATTAAGGTATACACGAGCGACAACCAGTTCTTTTCGAATGGTGAGTTGAAAACAGCGATCTTCGACATGGGGGAGCTATTTTGACTCCACAGTCCCCCTTACCTCAACGAACAGTTTTTCAAATCGACTTCTCCAAATAGCAACAAAGCGTGAAGCACATGTGGCCTGTTAATTACTGTGAAGTCGTTTCAACTGTTGAATTAATTCTTTCTCAGACTGAGTGGAAGTATATTATGAAACGACCGAAAATCGAAAAAAAATGTTATAAGAAAGTTTTTGGAAAGTTCACATTCTGGAAACATGGATATTTAGGTTTTAAACACACTTAGTTTGCTCATGATAGCGGATAGGGCCCAGCAAAACTATAGGGAGCGTTATCATCAGAATGTAGGGTGGAAGTAGTATATTAAAAGCCCACTCTCAATCGGAGACTTGAAGCAGTAGAAGGCGGTTCGGATAAAATATTCGAGATAGGAGGTTTCAGAGACTCAATAACTGAAATCTGGACAACTGAGTTAGTCGAAGACTTGACCATTCGATTATTCGAAAAATCGAGTCAATTCGACTATTCAACTAATCGAAATTCCAAAATTCGATTTAGTCAAAAACTCGATTATTCGAATTTTCAAAAAACCGAGTAAGTCGGGAACTCGATCATTTGAAGTTTTGAAAAATTGAGTTAGTCGAAAACTCGATTGTTCAAAATTTTGAATAATCGACTTGGTCGAGAACTCGATTATCCGAAATTTTGAAAAATCGACTTTGTCGAGAGCTCGATTATTCGGAATTTTGAAAAATCGAGTTAGTCGAAAACTCGATTATTTATAAGAATTTTCCGAGTTGCCGAAGTATACTGTGTAGTAGGAGGCCGAGCAGGTGTAGTGGCATGATTCCCCTTTTTAACAGCAATGCTCTTCTATTTGTTTGATTGAAGAGTAGGATTTCATGCTCTACGTGCCGGCATCACAGGAAGAGGCAAATTTTTGATGAGGTGATGTAGCGGAAAAGGTCGATTCGTCGCTAGATTTATCAGTCAAGTGGTTGCACCGGTCGTGTTTCAGGTGGAGTCCTTGCAACAGCATTCAGTGGAATCATTCGGAGAGGATAAGGTACTGGTGGTACCCATGTGAGAGGTATTGGGGTAGGAGGCGAAATTATAGCAGCACGACGAATATTTGAAGGAAAAAGAGGGCTAAAAGTCGGTGGAACTGGGCAAGGCGACAGAATTCGAATAACTTTGTATACCTCTTCACCTTGAGGTGAAGCTCTTGACGAAGGCAATCCAGCACGCCTTATTTGTAGCACTAAGGAATCCAGCAGACTTCGGCGCAGGTTGTGTAGATCCAGGAAGAAGTAATGTGAATGATCACCAGAGGAGTGTTGCTCCGCTCCTTTTGAACAGAACGATTGCAACCCGATGAGCTGATTTCAGTCGCAACATGTCTCTCCATGCCAAACTTGTCAACTCATACGAATGGGCTTGTTTCTAACAAGGCAGACGAGGATGACACGGAAGTTGAGGTCGCGGAAAACAGCAGAAGCCGTCTCAAATCCTGTTCCTTCACAAGATTGCACAAGCCGTCATCGCCGACTGCATGGCACTGCCTTAGTCATAATTTATTAATGTATAGCAGCACACGCAAACGACGTCGTCGGCTTTTGTCCGCTAACCATAGTGACTATGTCCGACGGTCACGATCATCTAGCTCATCTGATTTCGGATTCTACACACTCGTAGAAGTTGTGGAATAGTGAAGACTAGCTAGACTACGATAAAGAGCTATGGATTCATTTCCGTAGCCTGGCAGGATCATAGTTAATCAAGGCACTGCGGATGCTAGACTTGCACAATATGGATTCCACTCTCTTCACGGATAGAACGTAGTCTTCCTCAGAAGTGATAGGGTCGCGAGACGAAAGGAGAGCTTCTGCAAAGAACTTGCGTTTTGTACAGGCCTGCATTTTTCAGTAAACGGAAGTATGTGAATTCGTCAACAAGTTGGTAGGGTGTGCTCCGATTCAGTGTCATGAGCGTATATTTAGACATTTATGGGAATATCCAAGGTCCGAAGTGTGCGTGCAAAGATCTTACATCAAAGGAAGGTTTTTGGGATAAAGCCCTTTCTGAAGGATATTCAGCTGACAATGAGGACAATCTCCTGCAATATTAACTCATACGGGTGGTCTGTATTATGGTGTGAAGGGTGTTCACAAGGGTGTAAATTTAGTTGGAATTAATGTCACGCAACCTATCTGGATAATCGTCGATATCTACGGAAACAGCGTTGGTGTGAAATTCGCAGATTCTTCGAAATTTCATGTTCCTCGTTCCTTAGTTCAAACTCTATCAACCGATCCGTCGACAGACTTTGAAATGAATGACGGGCCGACATGTGCCTCTTAATGCTATGCAAAAAAATCAGGAAATTTTGTGCACAGCCACATTCACTATGTACTTTGGGATGAGCAGACCAACGCTTACAATGATGGACAATTTCTGCACCATATGGACTTAGGAGGTTTCACTAACAAGGATTGATGGTTTGTTGCTCTCTTAATTAGGCCTGGCTGGATGTGTTACTTCCACCCATGAAACCTATTGTTCACCACGGGACCGATCTCGGTGTTCCTGGTACTAGATGTAATATGTTATCCGTACCAGCGCTGCTGAGGGGAGAACTCAAAAAAGGTAAACTGGTTTTCCCCTCTTGTGAACGTTTAGGTCTGCTCTTCTACGCCGTCCCTTCTTGGGATGGAAAGCAGAATACGCCGTCTGGATTACGGTTTAATGGAGAAGTGCAATCATGTCGTCTACACCCATCTCGCAAACAAGAAGAAGTTGTGATGTCAACTAGTGATGAAAATTGTGTACTTCTGCGAGAAACGTCTGTGATTTCTGTGACTCTGTACTGTATTCAGCTCAGAACATTCATTTTTATTCAGAACAAACTGACGACATTTTCATGGTGGGCACTACAATCCTTCAATAACTGATGCTTGTTCTCTCCTTGTATCAGAACATATTTGTGTACAGTTTTACATCAATGAATATATCTTTTCTCATAAGGCATTCTCCTATGAGAATCAGACGAGTAAAAGGTGCATCATCGCGCCACGATGTTACCTGGGCATCGAGATGTTTGGCTAATGCTGCGATATAGATCATATCTGCCATATCAGGTCCGCTGACAACAGTCGCGATAGCAGTCGGGGCAGCCTGAGCATCAACTGCAGATCGCCTCTTCGACTGGGTGAACACGGGTGTGAATTCCGGATCACCATCCTGTGGCATGACCCCGCGGTTTACATCCACTCTGACGGCCGGGTATTTTGTCGGGTTCGAGTCACCTACTGACGAGACGAGAAGTTTACTCACAACATCGAGATAATTAATCACCCTGGACACCTTGTTGTGTTGGGTTAAAATAGATCCCGCCGGCTCGTAATCTGACTCTGATGTTCCTGCAATCGACCTCGCCACGTTGTACCACACCGATCGACTCACACCCATACCAGCCCCCTGCCACATATCTGTGACTTCATCTGATACGGTCCTGTGGTAGCTCTTACTCATGTATTCCGCTAACTCTAAAAGTATGTCGATGCCTTTTTCTACATGATCACCATGATTTTCGGAACAGTCCTTGGGAGATTTCTTTTGGCTTCTGAAAACTGCATGACTCCTGTTCCAGACGCACACGAGGTACGCCCACTCCCTTCCACACAGCTCTCCTTGGGGAACCCAGTACATTGCCGGTCTGGGCCCCGAGAAAGAAGGCGGCCGATGTTGTGCCATTCCCCCTTTCTCCAATAATTGAATTCAATCCAATCAATGAATATAATTGAAATAAATAAAGACAGTTTATGAAATGACTATCGTAGATTCATCGCATGGTTCCAGAAAGTGCTTCTCCAGCAATCCGTGACATTTAGGGTGCGGCATGAGATGTGTTGCAGTTCAGACTTAGCCAAGCTCACTCCTGAGAGCATTTTGTAGACGAGATCCCAAACAAGTTGCTCAAATTGCTTCCCAATTCTCATCGACAATTGATGCAGTACAATACAAAAAAATTTCGATTACTAGCACAACAAATTTCAACATCTTGATTTCTTTCTCTTCTGAGGGCTTCTTCTTCCTCACCTCCTTCCCCTCCCCGGAATTCAACATTCTGTTGAGACCGACCCCGTGAGAGCTGCGTCCCCCGTTTGATTCCTGAATTTTTCGAAAGGTGTCTGAAAACCCCCAAACTCACTTTCTCGAGTCGAACTGTTGCCTTCAATCCTTATCATCCATTTTCCAGGCTCACAGACCTTCTTTTTTTTCGAGCTAACATTTACCGCTCCCGAGCCTCCCCCTGTGTGTCTGATGACGATCCCGCTTGACCCGTCTTCCCCCCCCCCCACCGACGGTGGTAGTGTGCACAACATGACATTGCGCCTCATGCCGTGTCCTGTTCACGTTTAGCTAAAATACCCGTCGGCGATGTGCTGGCATAGTGCCGTGTCACTGTTGGTGTCGGCGTCGGCAGCAAGTTTCGCCATGACGCGCTCGCAGAGTCTCAGTGCGGCGGCTCCTTTCAGCGATGGGTCTCCGAAGTGTATGACTCTATTCCGCACACAAACGGCGGCCACAGTGAATAGTCCTGCCTTCTACGACTAATACCTGAACTTTTTCTTACGATTATACGGCTTTTTATAGCATCAACAAAGGGGATGCTCTAATATTTGCTTGTGTAATTACCTCAAATTTCCATGGAGTGAGCGAAATCGCTTCTCAAGACAACCAATCGCAATCTCAAGAAGCGCTCTTCCGAAACGTTTTTTCGCGATTGCACGTTCTATGAGGTTGTACGCTATTCAAGACATATAGCAGGTAATGATCATCACAAGGTCACAAGAGAAACAAAAGCGTGAGAAGAGCTAGCAGCGGGGAGATCACGTTCTCAAGAGAGATTTCTGAGTTTGGATACCCGCCGCTAGTTGAGGCCGCTTGCCGAAGGGGCGCGAAAGGCAACACTTGAAAGTGACCTGGTAGCGGAGTTACAAGGAAAGACATATCTGGGCCCGTCTTGCAAGCAAGTGGTGATCCACCGTCTTTTTCCTTTTACTCATCGTTTGTTTAGGTTCTCCTTCTGCTGTAACTCAACGTCGCCATAGTTCGATCTCCACACATTCTTCTACAAATCCATCTCCACGCATTCATCACTCATGTTTTTTGTCTTACTATACGCTTAGAATAAAGACACATACTATGTACAGAGTATTCGCGAGCCAAAAGTCATTATGGAGCACATTCGCCGACGGTGACCAAGTAGTAACCGCAGATCAGAAAGTTAGAATATTAAACATATGGTTAGAATATATGTAATTGCGAGCAAACTATTATGGTGGTGCGACACGATAGAAGCAGCAGTTACGGTTCATGTACGACTTTCAATGAAATTCGTCATTGGCAAAGTTAGCAGCAGCAGTTAGAAGCAAAAGTTTTTATGTAAAAATGACGAGTTTCCGAAGTGATATGCTATATAACTGACACACTTGTCCTAGCCCGTCAGGCCTCTATGTTTCTCGCAGCCTACTCCCGTAACCTGAGAAATAGATGCGGCACAGTGAGAAGTTTTGAATGCGCAATTCACCACAGGGTTCCAAAGAGCGCACGAGGAATATTCTATTGCGCAACGCGAGGAAGCGGCTGTAGGAAAAGAAGAGGAAGCGTCGCCCTCTACGACGGATAAAAAGGGACTACTGACAAGCTAGGAAAAAACTTCGCGCCAATGGATCTGGCGCGAACACCACATAATTCAATCGGGCAAATCACGATAGCCCAGTGAGTTTCAAAGGGCCCAATACATATCGACATATTGACTGAGACCAGCCGCTTCAAGCGATTTACCCTTGACCGCACCATACAAGATCCGATCACACCTATTTATTCGTAATCCTGCTACTACGCCATCATACTATCAATGCGGTGAGTACAGTACTAACCATACAATGGATATGCATGTGTATCATTCCTACTGCACAGCGTTCCGCAACAGCTTCTGAAAAGAACAGAAATCTCTCTTTTTTTGAAGTCACATTAGCCTGTCGGTGTTCCGTCTTCATTGCTAGTTGGGCTTTGGTAGAAACGGTTCAGGGCGACAGGCAAAGTTTGCCGAAATTACAACCTGTCGTTCACCTGTGACCGACTTTGTATACAAGGTGCTGGATGTGAAGGCATCAAAACATGTACTTCACCAGTCGGTTCTTCAGAAGTAGCTTGATGTTGCTTAACTAATCACCCTTGAATCATGTGCGCGACCTGGATATCTGGCGCTGACCCACAGAAATCTCAGGTTGGAATCACAGACAAGCCCAACATTTAACGAGTAATATTCCTTCCTAAAAGTCGAGCTTTCTTCAGCAAACATTTGATGTTCAGTCCATTCGACTCACTTCCGGTTCACGCAGGCGTATTCGTCTACCCTCGGAGAAAGGTAAGTAGTGTCAGGGCATCACGCTAGGTCTATTGCAAATCCTGTAGAATGTAAACAGTACAACATACCCATTAAGGCTACAAGTGACTGATTAAGAAAATGTTGATGACCTCTTCTTGCGAGCGTGGCCTCGTCATTCGAGGGCCAGTGTATGAAATGCTGGCGTGCCTCGAAGATGGCCTATACGGCTCCGCCGAACGCCACAGAAACCGTCTATTTGGCAACTCCAGCGATGTCACAAGTCTCTAACGGAAGGATCGCAAAGGGAACAGTGATGTACGAATCATTCTATAGCATTTTTCTAAAGAAACCAAACATTTGTTCTCAAGAAACACGGAGCAAAATATTCAATCAAGTATCACTGACATTGTGATTCAATAGGACAAATACAAACGTTTTGAAATAGTCCGTACCTGAACTGCATACTAAGTCTCATGATAGGAAAAAACGCTCTGCATCAATTCCTAAAATATGTAGCTCGAGCTTCCCTAACAGACCACTTTAAAAAAAAGTACTGCAAATGCGGTTTGATAGCGACGGGGCGCGGCAATCAAAACGTGATCCGAACATGTCAGGGACGCCGTTAGCTCGGCTTGGCGTATTGAAGGTGCATCAATTCATTCAATATGCATCCAAACCCACGGTTGATTTTCCCGAGGAATATCAGTCACTTGCGAGATTCAGAAGTCGCAAATAACATGGTTATGCCCATGTAAGTTACTTGGGAGTCGCAAACTTGCAAGTAACTTAAAAACTCGCATAGGCCACAAATAACTTGATTTTGGCTGGATACCTTGCAAGTAACTTTATTCGAAACTCTGGAGTATCTCACTTTGCGAGTTAATTAGGGAGCAACGCCAAAACATTTGAAACCGAGAACGGAGGATATCATAAGCCAGCCGAATAGTCAAGGCAGTGTTCACGACGATTTTCGTACTCTAGTTTCCCATTTAAAGTGTTATGACTGCCAGATTTTTCTAAAACCAAGAAGAAAAGACGAATTGTAAAATTTCAGTGACATTATTCTCTGGCCAAGACTAGTTGCCCGGTTGGATAAACATGTTCTTGGTGGTCATTATCGATCAAAAATGGGGTCAACCACATACGCAAGAATATTTGATGCAAAGCAGGGTGGGTTCGGGTAAGAAGGTAAGAATGGAGCGACAGAAAGTACAGAATCTCAAAGGTACACCTACAAAAAATTTCATTGTCACAACAAGCAGCTCCACTGAAAGATCGGGAGCGGACTGAGAGGGCAGGTCGTTTAATTCTGGCGAGTTTTTCCGCATTTTTTGTCATTTCAGTTCTACCCGGGGACCACGCAATCGTTTTAGCAAATAATCTCAAAATCAGAGAATGTCGTAAACTCTGCTTTAGAAGAAGTTTGCTTCAACTCTCTGAAAACACGACTGCAGACGATGGATAGAAAAAACCTGAAACGGTTTTCAGACAAACTATTGCGCAAAACATTAAAGCACAGCAATATTTGACAATCAAAAATTTTCAGTCTCTTTCAAGTAGGAAGGCGCGCACACCAATCCGGCACGAAACAATTCGATCAATAGCCAACCACCCTTCATTTTCCCGCGCGCAACTTCTCGCCGAGCAGCGTCGCATCTTCCCCCTATCCAGTGATTGATAATTGTTAATTGTGAAACCACAACATGATATTGAAGAAGAAATTGAAAGAAGGTTGAAAAACACACACTTCAAGTAGATATTGCCTGTGTCTTCAATTTGAGAGGCCGCACTCGGCAATTGATTTCAAAGCCACTCCATCGGTAGCCATCTTCTCTTCGTTTTCCCGCGTCCAAATTTTTCGCCAAGCAGCATCGTGTCTTCGTGCTTGAATTACACCGACCATATTGCGTCGCAAGTGAAATGAGTAAAAGACTATTAATAGCGAATTCGGCCACGCAGCCCCATTTTGCCTCCCATGTTCAAGATCGTTAGCGGTGAGAGACAAACTTGTCCAATCGTGGCTAACATGGCCACTTTTGTCGTTCCACGGCGCCTTAGGAAGGTGCATGCTTGGAATGCACCCGAGGGCCGATGTCTGTCTATTGTCGCGAGGTGTGGCAAAACAGTGCAGGACCGTAGGCGCACCATCCAGAAAGTATACAGTGGCCAAGTATGCACTAGGCCTCAAAGTGAAGCTGAGGGTGAGGGAGCGGGAGAAGGAAAGAAAGAAGCGTAGAAGAGGCACATAGGAGAGAAAGGAGGGATAGAACGATAAACCAATAGTGAAGCCTGCAGCCAGACAGATTGGTTGATACGTTATGGAAGAGACAGATGTATAAGAGAGTATACGCTAGGAGAAATGATGAATGAGAAGAGAAACGTACTGTGCTTCTCTGGGCCTAATTCCGGTCCGCAATTGCGTCTCGACACGCTATGCGCCCGCACGCTCCCGAGTCACGAGTTTCCATCGTCGCAGCCGCCGATCTCTTGACTTGATGTGGGTTTTGGAAACAGGAAACTGAAAAAATTGGAGAAAACTGTATAAAAAAACCACATCGAGCCGGCTTTGGCGCTGGAAACTCGACCGACTCGAGCGCATGCGGCAGCAGAGCGTGTCCAGACGCAAATGCGGACTGGAATTTGGCCCAGAGAAGAACAGAATGAACATGGATTGCTAGGAACGAAGATACGCAATTTAGTATTGTTCAAAATTCGGTCAGAAACGGGCTCAGAAAAGCCATATGCGGCCCGAAACTTGAGTGTTCCGCTCATGCCATCCCCACTATACTTTTATCCGAAGGTAATTCCTCGGATAATGTCTCGATTCGGATAATGCCATTTTAAATTTACCGAATATTGGTTCGATTCAGATAATGGGTTGTTCAAATTTTCGGATATTGGATCGATTCAGATAATGCCATTTTTCCAATGATTCGGATACGGATATCCGTCGGATAATTTCGGATAAGTTTCGGATATTATCGTAACAAACCTCAGGCAACACACAACCACACACACACATACACACATACACACATATACACTTACACACATACACACATACACACATACACACGTACACACATACACACATACACACGTACACACATACACACATACAAACATACAAACACATACACACATACACACATACACACACACGTGTACACACATACACACATACACACGTACACACGTACACACATACACACACACATAACTACACACATACACACATACACACATACACACATATACACATACACACGTACACACATACACACATACACACACATACACACATACACACACACATACACTTTCCTACATTTAACCTAAAATGAACCGATTTTTATCCGTTTTATCCGTTTTTATCCGATTTTATCCGTTTTATCCGGTTTTTATCCGATTTTTATCCGTTTTATCCGATTTTATCCGATTTTACGCAATTTTTATCCGTTTTATCCGGTTTTTATCCGTTTTATCGGATTTTATCCGAATTTTTGACCCTTCGGATGATGGTTCGATTCAGATAACGCCGATTTTAAATTTCCCGGATATTGGTTCGGTTCAGATAATGCGTGTTTTCAAATTTTCGGATATTGGATTATCCGAATCTAGGATATCCGGTCGGATATCCGAAATGGAGTGATTCGGATACTAAGTATAATCCCCACTCCTTCCAACCGCCACTGATCCGTAAACAAATGGAAAACCCATTTTAAAGGCATCGTATACGATGAAAACCATACTTGGGTTTTTGACGTCTTCGTGTTGTTCTATCCCTATAGTAACTGAAGGTTGCAAGAAGCCTCTCGAAAACGTCAACTTTTCGAAGGCATTGTTCGCGATAAACTTCATCCTCAAATTGTCCATGACAAACGCTTCTCGTGGCTCTCAGAAGCAGAACAGCGTTGAAAAAAAGGAAAGAAATGCTATGCAGGAGCCGCAAAACGGCTTAGAAAAGGGGCAAACCCCGCCGCTGTGGGCAAGTCCCACCCCTTTCCGCCCCTAGACGTGAACAAAGGAGCACTTGAAATCGTGGGTTGACCGATGGTTTCCGATCAAAAGCAACGTTCTTCCTGTTCATTCTCAACTTCTCTCTTTACTCAGGTCAGCTCGCATATTTTGGCTGCAAAAGACGGAAGTTACAAGCCTCGGACAGCTCGTCCACCATTTTCCCTAGCTCAATCTTTGAGGTACCATAACTCCATCACCACAAGGTCTCGTACGATTCCAGAAGCATTATTGGAATCAGAATGGGACCGGTTTAAAAATTTTCAAAAAAACAGAAAAGCAATTTTTATTGCGAACAGTGCCTTTAAGAAAAACACATTTCAATAAAGCTTAAGACAAATTCGAAGTTCCCGCCGACATCAACTTGGGATAGTTGCGCGGAGAATGCAAGGAACAGTTTTACGATAGCTGAGTGATGCAGAGCGGGGTGTCGGTGGTGTAATGGTAACACTCTCGCCCGGAAAGCGTGCAATGCAGGTTCGAGTCCTGTCTGACATCTGAGTTTTGCGTTCAACTCGGCTACCTTGTGACATCTTGTGATCATTTACCATGCCATAAAAACGCATTAAAACATTTCAAAACATGAAAATTGTGTCATGTAATATTTCATATGGCTCAAATTCCTAGTGGTCGTACAATACCCGCGCTAAGTTTTGTAAAAACGGGGAGCATCTGGCAAACTTGGCAAAAAAGCGTCCGATGCATGTAGCTTTGTTGAACGAAGACTTTTCTGAATTCTGTAACCGCTATCATATTCACAGATCAAATTGCTACCTAATTATGTGACTTGTGCGCCGAAGTTCCCCGAAAGTGCTTTGATTTTTAAGGAAATTGTTTTTGCAATAGTTTTTCAAAAACCGTCGCGCGCGACGAAGTGCGGCGAAACTTTGAGCAGTATTCGTACAAGTAATGGAAGAGCAATCTGTATGCCCTCTTCATTAATCAGGTGCAGGCGAGAGAATCTCAAGGTTTGAGTTGGTTGAATTTTCGAAATCCTTCATTCAGGCCGGGATCATAATTCCCGCGACCAGCGACGGTGAAAGTGCATATGAGGCATATCGATTTTTGGTCGATATGGATGGTAAACATTGCGTCGCGTCGCTCGTCGCTGTAAGTCTGATCCCGGGCTTAAACACGATTGAGAACTTACTGAAAAGCCGGAGTTTTGTTGCGAAAACCCCGGACCCTTAACTGAAGGTTTTCGAAAATTCGACCTAAACAAACCTTGGGATTCTCTTACCTGCAACTAATTTTTGAGAAAGCACACAGATTGCTCTTCAATTATTTGTACAAATACTGCTCAAAGTTCCGCCGCACTTCGCCGCGCGCGATGTTTCTAAATAACGGTTGCAAAAACAATTTCTTTGAAAAACAAAGCGATTTCAGAGATCTTGGGCCCACAAGTCACATAATTAGGCAGGATTTTGATCTGTAAAAATGATAGCGTTTTGAGAATTTGAAAAAGTCTTCATTCAAAAACGTTACATGCATCGGACGCTTTTTTGCCAAGTTTGCCAGATGCTCCCTGTTTTTACAAAACTTAGCGCGGGTATTGTACATGTAGGCCCTACCTACCTGTGATGTGAAGAACGATTTCGCTGTCACCTCGTTTTGTATCGTCTAGTATGGCTTTCGTTTTCGATTTAGTATGACACATAGGCCTAGCCGTGGGGTTGGCGACCTCACCGGAAATGTGGTTTCAACTCTCGCGGGGTGATCTAAGGCGCTATTTATACTACTCAACGCCAGCGCGGCACGCGCGTGCCGCGCTGGCGTAGCGTTCAAGTATGAATACTTTCTACGCGCGTGACGCGCTTGCGGAGACTATGAATACTCCAGCGGCGACGCCATGGCGGACCGGTAAAGCTGGAATGAACGATCGAAAAATAATATCAGTGGATGAAAACGCCAAGGCGCTCCGGGTGGCAGTATGAATACTGCAGCGGCGACGCCATGGCGGAGCGGGCGGAAGGTGACGCGCGGGCGGGGCGTCGAGCCAATCATACACGAAAGGTTGAGTAGTATGAATAGCGCCTAAGATTATTACGCTAACTCTACAACATACTTAAATGAGAAGTGGCGGGATAAAGGTATCACATTATTAGGTGTGAGCGGAGAACTGCCGGGGTGTTTTGAAGCAAATTCTTGAGAAGGAAAACTGTGTTCTGCATGGCTCACCTCTAAGGGTTCAGTGCCCTAAAAGCCACAAAATCTGTGATAAAATCAAAGGGGTGTGAAAACCAAGACGCCTTCTAGAGGGAAAAATAGCAGTGTTGTGGCGTGTTATAAGGGAAAAAGGAGTTCGGTGGTGATACCGAGCCAGGGTAGTATAGTTGTTCTGAATAGATTAATCGGATGGGAATTCCACTGTTTGAGTCGGATTAAAAGGTCGGCTTTGTACTCCAAAAGTCCGTCATTCGAAAGAGCGCGAAATCCGACTATAATCGAAAAGTGGGATAATCGTAAAAGTCCGAAAATCGACTTTAGCCGGTAAATCGGATATTCGAAGATGAGCGATATCCAAGTGTAGTCGCAAGAGCGCATAATCGAAAAGATAGACATCCGCCTATAGCGGAAAAGTCGAGGATTCGACAAAGTCCATCATTCGACTACAGTCGGAAAGTCGGATATTCGAAATGAGTTTCGTTTGCAACTAGTCTTCAGGACATCCCACAATTGCCTCACAGAAAGCACTTGATCCCCCACAAAAGCACGGTTAACAGGCCGACTCCGCCCACTTTGGGCTGCCATACCCCACTTGATCCATCAGATTTTATCGCATGCTGCCGTTCCTTTCAGCGGCAGAACTCTATTCAAACTTTATCTTAGTCATGGTCCGCAGTGGAACGAGAGAATTTGATGCCTACATGTAGGATAAAATCCCGAATGAATCGCGCCTTCGAGCAAAGATGATTTCGATTTTCTCACTAACACGAATCTTTGGATTCTCGAATAATCGATTTATCTGAATATGATTCAGGGAAATTCCGATTCCATCAGATCCCTAAAGTATGTGCTCTCGACGCAAAATATCAATTCGCGATACGAATCAGACCCATTTTGATGGAAACCACTATCAGCCTAACGAGAAGAGCCGTCGCGATGTCGGTTACCGCGCTCCAATAACAACTTGCTAGCGCGCCAAAAGAACGCGTTTCAAACCTGTATTTAGCAGTGACGTTTTCAATATCCAACAGTGCCAATTTTCTTTTTTTTTTGTTTTCGCTGCTCTCTTGTGTAAGGGTGTGTAATCATTCTCATTCTAATGCTGATAACTACTAGGTAGCATCTAGTTGGTTTTCTTGCGGTATTTCTTACGTTACCATCATTTCATTCATTTTTTGGGAGGGAGTTGTTTTTAGTTTTTTTGTTTTTTTTTTCAATCCACAAGATCGAATTCATTAATTATTTTTAATCAGTGTTTTTGAAATGACTGATGCGGTCGTCATTGAAATGTGTCATAATGCATATATAAATAGTTTATTAGAAAGATAACCGAGATTAGAACCTGTTAAAAATTCATCAAAACTGGACGTGTAGATAAACCTTTGCCACATCCTGTTGCCGGTCGGTGTGTCGTTTTCTTCTGGCCACTCTGCTGCTGTAAGGTGGTTCCGGTTTATTTCATAAAATCTATTAGACTCCAGAAAATTCGAATAGTACTCGACTTATTATCGAACTTCCATTGTTATGCGAATTTTCGACATTTGATATTTCAAATTATTCAGGAATTTTTAAAAAAAAAAAAAGTGGGATGGGGGGCACTGTCGTGCCGTGCACTTGGACACGCCCATTTCACCGTGCCGCACTAAATTTGAGCAGCTACCCGAGATTTCCCACCCCTGCTAAAATCAGGAGAGTCACACGAAGAAATGGGCATGGCCAAGTGCGATACAGCAGTGCCCCCCCCCCATCTCACACTGCGCCGTAATTTGATCCCAAACAAATACAGAATCGTTCTTATGTCATTCTAAAAAAAAAGCTTTCGAAAATACTATTTTTCAAAAATTGGAGTATCGTCCTTGTCGTTCTGCAGGGAACCGGTACGTAGCGCACGCGGAGTTCGTTGTTGCCTTATAATAATCATCGATCGGATTGTACCGCGTCAACTAGCTGCGTTGCGGCTCTCTGAGAAAATGAAACGGACTATATGGATAATCACATAAGTAATCGAATACTCATTCGAATCGAATAGAGGCTAAAAATTGTCGCACAAATCCGAAAGAGATTCTGAAAAAAAATCATGCAGGAAATGTCATAAACGCGAAATCTTCAAATCCACGAGTTTGGGAGATTCGAAAAGGGTGACACGGAAAAAATCATCCACTCAGGAATATCAGAACTCGTTTCTCAAGTTATTTTTCATTGTTTTATTAAGGCCGTGCTTATAATGGAATTTTCTTCCATTTTTCATCATAAATGTAAACTTTGGGTTCTTTCAAGGAAAGAAGAAAAAGGAGAAAACGACGAAAGACGGCCAGGAACTGGTTGAAAACCAGCGTTGGTCAGCCGACCATAGGAAAAGGTTGTCCACTCAGGTTATGTTGCCTGTGTTTTCGATATTTTTACTCTCGAGGGAGCCTAACATTCAAACATTCGCATTAAAACCTGTTCGTTGCCCAACAAGAGAAGTATACAAAGCATATGCCGTATCCGTGAAACGAATCGTATGGTCAGTATTTTTGGAGCTTCTATAGTAAAAGTAAAATTTTGCAGTACCCCGCCCCGAGTAGCCGGTTCCAAAAAGTTGTGACCTTTTTTAAATTTTCTCGAAATGGAAAGGGTACCCATCAGAATTTTTTTGGGGTGTTTTGAAAAAAAAATCGGGTTTTGCTAAAAACTTGTATGTAAGGGTAATCTAGGGTGCTGAAAACGGATCTGGGGTACATTCGTAGAATTTCTGAGGTTTAGTGTAGGTTAAAGTAGGCAGAAACCTACATTAGTTGCTCTAAAAACGGTAAATTGACATCAAATTCCTATTCACCACCCCGAATGGCCCGCGGATACGAATTTTGAGTCAAACCTGAGCTAACGTATACCTACCGTAATCTGTAGAAAATTGGCAAACGGACCTCAAATTCGTGCTTAGCGCATCAAGTTACGCCCATAGAATGATTTTGAGACCCACCTATCCAAGAAATCTAGAAATCTCGAAAGTGGCGTTTTGCCCTCGAAATTTCCCCCGCTGGTATGCTTCGAGCAAATTAGGCCGAAAACTTTGGAAAACCGACAAACAAATCTCAGATTCTTGATCAGCGCCCCCAAAAAACACCGTGCGAGAATTTTAGGTCAAATCTGGAACATTTTTCTGAAGCGCTTTCAGAGCCCCTAATTGATGAAAGTAAGCGCCCAACCGAAAATCCGTAGTCCAAAACGTTATCAGTCTGTGCAAAGTTTGGAAAATGTCTCCTCCCAAACTTTGCTCAGGGGGGAGTAGTTTTGGACGCTGAAGACAATTATGAGGTTGATTTCCGAATTTTTTCAAAGACTAATGCGCGTTTTGGAATTTATAAAAAACTACAAAAAAAACGACCGTTTGAGCTTATAACTTCTCGAAAACAACGGCTCGGGATGGGGTTCTGCGCAGTTTTAGTATAGATGCCCAAGAGATACTAGCAATACAATTCGTTTTCGCAGATCCGGCATACGTTTTGTATAGTACTTACCCTTTAATGATTTTCAACAGAAGAATCATAGAAGTAAGTCGCTTGTTCAAAAAGTGTGAAGCGCAAATCCATTCCCGACGTTTGAGATTCTTCCGCACTAAATACACCGAATTTAACGTCAGATGTAGGAATTCAATATTTTGAAGCAGTTTTCTTCCCGAAATTTTAGGGATTTGTGGAGTCTTTTTTGCTGGGTAGTCGCGCACAACCACTTTATACCTTGTGCTTCAGTTTTCCGTTGATTCAGATTTCCTGTCATGTTTTTGGCAACTTTGTTGATTAACAGTCTAGTACTGCAATGGCTTCTTTGATATTACTTAGTTTAGACTCCATGGAACGACTTCAAGGCACTTTGGACATCCTTTTGGACGACGCTTGTACCGGGCTCCTAAAGCCGATGTATCTGGGGAAAGGTGTGAGTATATGTACACTTTTTTTTCTTGCTTTCGAGGTATAACTATCCTGGGCAGTATTCCACTCTTTGGAATTCTTGTTCTGACAAGAGAATTGCTTATGGCGATAAATGCATCTGCAAAAACGACTTCTATTGTTAGTATCTATTGGGCCTTTATAGTAAAACAGCGCCGTATCCCGCCCCGAGCTGCAAGTTCCAACAGGTTAGAAGCTTAATACAAGGAAGAAAGAAGTTACAGAAGAAAAGTCACCGAAAATGTTAAAAGCTTAAACCAAAGAACAAAAAAGAAGTTATAAGCTTGAAACAAAAAAAAGTTACAGAAGAAAAAGTTCACAGAAAAAAGTTACAAACTTAAACCAAAGAAGAAAAAAGAAGTTAGAAGCTTTAAACAAAGAAGCGTATCGTGCAGTATTCACGAGCTCCTACGGCACCCAGGGTCAAGCAGGCCGTTGAGCCAGTTTCCGGCGAAGATACGACCTCTTATTTGACCAAAATTTGAAGAACTTTCTACGAACCCCCCCCCTCGATGCGAAAAATTGTTCTAACGATTCGGAAGAATTTCAAACTTGTTATAAAAGAGAATTTTCCTATTTCTACCTCATTCAGCGTTACAGAAGATTGAAGAAAATTTCCATTTTCCCAAAAAAAATACGAGACTTCCCGTTTTTTTTTCGGAAAATTTTGATATTTTGCGACCCCCTGTTGCGCCAAACTGAAACCCTGCTTAACTCTGATCAGAAATTTTGGAATTTTCTGTTTTCTCGGGAATCTCATTTTTTTTTGAACCGCTTGATTCATTCAAGATATTAAAATATGCGAATTTTTATTTCTCGGGTTTTGGAAACTAGGTTTTTTGGACAGTTGATCCGTTAGGGAATTATAAATTTTCGGCTATTCGATTATTTGATGCAGTCATAGAATTGAAATGTTAGGTTTTTTTATCTGGTCTTTTTCAGGTGGCGATATTGAAAAAAAGCATCGGAGATTTTGAGGTTTGCGCCATCTAAAGGCTATCAAACGCGAAATTCTCAGGGTTTCTACGTGAGCTGGTGCGGGGCGGAGGTTAGAGACAGTGAGAGAGCGCTTGACAGACGGAGGGAGCAAAATCGCGCGCGCCGCTCGCGCCATGGGTCGTGAGAATTACGACGTTTCGCAGAGGATAAATGCTCAAATCATTCGGAAATTTAAAACACCTGCTTTTTCAAGTATTCGACTCATTCAGAATTTTTTTTGGTTTCTGTAATATAAGCTCTAACCCTCTGCAACGCGAATATCAATTTTCAGAATATTGTATTCATTCGGGATTTCAGGTTATTGGAATTTTTGGATTTGCACGAGGAGTCAATGTTCGGAGGTGAAAAAAGCCAAAATTTCGGGTATTCGGTCATTTTGCAGCTGGCTGTTTTCGAATATTCGATCTTTTCGGGATTCAAATCATTTGTGCTTCTTGTTTTTCGATTCATTCCAAGAACCTAGAGGCTCTTACTTCGATTATTCTGCGATTTTCAGAGAACCATCATTCAAATGATAATAGATCATCCACGATTACAAATATTACTCATAAATTATCGAGTTTTATCTGAATATTTTCGTAAAGTTCACAGTTGGTGCTATCTTCGCACAAACATTGGGGGTATTATGGTATCGCCTTTGGCCACGCCCATTTTCAACCCATTCACGAACACGTATCCCACCGGTGGGACACGCGTTGACTACCAATTCGGGCCAAGTGTCCCACCGGCAGGGCTGAGCAGGCCGTTGTGCGAATTTTCGGCAGAGCTACGACCCCTCGCCCCTGTAGATCGGAATTTTGGGCAAAAGTGAAAATTTTTTTCGATCCCTCTGTCAAGACGAAAAATTGCTTCAGCCTTTTTAAGTGACAAAATCGGAAAAAATCTTAATTCTGTATTTATAGAAGACAATTTTTCTATTCCCACCGCATTCCCATTCTTTTTTACCAAATCTTTTGGAAAAAAATCCATTTTTCTTCAAAAATTTTACGAGCCCTCCCCTTCAATTTTATTGAAAAAGTTCCTCATTTTTTACGATCCCCGTTGCGCCAAGTCGCAACCCTGCTCAACATTGTTGGCAACTACAGCAGGGTATGTGTTGAGGGGGTTCCCGCTCCACCAGACGCCAGCCAACGGGTTGAATCGAATGAGTCGCCCCAAGCAGCACATTCTAAGATGTTACAAGGTTGAAACGGTCGTTTTTTGTGTTTTTGTACCTTCCAGAACGCGCATCAGTCTTCGGAAAATCCGAAAACGGACTTCTTAATTGTGTTCAGCGCCCAAAACAACCTTTCTGAGCAAGGTTTGGGGGAAAGCCTATTTTCCAAACTTTGCGCACACTGACTGCGTTTTGGACTTGGATTTTCGGTTGGGCGTTTATTTATACCAATTAGAGGGCTCTCGAAGCGTTTTAGAAAAAAATGTTCCAGATTTGACTTAAAGTCCTCCCAGGTGGATTCTTTGGGACGCTGATCATGAATCTTGGGTTTATCTGTCGATTTTCCAGAGTTTTCGACTAAATTTGTTTGAAGTCTTCAATCGGGGGAAGATTTGAGGGCCAAACGCGACTTGCGACTATTTCCGGAGCGCTACGATAGTAATGTCTCGAAATGTTTCTCAAGGGGTTACTTGGAGTGTTAAACATGGATCTGGAGTCCGTTTATCGATTTTTTGCAGATTACGGTAGACTACGGTGGGTATACAGTAGTTTGGTCAAAATCTCAGATTTTACTCAAAATTTGTATACTGTGGTTAATCGGGGTGTTGAATGCGAATTTAACGTCCGTTTTTCGATTTTCAAAATACTAAGGTGGAGTTTGTCCCCTAAATGACATGGTATCTACCGTGACCTACATTAAAGGTAAGGCAGGGTTAAGTGGGGTTGCGAAATTTTGCAACGGGGGGTCGCAAAAATTTGGGTCCGAAAGTGAATGTTAGTGGGGTTTGCAAAAATTTCGGTCCGAAAATTAGAAGTTCGTGGATATCCCATAAATTCTCGATTACTTATGGTCCCCAAGGGAAAGATCGTAGCATTCGGTTCTAGGCGCTTGGGCTCAACTACCGAACGAATTTCCGGCGTGTGACACTTTTAGTAATCAACTATAAACTGGCCGGACTCGGAGAGGAGGGATCGCGAAAATCGCGCCTCGGGGAGGGGGTTCGGAAAAATTTTGGATTTTGGAAAAAAATTTGACGGGGGGCTCGCTCCTATTTCGAAAAATTACGCAACGCTCCGCTTGACCCTGAGACAAGGTCCGGTCAAATTTTGACTTTACCGAAATTCGGGTTAGGTAGATTGGGCTGGCACGTCTAAAACCTCAGCAATCCTACAATCCTTCCCTTTGGTGAACAAAGTATTGAGAATCTTTGGGATATCCACCATTTTTTTATCGGAAATTTTTGCGACCCCCCCCCGTTGCGGAATATCGCAAGCGCGCTAGACCCTGGTGTGTACTGGACCTTCAAAGACTAACCCACGCCTGCAGCTCTAAATTTGAGGCGGATGCGTGTCGCAGGATCGACAAAGAACTCTTCATATCCCTGCATTATTTTTCCAGGTAAAAGCTTGCGGGATGAAGCTCAAGAAATCGGAGGGTGTTGAAATCATGCAGAAGATGGTGTCTCAATTTCGATCCATTTTCGAGGACGAAATCGCCAAGCTTTTGCAGGAGACGGATGTTGGTATTCTATTTGAATCTCTTCAGATCCTTTTTAAATTTTAGGTTGATGCTAAAGTAATGGCCGTTTTCAAACAACTACTTTAAACTAAGGTAACTCAGCTCAGAAAAAACTTTATCAATAGAAATAAGGACCATTAGAATCAATATATTTTCGCCAACGAGAAATAAGTTTATTTAAGCCGGTAGCATAAAAATCCGGAGTTACGGGGGCGATGAAGCCGTCCAAGATCGATTCGGCACCCTTTAGGATTTTGAAGCATTCTCGCGTATGAATTTGTCGAGGTGTTTTAGAAAGCGGTAATCACTATGCGAGAGGTCCGGTGAGTTCGGCGGACGAGGCAGAGTCTCGCAGCCCAATGTATTCAGCTTCTTCTGGGTCGGTTGTGCAACATGGGGTCGAGCGTTGCACAACATGTTGCACAATCGACCCTGCAGAAGCTGAACACGTTGGGCTTCGAGACTCTGCCTCATCCGCCGAACTCACCGGACCTCTCGCATAGTTATTACCGCTTTTTAAAACACCTCGACAAATTAATACGCGAGAAATGCTTCAAAACCCGAAAGGGTGCCGAATCGATCTTGAACGACTTCATCGCCTCCGTAACTCCGGATTTTTATGCTACCGGCAGAATTAAACTTGTTTCTCGTTGGTGAAAGTGTATTGATTCTAATGGTTCCTATTTTGATTGATAAAGCTTATTCTGAGCTGTTTCACGTTAGTCTGAAGTAGCCCTTTGAAAACGGCCGTTTTTTTGCATCAACCTTATATATTCTTTTTCAGGTGGAAGTAAAGTTAGAGGAGCTGGAAACCCTGGCAGAGTCGTGTCGAATAAGAAACGAAGAGTTGGGCGTGACGGATGGTTACCAGCCTATCGACGTGAGTTCTGATCCGCTCCAACTTGAAGTATTGATATTCTGACTTCTCTTTTTCGTCATGGAGTCATGGACATGTGCCAGAGTACGGAGATTTGTTTGAAATTCACGTAACTGTTGGGTTTTCTTGATTTTGAAATCAGGGATGAGCCGATTTCTGACGGATTTTGTTCATCTGATTTGCTGTTTTCGACTGTGGAAGGTTGCATCAAAAAGCAAGAAAATAATGAATCGAAACCGAGATTACAACTTTGAGTGGTCCAAAATCTGACAAGGGAACCTAGCAGGGCCATCCCCATCATTTAAAAGAGGACGTTTTCTGGTCAATTCTGGCTCGCTGTCCCCGAATTTGACATCGGATTTTGCTACGGACACCTCTGAACGAAAATATAAGCGTTTTTTGAAGCTTTTCGAAAAGGTAAGAAGGGTACAGTCAGCCAATTTCTGAGGTGTTTGAAAAAAATTCGGATTCGACTCAAAACTTTCAACATTGGGTTAATCACAGCGTTGAACGCGGATGAGGTTTGTTTGTCGCTAGGCTTAGGGTTATTGTAGGTTAGGCGGCGTCTAGAGTTCATTCGCGACGCGACCGACGTTATGATTAGCCTACGTATCGATCAAGCGACGTCGCTAGGTCTAACAGTGAAGAGGCGCGATACATCGAATTTGACGCGCAAATTATAATCGCTCCGCGACCGTTTGTCTGCATATTTAAGGACAGTGTGATGAGGGTGATGGTTTCAAAGATTTGACGAGCTATAAAGTTTTTTTTACTGTTTACAAACGACTCAAGCATATTCGGTCTCATTTCACCGAAACATCCCTATTCTGTACTATCAACTCCAAAAACATTCTAAGCATCATTTGCTCCCGATGTCTTTTTGATTTCTTCGCCATTAAAGAAGCAAGTTGTTCCAACGAAAACAAAAATGTGCCATAATAATACAGATAAAAGTTAAAAAAATGTACATTACACTTAAATAGACAGAAAAAGATCAAATATTGAGTTTTGCTTAGTTTTGCTTGGGTACGGAAAATTGCGGAATTTACGCAATAGCGCGTAGTCGCCTAGCATTCGCGCGCCGTTCACACCTTGATTTCCGCACGACGCGATTTTCGCGCCGCGCTGACATGTGCCATCGCGTCGCGCCGCGAAAACCCTGAACGCCGCCTTACGGTGGGCATAAGGCCGTTTAAAGGCGTTACCTACATCAGTATTTCGAAAATTAAAAAATGGACCTCAATCTCGTGCTCGGCGTCCCAAATAATTTTGACCCACATCTGAGACTTTGACCAAGCTACCGCATGCCCGCCGTAACCTATTATAACCTATCGAAAATCGATAAACGGATTGCAGTATCATGTTTAGCACTGAAAATAGCCACCCCCAAAGCAACAATTTCAGCCATATCTATCGTAGCATTCCAGAAATCGTCAAAGGCCGCGATTTGCCATTAACTTTTCCCCGTATGGGACGCTTTGAACGAATCAAGCCGAAAAATCCGGAAAATCGACAAACAAACTCCAGATTCGTGATCAGCGCCTCCCCCCTCCTGAAAGGATTTTGAGTGAAATTTGACTTTTGAAACGCTTTCAGAGGTATAAATGAGCGCCCAACCGGAAATCCCCACAAGTCCAAACTGACTTCACTCTGCGCAAAGTTTGGAAAATGTGCCTCCACCCAAAATTCCCTCAGTGGGGCAATTTTGTACGCTAAACATAATCATGAGGCCCGCTTCCGGATTTTTCAAACACTAATGCGCGTTTTTATGGAAAAAAGGCGCTCAACAAACAATTAGAGGTTTCTAGTTTTTAAAAATCTGTCACTCATGAATCCCAAGCGTATTCTTTAGAAAATATAAAAGCCGATTCAGTATTGGAGCTTAGTAAGTCAAATAACGCTTCATTGAAATTTCTGAGCCAAATTCGTGTATGAACTATAAACGTCCCGTTCAGGAAATGCGAACTTTGACAGGCTATAAATTTTTTCGCAGATGTACGTAGCAAAATCCGAGTTCAGATTCGGAGAGAGCTCGCCAGAGTTGACTAGGAAACATTAATCAGCTCTCTGATCCAGGGGTACACCATGCGAGGTTCCCTAGTAAGCTTTTGTCTGCGATTTCATCTACATACCAGGTTGTTCAATAAGTTTTGTCGTTCGATAAGAAAATACAATTTTATGGTTCAAAATACACTCTATTATTAAGTATAATTTCCTTGAACATAGTACACTTGCTCCAACGATCCTCCAATCTGTGGATCCCATCCCTGAAGTGAGAATCTAGAAGGTCTGCAAAATAAGCTTCAACAGCCGTTATGAACTTTTCATTCGATGATAAACGCTTGCTACGCATAAATTTTTTGAGTTCTGGAAACAAATGGAAGTCGCTGGGGGCCAAATCTGGTGAATGCGGTGGATGCTCCATCAAACCGAACTTCAATTCATGGATTTCAGCCATTGTCGAAATACTCTTGTGACACGGTGCATTGTCCGGATGAAAAGGATTTTTTCTTCTGCAAACCGGGTCCTTTTTCACGAATTTCTTCCTTCAAGTAATCTGAAAGGTTGCAATAATATTCAGAATCAATTGTTTTACCAGTTTGCAAGTAACCCACAAACAAAATTCTTTTTGCATCCAAAAAACTGATGCCATAACCTTCTTGGCCGATTTCCGGACCCGAAATGGTTTCGAAGCCGAACAACCAGTTTCACACCACTCTTTAGCCTCTTGTTTTAATTCAGGATCATGGTGATAGACCCAAGTCTCATCTATAGTGATGGATAGACGCACAAAATCCACTCTATCCTTTTAAAACGCCCCAAAGGCTGCTGAGAAAGTCGCATTCGAATGTGTTTTAGTTCCATTGTTAGCGAATGCGGCACCAATTGTGCTCACAGCTTTCTAAAACCCGAAATTTCACTGAAAATATGGTTCACACTGCCTAATGAGATTTGTAGAGCCTCTACAAAATCTCTCTCAGTCAATCGACGATATTCCAAAACCATATTCTGTATTTTGGCTATGATTTCTGGTGTTGCTGCACTTTTTGGACGTCCTTCAAGTGGATCGTCTTCAAGGCTTGTACGACCACGTTTAAATTCAGCAACCCATCTTTCTACTGTTCTAATTGTAGGTGAACAATCATTATACACTTTTAACATTCGTTCGTCAATTTCTTTAGGTGCTACACCTTCCAAAAATAAGAATTTTATCACTGCACGACATTCGATTTTTCCATTGCTGTGACACGGCGACACTAAATGGCTTGTAAACAAAGAATGAATGGACAGATTGAAATGTAACTTCACATACGTTCATATGAAGAGTGTACCAACAGAACAAAAAAAAATTCGGCTGGTAGCAACGCCCTCTCTTTTCTAACGACTAAACTTATTGAACAACCTGTTATTTCAGCCGAAGACGGACACGGAAGGTGTGATTCAGCCCGTGATGGAAGGTTACCTAGCCACTTTGGAAGAGACGAATGCCAAACTAAGAAGAGAAGTCGAGGTTTGTCATCATTGCCACATCGGCTTTTTACTGTTTTTCACCACTTCTTTTTTAGGCTGCACGTGAGTCATTGGAGGAGGCGAATCAGCAAGTTGATACTCTAGCTAAGCTAGCTGAATCATTGATGGAGGATCGATGAATGTTTTACACTAGACAAAGTGTTGAGATCTATGCATGTTCATTGGATGTAATGAATTTATGTCTTTCATCGTTCTCGTAAGCGATTTTTTCACGATCGTTGTAAAATTTATTAATGTATTATACCACTATTCTGTAAATAAATGTTGCTTTAGGCTGAAACAGACCTCTTTCTTTTCAATCTTGCTGTTCTGATGTGTATTTTGCACACGATTATATCTGCTATTTTTATTTGCTTTATATCACTTCAAACATTCGAAGATTACCATGTACTGCGCTTATCTGGGCCAAATTCCGGTCCGCAATTGCGTCTCGACACGCCCGGGAGTCAGTCGGGTTTCCAGCGCCAAAGCCGACTCGATATGGCGTTTTTATACAGTTTTCTCCAATTTTGTTCACTTTCTAGTTTCTAAAACCCACCTAGAGTCAACAGATCGTCGGCTGCTGCGCTGGAAACTCTTCCGACTCGAATGGGCGCGGTCGCAAAGCGTGTCGAGACGCAATCGCGGACCGGAATTGTCCAGAGAAGCACAGTACGCTCTGTTTCGGAGCCATTTACTTTAGTGTGAGCAGTGTGCGGACTCGCTCGCTGTATGCGACACATTGGGTACCTATGCTTTGTCCCAAACGGGATGGCAAGCGAAGAGTCTAATGAAGCAGCGCTCTCTCTGCGTCTCTGACATATTCGGATTACGACAATACGTTGCGTACGCAAATCACGCAGCATGTCTTACCGTACTCCAAAAACAAAATTCAACGAGTTTTTCACGTTCTCATTCCTTCTCACATATTTCATAATTCTTTCCGGTTCTTTTCGCTCAAAGTGCGCGTGATACTCACTCTCGATGCAGATTCTCTTCTTTACGTGGCAGTTTAAGTGTTCCATAACGTGAGAACGTGAAAACTCGCTGAGTTCTATTTTTGAATAACGGAAAGACATGCTGCGTGATTTGCGTACGCGACGTCTTACCGTAGTCCGAAAATATCAGAGACGAAGTGGGAGCGCTGCTTCTTTAAACTCTTCGCTTGTCGTCTCGTATGGGACAGGGTGTACGAGCTTCCCTGGGTGCTATGGGGGGCACTGTGTTATCGCTCTTGGCCACGCCCATTTTTTCGGGCCGCGGCGACTTATGATTTTGGCGGCGGAGGGAAATCTTGGGTAGGTGCCCAAATTTAGTGCCGCACTGTAAACTGGGCGTGGCCAAGTGCATCGCGCGGATGCGACTCGGCGCAATGGAGGGTCGTGAAATTTTTCGTTTTTTTTTTGTAAAAAAAAATGAAAATTGAGGGGGCTCGCGAAAATTTCCGTAAATTTGAATTTTTCTAGCGTTTTCACTCTCAAAAAGGTTAAGTAATTTGTCATCTGGGGGGGGGTCATTAAAGGTTTGGAAGTTTTTTTTTTCAATTTTGGTCAACGGGGGGTTGTAGCCCAACGATTGGCGTAGTGACCTGCTGAACCCTGCTACCAGCTGATTATGTGAGCTTTTCTTGTTTTTACTTAGTTCTCATTTCTCAGGTTTGTGTCAAGCTTATTTTAACCTTATATGTTTCAATTGTTTGGTAGTCTCCGTTTGCGAAAAATTCATAAGGAAAGTGGAGAAATTTAATTTAATTGAATTTATTTAAATGGAATTTTTCCAAATTGAAAATTGAAAAAAAACACGAAAATTTTCTTGGGAAAACGAAAACTCTGTTTAATCAGTTCTCGCTTATTGGAAAATTAGAAGTTTCTTACACATTGTTATGGGGATCGTTAGCTGTTTCGGGAAAAGTCGTTAGCAGTTGGTGGGGGTCGTAACTTTTTCCAACGGGCTGCTGGACCTTAAGCTAACCTAACAACCTTAACCTGTAAAGATTTGAAACAGTTGGAATAAGACCCTAGAAATAAGAAGCACTAACGAAAAGTATGGAGCGAGCAGTTCAGTACGATCTCAATGTGTGGCGTGCTGCGAGCGTATGTCCGGAGATTGCGGACCCTAAATTTTGTCCCGAATGAGAGGGTAGACTCCATTCTGGAGCGAAATCAATTAGCGAAACGACGTTTTCTCGCTGTTCAAATTTGTTAGTTTTCACTAGCGTTTGAAAGCACAAATCGTTCTCTGTCTCATGCTCGTCGCCCTTTCGAGAACAACCTAGTGGTTTTTGAGTTACAGTCTGCTGTAACGGAAAAATCGATGGTGCGGTTGCGTATTTTCACTAAGCATACTGTAGGTTGCGCCATAATCGACTGCAAAAATGTAACTTCCTCTTGACTTTTGAAGAAAAATTATTGGTAACGTTGAATCGGCGAGTTCTTCCCCACCCTCACCTTACATTATCAATACACCTAAGGTTTTCACTATATAGATACAAGCAGGAATAACATGAGAAAAAATTTTCCTTCTGTCATTTCCATTTTTTTTGTAATTTTCCAATTTTCTTAGTATGCATGCGTGTATCTGTGGTAAAGACATTAGGTGTATTGCCTATGTGTGGAGAGGGGAAAAATTATTGTTTGTAAACGTTTCCGTTGTTTTGTTTTTCAAAATTCAGAAAAAAATACAATTTTGCTGTCGATTATGGCGCGACCTACTTTAAACTGCTTTAAGCCTAGTTTTGACTGCAGCTGGTCGCTGCGGCCATGCGAGTGACAACTGTTCCTTTCTCATGGCACGCAATGGAAAGCCGCTCCAATAGTGATCGCTTCGTGGCAAACGTCCTACATCTTCTTCTTCTTATCGGCCACATAGAGCTTCTCCTCATAGGTGTAAAAAGGCAGCCACATCGCACGGGTTCGTCGGCCTCACAGGACATGAAATGAAATGAAATGAATCGTGCCCTGGGTTGTGGCAGTCAGGACATTCGTCGGGGATCGACGAGTCGATCTTATGGACGAAGGCCTTGAGGTGTGAGGAGTGTCCACATCGTAGACCTGCCAGAATGATGCGTGTACGTCTGGGTAGGTCCGTTTCGCTGTCATCGATCAGTGGAGGCACGTCACCAAGAATTGGATTTAAGGGAGCACTGGAAAGGTATTCTCTGACGAATCGGGTGTGCTCCATTTGCAGCAGTCTGACGCGATTGAGCTCCGACGTCGCCCAACGTTGACGATCCAAGACAGAGACTGCAGCATGAAGTGGCGAGCGTATATGTCGGAAATGAGGACCAGATGACAGTAGGGGGAAATTGGGGTGTGTGGGATTCCTTACAATGCCAACATGGAACTGTTGCGACTGGAGTTGACAATGCTGCTTTACAGGAAGCAGCGAACACTCTTGATGCAGATGAGATACCGGTGTGGATCTAGGGCATCCAGTGATCACGCGTAGAGCAGTGTTCTGTGCACGCTGAAGCTTGCTCCAAGAGGCTTCCGACAGGTGTCTTGACCATATTGGGGCTCCATATTCCAGCACCGGCTGCACCATAGCCCTGTAGGTTGTTCGCAAAATTTCCTTAGAGCTGCCCCATGTAGTGCCTGCTCGCGAACGTAGAATGTTGTCACGTGTGTTGGCAGGAGCAGCTCGAATACGTGTGTTTTAGTGAAAACGCAGTGACGGGTCCAGGAATACACCAAGTAGGCGAGGCTGTTTAGATATGGCAGCATATTTCCTTGCCAGAGAACCTTGGGATGCAGCTTGTGTTCGGCAGTCGCTGTAGTGCACAAAGTAACGCTGGACTTGGTTGGTGAGACCTTTAGCTGCTTCGATTCAAGGAACTTGGCCAGACTGACGAGGTATTTATTCATCTCAGCAGTGGCTCGATCGATGACAGGGTCAGTACAAATAATGGTGATGTCATCCGCATATAGACATAAGTGGATGTTTGAGCTGCCGAGATGTCGTACGTTCGTGCCGTGGCAGTGTGGAGGAAACAACATCACCTTCGTGCAAACCGACATCACTCCCTCCACCGAGAGGGTTTTCGTCATGGGAGAGTCGCTGGCTGGCCCCAGCTCTCCTGAAGATTCTACTACAAAGGGCTGGCGTCGAGAGGAATCCTGGACCTGTGCAGAAGTATCAATGTGCCACCTGCAGCAAGAAAGTCAACTGGAATGGAACAAGCGTCCAATGCTTTGGATGCCAAAGGTGGGTGCACTTCTCCTGTTCAGGTCTTAGTTCTGTGAGGCATCACAACTCATCCTTCCGTTGTGTTCTGTGCTCCGCCCCCAGCAACTCTGATTTCTCATTCACCAACCGCCCCCTCTCTATTGTACATATAAATCTTAACGGCCTTCGCACCAAATTGTCTGAACTCTCACTCTTCGCACGTACTCATCATCCGGATGTTATTATGGTTCAAGAAACCAAACTCTCTCCCTCTACCACTTATCCCCAACCAAACATTCCAGGCTACACTGCCTATCACATCCCAAGGACAGCTCTTGGAGGCGGAGTTTCTACGTTTGTGCTTTCTAACTTACCTTCTCATCTAATTCCAAATGTTCCTAAGGATTTGGTACTCTCAGAGTGCGTTCCCGTTCACCTCCCTCTTAAAACTCCACTATCTCTATTTAATATTTACATCCCTCCTACCACTTCTTGTCCCCCCAACCTACAACCCCATACCTCTTCTTAAGCAGTTGCATGACTGCTCTCTCTCCCCATCAGCTGTCTTTGCAGGTGACTTCAATGCTCACACGTTCTGTTCTGCGCTTGAGTCCGACGCCAGAGGGAAGACGTCGAGGAATGGGCTGAGGAGTGTGATCTGGTTATCCTCAACGATGATCAGCCTACTCGTCTCCTTCCTACGGCCGACCTTCTAGCCCGGACATCTCCTCGTTTCATCCAATCTTTCTAATTCTTGCACATGGTCCACTTCCACAACTCTTCCCAGCGACCACATTCCCGTCTTTCTCCATATTGATCTCTCAAACTCTCTTGCCCCTTATACTGGTATTCGTCAACGTTCTTATCTCAATTTAGGCCTTGCTGACTGGGTCCTGTTCAGAGAGGTTGCGCTCCGCCAGGCAGCTGAGTATCCATGGAATGGCGATGTGCACCAGAAAGAGCATCACATATCTGACGCCATCCGGAAGGCTACAAAAGCGGCCATACCTGAAGGACGTGTGAAAAGTTTCTACCCTAATGTCACCAGGGAGATTCTACAGAAGATCAGGACAAGAGATGAAAAGAGAGCTGAGAATCATTTGGACCCTGAGGTGGCCAAGCTGGATGAAGAGATAAGAAAGGATCTGGACAAGCACAAGAAAGACAGTTGGGAGAAGTTCACTGAAAGGTTGAACTTTAAAACCGACGGAACAACTGCGTGGAAAGTATTGAGGAAGATATCTGGCAAGTGCGCCCCCTCCTCGAACTCTACCATAGAGTTCGATAACAGCGTCTTCAAATCAGGAAAGGCTGCCGCATATGCTCTTGGCAAAAATTTCTTCATCACACGTACCAAGCGTGGCTTACAAAACAGAGTCACGGTAAGAGAACTAAGCCGTCTGCCGCTGATGAACGCCACTGAGGCCTTTACTCCTGCTCAGGTGGAGAAGGCTATCAAGGAAATGCGGAACTCGAAGGCTCTCGGACCTGATGGTATCTCAGCAGCCATCTTGAAGAAGCTTCCCACGGAACTTCTACCGATGATCGCAGATATCATAAACACTTCTTTCGAACCTGCACTCTACCACAAGCATGGAAGACCGCCAATGTGATACCCCTGCCTAAGCCAGGCAAATCGCAAAGCACGGTGAAGGGCTATCGCCTATTAGCCTGTTATCACCGATCGCGAAAGTAGCCGAAAAGCTAATCGTAAGGGACCTGGCAGAGCAGAATGAGGCACAGCAACATCAACATGGGTTTAAGCTTCACTCCACCACCACTGCCCTTCTGGAGATTGTCAGCTATGCGGTCGATGGGTTCAATTTCAGAAAGCCTCTTAGAACAGTGGCCGTTGCCCTCGATCTAACCAAAGCATTTGATTCTGTTAACCTAGGACTTTTGTCCGAGAAACTATTGAAGTCCTCGCTGCAACCGTGGCAGAAGCGTTGGATAGCAGCGTTTACGAAAGGTCGTCGGGCCAAAGTGCTATTCCAGAATCACGTCTCCGATAGTATACCTGTAGCAGCCGGTGTGCCGCAGGGTGGAGTTTTGTCACCTGCCCTCTTCAGCCTGTATATTGAAGACCTACCCGAGCCTCCTGAAGACATAAAAATTGTTGCGTATGCCGACGATATCACCATCATGTGCCGTAATCGTGACATACAGGTAGCCGCAAACAAGATCAGCGACTATCTCGTCGAGCTTAAAAACTTTCTCGATAGTATGATGCTCACAGTTTCCGCGGCGAAGTCTTCTGTTTCGGTATTCACATCTGACCCAAAGGAACACAGCGCCCAACCTGTTGTCCGGTGGGATGGTGACCTCTTGCCTACAGCGCAATTTCCTAAACTGCTGGGCCTCGTTTTGGACCCATCGCTGAAGTTTCACAAAAATGCTGAACAGAAGCAGGCAATTATCAAGGCAAAGCTTAATGTGTTGAGAGCTCTAGGAGGAACGTCCTGGGGTGGCAGCAGAGAGACAATCTTGACGACATATCGAGCTATTCTGCAGCCTGCATTGGAGTATGCTGCACCTGTCTGGCAGCACATCGTGTCGGACAGTTCCTGGACTAAGATGCAGCGAATTCAGAATGCTGCACTACGAATAGCCACTGGATGTGCAAAAAGCTCACCGATTGAGCACCTTCACGCCGAGGCCCGTATCTTGCCAGTGAAAGAGCATTGTCAGCTCCAGGCTCAGCAGATGTTTATTAATGTCCTTAAGCAACCTAATCATCCGTCGAGAAGACTATTAAATCCCGTGAGAGAGATCGATCAGAGTGCCGTTTGCCGATGCTCCGAACAAAGTGAATGTACAGAGATGGACCGACTCGAATCAAGAACGGCTTCGTCTCTTACGCGCGGAGCACACCCGGTTTGTGAAGGATCATCTCGCCAAAGCGGCCGTCAACCCTATTCTCGGTGATGTGCCGCCCAGGGTATGTGATACCGAGTCCGAGCTCGGTAGGCGCGCCAGGTGTATCCTCGCTTCGTTGCGCTGCGGACATTCTCCATTGCTTATGTCTTACCTGCACAGGATCGACAATAGTCAGCCTGACGTGTGCCCGGACTGTGGAAACCAAGGCCACGACACTAAACACCTATTTGACTGTCCGAAGAAGCCAACAACGCTCACTACAATAGACTTGTGGACGAATCCAGTGCTGGTCGCCCAGTTTCTCAACTTGTGACGAAACCCCTCTCAGTGGCTGCAAAGAAGAAGAAGAAGAGGATGTTTGACGACGGCTTCGGCACATCAGACAGATACAAAGAAAACAGGCTGGGAGATAAAACTCCTCCTTGTGGGACGCCTGTCTTCAGGGGCACAGACTTCGCCAAGTGTCCATCAAATTTCACACGAATGGAACGATTTTTGACAAAGCTATCTGTCCATCTTTTGCACCAGTCAGGAATAGTAGAGTCCAGGATCGATTTGGATAGCAGTGGGATACTGACGTTATCGAATGCAGCGGTTAAGTCAACCGCCACGACTATACTTCTACCAGCTGGAGGTTTCATGTTGAAGCCAGCAATTATGTGTTCTGTGATGGACGTGAGTGCCGTGATGGTAGAGTGGGCCTTCTTGAAGCCATGTTGATGCACGTTATTACGTAATGCTTCTTGGAGGTGCGGGTTGATGAATTTTTCCGCTAACTTAGCAATAGGGGACAAAAGGGAGATGGGTCGATGCGAAGTTGCTTGATCTTTTGGTTCGCCAGGCTTGAGGATCGGAAGAACAATTGCTTGCTTCCATCTAGCGGGGATGACACCTGTGCTGAATGACGAGTAGACTAGGTCACAAAGTAATTCAAGGAACTCTTCCGGCAAGTGCTTGAGATGGACGGCTGACACACCATCGGGTCCCTCTGCTCGCGAGTTCTTCATGGACCTAATGAGTGAAGACATCTCAGAAGCAGTTATGGCAGGTACACCTTGTCGGCTGAGCTTCCTTATAGACCGGAGAGTGAGCCTGTTGGAGTGATCACGGCGGGACGTTGCTGAAGCAAAGTGTTTTCCAAGTCGACATGCAGCCTTGAATCCGGACTCGAATTTCCCCGAAGGGAACTCAAGCATATTGCGCTCTGCTGCCAATTTCTTGCCAGACAACCGCTTAAGAGTGCTCCAGGTCTTCTTCTCATCAGTGGAGAAATTCAAGGATTCAGTGAACTCCATCCATCGCATCCGCTTGTAATCATTCAGCATTTTGGTGATCTCATCAGACAGTCGTTGAATGCTGGGATCTGTAGGATCAGCACGGCGTTTCTCGTCCCGTGATTCGACCAGCTCCAGGACGTCTCTGGGAACGTTAGGATGAAACGTTCTAACGCGCCCTGTGGGAATTGCAATTCTGGAGGCATTGCATATGGCATCAACAATGAACTTGTCTTTCTCGTGAACGGAGCCGTTTAGCGGATAGTAGGCTACCCGACTGAGTAACACCTCTTTAAACATGACCCAGTTGGCCTTACGGTAGTTGGTGTACAATTTGCTACGATAGCCTATGAAAGGTGCCAGGTGACTGTTGAGAGACAAATCCAATGAAGCACATATGGGTACATGATCGCTGGCCATAGCTATAGCAGTGGACCAGTTACATGAAACAGCAAGAGAGGATGATACAAAAGTGACATCCGGAGAGGACGGCCTGCCCATGGAAGGAAGGCGAGTGGGGGCCAGGGGTGTGCGGAAATTTCTGTTTTCTGGCCGTTTTGGCCTTTCTGTTTTCTGAAAAACCTGCAAAAATCAGAAAAAAAATCAGTAAAAATTAACGAAAACCAGGTCTGTAGGACAGTGCAGCTTGTTTAGTCGTTTATTTGGTTTTCCTATTATTTGTGTTTAATTGTGCGTTTGCTGCCAAAGGTAGGGTTCGCCATAAGGAACGGTTGTTATGGTATCCTCATGAGAAGGTAGACATCATCATCACAAAAGTGAAAATAGGTGAAAACTTAGAGGGAAAACGCTCAGGAACAAAAGATTGCTGGTTGTTACCTTGCCCACAATTAATTTAATTCCTATGTATGTTTGTTTTGCAGTCTTCCGCCTTGCTGTTACACCCTATTCATACTTTTGCGAAGCGGCAAGTGCCGCGAATTATCAAGAGAAAAATGGGAAATCAAATGCTCGGTAACGGTATCAAACATCTCATTTTTCATTTTTCCACTGATATTGCGCGGCATTTGCCGCTTCCGCAAAGCATGAATAGGTTGCTAAACGAAAAAAAAACAGCACTTATCCTCTGTTTCCGAGTGTGATTTATTTCCGTTTATCGTGTGCGTCTGCGTGCGTGCGCTGCGTCTCCTTTTCCCCACAATTTCTCGCTGTCTCTATCCTCGCTCCGCACAAGCGCGCGAGGGAACAGAGTAAATCTGGCACGGAACCAGAGGGTATATGAATCGTGTTAGTTGGGGCGTGCGCACACCCACCAATTAGCTGTTCTAAGCTGTTTTTGTGCGTTTCTCGTTTTCTTTTCATTTTTCTCACTTTTGTGTTGGTGAAACCTGCATTCTCATGAAGAGAACTCAGCAACTGATTTTATCGCGAACCCTGCTCACCTACTCAGTACTTCGGCACAATAGGGGTTGCATCCCAGGGCAAAGATCAAGTGCAGACCTTCGCTGTCAGCAGCAACGCCTATTGTGCCGAAGTACTGAGTAATTGAGCAGGGTTCGCGATAAAAGATCGAGTGCAAACCTTCGCTGTCAGCAGCTGCTGATAACGGTATATGATTCCAACGCTTGATGGGGTTGAATCCCTCGATATCAATAGCAACTGTTGCTGTTAGCTGTCAGCAGCAGCTGCAGACAACGAGGGATGCAACCCCTACTGTGCTGACGTACTGGCGTTCTCTGAGAAATTCACCGGATAAATAGCCGATCAATAGCCAAGAAATGCCTGCTTTCTGCGTGATCCCCGCAAAATGGTTGGGGAGAAGCTGGTCGCCGCTTAATAGCCTAGAAATAACCGACAAAAAATGTTCGCCGCGAAATGGACGCCAAATACTGCTATTCAAGAGATGTACAGTTCAACTCCGCATTGCCGTTCAGTCCGCAGAGTGCACGCCAATTGCGAAAGCGTGCTGCGGCGCCGTGGCGTGTATCTTCAGACAAGGATGTGGGATCACCTGGACACCAAATGCAAGTTCGCCCGAATGACCCTAAATCCCTGTCTGAAGATACTCGCAACCGCGCCGCAGCTGACTTTCACAATCGGCGTGCATTTTACGGACTGAACGGCAATGCGGAGTTGAACTGTACACGACGCATTCCTGAGGCATGATTTGGATGTCGGCACCGCGGTCGGTTCAACTACCCAAGTTTGCGGTACTTGCACCCCGCCTAGCACCAGGAGGCCCGCCGAGCTGCTCGGCGAGCCGGGAAGGGCCACGTCGCGTGTTGGTGTGCCTGTCACGTCTTGGTTATTTCTCGGTTATTGCTAGGCTACTTCAAGGCTATTTCGTCAACAACATGATCTAAGCCGCCTAATAATCGAGGAACAATAGAGAATTATTCGAGAAATAGCACATCAAGAACCGTTGTGGAGGGCTATTTCTCGGCTAAAACTCTCAGAGTGAGTGCTTTCAATGATGATCTCCCTGTCATTGACGTGCCATTGCTACTATCAATGTCTTATTAGTTATTTGTCCAGTCTCGTAGATATTGTATTACGGGTATAGCAAAGATGTTCAAAATTACACTCTCTTTCCTTTTGAAGAAAAAAGTTAAATTGCAAAGAGTATTTTTTTCTGGAAATTTTCTGTTTTCTGGCCGTTTTGGCCTTTCTGTTTTCTGATTTCTGTTTTCTGACAAACTCGATTTTCTGTTTTCTGAATTTTTTAAAAAAATTTCCGCACACCCCTGGTGGGGGCGTCCTCATTAATGGCAACAAGGTCACAATCCTCAGCGAAAAGCTCTAGTAGTTCACCTCTGTCATCAGGATCTAGAGAGGAGAACCAGGATGTGGAGTGAGCATTAAAATCGCCAGCCATGACAACAGAAGACGATGGGAGGGCAGTATGCACAGATTTCAAAAATGGACTGGGATCAAACGAACTGGGACATGAGGAGACAGGGGGAATATAAATATTAACAATATCTATAGGGCAACTTAGCAATACAACATGAACACCAATACATTCTACAACATTATCATTAGGGAGAGCTATAAGATGAGAAGGTATAGAAGATTTTACAAACGTAGAAACGCCACCACCATGGGATGTGCGGGGCAGGTGGTACGACGTATAACCGGGGAGGCGGGGAAGGGAGGATGTTGGGCTAAGTTTTGTCTCTTGAAGGAGAATGACATCTGGATGAAAGCGTTCAATGTACAATGTGAGTTCAGCAAGTTTGGCACGCAGGCCATTGATATTGAGTTGAAAAATGTCTAGACTATGAAGAGGAACACTAGGGGGAGAGTTAGAGCAAGAAGTACAACAATAAGCATCAGTGTAGTCATTATAACTGGTTAACCCCGAACATTTGAGGTGTACCCAGCCGAGGCAACCACCGCACTGGACGCTTGCATGTTGAGCCGACAATCCACAATTACAACAGGGATATCGTGGAGTCTCGCTGCGTGGCCCTGGGTTCCTCTAAATGCCGGCTCGCAATAGTAGAATGCGAAGGAATGCGGCAGCCAGCCATTTGCACTCCCGTACAGAAAAAACTCCTCGTGGAGTTGTTGATGCCCGTTTGATGAGTCTCCTTGATCTTGGTAGTCGACTCCACAGATCCACCACGCGTAGGTTCAGCATCTCGGATCTAACGTCCTACATCGCTGGGTCGCGGCGACGAAATCCCATGTTTTACTGCATCGCTGCTTGAAGAGCGATTTTCAATGGTCTCTGACCATCACGGTTGAGCAGGCCGTTGTGGCGATTTTTGTCGCGGCTACGACCCCCCTCACATTTTACTCTTCTTCAAAAAAAAATTCCAGAATTTTACGACCCCTGGGAACAAAAATTTTTAAAGCTTTATTTAGTGTCTAATTGTCAGTTTTGTCAAAAAAGTGTCAATTTTCTAAACAGCTTCTCGGTATATAATCTGCATTTTATATTGTTAAAAATGCATACACCTCGCACGCGACTGACTACACCTACCTCACCTTATCATACAGGTTTGAAAAAATCCTATTTTTTTCCAAAGTTTTACGACCCCTCCCAAATTTTCATTTTTTTCCCAAAAATTTTACGACCCCCCGTTGTGACCAGTCGCAAGGCTGCTCAACCCCGCTGACCACCGCTCCATCGCTGCCAAAATGGCAGCGATGGGGCGGGAGAGGGACTTTAGGATAAAATCAGAGATCACTGGTGTAATTATAAACTCGTTAACGCTGTTCGCACCTCGTCTCGCTCGCGAGAGGCCCCACCCACCGCGAGAGAGGTAGCAGACAGCCAAGATCGCGCGGCGAGTTACGCAGCCTCAATTGCTGCCTCTCGGGTTATGGTTGGACCACAGACGGTAACCGATCCATTGCCAGTTTATTGATAACAGGATTCTAGTCGATCATCTAGCTTTTTATCAATGTTGATGCCACCGTCAAACAACATGAATATCCATTATGGCACAAACTCCGCATGCAGGGAAATTCAAAAATTACGGTGACCGGGTCTCCCGATGCAGAAAAACTTCAAGAACGATTTTGGCGTGAATTCCGAAGGCGTCTTCACAGCGTATTCAAACTGGTTTTTTCTTTACTAATAGAGATTTTTCAGGGGCTCTTTCGACATTTTTGTTAACCAAAAAAGCTAAGCTTTGCGAAAAACACGAATAAAATGATATACGGTTTTCCGCGCGTACGATCCCTTTAAATATTTGAAAACAAAATAAATATGCAAGCAGAATTGCAGCAGAATACTCAGAATATCCTAGCACCTTCATTACACGTTGATAAAACGGTCTACGGTTAGCAAATACTTTCCTGCTGATTCTCGCACCCACAATGATGAATAAATTATTTTCGCACATAATTTTTATAACGCTTAATTTATTGAGATTTTTTTTTGCAAATGCTTATTCGTGAATAATTACCTAATCTGGGCACCTGCCATATTTTTTAAACCTATTTTAAATGAAGGTTCTACCTTTTCCCAAATCTGATTCTATTTTCGTGCTCTAAATCCCCTTATTCGTTCATTATATTTACTATCTTTTACTTGTTCCGATCTAAATAAGTAAAAACCAAAACTCTGCAGCCGCTTCGCGGCTGGAGCGATTACACTCATTTCGATTATTATTCTATTTAAATTCCATATATTCCATCAATTAAATCAATTTTCGTGCTCCTGATATCCACATTCACTCGTTTAATTAAACACCAATTGTTTATTGTTGTAAGAGACAGCTTCTGGTCCAGTTTTTCATCTACATATATCCATTCGATATTTGTTACCTTCTTCTAATACCAATCAATGAGATTACAATGCCTCTACCTTTGCCTATAGCAGAACAATTAGAAGCGTCCCATTCAGAACGATGCCAATGCCTCCACTCACCCTCCTCGACGAGTAATATGAAGGCGCGCCCATCGTCGCGTTGCGGCGAACCAGTCGCAGTGCGGACTGTGCGAGAGAATCTGAGTCGAGGAAGATAATTATGCCTTCTGGTATTCTGAGTCGAGGCGCGAACCATCACTAATTACAGTCCCGCTAATTGATTTTATCCTAAAGTTGCGCACCCGATGGGGCGATTGCCAGCGAATGACACGTTTTGACTAGTGAACGTTGACCCTTTCACATGACAAGATCAGTGTCTTCGAATCGAAACGCGTTATTGATGAATACCACCCATTAGTTTCACTGATTGATTGAATTTCTTTTATCATCCGTGGGCCTATGAACTATGAACAGAATCGCTGCCGCTGCTACGTCGCTGCAGCAGCGGGTGCAAAATCGCTGCGCTGAAAAAGAGCAGCGATGCTATCAAAACTAGGCTTTAAACTTCCCGTGGCGATTTTGAAAACAATGTCGCCGTTGCTGTAGGACTGTGACAGTACATAAATGACCCGTGCTTGAAATTCGATAGACGGCTGCGAGGATTTCAAAAAAATGGCATTTTCATTGATTCACAAAAAGGTAAAGGAACTTCCGGGGCATTCACAAAAAGTTCTGCGGATTCGGCTCAAAACTTTCAACTGGGGGTTATCTAGGGCGCTGAACCCGAATCTGGGGTCTACTCCTCTCCACACTCAGGGTTACTGTTGGTTACGATAGGCATTATGCCTTTTAATTGGCGTTACGTACCTTCAAGTTTCGAAAATCAATAAATGGAGTGTTCAGCGTCCCAGAATAACTTCCACGGGGAAATTTTGATTCAAATCTGAGACTTTAACCGAGCTACCGTGTACCCACCGTAATCCACCGTAATCTATCGAAAATCGATAAACGGGTCGCAGATTCGTGTTAGGCAGGCCGAATAGCCCCTATGTAGAAGTTTTAGGACGATTACGTCGTAGCATTCTCGTAATCGTCAAAAGTCACGTTTGGCCAGCAAAACGTCCCCCATTTTGAAGCTTCGGACCAAATTAGACGGAATTTTTCAAATATTGACAAATGGGCCTCAGATTCGTAATTAGCGCCCAAAACAACCTCCAGGAACAAATTTTAAGCTCAATCGGAGACAATTGTTTGAACGCCCTAATAGTTGTCATTCGTGCACCCCTTTTTTATTTGCGAAGCTATGGAAATGCCCACATTTGGAAATCTCCTGTAAGTCTCTTACTAAGGCTTACCATACATTTCTCAAGGGCTTTATGAAACCATGTTTTAATAGTTGTAGGTATTGGACACAGCATTGATAGTCCGTTTTCCAAACCCCCTAAAAGTCTCAGAGATTTACTGAAGATTTCCAAAAGTGGGCATTTCCCTAGCTTTTTCAAGAGAAAAGGGGTAGTTTCTAGGTGTTGTTTTGGGTGCTGATTATGATTCTGAGGCCCATTTGCCAACATTTGAAAAATTCCGTATGATTTGGTCCGCTCCAAAATGGGGGAAATTTTGCTGGCCAAACGCGACTTTTGACGATTTCGAGAATGCTACCACCAAATAGTCCTAAAACTTATTCATAGGAGTTATTTGGGCTGCCTAACACGAATTTGCAACCCGTTTATCGATTTTCCTTGCATTACGGTATGCAACGGTGGGTATACGGTATCTCAATCAAAACCTCAGATTTGACTGAAAATTTCACTGTGGGTGTTATTTGGGACGCTGAACACGAATTTGAGGTCCATTTTTCGATTTTGGAAATTTTAAGGTGAGTAACACCAGTCAACAGGGATTATGCCTACCGTAACATACAATAGCCCTATGTTTGGTGACAAATAGACCCCAGATTCGATTTCAGCGCCCTAAATAACCCCCAGTTGAAAGTTTTGGGTCTTGTCTGAAACTTTTTTCCCTTTTTGTGAAGCAATGAAAATGACATTTTTAAAATTCCCGCAATAATTGGGAAATTTCAAGCACGGGTCATCTATGCACTGTCAAAGACCTACAGCAACGACAACATGGTTTTCCGAATCTCCACGGCAAGTTCAAAGCAGTCCCTAGTGAGGGCTTTAGCGGATTTGGAAAACGGACTATCAATACTGCGTCCCATACCTAAAATTATCAACCCATGGTTTCATAAAAGCCCTTGGGAAATGTAAGGTACAGGCCATAAAACGGCGAAATTCACTTGGTTCATATGCGTGCTTGTGCGAAGCGGAGGTTAGAGACAGTGAGAGAGCGTAGGGCAGACGGAGGCCGAGACGTCGCGTGCGCCGCTCGCGCCTCGATTGATGTGATTCAGGCCGTTTTATAGAGGGTAAGCCCAAGCGAGTGGAAATACACAACCGCCTGTTTCCGTTTCGTGAACTGTGAAAAATCTCGCTCCAGAATGATTTATAGCCATTTTTTAACCAAATTTCAGGGAAATGGCCCCAAAGCAGCGCATGAACGTGGCCAACTCTCAGTTCAGCAAGAATGTAACCAATCGTGGAAATGTTGCCAAATCGTTGAAGCCCCAGGAGGATAAGTATCCAGCTGCGCCGTGGCTGATTGGACTCTTCGTCTTCGTCGTGTGTGGCTCAGCAGTTTTCGAAATCGTCAGATACATCAAGATGGGATGGTGAAAGTGAGCCGCTGCCTCTGCTCATCCAATAACAAACTCTTAAGTCGTCTCCTGTTGACGTCATATGAAAGGCGTTTCACGGCTTGTGCCTGTCAACATGTGATAATTAATTTATTTTATTTATTAAGTAGTCTCTAAAAACATCTAAGCAGATTTGTCCTTATTTATGAACAAATATTAATTGTTGAGTGAATGTTCTTTCCTGCTCTTTTTTTGTGGTGTCAAATGTATACATTTTCGTTAATAACTATCGGGATAAAATTTGGTTTTGTATAGTATTTGTATGAGCAAACATCGCAAATCGAAAATTAACGCTTATTAAGTGCATGCAGTCTGTGTCAAAACGAAAACCATTTAATCATTTCGCGTGCCAGCGCGCTGCTGGTTCCTCTACTCTCCTATGATCGCTGTCTGTTTCCAGCATCCGCTCCGCATACGCATGCGAGCGACCCATGGACATTTCATTTTGGCGCAGACTTCAGGGCGTCCCACTGCTGCTGATGTTGCTGCGGACCATCAGCAGCTAGAGAGCACTTCGCGTGTGCCACACAAAATGCCACCATTGATCGGCGCAGGTGATAGATGAGCAGGAACTAACCTATGCATGTGCATTATACTTGTTCCGAATCGAATAATCGGATGAGTATCCGAAGTCGGCTTTGTATTGGAAAAGCCGAATATTCGAAAAATTTATTTATTTATTTACATAAGCCTGTATACCAGACCTATGTGCAACGAACAACATAAACGAAATCAGCAAAAAAGCATACATAAGGAACAAGGGAAAACTACCAGTTTTCGATCAGGTAGTGTAATGAGTTCGAAGCAGATACACGTATAGCCCATAATAATGTAGAGACAAGGAAATTGCTCCGCGACGGATTAGCGCTCGCCACGCTCGTTCTCGAAGTGTTCAGTTACAAGTTTTCTAAATGCCTTATGGCTCAAAGGGATGGATTTTAGCCTCCGAAGCCGTTCGAATGCCGGGGTCGCCCTATTTATGAAGAAAAAGCGCCTGCAGTCTAGGTTTGAATTTTTGCGCACAATTTTTGAAGCTCCTTCCCTGGTACTTGATGTTCTCACCTCGACAATACACCCAGGCCGGAGACCAAAGTCCGGTTGATACAGGATTTTATGAAGCAGCAGTAAGTCGTTCAACCCTCTCCTTACCTTAAGAGTTGGCAGTTTGAGCTCACTATTTCTGGTTTCTGCAGATGGCATTTGTTGATAATGGCAAAAACCGAGCTTCCTGATCATTAACTTTCTTGTAAGCCCGTTTTGCACCTTTTCAAGTTTGACTATGCTTTTCTTTTTGTGTGGACAATACACTGGTGTCCCATACTCAAGAATAGGTCTCACGTAGGTTTTAAGGCTCTAAGTAGTACCGCGCTATTTCTTGTTCCCAGTCCCCTGAATATATTATTGACAGCCACGGTGGCTCTGGTAGATACCGATTCGCAGTGCTTGTCAAAACTGAGGTTTCATGTGAGCATGAATCCCAGGTCAGTGATCTGCTCGACATTGTCAATCTCAATCCCTTCGACGTTGTAAGTATGACAGTTATTTGAGGAACCTAGATGGAGGTACTTCGTTTTCTCCTTCGATAGCGGCAGGTGCCATTCAAGAGACCAGACCGCCATTGCATCTATTGCATTTTGAATTGCCTTAATGTCCTCACTGGAGCCTGCCTGGCGAAAGGTCTTAATATCGTCTGCAAATGCACAGAGATCGACTCCAAACCCTCTCAATAAGTCCCCCAGCTCGTGCGTGTATATATTGAACAAGATCGGTGAAAGGACTCCACCCTGCGGAACTCCACTACACACTGGGTGACTCTGCGAATACGAAGTGTTCACTCGAACCGAAAAGGTCCTATGCTCCAAAAATGAGGCGATCCAAGATACTATGCGCGGGTGTACACCTACCATTGTTAGTTTTCGTATTAGCTTATGATGCGGGACTTTGTCAAATGCCTTGGAAAAATCGAAGAAAACAACTTGGTCTAAAAGAGACGTCCAGTTGTTTAGGGCTTCAATCATAGCTGTCACGGTTGACTTACCCTTTTGAAAGCCATGCTGATGGGGGGAAATAACCGAACGATTTTCAAGATGTGCAACTATTCTCTTTTTTAGAATCTTTTCGAACAACCTAGCGAACAATGACGTTATACTAACTGGTCTGTAGTTGGAAGGCTCTGTGAATGGCGCCTTTTTAGGAAGCGGGATGACATAAGATAACTTCCATCGATCTGGGACCTCACTTGTCATAAAGCTCAAGTTGAAAATGAACTCTAAGGGAAAAGTGTGATATCCGACTACAGTTCAATATTCGAAAAAGTGCAATATCCGATTATAGTCGAAAAGGCTAATATTCGAAAAAGTTTGATATCTGACTACAGTCGAATATTCGAAAAAGTGCAATATCCGACTATAGTCGAAAAAGAGAATATTCGAAAAAGTGGGATCACTTTATCAACGTAGCGAATAATCTCAAAAATGAAGATTATCGTGAACACTGCCTTTAAGACCTCTCTATAGTGAAGTTGTAAAAGTTGGAGGATAGGGGCGGACACGCATATCCGTCCCTGCCCTCTATTCCCCATCATTGCGATACGACTTCTGCCGCCGAACTAAGCGTAGGTCGATAGGCGCCGTTTATGCTCGCGCCGCCGTGCGGTGCGTCAAAGTGCGATTCTAAAGTATTGGTCGGGCCGCGCCCCATGATCAATACTTTGGCGTGCATCTGTGGAGGAAGTATAAACGACGCCTCACGGGTAGTTTACACTTCTGTACTTCTGTGATATTGATCGTGTGACGCGCCATAATCGATATAGTTCGGGTAACTAGAAAAGCGCTTGCTGCGGACACCTCAGCAAACTGAGCTGCGTCGTGTGCGCCCATATGGTGATCGATCGAAGCACGCGGCCTTGTGACTGGTCCGCAGCTATCCCGATACACCCACCATATCGTAGGATTGCACTTCGCCGCGTCGTTCGACGGCAGAAGTATAAACGACGTCTCACAGAAGCATACTATGCCGCGCAGCTCTGCAGCGAATGACAAACAAGCCATAATGCAACGTGGCGATACACATCGCTACGCGATCGCTCGTGCTGTCCATAGCTGAGCGATCATCGTCTGACTCGACCGCATTCGCGGCGTTTGGTATTGGTCTCCTTTCGGTGCTGTAATCTGTACGCGACGCAGCTATTTTGCAGGCGCGCATACGGAGGGGTAAGGACTATCGATCGATTTAGACCCGCTTCGCGGGGCACACCCACGCCGCTTCGCGGCGTACTTGTGGTCGTGCTTTAGGATCTATGGATTATTTAAATTGCAGGGCGGTGCCTCACTGTGCTCAACAGCCTTAAAGGCATCGTACGCGCAGAAAACGGTGTCTTATTTTTCTATGTTTTCGAGTAGGCAAGCTCTTGAGGTAAGCCATAATAGCAAAGAAAACCCAAAAAACTCCTGATTTGAATAAACGCGTTTAAAAACTTTTTGAAAAGTTGACTTTCCACCCCCTCCGTGGAATTCGGTGTGTCCAGTGCAATAAGGTTTTCTGAACGTCTGAAGTGGTTTCACGCTTTAAACTTTCTAGGTGAGAAAATTTATTTTGCCTTTCTTCTACCAAAATCACTAAAAAATAAAAAGCTTCTACTGTGCAAATTTGGATGATAAGTGCTAGATGGCTGGTGAGAACTGGTGGCGAATCCTCATCTTTAACCCATTCCAACCTCATAACTACGGGAGTTGCAATGGCTCTCTACATTCGCCTCACTGAGAGGACCACGAAAACTACCCCTAAAATTGATTTCGTCAATTTCGAAGCGAGATATGGCGATATGGCGCTTTCTATGAGAAATATTGCCGCGACTCTTCCGCCACTGCCCCGCGACTCCACCGTGATCCCGGACTGTCCCGCAACCCCCCAGCGACCCTTAACTCTTCCGCGGCTTCGCCGCGACTTCTTCGTGTGTCAAGCGTTCGCAAATCTACCGCGACTCCCTCAGGACTTTTCCGCGACCCTACCGCGATTCGGTGAATAAAGAATAGTCCGCGGTTCTGCCCCGCATCTCCCCCGCGACTCCTCCAGCAGGCGCCAAGTCGAAGGAGTTGCGGCGGAGTCGCGGCAATATTTCACAGAGCTGTATGAGCAAAATTCGTCACAAAAAGCCCCTTCTGCAGAAAAAAGGACCTGTGCGCTACTGTATGTTTTCACGGAAATCAGTTACACTGTGCTCAATCAAGCTCACGCTGGGAACTTTCGCAATGCGGTGCATAACCCTTTACAGTCTGACACAGATTCGAAAGAAGAGAATCTACGGAGGAAGTTATGACACACTTCTCCATGGATTGGTGAACATTTCGGTTTAGATCAATGTTCAGTTCTTGAACTCATCGCAGAAAGGAGCAGTTGAAGCAATAGGCACGCATTATTCCTAATATATGCAGTAGAATGTTTTCGTTTTCTCATTGACACGGGAGGTCAATCACCAAGGCTGCATGCGTGGACAGTGTGTGACAATCGGGTGTCAATTGTTAACAACGGGTGACGATGACTAATTTCCGTTCATTGTCTCACACACACACACACACACACACACACACACACACACACACACACACACACACACACACACACACACACACACACACACACACACACACACACACACACACACACACACACACACACACACACACACACACATACACACACACACGCACACACACGAAGCAGCGTATAGTTAGTAGGATCAAGGGTCATACCCTTATCGTTGATAAATTGTTAGAAACCCACCCGGTGTGACTCATTGTCCACCTGTCGGTATGCATCCAATTTTCGCTCGCGATTCTTACCTTTAACAGAGCATGATATGAGAATTCGAAATTCCAATTTACTCCCCTTTTTCAAGCACAATGCGCATCCGCAAAGGCAGACAACAGCTGTTGCAGCACGCAGGCCGAAATAATTGCGCAAGGACAAACGTTATTCGTGCCAAGACCTGGTGGTCCCAGCAGGATGTTTATTGAGCTTGCCGCTTCATCAGCGATTGTTTGTAACCTCGGGCCTGAATTTCACTCCGCTGTGGGCGCTACCTAACGTCGGAATGGATCCTAATGAAACTTTGCGTTCACTATTGGGTTGGCGCAAAGTCAGTGCCATATGCTATAAGGTCAATTGTATACTTTGGCACTGGCCGTCGTTGGAACAGTTGTCGCGTGTCGCGGAGAGCTGGCATACTGCAAATGTGCCGATGCCTGTCGTTATCACTGTCGCTGTGCGCACTGCGACAGTGGCCAATGGTATAGTTTTGCGACACGCGGTCGCGTCGCTCTGCACAGCGACAGTGACAACGACAGGCATCGGCATATTTAGCATGTCAACCCTCCATGACACGTCGCTACGACGGACACGCGACAACTGTTCCTACCACGGCCTGTGCCATTGCTCCGATGCTGATCCCGAGACGATTTGTGCTAAATGTCATGACTGTCGCTCATGAAAGCGACAAAGTATACCATTGACCATAGCGACAGATTTAAATGGCTGGAGCGCCGTGACAAGCGGTCGCAGTGCAGAGCGACGCGACCGAGTGTCGCAAAAGTATACCGTTGGCCTAACATATGACGTATCGAGTTTGCGCCAATCTCCAATGGGTCACGGGTTCTTATTTAGATCTCTTGCTGGTAGGGGGGAAGGGGTTACACGCCCGCTTTCCTGTCGCTGACCTATCACAGGAGCAGGGAAGGCTGGAATGATAGGCCGACGGCGAGAAAATGTGCGGCTAGTATTCTTCCAGCGAGGGATCTATATATCAGTACCGGGAAACGCAAAGTCTCATCAAGACTTTCCACTATCTATCTGAAACCAGTTGAATTTCGAAAACTCCAGAACTTTTGGAACCTTCTCGTGCCACTTTAACGTTATGAAAGGTGACCGCTAGGACCCGCCCTCCATCCCTAACCTAAGCCCTTCTAACAAACGACGTGGTTATTTAGTGATTATTGTTTGGAAATCGCCGAATTTCGTCCCAAAATTCCATTTTTTCGATAATCGATTCTTAAAAGATTGACCGTCTTTTGGAACTCCAAGGGTTTTGATAGGCAAGATGTCCATCGATTCTCAACCCAGACTGAGGACCTTTATGGGGTGAACGACCGCCCTGGATCATTGATGCGCCTGCCGCGCTCTAATCGTGAACACGCTCGCGTACGTCGGCGGAAATTTTTCAGTTTTTTCAATGCTGGCAGAATGCTGAAAGGCATTTCCTCTGAATCATCGTTGCTTTACCTAACTACATATGTGTGCCATTTTACCTCTGATAACGTCGAGAAACCTCTTCCGGTTCGATTCGCTTAGTTCCATTCCTGAGTTTTGTTGCTGCACTTTTAGAAAGTCAAAATTCTCTAATTTCTCTTGTTTGTCTAGCGTTGAAGTTTCACCCGCTGGAGTTTGATCTTATATTTGTGCTCCTTACCCTAAATTTCCCCAATGATTAATCTGATAAAAAAGTTTTTCCCCAAGCGACCGAAGTTTGAAAAGTTGTGAATGATGCTCTAGAACGCAATATTTCACAATATTTTCTATAAACACCTTGAACTACACTTCTATTGTTCTACGTTTGATTGAATAGTCCGGCCTTTATCCAACTATTCTCACTCCAGATTCTGAGAAATATTGCCGCGACTGTCGGTGCCGAGCCGGAGGAGTTGCGGGGCAGAACCGCGGACGATCCTTCATTGATCGAATCACGGCAAGGTCGCGGAAGAGCCCCGGGGAGTCGACAAGAACGATAGTTAAGTGCGCCAGAATCGGGCCACCGTAATCTTATCCGTAAAATAAATTGTTTGGCGACGATTTTTCACGGACGAAACAACTCATTCGACGGCAGAAAATGGATTTTTGTTCGTCAGTGTCGTGTCAGCGCTCAATTCATAAAGGACCTCAAGAAGACAGTTTTTTGTTATTGGAGAGCTCAGTGAATGGACCCTTCTTCTTCTTCTTTGCAGCCACATAGAGGGTTTTGTCATAGGCGGAGGAACTGGGCGACCAGTAGTGGATTCGTCCATAGGTCCATTGGTGTCAGCGTGGTAGGTCTCTCCGGACAGTTGAATAAATGTGCGGTATCATGGCCGACGATACCGCATTCCGGGCACACATCAGATTTGCTGCTGTCAATCTTGCTGACATAAGACATTAGCATTGCAGAGTGACCACAGCGTAATGATGCGAGCGTGCATCTCGCCCTTCTTCCGAGTTGAGACTCTGAGGTGCAGACGGGGGGCGGTATATCTCCTAGTATAGGATTTATGGCCGCCTTCACAAGATGAGACCGTACGAACTTGGTGTGCTCCTCGCGCAAAAGACGGAGTCGTTCTTGCTGTGAGTCGTGCCATCTTTGCAAATTGACTTTGTTTGGAGCATCGGCGAATGGCTTTCTTATACTTCTCTCTCTCACGGGGTTTAGCACTCTCCACGACGGGTGATTTGGTTGCTTTATAATGTTAATGCGGAATTGCTGGGCCTGGAGCTGACAGTGCTCCTTCACTGGTAACAGACGGGTCTCAGCATGCAGGTGCTCGATTGGGGAACTCCTTGCACATCCGGTGGCGATACGGAGAGCAGCATTTTGTACTCGTTGCATCTTTGTCCAGGAAGATTCTGAGACGAGATGCTGCCAAACCGGTGCGGCGTACTCCAGGGCGGGCTGCAGAATTGCCTTATACGTTGTGAGTATAGTCTCCTTGCTGCTACCCCACGAAGTGCCGCCCAGGGCCCTGAGAACGTTGAGCTTAGCTTTAACGACTGCCTGCTTCTGCTCGGTATTCTTATGAAACTTGAGTGACGGATCGAGCACAAGACCGAGCAGCTTTGGAAAGCGAGCAGCAGGCAAACGGTCTCCATCCCACACGACATCCGGATGAGCGCTGTGCTCGGATGGGTCCGTCGTGAGAACGGACACTGACGACTTGGCTGCAGAGATACTTAGCATCTTGCGGTCGAACAAGCCCTTTAGTGCGATCAGGTACTCGTTGATCTTATTGGCGGCCACCTGTAAGTCCCGATCTCGACACATGATTGTTATGTCATCGGCATACGCGACGACCTTGATGTCCTGTGGAGGCTCAGGCATATCTCCGAGGTACAGATTGAAGAGGGCTGGCGATAGAACTCCGCCCTGAGGGACTCCAGCTGCCATAGGAATACTGTTGGAGACATGGTTCTGAAACATGACTCTTGCCCGCCGACCTTTAATAAAGGCCGATATCCAGCGCTTCTGCCAAGATGGTATTGACGACTCCAGAATGTTGCTTGACAGGACTCCAAGGTTAACCGTATCAAATGCCTTGGTGAGATCCAACGCAACAGCTACAGTTCTCAATGGCTTGTTAAAGTTGAACCCGTCGATAGCATAGCTGGTAATTTCTAGCAACGCCGTAGTTGTGGAATGTAGCCTCCTGAACCCATGTTGAAACAACTGCTTCTCGTTGTGCTCCGCTAGATCCTTGACAATGAGCTTTTCGGCCACCTTGGCGAAAGGTGACATCAAGCTAATGGGACGATATCCCTTTACTGATGACTGAGGTTTGCCAGGCTTGGGCAACGGGATGACGTTGGCTGTCTTCCAGTTTTGCGGAATAGTGCAAGAGCTAAACGAAGTGTTAATCATATCAACGATGAGCGGAAGGATCTCAGTCGGGAGTTTCTTCAGTACAGCAGGACAAATGCCGTCCGGACCGACAGCTTTGGAGTTCCGCATGTCCTTTATAATCTTCTCTATTCGCGCCACAGTGAACGCATCGGCCGTGCTCATGAGCGGGAGGCGGCACAGCTCTCTTACTGTCACTCTATTTTGCGGACCTCGCCTTGTACTCGTGACAAAGAAACTTTTACCGAGAGAGTAGGCGGCTTCCTTTCCTGACTTGAAAACGTTATTACCGAACTCAATAGTGGAGATGGTGGCTGGCGAGCTCATTCCCGATAGTTTCCGAAGAACCTTCCAAGTAGCTCCACTGTCCGTCTTGAAATTCAGCTGTTCTGTGAATTTTTCCCACTGTTCTTTCTTGTGCTGGTCGAGATCTTTTCTGATCTCACCATCCAGCTGAGCGACGACAGGGTCTAGATGGTCAACTGCTCTTCTGGCATCTCTAGTCCTGATTTTCTCAAGAATTTCTCTGGTGACGTTTGGATAGAACGTCTTAACTCGGCCAACAGGGATAGCCGCCTTCATGGCCCTGCGAATTGCATCAGATAAGTGATGCTCCTTCTGGTGCACATTGCCATTCCACGGGTAATCAGCCGCTAGGCGTAGCGCAACCTCACTGAACAGGCACCAGTCTGCTTGGCCTAAATTGAGATAAGAACATTGACGAACACCAGAATAAGGAGCAAGAGAATTTGAGAGATCGATGTGCACAAAGACGGGAACATGATCACTAGACAATGTTGTTGAGGTAGACCATGAGCAAGCGTTGGAAAGGTTGGACGAGATAAGAGTTATGTCTGGGCTAGAAGATCGGCCGTTGGCAGGGAGACGAGTGGGCTGATCATCGTTTAAGATGACCAGGTCGCACTCCTCAGCCCATTCTTCGACTTCTTCTCCTCTAGCATCAGAACCAAGGGACGAGCAGAAGGTGTGGGCATTAAAGTCGCCCGCGAAAACAACTGATGATGAGAGGGAATAATCGTTGAGTTGTTTGGAGAAGAGGAATGGGATTGTAGGAGGAGGGGCATGAGGTGGTAGGGGGAATATATATGTTGAAAAGAGAAAGGGGTGTTTTAAGAGGGAGATGGATTGGAAGGTACTCGAGAGTACCATCCGTGGGGTGTTTGGTATGAGGTGGGAGGAGAGAGGATAAAACAAAGATTGAAACTCCTCCGCCAAGAGCTGCCCTTGGAGCATGGAAGGCAGTGTAGCCCGGGATATTAGGATGAGGATAGGTAGGGGATGGAGAGAGCTTGGTTTCTTGAACCATGATCACGTCTGGATGGTAAGTACGTGCGAAGAGAGAGAGCTCAGAAAGTTTAGTACGAAGGCCGTTGAGATTGATATGTACAATGGAAAGGGGGCGATTTGAGGAAGAGGAATCAGAGTTGGTAGGTGAAGAGCATAAAACACAGCGAAAAGCAGAGTTATAATACCTCACAGAACTGAGACCAGAACAGGAGAGATGCACCCACCTTTGGCATCCGGAGCACTGGACGCTGGTATGTCTCCTGGTAACATCCTTGCCGCACGTGGCGCATAGGTACTTCTGAGCGGGTCCAGGATTCCTCTCCACGCCGGCCCTTTGCAGGAGAATCCGAAGGAGAGCTGCGGCCGGCCAGCACCTCTCCCATGACAAAAACCCTCTTCGCGGAGCGGGTGACGTCGGTTTGCATAGAGGTGATCTTCTTTCCTCCACACTGCCACGGCGTGAACGTACGACATCTCGGCAGCTGAATGGACCCAAAACGACTTTTCTATTTCTTGCGCTTCCTTTCAGTACTTTTCATGAGCGTTGTAGTTCCTTCGCTCTTTCATGAAATTGAGTGAAAATTGGGTGCTTTGAGTGAAAATTGGGTGCTATGTGGGAAGGGGGGGGCAATATGGCGCGATGGACTTGGCCACGCCCATTTTACTGTGCCGCACTAAATTTGAGCACCTACCCGGGGTTTCCCTCCCTGCCAAAATCAGGAGTCATTGCGGCACGGAAAAATGGGCGTGGCCAAGTGCGATACAACAGTGGCCCCCCCTTGCCACATAGCACCGAAAATTGAACATGAGTACCGGAAAAATGGATGTTAACAGGAAAATCCCGGAAAGAGTTTTCTTAATTATTCATTCATTGTCTATGTGGATTCACATAACAAGGCAGTCATATTGGGAAGAGAATTGCCTAAACTAGCAAAGATTCATAGGTGTTAGATTTGGAGCAAACTCCTGATTACTTTTCGGGATACCCGTAAACAAGCCTTTTCTACTAGAATAGTATGGTAGGCAATGGATTTGTTCTCAAAAAATATTACGGATTGTTTCTATAAGTAATTTGAAGAATTTATGAATGTTAGCGCGAATTGAAGTTTGAATCACGGAAATTGTTGAGTACGCCTATAAAATTATCATTCCAACTCCTACCATTACCAGAAATCCCAGAAAACTCAAAGATGAGATAGAAATATTGAGAAAAGTCATGGTTTCTCAATATATGATTATCGCCGTCGAATGAGTCGTTTCGTTCGTGAAAAACCGTCGTCAAACAATTTATTTGACGGCTCAGATTACGGTAGCCCGATTCTGGCGCACTTAACTATCGTTCTTGTGGGGAGTCGCGGTAGAGTTGCGGAAACTTGACCCACGTAGAAGTCGCGGAACAGTCCGATACGGGGCAGTAGAGGAGGAGTCGCGGCAATATTGCTCAGAGGAGGTTCGAAAAAAATCCGCCTATGCATTGCATATTGGGTTTTTTGGAGGACAGTTTGCCAGTGTAAAATTTGAGTTTTAACTATCAATTTCAGGATTAGGTTGGCAATAGTTTGGATCTCAGTTAAGAGTATTTTTTGCGCTGTATATCTTCAAAATCTGCTATGATGGGATTGTTTGGAAAGAAGAAGGATCCCAAGGAACAGGTTAGGGAAATGCAAAGGAAGATGAGAGGAGAAATGCGCGCGCTCGACAGACAGGTCTATGGTATCCAGCGTGAAGAACAGAAGGTGAGAGTGTAAAAAAAAATTGGAAATTTTCTAATTTTTGAGCCCGTAGACCAAGGGGAGCGGACACTGTTCACGCGTGCGTGCTGCGTCGCGGTCGGTGAGTATCGCCGCTGCGAAATTAGCATGTTCTGAAGCATTATTTCGTGTTCATTTCTTGCTGGAGGCTCTTCCACACGGTTGTGGCCTTCTTTGATCGCCGCGCGCGCGACACTTGCTAGACCGCGACGCTTATGCATGCCAGTGAGCAACGTCATATGTTAACAGACGAGTTAATTTGACAATTTGGTTGTTTATGTATGTTCATTTAAAATTGGGAGGTAGAGCAGAAGTAATTGGATTTCGAGCGCACTGATACTTTAGGTTCCTTATTCCGTTGGCGCAAACTCGGTGCACGTATGTTATTGTGCGCCGAGCTTGCGCCAATGCACAATAAGGAACGCTAAATATAAATGCGATACGTGCCAGCTGTATGACCGTTTTTTTCTGTTTTCGAGCTACTTTTGCGTTCTAGGTCACCAAGGAGATCAAGGAAGCAGCAAAGAAGGGAGATAGGGAAGTATGCGTTGTTCTGGCAAAGTCTCTTTTGCAGTCACGGAAGGTAAGCTACTGAAGTTCGTGATACGAACTATCTCTTGATGCAATATTTTTGACGTTGAGGTACATTCTCTGTTTTCAGTACCTAGTTGGACTCCAGCGAAGCTTATTTGGGCCCCTTCTAATGCGCCAGCAGCTGGTTACATTAGTAGTCGCGGCGGGACCTACTTTTGCCCATTGGCAGCGGATTTGGCCTTTTTCAGAGTCGATAGGGCTTCATCTCATCTGGAATGGCCACTTTGGCAGATATTCGTTCTCTTGTAAGTCCTATCGAAGACAGGACAACGGTCGAATTCTTCCTGCTCATGCATCTTTCCTGCGTCCGACATTTGAGGACTGGGTTTCTGCTGGGGTATAGGGTCAAGCAAACCGTTAGACGAAATGCGCTCGTTGTTGTGACCCCTCCATTCGTGGCAAAGCTTTGCGACCCCTTCCCTAACAATGGCTCCGTTGAATTTAAGGTATACCCGCCTTTTTTTGCTGAAGATTCGAAAATTGCATTTGTCCGAATCACGAGAAGGTGGTTTTGGGGGCCTTCCAGTGTGATATACGTTGTTGTTATGAGCCTTGACTCAGTAGTTCGGTGAAATAAACCCATTAATGAAGTAGACAACAGCGAAGTCGCTAATGTAGAGTGAGAAATAGAAAAAAATTCCCTTCGGAGAAAGTGTTGTTAGATTGCCTTTTTCTCCAAGTGGCCTTTAAAGCCTGGGTTTTCTTTTTAAGAAGGTGCTAGTCGAGCGAAAGATGCATCTACTGGATGGTGATCAAAAACTGCATTAGCTGGATCTTCCCTTGAAATATTTCGTGATTGTCTACCTAGCCATGTGAGGTGAGAAATCTCATAAGAAAAATTAGAAAGATTCAGCTAATGTAGTTTCCGATGTCATCCCGTAGATACATCTTTTGCTGGACTACCGCCTTCTAAACGTGAAAACCAAGGCTACAAAAGCCATTCAGAAAAAAAACGCCCTTTTACACCACTTTTTTCAACAGGTGATTTTTTTCTATTTCTCACTGTTCTTCTTCTTCTTCTTTGCAGCCGCAGGAAGGTTTTTGTCAGAGGTTCAAGAAAAGGGCGACCAAAGTTGGATTCGTCCACAAATCCATAGTTGTCAGTTTGGTGGGCCTCTTTGAGCTATCGAATAGGTGCTCAGTCGTATGGCCACGGCTACCACAGTCTGGGCACTCGTCAGGCTTACTGCAGTCGATCTTATGCAAGTATGGCATCATCATAGGGGAATGACCGCAGCGTAACGAGGCAAGGGTACTTCTAGCCCGCCTACCGAGTTCCATCTCGGTCAGGGTCGAGCAGGTTTGCGACTCGGCGCAACGGAAAATAATTGGAAAATGTTTGAAAAAAAAAATGAAAATCATGGGGGAGGGGCTCGTACGATTTGATCGAATTCCGCTACAAATTTGAGTCTTTTCAAACTTGTTCACCTCAAAAACCATAAGGAATTTTTATCTCTTGAGGGAATCGTAAAATTATGGTCAACGGGGAGCGGGTCGTAGCCCTGCCGAAAATTGGTGCAATGGCCTGCTCAACCCTGATCCCGGTATTTGTCTCTGTGTTGCAGCTCTGTTGTGGTGTTGCAAGTGTCTCCACCTTTATCAAATTCCGATCACAACATTATAAGCTTTTTTCTACCAACATATCCAGCTCAGCCTCTTACCCCTCACTTCAAAGATTTCAAGTCATGTGATAAGCCTGCCATTGTTCGTGAGCTTTCCTGCATTGACTGTAGTTTTCCAAGATTATACGAATATTGATGATGTTTACCACCGCTTCCACTTAATCATTTCTGATATTATTGATCGCTTCGTGCCGGTTCGTCACAAAAACCCCAAAACCTTAAATTATTATCCCACTCACATCAAAAACCTTTTCGAACAGAAAAATAGACTATTTCACGAGCTGCCTGATCCCATGAAATCAGATAGATATTCACACGTCTGCAAGATGACGGATTTTCATCTTAAGTGCTTCATGAACAATAGGATCAAACGACTTTCGGCATCAGAAAATATTCGTAACCTTGCCTTATTCGTTAGGACTCCGGTTACCCCCATTCTTTACCTTCTTACAGAAGTCGGTTGAAAGAACTGAATTTAAAAACTTTATATTACAGAAGAAACATTGAATGAAGCGCTTGCTTTAATAGTTTAACACTTAAAGGACCGCGGGTCCACACTGCGCACCCACTGCAAAAACTCGGATTTTTTCGTTTCACTTCAGCGAAAACGGAAGCGCCAAATATCTCCTTTTGATAAAAGCAATCACAACAAAAAATCAATTTAGAAACTCACTGAAGTGATTGGCCGTGGAGGGCACGGTCTCCTAAGTGTTAACTGTTTTTATTAGCTAAACTTTCATTTATTTCTGGCTGTTAACGTTAGAGATTTTTGACTGCTCAGCATGAGAATGCGATTTTTTAGGGCGGAGCTGCGCACGTGTTCACGAATTGGCAACTTAAGATCTTAATATCTTTATTTTTAGCATGTTTCTTGCCGCGTAATCTTAGTGGTCGTTTAGCCGTTTCCGGATCAAGCCAATTTCTGTGGTTTTTCCACAACTTTTTTCATCGCGACCACTGCCTTTAATCATTGCGAAACTCTGATAAGAATGCTAATTCCGATCGAACATTTTGTCGCTTGGTGCGTTTTATGATACCTCCATACTAGGCGCCTTTATCTAGTTTGCCTGCGGATGGTCAGCAACTGTTTGCTTGCTTAACTTTCTTTTCCACGCATTGTAACCATTTCCTTTTACTGTAGTCCTCCGAAAAACATTAGCGATTTGTATTAAGTTTTTTTTTCCATTCCGAAACGCTATGTATCACCGCGTTCTTCATTTAAGTTTATAGGACGCAGTGCGAGCGCGGTATTTTCTCTGCTAGAATGATGCCAGTACGCCGCGGATCGGCAAAGCAAAACGGCTCCTGCTGTGTTTTGCTGAAAAAAAAACTGTCAATCACGAACGTTGTTCCGCAATCGGCGTAGTGGTCACGAATATGTCGAACATGTAGATCGAACAGGCGAGCCAAGAATACATGACTGGTCGCGCCACGAACAGGAAATACTTTGGATTGGAGACACGCCGGAAATTTCTGAGCGTAGCTGGCTTGTTCTGCTTTACAGTCTTTGGTAATTTCTGTTTAGACCACGTCGGCAATGAAGGTTAATCGTGATGACCCGGTCATATTGGGTAGATCCCCACCGAAGTTGGCAAGAATCGCAGTCAAGGAGAATGAGGATGCGTCTTTAAAAACGACTAGTGGTGAAAATTCGAGGACTGAGTCAGGCGGTAGTGTTCATAATGACGATTAGGACGTACAGGAGGATAATGATGAAACGACTTTGTCGCAGATGATAGATTTATTGTCCGAACAAATTGAAGCCGAAGCTACCGATGATTTGAAGAGTATGTTCGAAAGCGTTAAATGGGTGATACGAAGCCTCCCCATTGGAAATACTCTTCTAACTGGTGTGTGGAAGGACCTTTGCTAGTTGCTGGCCCCACCTTCCGTAGATGTTTCTTCGGCTCTATGATATTGAGAAACATTGTGTGATATATTTTTACCTTGCATTTTGAAGGCTTGGCGATGAGCGCCGATTTGAGCCTGGTGCCTTGTTCTCCTTTGTTGAGGAATTTTCCTTAATGCTGACATATCATTTGAAGGATCTTGCTCTCTGAGCTGTTTCTTTTCTGCAGTAAAAATCTGCATATATCCAGGCCATAATGGCTTGCTTAGAAGATATGGTGCTAAGTTGTCCTACCGCTGCCTCACGGTCCTGTTCCTCTTTCCTTATAGCTACCCTTGTCGTATCGATTGGTTAGTGCAATATCATATAATTCCCTCTATCATCCATTTCAAACCCCTGTCAGTCCTTCAACGGCCTTTGCTTGCTTTCCCGGACGCTTCGACTTAGTCTCTGAGCTGTTTCTTTTCTGCAGTTGCTTGTACTCATGTCCAGCTTGCCGGTCCCACGAAGGTTGTCGGTATATTCGTGTTCCGAAGTTCCGGTGAACCCCAATGATGTCTTTCGGGACTAAGGGCATCATAGCCGGCTGATGCTGGCATCAGTATATTTGCAAACTCGAGATTCTCAGCTTTGCTAAGAGTAATCGTAGCTCCTGAGGCAGCTTCTGCTACCGATTATTCCGCCCCCGCCCTCAAAATACCGCACCAACCTTTTGATCGATTGAATGACAGATGGGCTGATCATAAATGGATCTGTTACTGTGAGAAAGGGTTTCTGTTTTCAGTTTTTCTCCTGCAACTGGCTAGACTTTGATTGTTTAACCCTTTTTCAAGGTGAAGCGCGTTCTTTTGACTTATTAAATGAATAAGTTCAAACCGCGGCGGTTTGAATATCACCTGCGGCTGGCTCAGCCACCGCGCCAGCCGCGGTTTGAATTTAAATGTTATTCATTGAGAAAACAAGCCAATGACTCAACTATATGTAAGAGAGCTCTTTTGCTTGTGTTGTTTCTCCTTTTTTTGTTAAAATATAGGGCTCTAGTAAAGCAGGGAGCTGCAAAAGAGACCCTGCAGTGCTTTGAATTTGGGATGCTTCTAGGGTTTACTTCCATCCTGTACTGTCTCAGCCTTTGCTATGTGTGATAAATTTTAGGCTGTCGCTAAAATCCACGTAAGTAAAGCACAGATAAATTCTGTGATTATGTGCATGCAAGAGCAGCTGGCCACGATGAAAATGGCTGGTTCGATCCAGAAGTCCACGCAAGTCTTGCAATCAATGCAAAACCTTGTGAAGGTATGTTCCTTTCTTCTCTTCAGCTTTGTTCTGGCGGTCTCACTCTGCTGAAATCCGAAAATTTTAGTAGTAGGAGTCTCTGAAGGCAGAAACATGCTGATAAACATGGTTGAGAAAATGCTGTAAATGGATCCGTGCGGCTCCTAATGGAGCGCCAACGCCATTGGAAACAGACTAAGGTCATACCGGCTAGTTTCTGGCGCTTCCGACGGCGTTGGCTTGTTTTTGTGCTGGTATTTCAACCTTGTTTACGCACGTGTGCTGCCTCATGTGGTCGACACGTGTGGTCGACAGGTTTAAATCTCACCGGGTAGGAAAAACCGGTGTAACAAAAACCGATTCCAGCGAAATTAATACCAGTTGATGTACCTCCAGTGTAGTTTAAAAGTGTGTTTGTAGCTGCTGCGGAGGTCCCTGAACCGACTTATGGTGGGTTTCTTCAGTTAGTCGGAAAGGTAGGGGTACACTTACCAGGGAATTTTTCAGGATGTTAAGAAGAATTGTTACCGATTTGGCTCAGTTTTTTTTTTCTAGGGTTTATGCGAGGTCCTGAGCACGAATCTGAGGTCTCTTTCTCGCTATTCTGAGGCTTACTGCAGGTCGCGGTAGATATAATACGGAAAGAGAGAGAGAGAGATCATCAATACAAGACACTGTCATGACTAGAGAAATTCTCTAACCGCTCAAGCTATCAAACTAGCACAACCTACCTTACTATTAGGAAATTGATAAGTAGACTTCAAATTGAAGTCCATTTTCCCAGAAAACCCCCACAGAGCAGTGTTGAACCAAATCTGAGACATATACCAATTTACCGTATGCCCGCAGTAACTTAGGCCCGCGATGTCATTGCCGCCGCTTGCTGCGTGGATCAGGGACTCGTCTGCAATTTTGTGGCTTTGACGCAATATTGCACACTAAATTTTTTCGGGCGTTCCAATTGTATTTTATTGATATTTCACGCCTCTATCACTTGCTTACTGCAGAAAGTTACTAGAAATCTAATGCAATTGACATAGAAGTGCTCACTATGTCGTTTAGGTGATATTTTAACAAATTTAGATCTGAAAAATAATCAGCTGATGGAAATTGACAAATGTCCAACAGGGTAGGTCCCGCAAGGATACAGTCTACGGATATAACTACTCGAAGCGGTCTTCTGGCGCATTTTTCTGGGGCAACTCTTCCTTTGGCATGCCTCAGCAAAGTTAGGACGCACATAAGTGGTAGTTGCCTTGCTATTTCGCAGCGTCCCGCCGGTATGTAACTACGGCCTTACCGTAATCTCGATCGCAGAGGGTAATAATAAGCTTTTTACTTGCAACGTTTTGGGTCTTAGACGCTGGGTCAAGGCTGACGCTCGGAGATTAATCGCCGGTCGGTGCAACACTGCAGACCCCTTTAGTCAACGTTCAACTAAAAAAACCCCCGCTTAACTCGGTTCAGAGAACTCCGCAGCACCTGCGAACATCGATTCAGAAACGTCATTGAAGGTATAGCCTAGCTCCCTCATTTTCAGCCGGTCGTAGTATCATGTCAAAATTTTCCTATCACTGTTATATTTCGCCATAACCGACCCTTCCGCTGCTTACTCCGCGCGGGCTCATCCGGGCGAGCCAGGCTTTACATCAACTTGCATGAATTTCGTTGGAAACGGCGTTTGTGGCGAGTTGCCCCTTCCCCCCCTCCCCTTGCCAGGGAATATTTTGAAAATTTTCGCCGAATTTCAGGTGCCCGAAATTATGAAGACTATGCGTGAGATGTCACAGGAGATGATGAAGCTGGGTATAATAGATGAAATGATCGAAGAAACCCTGGAAACTATGGAGCCAGCTGACCTCGAAGAGCAGGCTCAAGTGAGTTTTTACTTTCTACTGTTTTATTCCTGTTTGAGGATGCAGGATTGCAGGAGGAAGTGGATCGTATCCTATGGGAGGTCACAGCTGGTGAGCTCGGAAAAGCTCCTGCCGCTGCTACGGGTAACCTGGTCGGCCCTGAAAGGGTTGCTGCTACTGAGGATTTCGAGTCGATGGCACAACGGCTAGCTGAACTACGGGATTAGCTATGGGGAATTTATGTGGTAGACGAGTTTGCCTGATCTTCTGCCTTTGTACATATCATATTTCTGACTAATAATACGCCCTTCTGGATTGATTAAATCAATGAAGGCGCCTTGAAAAGCCAACTTTGTATCTAGTCCGAAACTTCAATGTTCAGTAATGTTTTTTAAAGTACACACTACTAATTGGCGTCATTAATCTTGTACCGTTTTGCGGTGTTTGTAGTAATGCGTGCGATCTGAAGGTACGTTCACACTTACATTGATTTTCCTACTTGCTGTTCTCTGTGTTCAAAGGTCATTGACTGAGTTGTTCTGAAGTTATGGCGCATTGATTTACATGAAGATACTCACGTGTTGTCGGCTTTTTTAGTGTATGCGATTTCGCTTGATAATGTATATGTCAGAAGTGGCCTAATTGTTATACATACCTGATCAAAAGGTTTTAAGCATGTCCAAGTTTTATGCTGTAGCGCATGGATTTGAGAGAGGTATTTACGAGAACTGGGATGAAGCCAAAAAACAGGTGTGTCGTGTGTTGTCATTTTGAAATATGGGGTGTCCCCACCAGTTATGAGCGCTTAGTCGTATTCATAAAGGCTTCATGATCAGGGGTGTGCGGCAATTGCCGTTTGCCGATTGCTGTTTGCCGACCATTTTAGGGGTTTGCCGTTGCCGTTTGCCGAAATTTTCGTCTAAAACGGACAAATTTCGACAAAAATTTGTTAAAACAACAGGATTTGCCCTCACCGCAGCTTCTGTTTTGGTCAGCGGTTAGAAGCTGCTACGAAAAATTTATTTGAGTAGTTCCATCTCATGTAATGTATAATTGTACCCATTCAATCGGTAGCTGATGAAAACATATTCACAGGTTAATCAGAGGAGTTCCCTCGAGTTCTAGGTTGCCTCCGAACGTGTTTTTTTAATCATCAAATTCTTAATCCTCGAAAATGCCATAATTTAAAAAAACCTTTTCAGAAACATACCGAATACTACAACCAAGTGATGTCAAAGTTTTAGCGTGAAAGCAGTTTTCTTTAGACATATGAACCAGTTGAGAACTCATGTAAATCGGTCCGCTTATCTACGGTTGGTGGGCTGATGGTAATAATTGGGACAGGAAGTTGATCAATTCTGCAAAATCTTTGTCCGGCTTTTTTAAAATTGAGCAATCTTCACAGCGGTCAGCAAAAGCAGTGTTCAATAATTATATCGGCTCCGAGATCATTAGCTGGAATGAAGGGTTTACTCTGTGACAGAGCTGAGTTTGTTAAGAAATGCTATGATGATGAGAAAATGAAAAATTCTTCAAGGCAATGATTAAAACCGCATTCAACTTTACGCCAGAAATCGAAGGGTCTGAGGCCCATTGCAACAATAGTGTCAAAAACCAACTTGAAACGAACAACCAATAAAATTATACGGCCCTGAAACTTGAATGTGGTGTGCTCGCCCCACCCACCTCCTCGGTCGCCGCAGGGAAAGTGGGTGGGCGGGCACATCACATGCAATTTTGGGACCTCATAGAGCAAATTATTGCTTGTTTCTAGCCGACATTGTTGTTGTAGTTGGCCTCATGCCGGCTTGTAGGCCGAATACACACAGAAAGGGACCGGCCCAAGAGCAGTCCGGTTGACTAAACGTACTGCACGCGGAGCTCCAGTGACGATGTGAGCACAGCGGCCATCCGTCGCATGGACCAGGCGGACAGTCTTTAGGTGCCTCTCAATCTGTGTTTTCGATCAGCATGCCCCTCGAAGCTCTATATTTCCGGTGGAAATTCGAAGGCTGTTTCTATCGTGAGCACTGCATTCAACTAGACTAGTTTTGCTCCACTCCTGTAGCATCACAAGGCAAAGCGTTCATACGTAGTTTGAAGTGAGCGGAATTGAGAAACTTGAGTCTACTACTTGCTTCTAACAAAATTGTGAGTGACTCCGGTCATAACCTAAGCCGCGCGCTGCTGATCGCGGTGTGGATTGTCAGTCGCCATCAATGGACCAATCTGCGCGTATTCTCACCTGAATGTCGTACCGGTATCGGCCACAGTCTTTGGATTGGCTCGCAATCCCATCGCGCCAAGCTTGCTTACGGTTTTCTGATCGTCCCCGAATCGACTAGGCTGGATCGCGCTGGCCGCGAGCCTAATTCAGAAAGAATCATTTGAAGGTCTATCACACCTTGCACTGCTCGAAAAGACGCCCATCTTTTGGATCTCTAGCATTGATTTCAACGGGAGCTTCAATTAGTGGGGAAGAATTAACAGAATTATTCAAAGCTCACAACCTTGTTGACCTTGATAGTGACTCCGAGACTTCAAGTATCTTTTGATGCATGGTATTTTTCTTCTTTAGAGGCTATTGAAACGCCAGGCACATAGTAACTGGCAGATATAGCGTGGAATACGACATGACTAAGCAAGTGTTGGTGTATTGTCGCACAACACAGATTTTGCCGAATTTTTGAATTCCTTTGCCGCACACCCCTGTTCATGATTGCCGAAAAGCGCCTCAACATCAGGATGGAAATCAGGAATATTTTCAGGATCACAGTTTTCCGATTTTTGATAATTTTTGACCGTCTGATGCCCTAATTATAGATGACCCTCTCGTTTACTAAAATCGAGGATAGTGGTCACAATGTGCCCTAACCGCAAAAATGATGTGGGAGGAGCGATGGTCCGTGATTGGAGGATGCGTCGGCTACCGCCTTACGCAGCCAATCGTTCCTCGGCCCTTTCTTCGGCCTGCATGCATTACGTCCAGGGGAGTGGTGTGGAAATCGCCGAAATCGTTACTGATTTGGATTGCGTCATGGGACCACTTTTGTTTTCTCGAACAGGAGCGATTTTTGACCAAAATAAGGTATAATAAGGCCAAATCAAGTGAGACCACTGGGTGGAACCTTACAGGCTTTCAATTCTAACATGATATGCTTTCGATTCGACTGAAGGGCCATGTGAGCGACAGAAGCGCCACCGTGTTCCTCGTAGGGCACGCCCTTGCCTTGCTCTCAATTGTAGGTAGGGTTCTTGTTGGTCGCAAGCAGGTGCATAACACACCCTATCTCACATAGAGGGCAGTTGGTGCTTCAGACGAGATCTCCCCCGTGGTCCCCAAAGCAAAGGAAGCTTGCTCATTGTGGACCATCGTGAGGACAGTGGACAGGGTTTGGTGAGGGGTGTGGAGCTCCGCTGGGAGACCAAGTATGCGGACACACACTTTTGGTGACCAGTTTCACGAAAAATTTGATTATACCTTCCAATTTACATTAAATTTTCATAATTGAGCTAAAGGTTTTATAATACTAAAGGCCCCCTAAGGTTTCAGAAATTTGACCAAATCTGAAAAAAAGTGGCTTCCTTCACACCTTGGGCAGTAACTTGTCTGTAGGTCTGCCCTCCTTGCTGGGCCCTACGACAAGAACAGTAGCTCCGTTGTGGGAAACTCCTCCATATCGAAGCTGCGGGGCTGCAAGCTCCTCGACCGTTTATTCAGGGTCAAGCGGAACAATGGGAGGAAGGTGAAAATTGTGAACTTAAGGGGTCTGCAGAGTTGCGCCGACCGACGACTGGTCGCCGAGCGTCAGCCTTGACGCGGCGACAAAAATGTTTCCGAACATCATCGTCGCCGCGTCGGTTGCCGCTCGCTGGCAGTGACATGTGGCCGTCGCGGCGTCAGAACACTGCGGTGCCCCCCCCCTCTTCGCCCGACATGCCGCGGCGGTCGCCCTCATCGCCGAATGTAATCGATATTGTATCACCCAGCGTTTTTCGTCGTTGCGAGCATCTCCACAACTTGAACTCTGCAGACCTCTTTAGGGGGGAGGGGTGGGTGGGTGACGTAAAAACAATGGGCGAAAAATTCCCGAGGGTGTTTATAAAAGAAGCTGGGCCAACACTCAGTGAGGCTTGTCGGTGGAGAGCCCTGCGCACGTTAATTAAGAGCTCCGTTATAGTCGGCCGATAGGCTGTTGGGGCCTCGGCCGATACGCATGCAATGCGCTGCTCACTCAATTCGAGAAAACCTCCGATGTGTTCGAACTGATCCCGCCTGTCTCCTTCGTTGCCGTCCCGGTCGATACGTATGCTTACTGAGGTAGAAAATCTCCCTCGCCGTTGTGGCCTGTCTGCGCCGTCCGCAGTGCGCTAGAGTGCGCCAGCCTAATGGATAGGGATGCAGCCGACCACTAGGTGTGGAAGAGGACGGCGCAGTCAGGCTTTTGGCAGACAATGACAGGGGCCTCAGGGATGAGCGGATTTCCATTTTCCTTATGCCCGATTACTCTTGCCTTTCCGGTTTCCAGAGGTCAAAAGGGCTTTCAAAGACGGAACAGAGACTGGAGTACTCGCAATGTTGCACATTCCCCGATTTCCGGAGGTGTTCGGCGTTTCGGATTTAGAATATGAAATGGCAAATCCATTCTTCAAAATTTTGAATAGGAAATCTCACTTAGTCCAGGCCCCGACATAATTCTTAGGCTAATTTCATGCTTCTACGCGGAGCGATGAAATAGATTGTTTTGAATAGGCATTACACATCGCTTCGACTAGGATAATCGCGACCGGCTTATCGAATATATTTGGTTTTGACTCACGAGGAAAGGATATTTGGACAAGGTGGTCATTCAAAATGAAAAATGAGTTTCTACAATCATTTCCTGACGTAGAATTTGAATTTTTCCTTCGTGGCTGCGGAACAGTTTTCCGCACGGAGTTGTGAGCGCTCTAAGGTCTCGCGATCAGAAGAGGGTACTTTCGTGCAATTTTCGGAGGTTCCGAGAAAAATTATCTCTAGTATCCGGCTTTAGATTTCTTAAATGACTCGGGAGGTTTTCTAAAAGTGGCGAAAAATTGCCTACCTACTCTGAGAGAATCCCCCGCGATCGTTCACGGATAGAATCCACACGGTTTCCGGTAGGGGCCGAGAGGATACTAGCATGGGGATATCGCCGAACGATCGCGAGATTCCGCCAGTCTCAAACCGAGAGCGTACCGCGTTCGTTCATCGATGCTCCCGCCGTGCTGCACCGCGAGGAATCGAGCCCGGGGCTGTCGCGGAACGATCGCGAGATTCTACCAGTTCCCACATTGAGGGCGAATCGCGTCTATACATCTATGTATTTTGGGTGTTAAATCGCACAACAGCGATGAACTGAGCCGGGAACGATTGCGGGACGATCGCGAGATTTGGCCAGCCTCCACCCTTGATCGTACCGCATTCATGCCCTCTCGTTGTTTCAGCCGAACGGGTGTTGCCTATTAGATCAACACGAAGCTATAAGGTATTGAACGTGCCGTATTTCGCGCTGGTTTACAAATCTGCACAGCACGAGAGCGCGGAACCGGGAGGAAACGATCACGGTATCATCGCGGATCGCGAGTTCACCACGGCACTGGCGCGGTAAACTTGGTAAAGATCGCGGAACCATCATGGTACGAGCTCGAGAAAGTCAACGGATGGGTCGATTGGGTAACTATCGCGGAACGGACGCGGATCGCGGGACTAGGGGAAAACGAACAGGGTACCATCGCGGGAGCATCACGGCGCTAGCGAGGAAGATTCTCTCAGAGTAGGAGCGAAATGAGCTTGAGAAAACAAATTGACCTTTTCAGGAGCCTAAACCGCCGCTCAAACACTGCCGGAACTGCTTGGCAGGGTTTGGATAGGAAAATCTGGCAGTTTTCATGTTGCTGTTTCGAGTTTTTGAGTGTGTTGAGTGGCTAGTATGGTTTCAATTTTTGCTTTTCCTGGAATTCCTTGAGATATTTGGTAAACTTTGCGCAAGCGTTATAGACGGTGTGTCTCATGCATACAAATATCGAAACCCGGTTTTGGTAAACCCCGCGCGAAGTCCGACGCGAGCCGTAGCTGGATACCCATGGTATAAAGCAACTAACAACATTTTTCTTACGGCTTTTTTTCAGATCGATGACTTCCCGAATCCAGTATACAAGAAGTTCTCTACACGTGAGGAAGCTGAGGAGTATTTCAATGCTCGGCAACCGAAGAAAATTGAGTGTATGGTATTATTCCTGGAGCGGAGCCATACTTCCCACGGCGGGCGGCGCGGCGTAATGTCTGTCAATCATATAGACCGAAAATCGATATGTATGATATACACGGCACGGCCTCGTTCGTCTTCGGAAGTGTCGTTTTTCTATCTTTCAATGTATAGTGTTTGCGGTGGTATGGAAACTGTTTAGTGGCTTTTCCCGAGCCGAACCTAGAGAAATATTATGCCGTCGCTCGAGGCTTTGCGGTTGGAGTCTTCACGAACTACGATGATGTTAAAACATATGTAAGAAGACGATATTATTATAAAAAATCTAGTTTTTTTTGTTTTCGACATGAATTGTTTCCAGATAGAGGATTATCCTCAGCCGCTCCACAAGAAGTTCGACAATCTTGATGAGGCTGTTTCGTATTTTAATAAGTATTTCCGTGGAACGGCTAAAGGTGATTTCTATTTATTTGTATTTGGGAGCTTTAGTTTGTAAAAAAATTTAATGTTAATTAGGAATTTTAGTGTAACAGCTTTACGAATTTACTTTAGGCGAAAACGGCAACCAGGAGAGGGTGAAACCCAGTGAAGAAGCTTCAAAGAAGAAGGAGGATAAGCCTGTTACGTATTACGCTGTGGCTAGAGGGCACGAAACCGGAGTGTTAGTTATCTACGAATATAGTCCGTGTAATTTTTGTAGGGAGCGACGATGCGGACATGAGGTCATTCGCGGAAGTGAGAGGTTTACGACTATTGATTGGATGATCTCGCGTCAGCTAACAGCGTTGCGACACTACAAAAACTACACGGCTATTCTACCTTTTCCCTATAGTGAGCATAGCCGTCTGTGATCACGGAATAACTTATTAGGGCTTATCTGACATTTCCCGAGGGCCTTCATAAAACGATGTTCTGATAGTTGTAGGTATGGGACACAGCATTGATAGTCCGTCTCCCAAACCCCAAACGCCTCAGATGTTCATAGGAGATTTCCAAAAGTGGGCATTTCCATAGCTTTGCCAGGAGAAGAAGGGTACGCGAAAGACAAATGTTTGGGGCGTTCAAAGTGTTGTCTTGGATTGAGCTGAAAACTTGTTTCTAGGGGGTTGATTTGGGTGCTGATTACGAATCTGAGGCCAATTTGTCAATTTTTGAAAAATTGCGTCTGGTTTGGTCCGAAGTTTCAGAATGGAGGAGGTTTTGCGGGCCAAACGTGACTTAGACGACTTTAATAATGCTACGATTAAGTAATCCTAAACTTCTACATAGGGGGTATTTATACTGCTTAACACAAATCTGTCTTCGGCTTATCGATTTTTCTTGGATTACGGTATGTAACGGCGGGTATACGGTAGCTTGGTCAAAGTCTCAGATATGACTCAAAATTTCACTGTGAGTGTTATTTGGGACGCTGAACACGAAATTGAGGTCCTTTCTTTGATTTTCGAATATTAAGGTAGGTAGCAGCAGTTACCCTCTCTAAAACGTCGAAATTCACATCATTCGAGACGCGAGCGGCGCGCGCGACGCCTCGGCCTCCGTCTACACCCCAAAAATTCCCTGATGTCCCCCCCCCCTTACCTTTTTTTGAAGCAATGAATATGCCAGTTTTGGAATCCCCGCAGCCGTTTAGGGAATTTTAAGCTCGGGTTATCAATGTGCTGTCACAGACCTACAGCAACGACAACAAGGGTTTCCAAATCGCCACGGGAAGTTTAAAGCATTCCCTAGTTAGGGTAGTTGCCTTTTTGAGAACAGTCTTAGGTATAACTATTGCTTAGAAATGGATGGGGAGCATACTATGAGTGCTAACTCCAGGAGAAAATCATTCATTTGCAGGTTCACGTCGTGGGATGAGTGCAAAAAGCAGACGACTGGCTTCAAAGGAGCCAAGTTCAAGAAGTTTGACAATGAGGAGGAGGCGAAATTGTTCGCGGAAGGAAAGACACTTAAGCAAATAGGTTGGTTTTGCAACAGCTGTCGTCGCGTGAATTTTCCGCGTACACCCCGAATTTCTTGGCTCGGAATGGGTCCGAAATTTCCTAATGCTGAACAGAGTGTCGGAATTCGGAACAGGATTCAAGGTTACGGAATTCGAGACAGAATTGGGATACTTCGGAAGTTCGGGATATGATTCAAAATTCGGTAAGCGGAGAGAAGGTTTGAAATTTGGAAATTGGAGCAAGCCACAAGGTTCAAAACTTCAGAATTTGGGAAAGAGTCAAAGTTTTGGAAATCGGAACAAGTTTCACAGCTGTGGACATACGAGCGAAATTCGAGCTTTTGAAATTAGTACAAGTTACGGTCTTGGAAATGGAGCGAAATTCAGTGGTCTGGAAAGCGGAATTGAGAGCAAGATCTAAAATTCTGGGAAGCGAGCCTTAGGATTCCGGAAATCAGGAAAAAAATTTAAATGTTCGATGTTGGTTGGAGTGTCGAAAGTTCAGAAATCGAACCTGGACTTCAACTTTCATAGGTCCGAGTAAAGCTCATCGTTTTATGTTTTGTGACAAGATCCATACTCTCGGAAACGGTTACAAGGCTTAGAATCCTGAACAAGTTTCAAAGCTGCCGACATAGAAGGAAAATTCGAAAGTTTTGAAATCAGAACAAAATTACGGATTTGGAAATGGAATGGAATTCAGGGTACCGGAAATCGAAATTTTCGAATCTGGGTCGAAAGTCCAAATTCCAGAAATCGATACAGGATTTCAACATCAGTAGGTCTAAGCAAGGTTTACTGTTTAGGAATTTGTAACAAGGTGCATAATTTTAAAGACGGTGATGCGGCTCAAAATCCTGGAAATTGGACCAAGTTCGGATTTTCGAAGTCCGGATTAAAATTTGAGTTTTTGGAGATCGGGGCAGAACTCAGATGTACGGAAATCGTAACAAAATTTAGAGTTCCGGAAATGCGAACGGAATTGAGTGTTTCGGAACTTGGAACAAGACCCAAGATTTTGCATGAGGAAATTGAAAGTCGGAATTCCGCTCATCTCTGGTCGCCTCCATTGAAGGCAGTGTTCAAGATAAAAACGGTCCTCGCATTGTCACTGGAAATCGAATGTACCGAGATCCGTAGCAACAAGAATGATGAAAGAACGGCTAAAAACGAGCCATAGATGGCCCTATACCACTTACAAATTTGTATGCGGTATGCTGTACCCGATCACTTCTTCATCTTCTGTTGAGGGAGTGGGCGGGGCGGGCATAGCACTGCCAATTCTGCGGGCCGTATAGGGCTATCTATTGCTCATTTTGAGTAGTTTTTTTCGCCATCATTGTTGCAATGAACCCGGTACATGCGAAACTCGATTTCAGAAGAAGAAATGGCTCAACGCAAACGTCAGGCGCCCTCTTCCAGCTCAGATGCATCACCGCAGAAGAAGCAGAAGAAGTGATGCCCAGAAAATGTCATTGAGTTATGCCCTGCCATGATTGCTGTGGTGTGTTTGTTTGCGAGTTTCCTGGTTACTCTGCGCTTTGCTTTATATAGGAATGTTCTCTACCTCAAACTGCCCATAATTTGTTATTTTATAATATTCGTAAATTTCTAGCTTGCCATTATAAAAATTTCGGTAATAAAGTACAAGGGTGTTATAGTTGGTGACTTTCCTTGTATATCGGTTATAAATTGGTTTCTGTTTCAGTTCGTCATATTTGCTCTGTCGCGCGTCGTGGGAGGCACTGTCGTTCTCAGAGCCAAATTCCGGCACGCATTTGCGGACAACGGCTCTGGCATCACGCAATAGGATTATAATCGTGGTGGAAACACTTGGTGGCATTTCTCCCAGAACGATTATCGTCGTGTCGCGCGATGCAACAGCAGTAGTCTGCAATTGCGGACCGGAGTTTGTCTCCGAGAACGACAAAAACATTCCGGCCTAATCTCTCGATCAAGCTGTAGAAAGGCTTTTGCTTAATTGGCTGCGCGATCTGAAGTGATCCATTCATATTGCAAGCTCCCTATGTGTTATATTGTCGACACGAAATTTTTTGTCGGGTCGGTGTTGTGCTGGAGACCGAGACCGCGCGCCATATGAATGGACGCGCAGAGACGCAGATTGCTAGAGAATGCTCCGATTCGACTATTCACATCCGTAGATACTTCCCGAAATTGCGCATATCGGCCATGTCGATTTTGACTGCGTGCTCGAGTTCATGAAAAGGTTGGGCAAAAGACCAGAACCTTATTCCGCATGCATCCTTTAGACCCTTTCGGGGTTCGATCAACATTTATACGGGGTTCCCTCGCAGTGCGCTGCGACAGAATTTTGTCTCTGTGTTGCACCATGCTTCGATTTGTATCTAAATTGGAGCATTGCGTCGACTAGCGGACGGACTCTATAGAAAGCATCAGATGTGCCCATGTCGGCCGCGAGGGGGTCCCGAATGGGGTTAGCCCCGGTGAACTCGTCCCAGGCTCCATGCTTTCCAGTACTCGAGCCCCGAACTGCTTAGAAAGACTATTTGGGAGAAACCGTCGATCCTCTGGTCCAGAGCCAGATTTACTCTGTTCCTTTGCGCGCTTGTGCGGAGCGAGGGTAGAGACAGCGAGAAAGTGTGGGGAGAAGGAGACGCAGCATACGCGCGCAGACGCACGTGATGAACGGAAATATATGTCACTCCGAAACAGAGTATACATGTCAGTTTTTCCAAGGGCCACTTTTATGTAGCGTCCGCTTCGTGGAGGCAACTTCACATATTTTGTTTAAGTTTATCGCATAAGGTGAATTCAATAAAACGTCGTAATTCCAATCTTTCGAGGCGCTAGCGGCGCGCGCGATGCCTTAGCCTCCGTCTGCTCTCCGCTCTCTCACTGTCTCTAACCTCCGCTCCGCACCAGCACGCGTAGGAACCAAGTGAATTTCGCCATTTTATAGCCTGTAGCCTTGTAGCGGCTGACTACTACAAAAATGGCGCAAAAGATATACTCTGTCCCAAACGAGTCAGCCATCATAGAGTCCAAAGAAGCAGGGCTCTGTCTGTGTCTTTCGTGCGAAATTCGTAGTAGAGACGCTGGACTCATTGATTAGCGGCGTGGTTCCCCGCTGTAAGGCGTGCCGCAGTGATGATAGGGCAACCACGGAGGGAGCGCTGCTTCCTTGAGCTATTCGATGGCTGACTATGCAACGCTTCTGACCAGTATGGTTTGGTCCAGGTTTTAGATGTTTTGTGAGGTTGGTGGCGTAATATGGTTCCAACACGATTTCTAGTGGCGTGCGTGTTTCGAAAGCAGTTGTCTGCAGCTGCGGACCGGAAATTCCCTCCAATATGGAGAGTATGACACCGTTGCTTGGCTCCGGTAATGCATTTCCCTTGAAAAACCAGCATAGGGAATGTTTTGAGTTGTTGGAAAAGGTTTGAATTTCCGTGAGGCCTTCAGGCTGCCTATGGCCAAGGGAGGTTATTATGCGGTTGCAAATGGTCGCAACGTTGGTGTCTATCATACGTGGGACGAATGTCGTGCGCAAGTCAATGGATTTGCTCAGGCTAGGTATGATTTCAAATATTTCCTTGTTTGGAAGTGTGGGAGTTTTGATGAAGTGATTGCCCCGTGTGCTTCTATTTGCTAGATATTCCTTCAGATATAAGAAATTCGGTACAGAAAGCGAAGCTCTCGCGTTCATCGCCGACTACCGGTTAGGGTGTAAGCTACTTCTCTATTAGTTTGCTACTGTGACCACATATATGAATGCGAGTAGGCGATTGCGGCTCTGGTTTAGAGAGCCTACCACAACATTTTGAGAGGTTGAAGCGACGTATATTAGCGAACACTTGGCTTGGCAGGTTCTCTGAACGAGTGCCATAGTGTTGAACCACCTAAGGCTCAGTCCATACGTGGCGAGAGCGTGCGATTACGCAAAATCGATGGTCATCGTGGGCACACGATTCGCTAGCCACTCACAGGCGCTCCTTCTCGCGGGCCCTCGCCCGCTCGCTCTCGCGCGCTTGCGCCAGCGCTACCAAGCAAGCAGCAAGTTTCAAGCTTACTGCTCCATCACTAAAGCAGGTGGCATTAAACCTGTAGCAAGACTAGTGCCCTTGTTTTTCATAATCCCACCACAGACGTTGAAAACCGTGGGAAATCATCAGCCGTTGCGACGATTTGAGCGATTGATCACCCGATCAAACGTTTTCAATCGAATCAGCACGAGGCAGGGGTGCTTGCCTGTGTTAATTTGCAGGCAGCGTTGAGGAGCGTCGAGAGGCGCACAATAGCGGGAGCCCCCGCTCTCGCCTCGTATGGACGCTGCCTAAGGACTGGCCGTTCCATACGTGATCTCTAATTGCTTCCGTTTCTGTTCAGGCGGCTCCAGTGGCTACTCATCAGCCTCTGCATGTAGCAGCAGCTCGAGCAATGTGAGTTTGAAAAAAATTCCAGTGGAGAAACCGCTCCTGACAGTTTCTCTCTCTCTTTCTTTCTTTCTCTTTCTCTTTCTCTTTCTCTTCCCTCTTTTTCTGTCTTTCTTTCTCTATCTATCTCTCACGCTCTCTCTCTCTTCCCTATCTTTCTCTATTTCTTTCTCTATGCTTTCTTCTGTCTATCTCTCTCACTCTCGCTTTCCTCTCTTTCTCTCTTTTCTTCCTCTTAATCTCTTTTTGTTTCTCTTCCTGTCCCTCTTCGTTTTCCTTTCTTTCTTTCTTCCTCTCACTCCTTTTCTCTTCCTCTGTTTGCATTTCTTTTTATCTTTCCCTTTCTCTTCAACTTCCTATCCCTCTTTCTTCTTCTCTTCCTGTTTCTTCTTTTCTCTTTTCTCTCTTCGTTTTTTCTTTGTTTTCCTCTTCTCCTCTCTCACTTTCCTCTCACTTTATCATATCTACTCTTTTCCCCTCTTATCTATGTATTCTCTCTTTACTCTCCCCCTCTTGGCTCGCATTCTTGCCTTTTCTCGCTCTCATGTCCACCTCTGTCGCTTCTATCTATCCCTACCTGTCTGTCTCCTCGCTGTCTCTTCCTTCTTGCCTTCTCTCTCTCACTCTCTCTCTCTCTCTCTCTCTCTCTCTCTCTCTTGCTTTCAATTTCTCTTGCTCTCTCTTTATCTCTCTTTCGTTTCCCATTCCATGCCTCCTCATCTTTATCTTGTTTCTCTTCCTCCTTTTCTCATTCTACTTCTCTTTCCCCTTCTCTTCATCTTCCAATCCTTATTTCCTCTTTTTCTTTTTCTTCTTCGTCTTTTCTCTCTCTCTTTCCCTTCCCCTTTCTCCTTTTTTTCTATATTTCTCGTCTCACCTCTTCCCTCCTCTTATCTCTGCCTTCCGCCTTGTCTTTCTCCCTCTTTATGACTCTTCTTCCACTTCCTCCTTCTTACATCCGCCTCTGTCTCTTCTATCTGTCCCTATCTGTCTGTCTCCTCGCTGCTTCTTCCTTCTGGCTTCCGCTCTCTCCCTTCCTCTCCCTTTTCTGTTTTTTTTTTTTTTTCTGTGTTCTCGTCTCTGCTCTATAACCCAAACTTGCTGTTTCGCTACCTCTCTACCTTGCTCTGTTTCATCTTTCTTTCACCTCTTCCGCTTCTTTCCTTCGCCCTTTTTTCTTCTCTCTTTCCTTCCATCTCTACTCTCTCTCTCGCCTATTTTCTCTTTCTCTCTCTCCTCTACCCTATGTTTCCATTCCTCCTCACTCCCCCCCCCCATTTTCTCTTCTTTCTGCCTTTTTATCTGCCTCCTTCTGTTTCTTTGGTGCCTGTCCCTATAACCTTGTCTTTTATCCGCGCTCTGCTTCCCTCTCTGCTCTTCTTGTTTTTTCGTTCTCTTCTTTCTCTCCATCTCCCTTACGGTCTTTCCTCCACCCTTCCTTACCTCTCTCTTCCTGACCTTCGCCCTTTCTTGTTTTTATTTTTCTTTGTCATTATCTCCATATCTATTTCTAGCTCTCTCGATTTCTGTGTAACCCTCTCTGCTGCCACAGTCTCCTCTGCTCTCTCTCACCCTCTCTCCTTCTCAGTCTTCGTCTCGCTCTACCTCTCGCTCTCTCTTCTGCACCCGCTCCCTCCCCTCTCCCTTTACTTCTTCCTCTTCCACTCTCTTCCCGCTCACTCTCCCTCCCTCTCATTCTCACTCTATAGCCACTCTCTTTAAGTTTCCCGCGCTATCTTGCTACTCTTTTCTTCGCTCTTTGTCTCTGCTCTCTCTCCTTATCACTTTCGCATAATCTCTCTTCCTTCCTTTTCTTCCCTCTTCCCTCACTCCCTTCCCGATCACTATAATCCTTTACCTCTACTTTATCCTCCCCTGTTCTTTTCTCTTGTTCTCTTCCCTTCCCTTCCTCTCCCTCACTTTTCTTGCTGTGACTTCCTTCTCTGATTTCTCTCTCATTTCCGTCTCTACTCTCTCTCTTCTCTCTCTCTATCCCCGCTGTCCATGTATTTCTACTTCTTCCCTGCTCTCCACCTCGATCTTTTCTCCGTCTCTTTCTTACTCGCTCTATAGCTGTCTTGCTTCCTGAGCTGTCTCCTATTTTCTCTCTCTACATTTCTCTCTCTCTCTCTTCCACGGCTTTCCCTTTTCCTTTCCTTCTTGCTCTCTCTTGAATGCTCTTCCTCCAACTCTTTCCCTTTCTTCATTTTCTACCGCTCCTGTCTCCACATTTCCGTTTCTTCCTTTGGCCTGCCTGCCGCGCACGGTTCCCCTGTTCTCATTTTAGTTCCTATTATCCACCCTGTCGCATCGTCGTTGTGGCAAAAGCAAATCAAGATGTTTTTCATAGGAAACAAGTGTTTCATTAATTTAAGATTTAGCCAGTCAATGAAACTGAACAACTAGTAATTTACCCTGAGAAAATTTGCCCCGGCGGCAGACCAACCCTGCCTTGAAGGGTTCTAATCGGTGCCTGCAGGGTAGTGTCTATCCAGAATCCCTCCACCAGCTATGCCACTGCATCAACCTCCCCGCTCCGGTGTCTCAACCAGGGCGCGACGGCTCCCAAACCCGGTCCGGAGGTACCTCAACCCTACCGCGACGGTGCCTGAATCTGGCTGCGACGGTGCCCGATTCCGGCCGCGACGGTGCCTGAAACCGGCTGCCCCGACTCGGTCCGCTAAAAGGGCGTAACCTTCGCCGAGGTCTGCGGTGAGGAACCACCCTCCCTGCAGACTGCGGCGAAAACCGCCCCACCCTCCAGCCGTGAGGATCCCCTATCTCCCAGCGGTCAAAATTAAGCCGGCCTCCGGAGAGGGACTCGAAGTCACATTCCAGGGCCGGCATCAGAATTCCGAATGAGGACTCGAGTGAGATGAGGCACCTTTTATACCTGTGCTCATGGTAAACACATTAACTCGTGATCATTCGCTTTACCATGTTTTTTTTCATGTCTGCCACTGCAGCCGTGCCTGCGGTCAAGTGGTTCCGCAGCCCTCTCTGACCCACCAGCCTGTTGACTAGTGTAGCGGTGGCGTCGCGGTGATATCGCGAAGCCGTCGCGAAACTGTTGCGAGGCCCACGCTTCGCTATCGCGGTACCGTTCATGACTGCGGTGCCGTCGCTGTACTGCTGCGGACAAGAAGGAATCTTCCAATATTCCGGAGCCCTTGCTATAGTGTCGCGGCACGGGCTCGGATCACTGTGCCGTTGCTACATCGGCCCGGCACGGTCTCGGGTCGCGGTGCCGTCCCGCCACGGTCAATGCAAATTTTCTCAGAGTAAGGTCGGTACTGTGCGTATCTGGGTTAAATTCCGGTCCGCAATTGCGTCTCGACACGCTTTGCGGCCGCACGCGCTCGAGTCAATCGAGTTTCCAGCTCCAGAGCCGACACGATATGTCTTTTTTATACAGTTTTCTTCAATTTTGTTTAGTTTCCAGTTTCTAAAACCCACCTAGAGTCAACAGATCCGCAGCTGCGGCGCTGGAAACTCTTCCGACTCGAAAGCGCGCGGCCGCAAAGCGTGTCGAGACGCAATTGCGGACCGGAATTTGACCCAGATAAGCACAGTAAACCGCTTACTGAAGATATGAAAACCCAATTACCCGTAAAGCGTTGCTTATTTGACAACAGCCAAAAAATAAGTTCTGAAGGAAAGGGGGGCCTCGAATCAATGGGGCTCCCACAGTTGGAGCCAGGCAGGGTGGGGGGCGGGGCTGGTAGGTGTGGAAAAACCTGCTCCAGTACCCAAAATGACCAATGAAGTGGTACGGTAGTATCACGGGCGGCCTTCCTGAGAGGCACCAACATCGAACATTCAAATTCGTTTTGAGGTGTCGTTACATCCCCTGTTTCTCTATCTTTCCATCATTATTTTCTTGTCAGCTGCCCCTATCTGTCTTTATCTTCTATGTTTATCCCATGCGGCAGCTTTCATTTCTATTCTCCATTTTCTGATCATTATCCTGGTTGGAGCAGTGTTTTCGAAATTTAGTCTTGGGAAGTATAGTTAGGTCCATGGCTTGTCTCTTCAGGCAAAAAAAAACATTCAAATCTCACCCGCAGCTGGCGCGGCGGTCGCGTGCGCAGGTCCGCTAATCGATTCAGGCCGAGAGAAGAGCGCAACTGATCAGCTTACCATACCGCCAGCCGCCGGTGTAATTTAAATCGCCCACGCCAGCCGCGGGTGAGATTCAAATATGTTTTCTTGAGGAAATAAGCCACGGACCTAACTGTATATGAGGCTGTCCACGTAAGAATCGAGTTAGATTCGCTTCTAGAATTTTCTGAAAACTTAAAAATTGTTATAAAATTCCAGAGTTGGGCATTTTTTGAACATTCCTTCGCATAGATCCTTGGTGTAAACCGATTCTTCTGATAAAAAAAATTTGGAAGAGAAAATTAACTATGAGGAATCGATTGGCGTTATCAGAATTTTCAATGTCGCGCCCTGTAAAGAAACAATTTTCATACTTTTTTATGAGCCCAGATCCTGCAGATAGAGACTATGCTCAAAAGATGCGCCTTTGTCGTTTTGGTTAATAAAAAAATCAAAAATCGAAGGACGCAAACAACCTCATTTTTTGATCGATTGACGCTCGCAGACGAAAAACCTTCGTGTAAGAAGCCGCTCATGCATTCCATCACGCGAAAAATGGATACACTAGTAGCTGACTACGAGGAGCTGACATTTTTTCGCGCGATGGAATGCATGAGCGGCCTCTTGCACGAGGGTTTTTCGCCTGCGCGCGTCAATCGATCGATCGATCGAAAAAATGAGGTCGTTTTTGTCCTTCGATTTTTGATTTTATATATTTTTTTTCAACCAAATCGGCAACGGCGCATCTTTTGAGCATAGAATCTATCTGCAGGATCTGGGCTCAGGCCCCCGTCAGACTTGGTCGAAAGACCTGCTGAGTCCGACTGAGTCCGGTTGCCCCCAGCGCCAACCAGGTCCTCTGCGAAACACGCAATCGATAGTCAGCGGCAGCAGTCGTGGGGCAGAGCGCAGACGACGAGAGTCGAGATGCGGCGGGACTCGGCAGGTCGCGGTCGGCCGAAAAAAATGCACCCAAATCACGTGAGAAACACCTATATCGACCGGGTGGGGTGAGGATGATTTCGGTGGGACTCAGTGGGACTCAGTCGGTGCATTGGCCCCGCCCTTGTACGCATGAGAACCATCAGTATCGACCGGGGGGATTGCGGTGGGCATCAGACGGTTGCAGTCGGACTCAGTGGGTTGATTTTTTTGCACCCGTTTCCCACAATTTCGGTGCGTATCGACCGGGTGGGACTCAGTAGATCCACCGACTATGACGGGGGCCTCAGAGAAAACAAAAAAAAATACTTTTCTCACTGGGCGCGATTTTGAAAATTCTGATAACGCCAATCGATTCCTCATAGTTGATTATCTCTTCCAAAACTTTTTTATCAGAAGAATCCGTTTACACCAAGGATATATGCGAAGGAATGTTTTTAAAATGCCCAACTTTGGAATTTTGCAACGTATTTTTAAAAAAAGTTCAAGAACATTCTAGAAGCGAGCACCTGAGTTTTTTGGGGTGCTCTAGCGATATTATAAAATATGAAAACGGCATTTTTTTGTGTGCCGATCTACCTCGATTCTTACATGGACAGCCTCATATGGTATTTCTTGCTGTTTTATATCACAAACCTAAAGCAAATGTGTTTTTCGTAGCATGTAGTATTGAATTTTGTTCTTCCCTTGCAGGGAGTGAACTCTTCTCGAAAGCGGAAAGGTACTTCGGAACCCTCGTCATCGTCGTTTCAACCGCCAAAGCGATTGAAGAATTGGTTGGTTGTTATAGGGAATTTGGAAGGAGTGTATCTCACCAAAGTTAATTAGATGTTTTTTCAGTGATCCTGACATGTGGAGAGACGCACCTGTTGTCTACACTGATGGAGCTTGCACCAATAATGGACGCCATGGTGCTAAGGTGCATTTTTCGCCCGGCTTTGCAAAGTTCTTAACGCCGAGAGGTTTTCCGGGCTCTAAATAGGACTTACCTTAGACGTTATTGAACAGCATGAATAGCGGCTATTCATACTCCTCAACACCAGCTTGGCACACGCTTGATGCGTGGGCGTTGCGTTAAAGTATGAATACATTCTACGCGCGTCACGCGCTTGCGGAGACTAGGAATACTCCAGCGGCAACGCCATCACGGAGCGGAAAAAATGGGTCTCAACTTTTTGAAACAAGCTAATTCTGCACCCTCTATAAAACTTCGTAAATCTCATCATTCGAGGCGCGAGCGGCGTGCGCGACGCGTCGGCCTCCGCCTGCCCTACGCTCTCTCACTGCCTCTAACCTCCGCTCCGCAAAAGCACGCGTAGGAGCCAAGTGAATTTAGCCGTTTTATAGCCCGTACACGCGCTCACCATCACGATTGCAGAGGATAGTAATGGAATTAATTTTCGTGAAGCGGTAAGAAATCGATGAATGGTTAATCATGTGAATGAGGAAAAAGTCGTTACAGCCGTTGCCGTCACGGCGGAGCGGGCGTCACGCGCGTGCCGCGCTGACGTTGAGGAGTATGAATAGCGCCTTACATTTTCCGATGGCTTTTATAAAACCATGTTTTGATAGTTGTAGGTATGGGACACAGCGTTGATAGTCTGCGTTTTCCAAATCCCCTAAATGCTCCAAAGATTTATAGGAGATTTCCAAAAGCGGGAATTTCCTTAGCTTCGCCAAGGGAAAAGGGGTACACGAATGAAAATTTTCAGGGCGCTCAAAAAAATTGTCTCGGATTGAGCTAAAAACTTGTTTCTAGGGGTTGTTTTGGGTGCTATTTACGAATCTGAGGCCTATTTGTCAACATTTTAAAAATTCCGTCTGGTTTGGTCCAATGCTTTGAAATGGATGAAATTTTGTTGGCAAAACGCGACTTCTGACGGTTTCGAGAATGCTCCGATCAAATTGCCCTAAAACTTCTACATAGGGGTATATGGGCTGCCTAACACAATTTTTTCAGCCGGTTCATCGATTTTCGATAGATTACGGTAGGTTACAGTGGATATACGGTAGCTTGGTAAAAGTCTCAGGTTTGACTCAAAATTTCACTGCGGGTGTTATTTGGGACGCTGGACACGAATTTCAGGTCCGTTTTTCGATTTTCGAAATTCTTAGGTGAGCAACGCCAGTTAAAAGGCATTATGCCTTCCGTAGCCTACAGCAAACCTAGGTTCGGAGAGGAATAGACCCCAGATTCGGATTCAGCGCCCTAAATAATCTCCAGTTGAAAGTTTTGAGCCGAATTCGGTAATTTTTTTTCGGAAAGCAGCGAGCTTTTTCTGAAGCAGCGAAAAGAACATTTTTTTGGAATCCTTCTGGAAGCCTACCAGGAATTTCGAAGCACGGGTCATTTATGTACTGTTACAGACCTACAGAAACGACAACATGGTTTTCCAAATTGCCACGGGTTGGGTAAAGCAGTCTATAGTAAGTACATACAGCCGTCGCCGACGGTTAACGTTCGGCTGCGGCTGGTGCGAGCGGTCGCATCTTCTTCTTCTTATCGGCCACAACAGAGCTTCTCCTCATAGGTGTAAAAAGGCAGCCACATCGCACGGGTTCTTCCACATATCCATAACTGTTAGAGAAGTCGGCCTCACAGGACATGAAAATAAATGAAATGAATCGTGCCCTGGATTGTGGCAGTCGGGACATTCGTCAGGGATCGACGAGTCGATCTTATGGACGAAGGCCTTGAGGTATGAGGAGTGTTCACAACGTAGACCTGCCAGGATGACGCGTGTACGTCTGGGTAGGTCCATTTCGCTGCCATCGATCGGAGGGGGCACGTCGCCAAGAATTGGATTTAGCGGAGCACTGGAAAGGTATTCTCTGACGAATCGGGTGTGCTCCATTTGCAGCAGTCTGACGCGATTGAGCTCCGACGTCGCCCAACGTTGACGATCCAAGACAGAGACTGCAGCATGAAGTGGCGAGCGTATATGTCGGAAATGGGGACCAGATGACAGTAATGGGAAATTAGGGTGTGTGGAATTCCTTACAATGCCAACATGGAACTGTTGCGACTGGAGTTGACAATGCTGCTTTACAGGAAGCAGCGAACATTCTTGATGTAGATGAGATACCGGTGTGGATCGAGGGCATCCAGTGATCACGCGTAGAGCAGTGTTCTGTGCACGCTGAAGTTTGCTCCAAGAGGTGTCCGACAGGTGTCTTGACCATATTGGGGCTCCATATTCCAGCACCGGCTGCACCATAGCCCTGTAGGTGGTTCGCAGGATTTCCTTAGAGCTACCCCATGTAGTGCCTGCTAGCGAACGTAGGATGTTGTTACGTGTGTTGGCAGCAGCAGCTCGAATACGTGCATTTTCATGAAAACGTAGTGACGGGTCCAGGAATACACCGAGTAGTCGAGGGTGTTTTGATAAGGGCAGCATATTTCCTTCCCAAAGAACCTTGGGATGCAGCTTGTGTTCGGCAGTCGCTGTAGTGCACAAAGTAACGCTGGACTTGGTTGGAGAGACCTTTAGCTGCTGCGATTCCAGGAACTTAGCCAGACTGACGAGGTATTTATTCATCTCAGCAGTGGCTCGATCGATGACAGGGTCAGTATAAATGATAGTGATGTCATCCGCATATAGACATATGGTCGGCACGGATCCTGAAGAGACTTTGCGTTCCCCACTGGAGATTGGCGCAAACTCATTGCACCTATGTTATAGCATATGGCACCGAGTTTGCGCCAACCTTCAACGGTGAACGAGAAGTCTCTTCCGGATCCATGCCGACGTTAAGTGGATGTTTGGTGACGGCTTCGGCACATCAGACAAATACAATGAAAACAGGCTGGGAGATAAAACTCCTCCTTGTGGGACGCCCGCCTTCAGGGGCACAGACTTCGACAAGTGTCCATCAAACTTCACACGAATGGAACGATTCTTGACAAAGTTATCAGTCCATCTTTTGCACCAGTCGGGAATAGTAGAGTGCAGGATCGATTTGGACAGCAGCGGGATACTTCTTCTTCTTCTTTGCAGCCACGTCGAGGGTACTGTCATAGGTTGAGGAACTGGGCGACCAATAATGGATTCGTCCATAGGTCCATTGTGGTCAGCGTGGTTGGTCTCTCCGGACAATCAAACAAATGTGCCGTATCGTGGCCGTGGCATCCACAGTCTGGGCAAACGTCCGATTTGGTGCTGTCAATCTTGCTAACATATGCCATAAGCATAGTAGAGTGACCACAGAGCAGCGATGCCAGGGTGCATCTGGCCCTCCTTCCGAGTTGAGACTCGGATGTGCAGACCCGGGGCGGCACCACACCCAGGATGGGATTTACCGCCGTCTTTTCCAGATGACACCGTACGAACTGTGTGTGCTCCTCGCGCAACAGACGGAGTCGTTCTTGCTGTGAATCGTGCCATCTTTGCAGATTGACTTTGCTTGGAGCATCGGCGAATGGCTTTCTGATCTTTCTTTCTCTGACTGGGTTTAGCACTCTCCGAGAGAGGTGATTTGGTTGTTCGACAATGTTGATGAAAAATTGTTGGGCCTGGAGCTGACAGTGTTCCTTTACTGGTAATAATCGTGTCTCCGCATGCAAGTGCTCGACTGGGGAACTTCTTGCACATCCGGTGGCGATTCGAAGAGCCGCATTCTGTATGCGTTGCATCTTAGTCCAAGAGGATTCCGAAACTAGATGCTGCCAAACTGGTGCGCCGTATTCTAGTGCAGGCTGGAGAATCGCTTTATACGTCGTAATAATTGTTTCTTTGCTACTGCCCCATGATGTACCGCCCAGGGCTCTGAGCACATTAAGCTTCGCTTTGACGACGGCCTGCTTCTGCTCGGTGTTCTTATGAAACTTGAGCGATGGATCGAGCACCAGACCGAGCATTTTGGGAAAGCGAGCAGCAGGTAATCGATCTCCGTCCCACTCGACATGCGGGTGAGCGCTGTGCTCCGAAGGATCCGTTGTGAGTACGGATACCGACGATTTCGATGCAGAGATCTTTAGCATTTTGCGGTCGAAAAAGCTTTTCAGTGTGACCAGGTACTCATTGATCTTCGAGGCGGCCACATGTATATCCCGATCCCGACACATTATTGTCATATCATCGGCATAGGCGACCACCTTGATATCCTGGGGGGGAGCGGGCATGTCTTCGAGGTACAGACTGAAGAGGGCAGGCGATAAAACGCCGTCCTGCGGAACTCCAGCTGCAATAGGAATACTATTGGAGACATGGTCCTGGAACATAACTCTGGCTCGTCTGCCCTTGATGAATGCCGATATCCAGCGTTTCTGCCACGGCGGTATTGATGATTTGAGTAAGTTGCTTGACAGAACTCCATGGTTTACTGTGTCGAATGCCTTGGTGAGATCTAAGGCAACAGCCACAGTTCTCTGTAGCTTCTGGGCATTGAACCCATCGATGGCAAAGCTTGTAATTTCCAGCAGAGCTGTCGTGGTGGAATGCAGCTTTCTGAATCCATGCTGAATCACTTGCTTCTCATTGTGCTCCGCCAAGTCCTTTACGATCAGTTTTTCGGCTACCTTCGCGAACGTGGACAGCAAGCTAATAGGTCTGTATCCCTTGACTGAAGCCTGAGGTTTCCCCGGCTTGGGCAGCGGCACAACGTTAGCTGTCTTCCAGTTCTGTGAGATGGTGCACGATCTGAACGAGGTATTGATCAAATCAGTGAGAAGCGGAAGGATTTCATTCGGTATCTTCTGCAAGACAGCAGGACATATCCCGTCTGGACCGACCGCTTTTGAATTCCGCATATCCTTTATAACTTTCTCAACTTGCGTCGTAGTGAACGCTTCGGCCGTGCTCATAAGCGGGAGGCGACACAGCTCTCGTACATTCACTCTATTCTGCGGACCACGCTTTGCACTGGTGATGAAAAAACTTCTCCCGAGCGCATAAGCGGCTTCTTTTCCTGATTTGAATACACCGTTTTCTAATTCGATTGTGGAGACGGTAGCAGGCAAGCTCTTACCCGAGAGCTTCCGTAGTACCTTGCAAGTAGCTGCACTGTCCGTCTTGAAGTCCAACTGCCCAGCGAACGTTTCCCACTCTTCTTTCTTGTGCCTGTCTAGATCCTTTTTGATCTCATCGTCAAGTTCAGCAACGACGGGGTCCAGATGGTTGACCGCTCTCCTGGCATCTCTTGTCCTGATCTTATCGAGGATCTCTCTTGTGACATTTGGATAGAACGTCTTAAAGCGGCCGACAGGATTAGCTGCTTTCATGGCTCTGCGGATCGCGTCAGATAAATGGCACTCTTTCTGGTGCACGTCGCCATTCCACGGGTAATTTGCCGACAGGCGAAGCGCAACTTCACTGAACAGGTTCCAGTCTGCTCGGCCTAAATTAAGATAAGAACGTTGACGAACACCAGAATAGGGAGCGAGAGAGCTGGAGAGATCGATATGGATAAAGACGGGGACATGGTCACTTGGCAAAGTGGTTGTGGTGGACCATGAGCAAGAGTTAGAGAGGTTGGACGAGACTAGAGAAATGTCTGGGCTGGAAGATCGGCCGTTGGTAGGGAGACGGGTGGGCTGATCATCGTTTAAGATGACCAAGTCACACTCCTCTGCCCATTCTTCGACGTCATTTCCTCTAGCGTCAGAATCGAGAGACGAGCAAAAGGTGTGAGCATTAAAATCGCCCGCGAAGACAACTGAGGATGAGAGGGAGCAGTCGTTCAGCTGCTTGAGAAGTGGAATAGGATTGTAAAAAGAGGGGCATGAGGTAGTAGGTGGAATATATATGTTGAAGAGAGAAAGAGGTGTTTTAAGAGGGAGATGGATTGGAGGGCACTCGAGAGTACCATCCGTGGGGTGTTGGGTATGAGGTGGGAGGGAAGAGAAGATAAAACAAAGGTTGAAACTCCTCCGCCGAGAGCTGACCTTGGAGCATGGAAGGCAGTATAGCCCGGGATGTTAGGATGAGGACGGGTAGGGGATGGAGAGAGCTTGGTTTCTTGAACCATGATCACGTCTGGATGGTAAGTACGTGCGAAGAGAGAGAGCTCAGAAAGGTTGGCACGAAGGCCATTGAGATTGATATGTACAATGGAAAGGGGGCGATACGAGAAAGAGGAATCAGAGTTGGTAGGTGAAGAGCATATAACACAGCGAAAAGAAGAGTTATGATGCTTCACAGAACTGAGACCCGAACAAGAGAAGTGCACCCACCTTTGGCATCCAAAGCATTGGACGCTGGTCCCATTCCAATTGACATTTCTGTCGCATGTGACACAAAGGTACTTCTTCTTCTGAGCGGGTCCAGGATTCCTTTCCACGCCGGCCCTTAGCAGAAGAATCCGAAGGAGAGACGCGACCGCCCAGCACCTCTCCCATGACAAAAACCCTCTTCGTGGAGGGGGTGACGTCGGTTTGCATAGAGGTGATCTTCTTTCCTCCACACTGCCACGGCGTGAACGTACGACATCTCGGCAGCATACTGACATTATCGAAGGCAGCGGTCAAATCAACTGCCACGACTATACTTCTACCAGAGCTGGAGGTTTCATGTTGAAGCCAGCAATTATGTGTTCTGTGATGGACATGAGTGCCGTAATGGTAGAGTGGGCCTTCTTGAAGCCAAGTTGAAGCACGTTATTACGTAATGCTTCTTGGAGGTGCGGGTTGATGAATTTTTCCGCTAACTTAGCAATAGGGGACAAAAGGGAGATGGGTCGATACGAAGTTGCTTGATCCTCTGGTTTGCCAGGCTTGAGGATCGGTAGAACAATTGCCTGCTTCCATCTAGCGGGAATGACACCTGTGCTGAATGACGAGTAGACTAGGTCACAAAGTAATTCAAGGAACTCTTCCGGCAAGTGCTTGAGATGGACGGCTGACACACCGTCGGGTCCCTCGGCTCGCGAGTTCTTCGTGGACTTGATGAGGGAAGACATCTCAGAGGCAGTTATGGCAGGTACATCTTGTCGGCTGAGCTTCCTTAAAGACCGGAGAGTGAGCCTGTTGGAGTGATCACGGCGGGACGTTGCTGAAGCAAAGTGTTTTCCAAGTCGACATGCAGCCTTGAATCCGTACTCGAATTTCCCTGAAGGGAACTCAAGCATGTTGCGATCCGCTACCAATTCTTCCCAGATAACCGCTTAAGAATGCTCCAAGTCTTCTTTGCATCAGTGGAGAAATTCAAGGATTCAGTGAACTCCATCCATCGCGTCCGCTTGTAATCATTCAGCCTTTTGGTGATCTCATCAGACAGTAGTTTAATGCTGGGATCGCCAGGATCAGCACGGCGTTTCTCGTCCCGTGATTCGACCAGCTCCAGGACGTCTCTGGGAACGTTAGGATGAAACGTTCTAACGCGCCCTGTGGGAATTGCAATTCTGGAGGCATTGCATATGGCATCAACAATGAACTTGTCCTTCTCATGAACGGAGCCGGTAAGCGGATAGTAGGCTACCCGACTGAGTAACACCTCCTTAAACGTGACCCAGTTAGCCTTACGATAGTTGGTGTACAATTTGCTACGCCAGCCTACGAAAGGTGCCAGGTGACTATTGAGCGACAAATCCAATGAAGCACATATGGGTACATGATCGCTGGCCATAGCTATAGCAGTGGACTAGTTACAGGAAACAGCAAGAGAAGATGATACAAAAGTGACATCAGGAGAGGACGGCCTGCCCGTGGACGGAAGGCGAGTGGGAGCGTCCTCATTAATGGCAACAAGGTCACAATCCTCAGCAAAAAGCTCAAGTAGTTCCCCTCTGTCATCGGGATCTAGAGAGGAGAACCAGGATGTGGAGTGAGCATTAAAATCGCCAGCCATGACAACAGAAGACGATGGGAGGGCAGAGTGCACAGAATGTAAAAACAAGGTGGGGTCAAACGAACTGGGGCATGAGGAGACAGGGGGAATATAAATATTAACAATATCTATAGGGCAACTTTGCAGTACAACATGAACACCGATACTTTCTACAACATTATCATTAGGGAGAGCAATAAGATGAGACGGTATAGAAGATTTTACAAACGTAGAAACGCCTCCACCATGAGATGTGCGAGGAAGGTGGTACGACGTATAACCGGGGAGGCGGGGTAGGGAAGATGTTGGGCTAAGTTTTGTCTCCTGAAGGAGAATGACATTTGGATGAGAGCGTTCAATGTACAATGTAAGTTCAGCAAGTTTGGCACGCAGGCCATTGATATTGAGTTGAAAAATGTCTAGACTATTAAGAGGAACACTAGGGGGAGAGTTGGAGCAAGAAGTACAACAATAAGCAACGCTGCCGAGATGTCGTACGTTCACGCCGTGGCAGTGTGGAGGAAAGAAGATCACCTCTATGCAAACCGACGTCACCCCCTCCGCGAAGAGGGTTTTTGTCATGGGAGAGGTGCTGGCCGGCCGCAGCTCTCCTTAGGATTCTCCTACAAAGGGCCGGCGTGGAGAGGAATCCTGGACCCGCTCAGAAGTACCTATGCGCCACGTGCGGCAAGGATGTTACCAGAAGACATACCAGCGTCCAGTGCTTCGGATGCCAAAGGTGGGTGCATCTCTCCTGTTCGGGTCTCAGTTCTGTGAAGCATTATAACTCTGCTTTTCGCTGTGTTTTATGCTCTTCACCTACCAACTCTGATTCCTCTTCCTCAAATCGCCCCCTTTCCATTGTACATATCAATCTCAACGGTCTTCGTACTAAACTTTCTGAGCTCTCTCTCTTCGCACGTACTTACCATCCAGACGTGATCATGGTTCAAGAAACCAAGCTCTCTCCATCCCCTACCTATCCTCATCCTAATATCCCGGGCTACACTGCCTTCCATGCTCCAAGGTCAGCTCTTGGCGGAGGAGTTTCAACCTTTTTTTTTATTTTTCCCCCTCCCACCTCATACCCAACACTCCCCACGGATGGTACTCTCGAGTACCTTCCAATCCATCTCCTCTTAAAACACCCCTTTCTCTTTTCAACATATATATTCCCCCTACCACCTCATGCCCCTCCTACAATCCCATTCCTCTTCTCAAACAACTCAACGATTATTCCCTCTCATCATCAGTTGTTTTCGCGGGCGACTTTAATGCCCACACCTTCTGCTCGTCCCTTGGTTCTGATGCTAGAGGAGAAGAAGTCGAAGAATGGGCTGAGGAGTGCGACCTGGTCATCTTAAACGATGATCAGCCCACTCGTCTCCCTGCCAACGGCCGATCTTCTAGCCCAGACATAACTCTTATCTCGTCCAACCTTTCCAACGCTTGCTCATGGTCTACCTCAACAACATTGTCTAGTGATCATGTTCCCGTCTTTGTGCACATCGATCTCTCAAATTCTCTTGCTCCTTATTCTGGTGTTCGTCAACGTTCTTATCTCAATTTAGGCCAAGCAGACTGGTGCCTGTTCAGTGAGGTTGCGCTACGCCTAGCGGCTGATTACCCGTGGAATGGCAATGTGCACCAGAAGGAGCATCACTTATCTGATGCAATTCGCAGGGCCATGAAGGCGGCTATCCCTGTTGGCCGAGTTAAGACGTTCTATCCAAACGTCACCAGAGAAATTCTTCAGAAAATCAGGACTAGAGATGCCAGAAGAGCAGTTGACCATCTAGACCCTGTCGTCGCTCAGCTGGATGGTGAGATCAGAAAAGATCTCGACCAGCACAAGAAAGAACAGTGGGAAAAATTCACAGAACAGCTGAATTTCAAGACGGACAGTGGAGCTACTTGGAAGGTGCTTCGGAAACTTTAGGGAAAGAGCTCGCCAGCCACCATCTCCACTATTGAGTTCGGTAATAACGTTTTCAAGTCAGGAAAGGAAGCCGCCTACTCTCTCGGTAAAAGTTTCTTTGTCACGAGTACAAGGCGAGGTCCGCAAAATAGAGTGACAGTAAGAGAGCTGTGCCGCCTCCCGCTCATGAGCACGGCCGATGCGTTCACTGTGGCGCAAGTAGAGAAGATTATAAAGGGCATGCGGAACTCCAAAGCTGTCGGTCCGGACGGCATTTGTCCTGTTGTACTGAAGAAACTCCCGACTGAGATCCTTCCGCTCATCGTTGATATGATTAACACTTCGTTTAGCTCTTGCACTATTCCGTAAAACTGGAAGACAGCCAACGTCATCCCGTTGCCCAAGCCTGGCAAACCTCAGTCATCAGTAAAGGGAGACCTTTGGAGGTGCGACTCCCAGGATGGGGTTTATGGCAACTCTGCTCAAGTGTTCGTTCACGAATCGGGTATGCTCCGCGCGCAAAAGACGGAGGCGTTCTTGTTGTGCTTCAGTCCATCTCTGCACATCTACTTTCGACGGAGCATCAGCGAAAGGCTTTCTGATACATCTCTCTCTCACCGGGTTTAGTTCTCTTCGCGAAGGATGATTCGGCTGCTTCACGATGTTAATGTACATTTGTTGCGCCTGGAGTTGGCAGTGGTCTCTAACTGGCAATATGCGAGCTTCGGCATGTAAGTGCTCTATTGGAGAGCTTTTGGAACAGCCTGTTGCAATTCGCAGAGCACAATTTTGGACGCGCTGCAGCTTGGACCAAGAGGTGTCCGACACGATGTGCTGCCAGACTGGCGCAGCATACTCCAAGGCGGGTTGCACAATAGCCTTATACGTGGTCAGGATCGTTTCTTTATTGCATCCCCAGGACGTTCCACCGAGAGCACGCAGGACGTTGAGTCTTGTTTTCACTGTGGCTTGCTTCTGCTCAGTGTTCTTATGAAACTTCAACGAAGGATCCAACACGAGTCCAAGCAGCTTGGGGAATCGGGTGGCCTGCAATTGAGTTTCGTCCCATTTCACCATAGGATGGGCACTGTGCTCTGCATTATCAGTGGAAGAGACGGTGACGGACGATTTGGAGGCAGAGACTGTGAGCATTTTGCGATCGAAGAAACATTTCAACTCGATCAAGTAGTCATTGATCTTACTGGTGGCTACCTTAATGTCGTGATCTCGGCACAGAATAGTAATATCATCCGCGTATGCAACGATCTTGATGTCTTGAGGGGGAACGGGCAGATCTTCTAGATATAAACTGAAAAGTGCAGGCGATAAAACTCCTCCTTGAGGGACACCAGCGGCGATGGGGATGCTATTGGAAACATGTCCCTGGAATAGCACATTTGCCCGACGTCCTTTAGTGAAGGCAGTTATCCACCGCTTCTGCCATGGCTTGATGGTAGACTTCAGCAGACTCTCTGATAGTAGGCCTAGATTGACAGTGTCAAATGCCTTTGTTAAGTCGAGGGCCACACCAACAGTACGTTGGGGTTTGATGGCATTGAAGCCGTCCAGCACATAGCTCACAATTTCCAACAAGGCCGTAGTGGTGGAATGTAATTTACGGAAACCATGTTGGTGCTGCTGTTGGCTGTTATGCTCGGCAAAAAAAAATTTTCGGCAATTTTGGCGATGGGTGAGAGCAGACTGATCGGCCGGTACCCTTTAGCCGTGGATGGTGACTTTCCCGGCTTCGGCAGTGGAATAACACGAGCCACTTTCCAATTTTGGGGTAAAATACATGTACGAAACGATGTATTTATGACGTCAGCAATAAAGGGCAGTAGTTCACTGGGCAGTCTCTTCAGGACTGCAGGGCTCAAACCGTCTGGCCCTAATGCCTTCGAGTTGCTCATCTCCTTTTTCTCCTTCTCGACCTGTGCAGGCGTGACTGCATCATCACAGAGATGGAACTTGGCAGGCGTGCCAGGTGCACCCTTGCATCGTTACGCTGTGGACACTCCCCCATGCTTATGTCATACTTGCATAGGATTGACAACAGCAAACCTGACGAGTGTCCTGATTGCGGTAGTCAAGGGCATACTACTGCGCACCTGTTCAATTGCCCGAAAAGACCGACTACATTGACGACAATGGATCTGTGGACGAACCCAGTGCTAGTGGCCGAGTTTCTGAACCTATGACAGAACCCCTCTCTGTGGCTGCAAAGAAGAAGAAGATCAGTAAAGGGTATCGTCCCATTAGCTTGATGTCACCTTTCGCCAAGGTGGCCGAAAAGCTCATTGTCAAGGATCTAGCGGAGCACAACGAGAAGCAGTTGTTTCAACATGGGTTCAGGAGGCTACATTCCACAACTACGGCGTTGCTAGAAATTACCAGCTATGCTATCGACGGGTTCAACTTTAACAAGCCATTGAGAACTGTAGCTGTTGCGTTGGATCTCACCAAGGCATTTGATACGGTTAACCTTGGAGTCCTGTCAAGCAACATTCTGGAGTCGTCAATACCATCTTGGCAGAAGCGCTGGATATCGGCCTTTATTAAAGGTCGGCGGGCAAGAGTCATGTTTCAGAACCATGTCTCCAACAGTATTCCTATGGCAGCTGGAGTCCCTCAGGGCGGAGTTCTATCGCCAGCCCTCTTCAATCTGTACCTCGAAGATATGCCTGAGCCTCCACAGGACATCAAGGTCGTCGCGTATGCCGATGACATAACAATCATGTGTCGAGATCGGGACTTACAGGTGGCCGCCAATAAGATCAACGAGTACCTGATCACACTGAAGAGCTTTTTCGACCGCAAGATGCTAAGTATCTCTGCAGCCAAGTCGTCAGTGTCCGTTCTCACGACGGACCCATCCGAGCACAGCGCTCATCCGGATGTCGTGTGGGATGGAGACCATTTGCCTGCTGCTCGCTTCCCAAAGCTGCTCGGTCTTGTGGTCGATCCGTCACTCAAGTTTCATAAGAATACCGAGCAGAAGCAGGCAGTCGTTAAAGCTAAGCTCAACGTTCTCAGGGCCCTGGGCGGCACTTCGTGGGGTAGCAGCAAGGAGACTATACTCACAACGTATAAGGCAATTCTGCAGCCCACCCTGGAGTACGCCGCACCGGTTTGGCAGCATCTCGTCTCAGAATCCTCCTGGACAAAGATGCAACGAGTACAAAATGCTGCTCTCCGTATCGCCACCGGATGTGCAAGGAGTTCCCCAATCGAGCACCTGCATGCTGAGACCCGTCTATTACCAGTGAAGGAGCACTGTCAGCTCCAGGCCCAGCAATTCCGCATTAACATTATAAAGCAACCAAATCACCCGTCGTGGAGAGTGTTAAACCCCGTGAGAGAGAGAAGTATAAAAAAGCCATTCGCCGATGCTCCAAACAAAGTCAATTTGCAAAGATGGCACGACTCACAGCAAGAACGACTCCGGCTTTTGCGCGAGGAGCACACCAAGTTCGTACGGTGTCATCTTGTGAAGGTGGCCATAAATCCTATACTAGGAGATATACCGCCCCCCGTCTGCACCTCTGAGTCTCAACTCGGAAGAAGGGCGAGATGCACGCTCGCATCATTACGCTGTGGTCACTCTACAATGCTAATGTCTTATGTTAGCAAGATTGACAGCAGCAAATCTGATGTGTGCCCGGACTGCGGTGTCGTCGGCCATGATACCGCACATTTATTCAACTGTCCGGAGAGACCTACCACGCTGACACCAGTGGACCTATGGACGAGTCCACTGCTGGTCGCCCAGTTCCTCCGCCTATGACAAAACCCTCTATGTGGCTGCAAAGAAGAAGAAGAAGACAATAAGCAACAGTGTAGTCGTTATAGCTGGTTAACCCCGAACATTTGAGGTGTACCCAGCCGAGGCAACCACCGCACTGGACGCTTGCATGTTGAGGCGATAATCCACAATGACAGCAGGGATATCGTGGAGTCTTGCTGGGTGGCCCTGGGTTCCTCTCAATGCCGGCTCGTAGCAGTAGTATGCGAAGGAGTGCAGCAGCCAGCCATTTGCACTCCCATACAGAAAAAAACTCCTCGTGGAGTTATTGATGCCCGTTTGATGAGTCTCCTTGATCTTGGTAGTCGACTCCACAGATCCACCACGCGTAGGTTGAGCATCTCGGATCCAGCGGTCGCACAGCGGCGCGCATCTAGTTATTTTCGGAACAGTGATTTCGCTCGGCCAGGTGTGACCGCTCACCCTGCCCGCAACTAGGCTGTCAGAGCCGGACACGAAGTGTTAGGTCAAGGGTATACTTTAACGCTGTCTTTAGCGACAGTCATGACATTTAGCACACATCGTGGCGGGACTAGCATAGGAGCGATGACACTTGCCGTCGTAGGAACAGTTGTCGCCTGTCCGTCGCGGCGACGTGTCGCGGAGGGCTGACATAAGAGGTTCGCAGAGTTCAAGTCGCGACGTTGCTCGCAGCGATGAACAACGCTAGGTAATGCAATATTGATCACTTTCGACGACAAGGGCGACCGACGCAGCGTGACGGGCGACGAGGGGGCACCGCAGAGTGTCTTGACGCCGCGGCGGCCCTGCATCACTGCAAGCGAGCGGCAACCGACGCCGCGACGATAATGTTTCGAAACATTTCTGTCGCCGCGTCACGGCTGACGCTCGGCGACTCTTCGCCGGTCTCTGCAACTCTGCAGACCCCTATACTGCAAATGTACCGATGCCTGTCATCGCCGCTGTCGCTGCGCACTGCGACAGATCGAAAGGGCGGTAGCTCCCCGACAGGCGGTCGCTGTCGCTGTGCAGAGCGACGCGACCGCGTGTTGCTAAAGTATACAATTGGCCTCAAAGGCAGTGTTCACGATGAAAATCGTTTTTCTGTTTTCCCATCTATCTTGAAAGCGGCCTCATGCTTATTCCAATGATGTCTCTGAAATCGTACAAGACCTTCTGGGAACGGAGTCATGGTCCCTCAAAAATTGAGCTAAGGAAACATGGTGGACGAGTTGTCCGAGGCTTGTAACTTCCGTCTTTTGCAGCCGATCTATGCGAGCTGACCTGAGTAGAGAAAGAAGTCGAAAATGAAGGGAAGAACGGGGCTAATGATTAGAAAATCATCGCTCATCTCACGATCTCGAGTATTCATTTGTTCACGTCGGTGGGCGTGGGTTGCGCTTTTGGGGCTTGCCTTGCGCTCAAAGTGGCAACTTCGAGCTCTTTTGGAGCCTTTCCTGGCTCGTTTTCATGCGTTCTTTCAGCGTTAACGTTACAGAGTGTCCCTCCGCTAACCATTCCTAGTGGAATTTCAAACACTTTTTTCATCGTGAACACTGCCTTTAATCTAATTGGAGATCATAGAGGAGTGTTTTTCAGGCAGGATATGGTGTGTATTGGGGCCGAAATCATGAGGATAACTCATGTGGTCCTGTTTCTGGCGCACCCACGAATAATAGAGGCGAGTTACGCGCTGTTGATGTGGCGTTGAAGCAGGTATACTCCTTTCATTGGTGTTAAAAAGACCTTGTTTCATATGGGAGGTCGCGCCGCGGCACAGCGATTGTCGCTACGCGACCGTTTGCGTTGAGCTGTTGTATTGCAGGACGTCCTAAACATTTTTCCAGGCTATCCAAAAGGATATGCCCGCGGTTGTTGTGCGAACTGATTCTCAACTACTCATCAAGTCCATGGATAGCTATATGGATAAATGGAAAAGGTATCGTTCTGAAACGAGATGGCAAGCGAAGACTCAAAGAAGCAGCGCTCCTTCTGCGTCTCTGACATTTTTGGGCTACGGTAAGACGTCGAGTACGCAAATCACGCAGCATGTCATACCATAATCCAAAAACAGAATTCAACGAGTGTTTCACGTTCTGACGTTCTAAAGCACTTCAACTGTCTCGTAAAGAAGAGTATTTGCATCGAGAGTGAGTATCACGAGCATTTCGAGCGAAATGAACGCAAAAGAATAATGAAGTATGTGAAAAAAGAATTGCGAGAGGGAAAACTCGTTGAAGCTTTTTTCCGGGTTACGGTAAGACATGCTGCGTGATATGCGCACTCGACATCTCACCGTTACCCAAAAATGTCAGAGACGCAGAGGGAGCGCTGCTTCTTTGGACTCTTCGCTTGCCATCTCGTGTGGGACAGGGTTTAACAGGTTTTTTTGTCCAAGCGTCTTGTGAAAAAAATCAAGGACTGCCATGAAAAACATTGGTCCTACGTTTCATTTTCAGCAACTCGTGGGAAACGTCGTTCGGCAAAGACGTTCTCAACCAGGATTTGTTGCGGTCTATTGATCAAAGCGCAAGTCAAATTAATGTGAGTAATTCTATTTTCTGTACGCCCGCGGTAACCAATTTGGCGCGTGCGGTGTCGTCGCGGCAATTGCTGACCTAGAGCGAGGGAGGGACCAGCCAGCAGCTGTTGCTCAGCGACTGTCATCTCGTCACCATATTTGGTCACTAGACCTGTTAGGCCGGGATCATACCTCGAGCGACAAATGACAGCGCATATTAGGCATATTGATTTTTGGATCATATGGTTGGTATACTCTGCCCCAAACGAGATGGCAAGCGAATAGTCCAAAGAAGCAGCGCACCCTCTGCGTCTCTTAAATTTTTGGATTGCGGTAGGACGCCGCGTACGCAAATCACACAGCATGTCTCACTGTAATCCAAAAACAGAATTCAACGAGTTTTGACGTTCTCATTTCTTTTTTTCTCATACTTCATGATTCTTTTGCATTATTTTCGCTCAAAGTGGTCGTGATACTCGCTCTCGATGCAGCTCCTCTTCTTTACGTGGCAGTTAAAGCGTTTCAGAACGTGAGAACGCGAAAAACTCGTTGAGTTCTGTTTTTTGGATTACGGTAAGGCATGCTGCGTGATTTGCGTACGCGACGTCTGACCGTAATTCAAAAACGTCAGAGACGCAGAGAGAGAGCGCTTCTTTATTGGGCTCTTCGCTTGCCATCTCGTTTGGGGCAGAGTATACCGCCCCAACAAGCCCCAATCAAAAAATTGGAGACCCTCTATTTCTACATCTCTCTCTGTTTTAACAATCTTTTGACGGCGGTTGGAAAATAGTACATCCGGGTGTTAAATCAAAGGAATCGCTGTATTTGAACTTTTGATATTGCATAGTTTAACTCAGCTAGGTGAATTCCAAAAACTATGACAATCTGACTCGAGTAGAAGTTATTCTGCCATACTTTGTCCATCTCCAGTTCAGTGAGGCGACAAGGTTCACGCTCTGCGTCTACTTCCTACAGTCGGCACGGATCGTATTGATACTTTGGTTCCCCATTAGCGGTTGGCGCAAACCCGGTGCCTTCTTCTTCTTATCACCCACATCGGAGCTTCTTCTCGTAGGCCCGAAAAGGCAGCGACGTCACACGGCTTCTTCCACATATCACGAGCAGACAGAGAGGTTGGTTTTGTTGGGCATGAAAATAAATGAAGTGAATCATGCCCTGTACATTGACAGTCAGGACATATATCAGGGACCGAATCATCGATCCTATGTACGTAGGCCTTCAAATACGAAGAATGACCGCATCGTAGGCCCGCCAAAGTCGCGCGAGAGCGTCTGGGCAGGTTCTTCTCACTTTCATCGACCTTGGGCGGCACGTCACTAAGGATGGTGTTAGGAGGAGTACAGGACAAGTATTCGGATACAAATCTGGTGTGCTCCGTTTGCTGCAGTCTCTTTCGTGTGAGTTCAGAGGTAGCCTACTTTTGACGATCATTGGTAGAGATAGCATATCCCGGTGCCTATATGTTATAGCATACGTGCACTGAGTTCGCGCTAATGATCAATAAGGAATCAGAAGTATCAGTGCGATCCGTGCCGAGTGTAAGTGTTAGGCCCTGTTCAAACCTTGCTCGCAGTGATACGATGTATAGTGAGGTACACCAAGAGTGTCTCATTCACTTATCAATGAGAAGCGGTCGGCTGGGGATCAGTGTGCATGAATCCCATACCAGCACGCTCGATACCGATTGAGCGAGAGCGGTTGTGCTGCAACGAGTTTCATGTTCATTGATCTCCAATCGACCGCTTCTCATTGAGAAGTGAATGAGACACTCTTGGTGGACTCCACTGTACAGTTAGGTTCGTGGCTTACCTTCTCAAGAAAAAAATTATAATCTCACCGGCGGCTGGCGGTATGGTAAGCTGATCAACTGCGCTTTTTTCTCGGCCTAAGTCAATTAGCGGGCCGCCGCGCGCAACCGTCTTCGCCAGCCGCGGATGAGATTTGAATGTTTTTTGAGGGGGCAAGCCATGGATTTAACTACACAATAAAAATATTTCTGGTGAACTTTTTTTGGACTTGAGTCTCATATTCCAGGTGAAATTTGAATACGTGCCTGGTCACAGCGGTGAGGCTGGAAACGAAGCTGCTGATGAACTGGCTCGTCGTGGTGCTCAGTTGTACAAGAGGAAATGATATATTGAGATTTTATAGGAAATAAAGTGTTTGCATCAGCACTCTGTTCTTGCTTACATATCTATGTCTGATCGTAGATTTGTGATATACCTCGAAGTAGTAGTAGTTGGTCGCTGAGCGATTCTTTTGGCATAATTGTAGCTCAGGGATAGTCGAACACGTGCAGCGTGACGTATACCCTGTCCCAAACGAGATGGCAAGCGAAGAGTTCGAAGAGACAGCGCTCCCTCTGCGTCTCTGACATTTTTGGATTACGGTAAAACGTCGCGTTCGCAAATCACGCAGCATGTCTTACCGTGATCCAAAAATAGAATTCAACGAGTTTCTAATGTCTTGAAACGCTTTAATTGCCACGTGAAGAAGAGTATCTGCATCGAGAGTGAGTATCACGAGATTTTGAGCGAAAATAACGCAAAATAATGGTGAAGTTTGAAAAAAAATAAATGGGAACAGGAAAAACTCGTTGAATTCTGTTTTTAGATTACGGTGTTCTCCTGTCTTGAACACTACCAATGGAGTTGCAGTTGGTGATGCGACGCTGCCAATATGGAAGGATTACTTCAGTTCACTACTGAATCGTCCAGCGCCATCAGTACCTGAGCTCCCGCATGTTCAAAGAGTACATTACGATGTCAGTGAGGAACCGCCGACTGAGTCTGAAGTTTTGAATTGTGTCCGGAAAATGAAGAATGGAAAGGCAGGTGGAGATGACAACATCACTGCTGAAATGCTGAAAGCTCTTCCTCCGTCTGGGATTCGTGAAATGACCAACACCATCCGTGCCATATGGATGAGCGAAAGGATACCCGATTCGTGGAGACATGCGATCATCGTACCTCTTCACAAGAAGCTATCCGTCACGGATCCTAAGAACTACAGAGGAATCTCTCTACTTCGTGTCATGTACAAGGTTTTAGAACGTATCATTCTCGAGCGACTTATCAAACATCGTGAAGGAACGACCAGAGATGAGCAAGCCGGTTTTCGACCTGGAAGATCGACCATCGACCAAGTGTTCGTCGTGAGAAGAGTAATTGAATCGTGGCAGCGGTTTTCGAAGCCATTACAGCTTGCTTTTTTTGGACTTTGAAGCCGCGTTCGACTCTCCTCATCGTGATCGATTGCTCAATGCTCTGCGAGCAGATGGAGTCCCGGAAAAGTATGTTCGGTTAATCGAGGACATGAACAAAGGAACAACAGCAGCAGTTCGTACACCTGTCGGATTTACGTCAGCTTTCGAGGTGAAAACAGGAGTAAGGCGAAGGAGCCGTTGCAGGACCTGTTCTTTCAACTTCGCCGTTGATGACATCATGCGTAGAGTTGCAGAACAGTTTCCTGCGGATGTGATCCTAACACCATCAGGACGCTCCCTTGTCGACCTGGAGTACGCCGACGACATTGTGTTATTCGCTGAAAACAACGCAAAACTGCCAAGGATTGTGAACCTCGTTTCGAAGTATGCCGCAGCCTATGGACTTCGTCTTCGTCCCGACAAATGCAAGCAGATGTGGGTCTCTCAGAGGCCTTCAACTGGAGTTTGTGTGGACGGACAACGTATCGAACTGGTGGACGATTTCTGTTATTTGGGCTGTTTGCTGAAGAACGATGGTAGTTATGCAGCGGATATTCGACAACGATGTGCGAAAGCTACGTCTGCATTCAATTCTCTAACCAAGTGTTTGTGGTCTACCACCATCGCGAAGGAAGTCAAGTTGCGCGTCTACCTATCCGCTATTCGCCCTATCATGATGTACGGATCGGAGACGTGGGCAGCACCGAAAACGCAGATGGAAAGGTTGGATTGCACGGAGAGGAAGCTTTTTAGGCGTTTGCTTGGATATTTCTGGCCGCGTGTATGCCATAACGAAGACCTTTACAAGGAAATCGACGCAGTACATCAACGCTTGACACGAGGAGGTGCCAGCATCTCCTAACGCCATCTCAAGCAGCAATGGAAAGTCGACTTCAACTGCTCGGGCATATACTAAGAAGAACGCCGGATCGTCTCGTACAACACGCTTTAAAATGCTTCCAAATCCTGTCTGGAAACGGCCACCTGGGCGTAGGCGAAAGTTCTGGACGGATGTGGTTAAAGAGGATTTAAAGTCACTCGGCATCGAAAGACAGTTCAGGCGCGATGTTTCGTTTCGCAGGAAATGGAATAGTGACAGCTGGATGGAATGTGTTCAAATTGTGGCTGAAGACCGTGAAAAATGGACACGGCTGACTACTAGGACGGCACACCTCGGTGAAGATGCGGAATGACCGCGTCAGGCGAAAGCCAACCGATTAAGTCAAGTAAGTCAGATTACGGTAAGACATGATGCGGGATTTGCGCACGCGACGTACTACCGTAATCCAAAAATGTCAGAGACGCAGAGGGAGCGCTGCTTTTTTGGACTCTTCGCTTGCCATCTCGTTTGGGACAGGGTATAGCTGCAAGGCCATTGACTCTTCCAATCCTGCATACGGTTGACTGACTGTTCAGGCAAAACGTTATGAAAGCTCCACTTGTTTTGCTACGAAATTTTATTAGAAAGTATTCAGGTGGTGTGAGTTCGTCCCCTGAGGCGTGGTCAGTCCATTTACGTAGTTAGCATCAAATTTGATGTTTTCTTCCTATAAACTCCCTTTATTGCAGTGATGCAGCTCTCTCATGGCTCATTGACGCCGCGTCCACTAGCAAGATTTCCCCAAAGGACCTTAAAGTTTACGAGCAGGAGAGGCCATGGGCAATGTGAGTTTCTTCTGCTCAGTGGCTTCTGAGGTATTGCCCCTTGAAGAGTAGCATTATGTTGCACTTCAGGGCTGCTTCACTGGTAGTCCATGGTGAGACCGAAAAATCGGACAGGAAGGCGACCTGCCTGATTCGATGGGTGGAGAATCCGGAGAGGTTTGTTTGCCTCTTGTAGTATGGTGTGCTCCATTGGAAGAATTGACCGCACGCGTGCATGGGGTGCATTTGGGGGCGTCGGGGTCAATTGCAAATATTGATCCACCAGGGTTCGTCATTGTATCCTGCCGCGTCATCAATAACAAGTCAAACAAATGCCAATCGGAAGCAACAAGTCGGTTGTTACCACGAAGAAATGAACTGGCCGCACCTTTATCGCGTGATGCGCGCGAAGGAATAATGCGTTCTTACCGCGAAGATGGTCTTTTCTCGCGGGCGTAAAAGAGACTTCTTGGCGAGCTCAAAGCTCATCAGAGTGTAAGACGCGTCACCGGAGGAGTGTCTGCAATGCCGCGCGAGAAGGTGTAGGTCGCACATTCGGGGTGGTGTACGCGTGAAGAGGTAAGCCACACTGCGTGGTCCGCGCGAAATGTTGTGCGGAACCACCCAGTTAGCGTGAAAAGTTGCGTGCCACCTCGCAAGTAGACTAACTAGGTGGTGGACGTGAAAGCGTGCATAAAAGTTGGCGGAGCCAGAAAAAAAACCTGCATATGTGTGGAAAGAAAGAGTGAATCGGGGAAAAATAGCTGCGTGATGCGCTTGAAATGGCAAGTGGAACTGTGTGGCCTCTATGAAAGAGTAAACGGCATTGTGTTGTGGGCGTGAAAAACAATGGGCCGATCGCAATGCGCTAGTAAGAATTATACCGTGCGGTTCCAGACAGAGCGGGCCGCACCGTTTGGCTTGCCTGAAGGGTTAATTCACACCGTAAGGAACTTACTGCTCGTCCGGCGCGTAGGAGCGTGAAACAGTGGCCGCATCGCATGTCTGACATGAATGAGAAAAACCGCACCGCGAAAATAGTGGCTACATGGTGTACGTGAAACTTGTGGAAGAGTTGGTTGCTCTCATGTTGGTTGTTGAAGATTTGTCCCTCTTGTTAGTCGAACAGCGGAGCGCGCGTAAAGGAGTCAGCTGCCCCGCGAAGCGCGGAATATAAGCGAACAGCGAAACGCGCGTAAAGGAGTCTGCTGCGCAGCGGAAGTCGCGTAAAGGATTCAGCTGCGCCGCGTAGCGCGCAATATAAGCGAACAGCGGAACGCGCGTAAAGGAGCCTGCTGCTCCGCACAGCGCGCAATATAAGCGAACAGCGGATTGCGGGTGAAGGAGTCAACTGCGCCGCGGAAGTCGCGTAAAGAATCAAGCTGCGCCGCGTAGCGCGCAATATAAGCGAACAGCGGATTGCACGTGAAGGAATCAGCTGCGCCGCGTAGCGCACAATATAATAGAGCAACGGAACGCGTGTAAAGGAGTTATCTGCAACGCATAGCCCGCATCAATGACTTGATGGCCTAGGGTGGTGGTCTTCGTGTTTTGAAACTCGAAAAACTATCGAAAAACGGGAGATAAGCGAAGGTTTGGAGAGAACTATACATTTGTATTTGCAGGAATATGAACGTTTCTCTCCAACCTTACGACAACATCTATACAGTGCAAGTAAAGGCGGTTTACTATGCCATTGTCAATGTAGGTTGGGTCAAGAAAAAGTTAGGTCTCAAATGTTTCAGGTTTATGAAATTTGATTGCACAGGCAATGTTCCATCGCGCAACTCACGTTATGATATATTCACCTAATGAGGTGGTTGTGAAAACCGGAAGTGGTATATTCACGCCTAAAAAGGAAGTCGAGATGTTTGAAGGCATCAGACGGAGAACAGCCAAAGCCGCTAATGCATTCGAAACGGCAGTGAGTTTCTCGTTCCTAGCTAAGACCATTGCTGTCCGAATCGCGATTGAGCCTAATTTTAAATTTTTATTTGAACTACTTTCCTAATTTTCAAGGTGAAGCTCCGGCTGCTAGACCACGAGGCTTTGAAGCAGGCACAACAAAAGATGAAGAATAACAAAAAAGCTCCAATGTGCTACTCGGAAGATGAATTTAGAAAACGATTCAGGAACGAAATAGCTCGGATGTGATCAGATGAAGTCGAAGGATGACAGCTTCGTCTTAAAGTTGAATAATAGTGCGTGTCGAGTGTGGAGCATGAAGTTGGCCCACATTGATATGGAGTGCCTCGACAACGTCTGTCATGTCTTACAGTTTTAGCTGGGCGACGCGTTCTGCGGCACGTCGACATGTCGCTGTGGAGAAAGTCGGCTGTCCGGCACATGACGGCGTACCAAAGCACGCACCGTTTACCGGCTTGCTGCAGCAGGTAGTTAGGGATTGACTCCATAGTAAGGGAAGTGGTGCAACTTAGCATTAGAGTTCACAATCTGACAACTCATATTCAAGAATGACTTTACCGTGTTGCAATTCTCATTTATGCTCGCTAGGGAAGTATACAAAGCGTATTTCGGATCTGCAGAAATGAATTGTATTGCTAGTATCTCTCAAATCAAATCAAGGATTTGAAATCACTCGTCATTGAAAGGCAATTCGGGCGCGATGTTTTACTTCACAGGAAGTGGAATAGTAATCAATGGATGGATTGTGTTCAAATTGTGGCTGAGGACCGTGACAAATGGACACGGCTGACTACTAGGACGGCACACCTCGGTGAAGATGCGGAATGACCGCGTCAGGCGAAAGCCAACCGATTCAAGTAAGTAAGTCAAGTATCTCTCAGGTATCTATAGTAAAATTGCGCAGTACTCCGTTCCGAGCTGCTGGTTCCGAGAAGCTATAAGCCCAAAACGGTGGTTTTTTTGGGCTTTTTGTACCTTCCAAAACGCGCATTAGTCTTCGGGGAATCCGGAATTGGACCTCATAATTGTGTCCAGCGCCCAAAATTGCCCACCTGAGCAAAGTTTGGATGAAAGCACATTTTCCGCACTTTGTGCGGACTGAAAGCGCTTTGGAATTCACGGATTTTCAGTTGTGCGGGTACTTATATCAATTGGGGGTTCTGAAAGCGTACGGTTTTTCAGTTGTGCGGGTACTTACATCAATTGGGGGTTCTGAAAGCGCTTCAGAAAGATGTACCAGATTTGACCTAAAGTTCTCACTGCAGTTTTTTTTTTCGAGGCGCTGTTCACGAATCTGAAGTTTATTTGCCGATTTTCCAGTTTTCGGCTGGGTTCGCTCAAAATATTTCAGCGGAGGATAATTTCGAGAGCAACTTTCGAAAATTCTGGATTTTTTCTATGACTGTGTCTCAAAATCATTCTCTGAAAACATTTTGATGTGCTCAACACGAATCGGAGGTCGGTTGCCGATTTTCTACAGATTACGGAGGGTATACGGTAGTCTGGTCGAAGTCTCAAATTTGACTCAAAATTTGTAAGCGGGGGTCATTCGGGTGGGTGAATACGAGTTCGATGTCCATTTGCCGATTTTCGAACTATTAAGGTAGGTTTTGGACCTCAAATGGCATATTACCTAGCGTAACTTGCGATAAACCTCAGAATTTCGACTAAAAGATCCCAGATTCGTTTTCAGCATCCTAGATTACCCCTTAATACAAGTTTTGAGCGAAATCTGAATTTTCTCCAGAACACCAAATGATTTCTGATGGATACCCTTACCTTTTCGCGAAATCTTCAGAACGCTCATACCTTTTTGGAACCAGCTGTTCGTTGCGGATTACTGCAAAGTTTTACTACAGAGGCTCAAGAGATACTGACAATATGATTTGTTTCAGCAGATCCGACATAGTGTTTGTATACATCCTTTGTCAGTGTACTCGAACTCCTCAATGTGAACTAATGCCTTTTGTTTGTAAATATGCTTTCCTGCTCTTTTTTTGTGGTGGCAGCGTTCACGCTGGGAACGATTTCCTGACTCTAGGCAGATAACTAAGGCGCTATTGATGCTCCTCAACGTTAGCGCGTCATGCGCGGGCGTGGCGTTGGAGCATGAGTATTTTCTTCACGCGCGGGCGGTGTGTCAGGGCATTCATACTCCAGCGCCTCGCCCGCGCGTCTCGCAAGTGACGAGCTTACTCTGAGGAATACGATCAGCGCCTAAATTTTAAGGCCGTGTGGTGAATGAATGTTTGAGCAGAAGCCAGAGTTTGCCGTGAACGCTGTTTTTATTTCTCCTAATAATTTGGTGTTGCGATGTATTCCTGTGATCGAAATATTATTTCAAAATTTAAAGACTTTTTGGTTCGAAGGACATGGCGTAATGCTCGCCTACTATTTAATACCTGCATGTAACATGTTTTCCTCACGAAATTCTATAGGCATGCAATATGCTACTTTCGACGGATGCTGACCTGCACATCGGTACTACGGCGTAGGCTGTCCGCCGTTTCGTTTGACTTGGCTCGTTTCTACTGTAAGCCGTCTACTTCTAAAGCGAAAGATGGGTGAGTCACTCTAAATGGTGGGGTTACTTTATGAGGTTGTCGGGAAAGTTTAATTCGAAGCAAAAAATTGAACGACTACCACGCTGTTGACCTAAATAAGGGGATTCCTGATTTTCATCGCTGACATGTGACTAGCTAAAGCTGCGTGTAAGGCCCCCGTAATTGCCGGCCGATCGGTGGTAGCAATCCCGAACGATAGCCATCTACGTCCTGTGTATCTGATGTAAAAAATTCACCGTTGTGGCCGAACTGACTACGCCTGTGCCGTCCGTGACCTTAGCGGTCAATACGTATGTAATTCGTTACTCATTCAGGTGGAAAAATGCCTCCAACGTGGCCGGAATGAGGGGGTCGCAGTGCGCTGGAGTACGCCTGCATAACCGATTGGAATGCAGCTGACACACTAGGGGCGGAGGGTGCAGGATGACATGGGACGGGAGGGGACGGCTCAGTCTGGCCTTCGACAGACTATGGCGTGGGCCTAAAGGCAACGATGCTCGGCGTTTCTGTTCAACAATGTATCCATCGTAGGCTCGAACTACCTAGCGTAACCTACCGAACCGACAAACGATTCCCTTCTGCTAGATTAGAGGGAGCGGCAGATGGAAAAAACTGTGTTGTCTCCTACGTGAGAGAATCGATGCATGAAAACTTCCGTGGTCTCATAGGTAAACATACTAATGGTTGCAACCGCAATCATGAAGTTAACACTTAAGAGACCGCCTGCTCCACGGCGAATTTCCAGAGCGGACCGGTGCGCTCCACGGCTAATCGTTTCCGTGGGTGCGCAGTGTGGACACGCGGTCCGCTGGGAACCATTTTGATCGGAGCAGGCTTTCTTACTTAGACAACCAATATTCCTTTTCCACCCCACCTGAGAGTATGTCGCTCCACAGAAATCTGAAGTGAGGCCATGGTGAAGCAATGATCCACCGCTTTTTCGCGGACCTGCTTTTTTATTTTGGAAGTTATTTCAGCTTCACATGCACAAGGCTGGTAACGAAATAAGCGTTGGTTGTCGACTTCTAGAATTTTCTTCAGGTTACAGCGAGTGGTTGGGATCGAGGATGAGCGGAGTTCCGCGTTTCGCGTTCCGAAATCCGCAGTTTCGCGCAATTTTGGCATTATGCATTCCGAAAACCGCAGAAAACGCCGCGGAATGCGAAAATATCGGTAATCTGGAACGTAAGAAAGCACTAGATGGTATCTGAATTTCCCCGCGTTTCGCGTTCCGAAATCTCATTTCCGCGCGTTTTCAGGCGTTTCGCGCCCGATTTCCGAAACCCGAGAAAATTTTTTTTGTTCCGAAACCCGAAGACCGATTTCCGAGATTTCCTATTTTTTCCCGCTCATCCCTGTAAGGATTGAGCCGTGCTAGGCGGACCCAGAGTATTGAAAATTTGAAAAAAATAAACAAGCGTCTCCTTTGTAATGCCCTAATAAACTTCATATAGAAATTTTGAGGGACTCAAACACTTTGATCTACCAAGTTGTCTGATGCGACCAACAAAAATTTTATCAGAATTTCAAAATGGGGATCAGGTTCATGATCAGCACCCCATCCCCCAATGACCACGTGAGCGAAGTCGCACCAAAACCTGAATCGTTAACAAACGGATAACGAACGACAGACGCCAGCGAAGCTTTAGAAAACTGTGAAATATACACCACTTCATTGTTCAGCGCCTCCAAATATACCCCGTAGTTAAATTTCAATAAAATCTTACCAAGTTACCTTCCACTCGAAATTTAGCGAAATTTTAAACAAAGTTGACCGATGGCTATACCGCATTCGAAAGAAATTTCATTGGAAATTGAAAAGTAAAAACCAGAACTTTGTGCAGCAACTCGAATAACCCTTGAGGTCAAGGCAGGAAAATTTGAAATGATGACCTACTACAGTTATCTTAAATTGGTGGCACTACTATTTCGACAATCAACTATAGAACATCAGTTCCGTGCTAAGCATCATTGATAACCCTTCTTAGCCGACTTTGGAACGATTTCTTGCCGGCCAAAGAAGCTCGAAAAATCGAAAACCGTCATTTTCGGAATGCTTGTAAAATTACTAGGAACACTCAAAATGCTTGACCGCTGTGAGTGTAAATAGGTTACATTATAAAGAACCTATCCGTAATCAAGAAAGACTCCATGCCATAGAAATGTAAAAAATATTAAAAGTTTTATGGCGTGGGTGCGCAGTGTGGACACGCGGTCCGAGGGGCAAAACAGCCGTGGGTGCGCAGTGTGGACACGAGGTCTCTTAAGTGTTAAGAAGTCGTAGGTGGAACTTGCTGACCTGAATCAGATGCATTTGCAGCTCTCGCAATGGTGAGGACCTAGAACTATTCAATAATCCTGTGCTCAGGCTCCTGGATGCATCTTCTGTCATCGATGCTTTTTGATAGTTTCCAGCGACCGAGTTTGATCAACTGGGTCGCCTATCGATTCCTTCCTACGAGAAGCGAATTTTCGACGATTGGAAGGTGAATGATCGATGGTATGAAGAGCTGGGAGGCACGCTACTTACGGGGTTGGCTCTTTGTTATGAGGCGTATTGCGATTCCGGTCAGATTGCGGACCGACGTGAATTTATTGGTCGGATCGCTGGCAGAGCTATAACCGGCGGTTCAATCGCGGAAATAGATCTGCTAACGTTTGGCACGTCCGCCTATCTGTTAAATATACGACGCACGATCCATTGTATCTCAGGCATACTACCGGTAAAGTTGCTTGAGTCTGAGGAACCATTGAACTCCCCTCCGGTGCGCTAGTATCGGAGATCAGCCCGACAATACCTCCATGCCGCTCTGATGCGGGGACGATGGAGGTCGGATTGCGGAGTGGGTGCCGTTCTGCCCGTCATCCGTCCGCGATCCGACCTGTGTTTCTGTTTGAGTAGCGCGGGAGACCTCCGTGTTCCTTCTTTTGGGGGGGGAAGCGGTTGATTTCTCCGAGTCGAAACCTTTTCAGCTGCGGTAGACCTCCGTGTTCCTTCTTTTGGGGAGAAAGGGTCGAGTTCTCCGGGTCGAAACCCTCTCAGCTACGGTAGATACTAGGCTTTGGGCATGTCTCCAGGTGGAGTTCAGTTAAAGAAACCAATGGGGTCCCCATTGTAGAGTCAGTCGTGGCTCGTATCAAGACATGGTGAGGACACATCTAGTGAGATGCATGTGACAAAATAGTCGTCCGCTGCTACTAATACTGTTTTTAAGGGAGGTAGAGGAGGTGTGCACTACCGGATATGCCTTCAAATCTCCTTCCGGGCGTGTTGGAAAATATGGTGTTTTCTGGGGTCAAAGCGATCCACGTAATGTCATTCGTGAAGCGCCTGGTGTAACTAATGTTGCTGCAATGCTGATGGCGCTAATAGATGCTGTTCGAACGGTAAGTAATGTTTTTGAAAATGTGCCAGCTTCGGGCTCGAACAGCGCTAGCGAAAGTCTTGATATTCAGGCACAAAAGAACGACAACTTGGAGAAGCTGATCGTTTATACCGATTTCAACTGTCCCACGGGGTTCCGTTCGAGGCTGAAGTCGTACGCGATGAGAAATTTCTACAGTTTCAACGGACCAAAGATGAAAAACGCCGAACTGTTGAAGGAGCTGTATGAGGCGACGAAGGATCTGAACGTACGCTGTTGAAATTTTGTCTTGTTTCAGTTTTGTCTTTGCGTACTGCAGTATTCGTCATGAGGTGCGACTGGCCTACTGAGACGAAAGGTCTACACCGACGAATCGGCCTTGATAGTAGCGCATTTGCTATTCTCTCTGTGACACTCGCTGCCGTCCAACGGAGCTACAGGTTCAAAGCGCGTTGTTACGGAAGCTCCTTACGGGAACGACGCGGCTCAGACTGTAGTTCGTCGCAGGGCCGCCGCTTACGACGAGCGACAGCGGGATATAGCGCCCTTTCTGGATAAGGAAACCTTCAGCGACGTTGCGACGTACGCGCGCCAATCGTTCCTGTGTTAGACGCCGCCGTTGAGCAGGTGCTGGTTCAGTCAAGAGCCTGTCAGGCTATAGTTATCCTCTGTTTCGGAGAGAGATTTATTTCCTTTCATAGCGTGCGTCTCCGCTAGTGTGCCGTGTCTCCTTCTTCCCCACATCTTCTCGCTGTCTCTTCCTTCGCTCCGCACATTCGCGCGAAGGAACACAGTAAATATGGCTCGGAGACGGAGGATTTACTATGTGGCATGCCTACCACGATCATAGAACACATCAGTGTATGCACCATTCCTTGAGCCACAATCGACAGATCGAGCTCGTGGAACAGGTGTCAGACCCATGACATTAGGGGTATGACATACTTTGTCGCTGTCAAAAGCGGCAGGCATGCTATTAACCACAAATCGCAGCTGGACCAGCGTCGGAGCTACTTCTAGCTCTCCTGCGGTCGAATGTAGGTGGTGTAAGCTAGAAGGAGGAGACTCTACTTCTAACTTACACCACCCACATTCGACCGCTAGTTGAGTCGGGAACCTCCGTTTTCAATCCGTCTCAGAACAAAGATGAAGAGCTTCTGGAGAAAATACAAAATAATTTCTTTCGGAAGATCTTTATTAGGACTGGAATGACGACTTACTCTACAACGCCTAGTGCGCAGAGGAGGAGTGCGTGTCTTGGCATTCCTTCATCAGAAACCCGACGGGCAATGTTCGACGTATGCATGGTGCACAAGATTCTCAATGGAGAAATTAAAGTAAAAGTGAACAGCTTTTCCACCTGGCTTCCATTGATCACGCGTAGCGGGAGAAATAAGACAACCTTTCACAGGGCCAAAACCTCCTTGCTATCTAGATTCTTTACAAACCGCGCAGGCTCGATATACTTGAAGCTCACGAAATGCGAGACATCGCCGCGTACACTCAAACGTTTTAAACGCAAATTCGCCGCCAAGTTATTGAAGCCCTAGTATGCCGTATACATTTCCTCCTTTCCCATTCATGTCTCAGAAAACATCATGTGTATGTGACGCCTGCCTTAAGTGAAGTAATAAACAAAACAAACCAAAACAAATACTCCATTTGCCGTCATAGGAACAGTCGCTCCGCGTCCGTCGCAGTGACGTGTCGCGGAGGACTGACATACTGCAAATGTGGTGGAGCCTGCCGTTGCCACTGTTGCTGTCGCGATGCAGCACAAAGTTTTAAAGGCAGGGGTTCCGCGACAGGCGCTTTGTGCACATCGACAGCGGCAGTGTGTCCTTATGAAGAGGCGCTCCGTGTCGCGGTATATACCAAGATCAGTGCAACGGTGGTGACCCTGCATGAAGCAGTAGTCGTGTGCCTACTGCAGCGACCCGTTGCTGAGAACTGACATGGGCTATATACGAATGAGCTTATCCTATCCTGTCGTCGCTCGCCACGTTGCGTAGCTGAGTTCTACGGGTGCAAGCAAGTACGCTGATTCAAAGCATAAATCATACGCTTTAGGTTTATGCGGATCCACAGGAACGACGCGCTATGTGCAGCAACCGCAGTGCACCACAATGGCGAGTGCCAAATCGTCTTCGAAATGTAGTGTATCCTCTGTTAAACGTCGTAATTCTCACGACTCATAGCGCGAGCGGCGCGCGCGATTCTGCTCCTTCCGTCTGTCACGCGCTCTCTCACTGAGAAAACCTTGAGAATTTCGCGGTTTTGTACCTTTATGCAAGTGTGCAACATTGATATTACAATTGCTGGCAAAAAGTAAGAAGTTCAGGTTGACTTCAGACATCGACCAGCCGTTGTTGACAAGAAGCCGAACTATGTAATAGCGAATATTCTACAGGGAGAGACTTTTAGTTCTCAAATAGATGCATCACACTCCCCAGCGTCTATTTGTAGGTCTTGCTTGTCTCTTGTGAACTTGGCTTGTTATCATATGTGAACGGTTTTTTTCATCATCTGCTGAATGCAAACTAGGCGATGAATTGGAGTCAGATGGTCAGCAACCAACAACTTCATCGGTCGACTGGCCTCGTGTGTACACGACTGCTATGCTAAAAACATCAAAAGGCGGTGAATACATCCTGTTCACTTATTTCTCAGTTGGAGTCTCTATGTCGTGAAATGTGGATAAAGAGATAGCTTAGTCTGATAATGAAGCATTAGTAAGGCGCTATTCATACTACTCAACGTCAGCGCATGACGCGTGGCCGTGGCGTAAGAGTACGAATACTTTCCACGCGGGTCCGGCGCCTGCGGATATTATGAATACTTCACCGGCGACGCTAGGGCGGAGCGGAAAAGTGGGCCGTAACTTTTCCAATCAAGCGAATTCTGTACATGCGGTCATCATCGCGATAGCAGAGGATTGCAATGGGATTGATTATCACGGAACGGAATGAAATTGATGATGAACTAATAATGAAAATAATCAAAAAGCCGCCACGTCTGCCGCCGCTATGGCGGAGCGGGTGTCAAGCCATTCATACTCCAACGGGACGACCGCGCGTCATGCGCTTGCGTTGAGAAGTATGAATAGCGCCTAAGACTGTTGCAGCGATGACTCAGAGGTCTTAGGCGCTACTCATACTCTTCAAAGCAAGCGCGTCATCCGCGTAAAGCGCGGGCGTGGCGTTGGAGTATCAATGGATTGACGCCACGCCCGAGAGTGACGCCCGCTCCGCCTTGGCGATGACGCCCACAACCACTTTTTGATAATTTTCTCTCTTGATCAATTAACTACTTCGTTCCGTTTCTTAGCACTGAATTCCAGTATTATCGTGTGCTACCATGGTGGTAAACGCGTGTACATAATTTGCTTGTTTGGAAAAGTTAGGATCATCTTTACTCTCCTTTCGCCGCTGGAATATCCATAGTTTTCGCAAGCGCGGCACGCGCGTAGAAAGCATTTATGCCTCAGCGCCACGCCCGTGCGTGACGCGCTGGCGTTGAGGAGTATGAATAGCGCCTTAGGCTCCTTCCATAGCTGACGAGCAGCGGCAAACGTTACGTCGCACAAACGCTTACGCACAAAGCTCAGACGCTGTCGCATGCAGGCCTCCAACGAAGTGTAAACGATGGTGTCGATAATAATAGTGACAGCCACTGCAGCTACGATGCCGCAAACACCAGCGACAAGCCGGCTGTGGAGGCGGCGTTCAGAGTTCATTCGCTGCGCGAAGGGACGTTATAATCAACTTAAGTATCCTTCAAGCATCGTCGCGTCGCCTTGTCGCTAGGTGTTCACCTGAAGGGGCGCGGTACAGTCGAAATAACGCGAATTCGCCTTCGCATGATGTCACTTTTTTCAGTGCTTTTCCATCAACGCAATCAAATTTTGCAATGAAATCAAGAAAACGGGCATATTTATGATTACTTGCATTGGAACGAACACGAAAGGTCTATTGCTATAGCTCCGGAAAAAATTGTCGTTCGTTTGCTCTAAATAGCGTACGTACGCGATTGCGCGTAGTCGCCCAGCGTTCACAACTGAATTCCTGCGCGACGCGATCGTACTGACATGAGCCAACGCGTCGCCCCGCGAAAACTCTGAATCCCATCTTAGGCAGCATCCATACGCGCGCTCCTCAATGCGGGGGGGGGTGTGAGCGCGCAAGTGCGTGTGAGCGGCTAGCAGATCGTGCGCCCTCAATAATTATCGATTTTACGTAATCGCACTCTTGCAAGGGTTGGAAGATACTTTGTATTGTGCTTTAATCCTTATATAGCCCTGTAGATTTCGGAGGAGGCAGCACGAAAGTGGAATCTGTGATCTCTTGGTCCTCAACTACGCTTGCAAAGATCTTTAGTTGAGAAATATTGCGTACATACTACCTGAAAACCGTTGTTTGTGACATATTGTGAATATTAACAGGATTCAAATCTGCTTCCTATGCCACGGTTTGGGCTGATAAAAAGGATGGTAGTGACACGATGCATCGATTGGCGATGGTACCGGTCACTATATTTCGAGCTCAGTTAGCTGCAATCGAAGAAGCTTTGAGACAGGTAGGCATTCGGCTGGCGACTGTGTAAGTTCTGCCAGTTCCCTGCAAGATTCTCCAAAGTCGTTAGCTGGCCAATATGATTCGCCATTCATGGAGACGCTTGGTCTCGCGGAAGACTAGGAATCATCCTCTAATCTGTTTCTTAGGCAGTGGACAACCGGCTGCCGCAAGTTGTGGTTGTCACGGATTCAGAAGTGTTTATGTCATTGTGGCGAAGGAGGTGGTCTTTTCTTTGCGTCTTTGCACACAGCGTATAACGATGTTTCAAAACTATTCAGATGGCTGAAACTGAGCGGATCTATAGCAGCGAACAAGTTTCTTTATGACAGAATTAGGGATCTTACACAGTGTGGTACTGAGGTGGGTTACACTTAACCCTCGATCACTGGCCTTTCATCGCTGTCATCTTTTAAAGTTCAAAGTTTAGGTGCGGTTTCGGTACGAAACACCAGCAAAGGAGCAACCGGAATGGTCCCTTGCAATTGAGAAGTGTGTAGAATCGATTGATTTACCGCTCGTGGGGAAAGATCGCTCAGAGTATGGGAATAGCCTGACTGATATATTGGCTGACGATTCGTCTTTAAAACATTCAAGGTATCGGATACATGATCAGAAGAGATTGTCGGCTTCACCGACGAAACAAGACGCCTTATTTTGTTAAAGGCAGTGTTCACGATAAGAAGCGGGCTTCGAGTTTCCATTGGAAATCGAATGCCCCGCGCTCCATTGCAGCAATAATGGTGGAAAAAACGGCTGAAAACGGGGCATAGATACCCCTGTTCGGTCCTCATACTTGTATGCGCTATGCCCGACGCGCCCACTTCCTTGTTGAGTAGTGGTCGGCTCTGAGAGAATTTTCCGTGCTAGCACCGTGATGCTCCCGCGATGGTACCGTGATCGTTCCCCCCCCCCGGTTTCGCGCGCTGAAGATTTGTAAAGCTGCGTGAAATACGGCCCAGGCAAGTGCCTTATAGCTTCGTGTTGATCTTATAAGAAACAATCACTCTGATCAAACACCAAGAGGGCCTGGTTGATAGGACGTGGTACGGTCAGGGTGGAGGATAGCAGAATCTCGCGATCGTCCCGCGATAGCTCCGGTCTCGACTCATCGCGGGTCCGTGATGTGAAGCTCAGAATGTATTGACGTATTCGCAATACGGTCTCAGTTTGAATCTTGTAGAATCTCGCGATCGTCCCGTGATATTCCTAGGCTCAATTCCTCGCGGTTCCGCGATGGAGCATCGCTACAGCATCGATGAACGAACGCGGTACGCTCTCGGTTTTAGACTGTCAGAATCTCGCGATCGTCCCGCGACAGCCCCGTGCTCGTATCTTCTCCGTCCCTACTAGAAACCGAGGGGATTCTATCCGTGAACGATCGCGGGAGATTCTCTCTGAGGGAGCGAGCATAGCACAATCAAGTTTAAGGGCCGCATAGGACTACTAACGACTCGTTTTCAGCCGTTCTTCCGCCATTATTGTTGCAGTTAATTCCGGTAGATTCGATTTCAGATGAAAACTTGGTTTGTTTGACCGTGAACACTGGATTTAATTAGCAGTCAAGTTGCTGTTAAGCCTTTATGATGGATGGTTACTTAGTGAATCACCTCGTGCCTGTTTCCAGCATTCATAGAGTGAGAATATTCAAAAGAGGCGTAGACTTCAATGGCGGTATCGTTTGGGAAGAAGAAGACGGTGGAAGAATTGAGAGCCCCAAGGAAATAGAAGGGAAAGCCCATCACGCACTTGTTGATGTGCTCGAAAAGGTAAGCTCTGTGTCTGGATGCTCTTGTGAAAATATGTGAAGGACAGCTGATGTGGTGACCGAAAACTCTGACCGACGGACTGAAATCTGCTTGGCTCGCAACTGCTCTGATTTCAATCAGGCGTTTCTCGGTCCCGAGCAGCACCGAACAGGTTTTTCGAGCCGCCTGACAATTCGGCTCGTTCTCCCAATCTCTATGCCACTGCTGCTGCTTTCCGTGTGAACTGGAGGAGATCGGAAAGCAATAGCTACGGCCCGGACAGCTACAGAAACGCATCCACAAATTGTTGGAGCATGTCGGACTGTGAGGCGGCTCGAAGCCGAGAATCGCCAGCACCAAATGCTTCCATGCATCTGACCCCGGCGTATATTTGGACCTGGCTGTCAGCGACAGGAAAGGATCGCTACACTGGGAAGGCTATAACTGTTGAGGTTATGCCCACCTAGACCTGCCGTTCGGCCAACTTCTGTATTTGACAGCTGTCCTTCATCTATTTTGACGAGCGCGTAGGACACACCTTCGAGCACATGCCTCGTTCAGAAGTCCAAACCTTCTTGGAGTGAGCTTCAGCTTCATTCAGGCGTCTTCATTGGGAATGCGCCACGTAGTTGTTCGTACGGACTCATCGCGTTTAATTATGTCAGCAGAGAATTGGCTGCCAGTCTGGTATCGCAATGGGTGGCGAAATTCCCTGCATAAACCGATTGCAGACGCGGACTCGTGGAAAAAGATTTGGCAGCTAAAGAATGTGATCAAGGTTATTTTCGCTTGAGCCATCTATGGCATGCGCCAGTTTTTCAACTGTTCTGTTTAAGGTATATTGGGAGTTCATCGATCACGCTGAGGGCAAGGACAAAGCGGAAGCGCAACTGATACCTGTCACTGAGTCTGATAAAGTTTGATGAATTCTTGATGTTTTTCTACTGAATTTCTTTGACATCTGAGATACTTTTCGAAGTTCCATGTGTCTAAAGTGTTGGTATGAGCGTGAGAGACAGTTGGAACATCATAGCTCATATGTTTCTTTTTCAACGACGGGCATCGTTTGCGCAGTTGGTCATACCTCATTTCCCGTTTTCTTGTCTTGACGTAATGTTTTCTGTAAGGAGGTGAATGAGCATGACACAAGTAAAGATCTACTTCTTGAAAAAGTCGTTCAAAAAAGAAACCTACTTCCGAGGACGTTTTTTTTTCACGATGTGGACCTCTATGTGTCATGCTCATTCACCTCATTTATAGGCAGACAAAGCGAGTTTCAAGGTGAGTTTGAGCGTGGAGGTGGTGTCGTGACATCACAGGGCTTTGTCACTTATTGAAGCGTTTTGTTGCCTTTTTCATGTTACACGCATTGCGTTTATATTCGGATTGCTTGCATCTTCAGCTTTTCGTAACATGGCTTTAAATGCTTGCTGAGCAGATTAAATGATAAACAAATGAATTATAATGAATGAATGAGTGGCTGAAGCTGTCTGGCCCCTAATCAACACTCCCAAGTGAAGCGCAAATTTTTTAAAGTGGTATTTGCCCAATGATAAATGCTGTTCAAATGGCGTTGAAGAGCTACCCTTATTGAAGCGGGGTTCGCCATAAAAACGGTCGTGCTATCGTCATGAAAAAATGTATGTGTTACACAAGTTAACACTCATGTGAGAAAAAAGGATACAAGAAAGCAACCTCAAACGGAGTAATCAAAAGTATACAAACTGTACTGTAACCAACTGGAACGACAGAATAATTCACTATTCAAAGTAGAATTCGAGCAACCCAAGAGCTTCGGAAGGATACTCGGCTGCCCTTCAGGAGCCAGTTTTACTCGTACCAAGTTGTTAAAGTTACCAACGTTGACAGGAATTATATCATTCCCACTGAGATCTTCGAACAACAGAACAACCCTATTCTTGAAAAAGCAGCGTCGACACTTCAGGTTAGACACTGTGCGGTGGGATTTTGTCGGCCCTCCTCGAGTGACCGAATCTCTCGTTCTTATGAAGTCCCCAGGCGTTGTTAGACCAAAGTTTCTGTTGAAAAGGATTTAATGGAAGAGAAACAATTCATCTTCTTCCTTATGAGACACAGGGGCTCGAGACCAAAGAGTGCGTTCCTGCCAGCAGCGGAAGACATTTTCCCATAAATAAAGCCATGCCGTCTGATCAGTGGTCGTACTCATGCAACCATGAGCGCAGGAAAGGGGCAGAATCCTCCCGTGCCCGGCGTATGGCAACCAATATTGTGCCTTCCCTGTCCAAATTTCAGTAGTGGCGACCCCTCTTCGCCACCTAATCTTTGTTTACAAGCCATTTAGTGTCGCCGTGTCACAGCAATGAAAAAAATGAATATCGTGCAGTGATAAAATAACAATGAAATAAAGACACATTCGAATGCGACTGTCTCAGCAACACTTGGAGCGTTTTAAAAAGGACAAAGTGGATTTTATGCGTCGATTCATCACTATGGATGAGACTTGGGTCTATCACCATGATCCTGAATCAAAACAAGAGGCTAAAGAGTGGTGTGAACCAGGTTGTTCGGCTTTGAAACGAGTTCGTGTCCGGAAGTCGGCCAAGAAGGTTATGGCATCAGTTTTTTGCGATGCGAAAGGAATTTCGTTTGTGGATTACTTGCAAACTGGTAAAAAAATTAATTCTGAATGTTATTGCAACCCTTTGGACCAGTTGAGAGAAAAAATTCGTGAAAAACCACCCTGTTTGCAGAAGAAAAAATCCATCAGGAGAATGCACCATGTCACAAGAGCATTTTTACAATTTCTGAAATACATGAATTAACGTCCGAGTTGTTGGAGCATCCACCGTATTCACCAGATTTGGCCCCCAGCGACTTCCATTTGTTTCCAGTACTCAGAAAAGTTATGCGTGGCAAGCGTTGTTCATCAAATCAAGAGGTCATAACGGACCTTCCGGATTCTCACTTCAGGGGTGGGATCCAAAGATTGGAGGAACGTTGGAGCAGGTGTATTGATGTCCAGGGAGATTATACTGAATAATAAAGTGTATTTTGAACCATAAAATTGTTTTTCTTATCAAACGACAAAGCTTATTGAAGAATGTGACAACCCGTGAGGTAGTCGATCAGAGAAACGGCTTCATGGGCGAATCTGGCAACCCCGTTTGGTTATTCCCTTCTGAGATGCTTCACCATTTGATTTGCTCAAAAATGGTTGCTGTTTTGTGACAGAACAACTAAAGACCATGTGGTGATATCAAATGAAAAGTCGGGGAAAACATCGAGGACAGGGTCAAGCAGCCCGTTGGAAGAAGTGCGATCATGGTTGCGACCCCCCTTCCAGCGATGCCGAAAGGAGCGACCCCCCCTCCACAATGATCACACTGATTCCGCTTTTTTGCCCCGCCCTCTTCCTTTTTCCTTAGATATGACGATTTGTTTCGATAATTATTATGATTTTGACTATTCGTCTTCTCCCCCCTTTGGGAACAGCAGAAATGGCCCAAAAATGATTTTTTCACATCGGCCCAGTTTCGATTGGAATCAACTCGGAATCACCTGAAACGGTTTTTTCACACAGTTTCAACCGGATCAGAACGGTTTTTTAGCCGCTAGCGACCTTAATGCTAGTCAAAATCGGAAATATCAGAAAAGCGAAAAAAAAAGGTTTTTCCGGACCTTCCAGTGTCTTGGGTATTGCCCTGAGGCGCCGTAACTCAGCGGTTCGGTAAACTAGACCGACATAAGAGCTGAAAAAAATCAAAGCCGCTCTTGTAGAGGGAGAAACAGAAAAATTTACCCGTTGGAATAAGTGGTGTAAAAAGGCCGTTTATTCCCAATGGCCTTTTCAGCCTTGCTTTTTGATTCTAGAAGGCGGCAGTCCGGCAGAAGGTGCGTCTCCTGAATGGTTATCGAAAACTACACTAACTGGATTTTTTTCAAAAAAATTGTTTTTCTGAGATTTTTCACCTCACCATGTGCTCCCTCCCCCCTTTGGCAACAGCAGGAATGGCCCAAAAATGATTTTTTCACATCGGCCCAGTTTCGATTGGAATCAACTCGGAATCACTTGAAACGGTTTTTCACACAGTTTCAGCCGGATTAGAACGGTTTTTTTTGCAAATTAGTCTCGAGGTGTCCAGTTTAAAAACGTTCAAAATCTCGAAAGAGACAAAAAACAAGATAAGATAATAAGAGATGAGATGTTGGCTGCAGACCGGTGCGATCCCCCCCTCGGCTCGGGATAAGTTGCGACCCCCTCCCTTGGAATAATTCCAACGTTGCTTGACCCTGATCGAGGAACACGTAAGAACGGCTAATCAAGATTTTCCGCGCATCCCCAATTAACGAGATTTTCATGACTGCTTGTTTTACCGTCTTTTAATCCGCTACCAAAGAAAAAGTGGTATCTTAAAGAATTCAGCATTATTAGAGGGCGAAATAAATTCAGCGAAGCTCCATGAGAACTAACACCCATGGTTTCGGGAGATGCGCGACGACAAGAGAAAAATTGGAGCGCAGACGGCAAGGGTCAACGGGTCATCACGGCTAGTGCGCCTGTTTCTCTGACCTAGGCTGAGACTTATGAACGGCAAACCATGGGCTAAAAGTGGATTTGCTGAGGAAATAGCATGCAGTTTTCGAAGGCAAATTTAATCGTAGCCTATGGTTTGCGTTCATGAATTTCAGCCCTAAATGGGAGGACGTAATCGTGTATCAGATGTTTAAGAGTCCACCTTAGTACATCCGATACAGCTTGTGGACTGTGTAATTCAAGCTGGTAGCCGCGTTGCTGCTTGGCGGGAAAATTGAAAGTTGTTTAGTGGTAAAACGAAGGAAAGGTGACTATAGATCGGGTGATTTCGCGCCCGATTGCTGAACACGGCTTCTTATTTTAGGAAGACGAACGATAGTTTCAAGGAGTTTGGATGTACAGTACCGCGCATATTTTCTGCAAAAACGGCGTTTCGCGGCATTTTTTGCGCGCACAAAGCGCCGCTTTGTCATAACTCGCTTCAGAGTGGTCCAAAATCAATTTTGAAGATATTTTTGGACTTCCCTTAAAGAGGGGATTCTAACGGTATATAGAAGTATGAACTTTTATGAAAATTGTCAACCTTTATTCTTGAAAAAGCGAATTTTCAGCCCAATTTTTCAATTTTTTGGATTTTCCCGTGTAAAACATGCCATGACGGATGTGTGAAATAGGAAATAGGAAGCTCTCAAATATATTCTAACTAAAATTATACATTTCATTCTGTGGGGACAATATTACACGCGCATTCAGAGCCCACAATGACTGGACCTCCATAACCCCAATTCTTCAAAAAATTATAACTTTTTAAAATAAGTTTGCTAGGGTTTATGAAGTATTCAATAAACCCCTTTCCTCACGGAGCATCCGAGCGGTTGCAAGCATTCGACTACCGCCGCGAATTTAAACAGATGATTTTGGAAAACCTCGAACTTTCAGCTGTTCGTAACCAAATTTTCATCGTTTTTAGCGTTATTACAATTGTATTCGCCTTTATGAAGTTCAAGAAAAGCGAATCGGGTGAAGTGTGGTGACTCTACTTGAATGCAAACCCTTGTAGAGCGAAAGACGCTCCTATCAATATTTTTCTGTAGCATAACAGCTTTGATAGCTGCATTTAGTGATTTACCCGTTTTTAAGCTCCCATTTTTCAGTACTCAGCCGAGTGAAGAAATCCAAACTGCTATGCCTTTTCGAACGCTGGGCTACCATCTGATTACCAAGTTCCGTCCTGCATTCTGATTAAACATAGCAGTTTCTCCGAACCTCCAAGTTTCCGACTCTGAAGTTCTCACCAGCGACCTTTGCCAAGGGCCATGTTCAGAGGACCCTCTCGCCCGTTCCAGACGTCCTCAGCTGTAGTCGTCTCACTGTCGTAGGCTCGCCTAAAGACAGTTCTGAAAATGGCCCTCGCTCCCCCACAACGCCCCTCCACAAAAGAGATACGCCCCCGCAAATACACTCCTCGCCACACATCGCACGGAAACACTTCCAAAATCGCTCACTGTAGAGCACCCAACAACTTCGTCCCTTGGAAATCGGCTAGAATACCTCTCCAACAATGCCTTATCTGAACTTCAGGTCATTCCGTGCCCATCTCGATAGTCGTCAACTTCGACTTTTCACGGCCCCCGCCCCACTGCCGCAGCTCACCCTCGCCCCGCCAGGCGATGGTGGGCCGACGGACAAAAATGGAACTCCTCCACCACCGAAATCGCATCTACATTATACTACGACACTTTTGAGCCCTCACACGGCCTTGATTCACTCAAATTTTAGTTCCCTTCAACCACCCATCACACATTTTTCGCGATTTTTCTCGTTTTTAGAGCCCCGTTTTCCAACCACCCGGCCTTCTACCCCACTCCGCCTGCCTGGGCTTACGCAATGCTTTTTCACCTTCCCATAACTTTGTTCAGTTTCCCCTTTCAAGCAAGATCTACAGAATTTTCGACCCCCAAAAGTACCAACTCCCTAATGTCTCACTAGCGACCTTCGCCAAGGGCCAGTTCAGAGGGCCCTCTCGCCCGTTCCGGACGTCCTTAGCCGCAATCGTCTATCTGCCGTAGGCTCTTCTAAAAGTACTTCTGGAAACGACCCTCACTTCCCCTCAGCGCCCCTCCACAAAAGAGATACGCTCCCCGCAAATACACTCCTCGCCACACATTGCCCATAAACACTTCCAAATCGCTCACTGCAGAGCACCCTAACATCTTCATTCCTCGGAACTGGGCCCGAATACTTTTTGAAGAACGCCTTATACGAATTTTAGGCTATTTAGCATCCATCTTGAAAGTCGCCATCTTCAATGTCGCTTACCACTTTTGTATTCCGCCTTCAAAAAGTTCTCCGTAGCGTGTAAAACATTCAAAATTTTTGGACCACATCCTTGGTGATATCTGATTATTTATAACTTTTCCATTCTCTAGCCCACCACTGTGATGCCATTTTTGATCAAACTTAACCCAGTTTTCGCAGCACCACTGTGCTCAGAATCTAGCGAAACCCTCATTTTGAAGTCCCGAATCTACATTGAAAGTGATAACTCCTCAGGGACATCAGTGCAGTTAGTAGTCATTATTGGTTCATACATAATGTTGCAATTTCAGTCGTTCAGCAATGCAAAAACTCTTGTTGTGCGCCGCCGAACACCCTTTCGCTGCTTGTTTAGAAGTCAAAAAGTGGCGACCTCCAACTCTGATGAACTCTTGGGACGATCCCCAACCCAAACTCATTCCATCCCCACCGACAGCTGGGGACGATCCCCTAAAGTGGGCGGAGTTGGTCCCTCCTAAGTTTGCTATTGGGAGGGACAGGGTTGAGTTTTGCAGGGACTTGGTTGGCCGTGGTTGGTCCCTCCTTAGTTTGCTATTGGGAGGGACCAAGGTTGAACTTTGCAGGGACTTGGTTGGCTGCGGTTGGTCCCTCATAAGTTTGCTATTGGGAGGGACCAAAGTTGAGTTTTGCAGGGACTTAGTTAGCTCTGTGAGGCCTTTCTTAGGGAGACGGCACTCAAAATGCTTGCCATACTGCTTGCCCTTCAGCTAGCTTCCTTCATCGGTACGTGTGTGCTCTGCTAAAACTGCTAAATAGACTTGGCACGCTTCTTCTTACCTTACTAGCACGAATTGCAACAGTATCAAAACGTTAATCAACACAAAATCCAACAAAAATTTACTTCCAATTTAATTCCTTTCAAAGTCAACGCGAAATCCAAAACCAAAAAACATTAAAAGTGTCAAAAACACAGTACGAATCACATAACATTCCTTTCCGAGCTACTCGCAGTCGTATTATCACTATCGTAGATGCGAAGCGGTTGTTTTTTCGAAAAAAACCGACTATGAAAATGAAGAAATCATTCTCAGAACCGCACCGCTCCTATGATAGCGATGCCCAACCCTGCTAGTAGCGGGGAAATGGAAGATAAATTGAATGAGGTCTTCTCGCAAGCTGCAAGCAACTATGATACAAGATTAACATATACAGGATTGACATTATACAAAAATAATAGTTCATAATTTCCCTCCGAGGAAACCAACGACTACGGATAGAAAATCTTCAAAAGAAAGGCGAGCGATCCTGGGCCGAATGCTGCTTTTGATGCATGTCCCACAAAATGAGACAGAGAAGGCCAAAAACTTGCTCAAAAAGAGAACATACATGAAAATGTTTACACAAGTAGCTGAGTTGATCGCAAAAAGCTTGGCTCCGGGCGAGATCGAACCAGCATATTTCCTTTCCGGGGAAGCGCCTTATCGCACTGCACCACCGAAGCCCCAGTGCCGCCCTCACTCAACTGCTCGGTAAATCTTCACCGAAGCAATACCGAGGGATAAGGGCTCTCTACACACCGAGGGAGGAGTTGTCCCGTTTTTTTCAGTTCGAAACGCCACGCTATTCAAGTGAAGTGGTCCCGAGAGGAATAAGGGGCGCAAAAGGCCAGACAGCTCCTCCCTCGGTGTGTAGAGAGCCCCTGTCCCCAATACTGAGAGAGATTGATTGAGAGCGGCGCTGAGGCTTCGGTGGTGCAGTGCGATAAGGCGCTCCCCCGGAAAGGAAATATGCCGGTTCAATCTCGCCCGGAGTCAAGCGTTTTGCGATCAACTCAGCACCTTGTGTAAACATACCATAATGTGCACTGCGACGTTGAACTGCAGTTACGGAAAAAAAACCTCCAAAAATCGTGTAATACATGGAAATAATCAAGAATATAAACCAAATTGTAAAGATTTTGGCTAAGATGAGCTTCGTCTTTGACGTACACTTATCATCACTGCGCAGTTGTAGACGGCTCAGTCGCGAGTGCTCCCCTCTTCTGAAATGTCTATTGTTACACGAAAAACAACTCTGAGTTTTGACCGAGAAATATGTCGCGTAATAGCCGCGTAATAGCTGGCAAATAACGCTTGCCGCGGAACAGCCGCCAGATAACCGCTAAATAATGCTGGCCGCGGATTAGCTGCGAAATGGCCGCGAAATGTGGTCTGCTTGGGTCTGCTGAGCCGTGCCCTATGTACTCCGGAAAGCTACGGGCGAAATCGGGTTTCTGTATCACCCATTATAACTGCTTCCCCTTACACGTCATATTTTATTTATGAACGACGGTATCGTTATCTGTAATTGTGAATAAAGGTAAGACCAGCAATAAAAGTTCGCTGCACCATTTCCCAGGAAGTAGTCGAGAAAAATAGGCCCCTGGCAGCGGCTCCTGGTGGGCTATTTCTCGGCTATTGCGCGGACAACGTGGTCTCGGCCGAGCATTGGTCGCGAAATAGCCGAGATATAGCCCACCAGGAGCAGCTGCGGAGCATGGTGAGCTATTTCGCGGACAACTTGGTCTCAGCCGTGCAGTGGCCGCGTAATAAACGAGAAATAATCGAGAAATAGCTGCAAAATAGCCGAGAAATAGCCCACCGGGAGCCGCTGCGGAGTCTGTTGGGCTATTTATCGGCTATATCTTCCAGAGAAAGAAGAAAATAAAAACAAATTAGCTCACATGCTTAGCAATGAGATGATTGTTGCTAAGGGTGAATTGGCGTGCCTCAGTTTTACAAACAAAAAGCATATACTCTAAATCTTTGGACCATACTCGTTGAAATGACTATGATTTTTTCCTTTCAAAAATCTTTCAATATATGTGTCCACCATCTGTTCGCTGAGGTTTCCACATACTTGATCACAACGCAGCAATATGTAATCAGCGACAGATTGTCATCGCCGCAAGCCCTTTCCTCAACACCAACTCTATCTCCAGATTTTCAATCTATCCGTTTTCTACGCAGCTTCTTTTTGAGATCTAACAGCTTTCTACGGCTCATTTCAGCTTCTTTCCTAACCCCTTCACTCATTGAGACATCTATCGCACCATTTCGACAGCCCATGCTGTCCTGTCAGCTCTCGCGACGTCCTGCGAACCCCTTTTAAAGCTCTGTGAGGCATATTGCACGCTCCCTTTGGAAAAACCTTCCGTCATCCTTACATTTTTAAACTTCTTTCTAGAGCCCTGAAAACGTACATGAACTCCTGACCTAGGCTTATTTACATCAGAATTATGGAATAGAACACAACTCCCTGAGTATTTTTCTACCAGTTAGACAGTGCGCTAATATTCCTCCGCCACAAAAAGTGTTTGGAAAGAGTTTCAACTAGAGCTGAGATCGACTAATGTTGAAATTGTATTAATCGAATGCTCGTCCATCCGATTTTTTGGCTTATATATATATATCCCAATAGTCGAATATCGGGGGTGTGTATACAAGTCTGTTGGTACCTGCTCGTTGGTGCCCCTGCTTCTACTGAACCCAGCAGACGTTTGAGTGTACACAGGGAACGTTCGAGCGATATAGCGTGCACAACTATATCGCGAAAGTATCCCGCACATTGCATAAAGGTGTCGCCGTCCGGCACACTAAGGCCTCTGGTCCATAACACCTTAGGATCCGTACCTAGGGAGTCATGGAGTCTTTGGCCACAAGCCACAATTTCGCCACCCTGAACTGTCGATCGCTGTCGAGTGATATCCAAAAAACTGCGCTATCCAGACTTCTGAGCTATTTCCATGCACCGTTTGCTGCTTTGCAGAAACCCGCCTCAGGATAGACCCGTCATCAGCGTCGGAGAGTACACCATCTACTGCGGTAACGCTGACGATAGGAGAGTGGGAGGCTGTGCAATAGCTGTAAGGAAGGATTTCAATGGTATGGTCAAGGAGTTCGGCTCAACGTCGTGTCGGAATGCATTCGTACGACTGCGGGATCACAGAGGATTCAATCTGTGGATAGTGAGTGCTCATGCGCCCACTGAAACCGCCGAAGACAATTCGAAGGATGCGTTTTATGAGGAACTCAATACGTTGCTGGCCAGGATACCTTGTCAACATGCTGTTGTCGTGGGGGATTGACGCAAATGCGACGATGGGACTTGATCAGGAATCGAAGTACTCGGTAAATGGTTCTACCCAGTGGAGCAAACATCGGACAATGGCTACCGCCTTGTCGACTTTGTGAACGCAGTGGTCTGATTATTGCATCGATATTCAAGAGGAATCATCGCCGCCATCAGCTTACGTGGCAGGGATCAACCCGGCTATCTCCAGAAGAGCAGCGGAAGCGGAAGATGACAACTTTGAAACTACAGCTTGACTATGTCCTGACGAGGAATATTCCAGTATCGGACATTCGAAGATCTAGAGCTGTGTGGGATGTCGCATTCGATTCGGATCACCGTCCTGTTCTGTTGAACTTCACTGCGAGGATTCATAAGAGGAAGCGAGGGGCTCAGCCTCTCCAGAGGATTGACATGACAAGTCTCAGAGATGAAGAGTGCAGAAGGAATTTCCGACAACGCGTTTCTATTCACATCGGAGTACGGACTAAGAAGAAGCTTTGCGACGCGGATTCTTTTGTCAAATGCATCCAGGACGCTTCGAAAGAGGCACTCCCGGTTGTACAGCCTAAGAAGAAGTTCGCCTACGTCTCCGAAGAAACAACATCTACCTACAACAGAGTATGTGCTCTCCGAACTGCAGGAAACTTCGTGGAGGAGAAGCGTCTGAGGAGGAAGTTGCGTCGGCAGCTTCAAAGTGACCGCGAACGAGTGGACGTGTAGAGCTAAGGAGTTCGAGAAGGCTTGGGAGGAGAAGAATCCGAGGAAAGCCTACACGTTGCTGCGACAGTATAGCGGGAAGATGAAGAGATGTTCTCCTGTCTTGAACACTACCAATGGAGTTGCAGTTGGTGATGCGACGCTGCCAATATGGAAGGATTACTTCAGTTCACTACTGAATCGTCCAGCGCCATCAGTACCTGAGCTCCCGCATGTTCAGAGAGCACATTACGATGTCAGTGAGGAACTGCCGACTGAGTCTGAAGTTTTGGATTGTGTCCGGAAAATGAAGAATGGAAGGCAGGTGGAGATGACAACATCACTGCTGAAATGCTGAAAGCTCTTCCTCCGTCTGGGATTCGTGAAATGACCAACACCATCCGTGCCATATGGATGAGCGAAAGGATACCCGATTCGTGGAGACATGCGATCATCGTACCTCTTCACAAGAAGCTATCCGTCACGGATCCTAAGAACTACAGAGGAATCTCTCTACTTCGTGTCATGTACAAGGTTTTAGAACGTATCATTCTCGAGCGACTTATCAAACATCGTGAAGGAACGACCAGAGATGAGCAAGCCGGTTTTCGACCCGGAAGATCGACCATCGACCAAGTGTTCGTCGTGAGAAGAGTAATTGAATCGTGGCAGCGGTTTTCGAAGCCATTACAGCTTGCTTTTTTGGACTTTGAAGCCGCGTTCGACTCTCCTCATCGTGATCGATTGCTCAATGCTCTGCGAGCAGATGGAGTCCCGGAAAAGTATGTTCGGTTAATCGAGGACATTAACAAAGGAACAACAGCAGCAGTTCGTACACCTGTCGGATTTACGTCAGCTTTCGAGGTGAAAACAGGAGTAAGGCAGGAGCCATTGCAGGACCTTTTCTTTTCAACTTCGCCGTTGATGACATCATGCGTAGAGTTGCAGAACAGTTTCCTGCGGATGTGATCCTAACACCATCAGGACGCTCCCTTGTCGACCTGGAGTACGCCGACGACATTGTGTTATTCGCTGAAAACAACGCAAAACTGCAAAGGATTGTGAACCTCGTTTCGAAGTATGCCGCAGCCTATGGACTTCGTCTTCGTCCCGACAAATGCAAGCAGATGTGGGTCTCTCAGAGGCCTTCAACTGGAGTTTGTGTGGACGGACAACGTATCGAAGTGGTGGACGATTTCTGTTATTTGGGCTGTTTGCTGAAGAACGATGGTAGTTATGCAGCGGATATTCGACAACGATGTGCGAAAGCTACGTCTGCATTCAATTCTCTAACCAAGTGTTTGTGGTCTACCACCATCGCGAAGGAAGTCAGGTTGCGCGTCTACCTATCGGCTATTCGCTCTATCATGATGTACGGATCGGAGACGTGGGCAGCACCGAAAACGCAGATGGAAAGGTTGGATTGCACGGAGAGGAAGCTTTTAGGCGTTTGCCCGGATATTTCTGGCCGCGTGTATGCCATAACGAAGACCTTTACAAGAAAATCGACGCAGTACATCAACGCTTGACACGAGGAGGTGCCAGCATCTCCTAACGCCATCTCAAGCAGCAATGGAAAGTCGACTTCGACTGCTCGGGCATATACTAAGAAGAACGCCGGATCGTCTCGTACAACACGCTTTAAAAATGCTTCCAAATCCTGTCTGGAAACGGCCACCTGGGCGTAGGCGAAAGTTCTGGACGGATGTGGTTAAAGAAGGATTTAAAGTCACTCGGCATCGAAAGACAGTTCAGGCGCGATGTTTCGTTTCGCAGGAAATGGAATAGTGACAGCTGGATGGAATGTGTTCAAATTGTGGCTGAAGACCGTGAAAAATGGACACGGCTGACTACTAGGACGGCACACCTCGGTGAAGATGCGGAATGACCGCGTCAGGCGAAAGCCAACCGATTAAGTCAAGTAAGTCAAGTCGAATATCTCAGAAAATCGCCGCATTCAATGCGTGTCAAATATGCATTCAACTCGAGTGACTACATCCATCAAAAGGCTCCATCGAAGGGGTACGTGCTGCAAAATTCCATCGCAGGAGCACGTGCTTAAAAATTTAATCGCAGGATGACGTGCTGCAAGGTAGTCCCGCACTACTGTAGCAGCACACTGACACACAACGCGGCCGGCACACTTGCGACTCGGTCATCTCGCCGAGAACCATTTGGAGCAACAAGCGGCTGGGCGGGCCAAGTACCCCAAACTTGGCTATTTGAACCGGCAAAGCTGCCGACATCTGCGTCCCGCCTCAACAGCACGTGGTACGCTTTCCTTTTTTTGGAAAATCGTGCTGTTATCGAGTTGAATGTTTATCACGCACGCACTGAATGGTTTATTTGTTGGGGCACGTGTTGTGATTTGAAACACAATAGGAGCACGTGCTCCTCTAGCAGCACGTACCCTAACTGTGCTCGAATGCTCGCTTCTGAGAAAATCCGAAAAGGAAGTTTCGAAAATCTTCATTATGAGTAGTTTCAAAAACTCCTTCGAAGCAGTGTACGGCCTGTTCCCTAAGTAGAGTCCAGGCTGCACCAGTTAGAGTTATAGGAGTGGTCGCGCTGCGTGTTCAAATCTGATCAGAAGTCAGTCTTCAAAATATCACCGTTTACTGTTTAGACTTTATTCTGAACCTTAGTTGCCTACCGGAGCTAATGCCATACTATTAGGTAAAAAAATAAAAGAAAGCTCATCGGCTAGTATAGGAAAATTCAACTGCGATCTACCTCTAACGCGGAGTGCCGCTGCCCGTGGACACCACCACCTGCCTCCGCCCAGACTTCTTCTTGAAGGACAGGCTGTATGTGCAAGAAAACGCGTCGCGATTCTTATTACAGTTGTGGAGGTTGACAAACGAGTAAGAAGATTTTAGCGGCAAGCTCCAGAAAAATCATTTAATCTTGGAGAAAAAGGAAAGTTTTTTTTTTGGAGTTGGAAAAAATACAACAAAAGTGGTCAGATTCATGAACGCCTATTTTGTGTCATCTTTCTAGAGCGGGGAGAAGCTATTTCAGGACACCGAACTTTGTCGGGGATCTCAGCCAGGCTCGGATACATATTAAGTGGAACTCAAGAGTTTGAAAGAGGATCTCGGCCCCTTCTTGTGACTTCAAACATCCTTGCATAGACCCAGTACCATTTCCCATGCAGCACTATTTTCTTCCTTTTCCGAACCCAATAAGTCGGAAACGGAAGCGGAACGGAACAGCCCAAAAAACACCGGAACAAACGGAATCCGAAACGGAACAGTTCCACACAGTCCTGATGATAGGTCACTCTGACTCGCGTCAAATTCACCCTTCGCGCGAATAAGCTTCGATGACGGCTCTAAAGATTAATTTCCTGGCTCACGATAAAAGAAAACGTAACAGGCCGCTCCCCGAAGGACCAACTCAGACATTGGGAGCTGCGGACCGCTGGCGAAAATTCGCCAGTTGCTCAACTGCTGGGGGACAGCTGGCGCTTAGCTGGCCAATGGCAATCACGAGGCCAACAGTTGGCATACACTCGGCATGTCATTTAATGCCAGCGACGAACAGCTGGCTTATCCTTGGCATCTCAATTAGAGCTAGCGGCGGACCGCTGGCAAAAACGTGCCAGCTGCCTGAAAGCTGTGAGATGACTTGCTTTCAGCTGGCAATGGCAATCAAACCTCGAAATTACCAAGCGCATGAAAACGCAGTTATCCACCAATCGGCACAGGGCTGGCGCCTAACCGCCAGTGGCCTTCGCTTGGCACAGAGTCGTCACATGGCTGGCCCTCGAAAGAGTTGACATTTACTCACGTTTTGACATGTTATAGTTTGATCTCTGATTTCACTGATAAGCCGAGCGGGTATATAAGGCGACTCAGTCCAATGAATGTTAACTCGGCACTTTGATGCCGGCCCTGGAAGGTGACCTGAAGTCACTCTACAGAGGCTAACACATTTTTGGCAGCTGAGGGGCAAGTCCCCACGGCTAGGGAGGGGGGGGGGGGGAGGTGGGGTGGGTCCCCCACCTCAGACCGTTGCGTAGGCGATCTACGCGACGATCTGCAGTGAGGGACCCACTTCGACTCATCGGTCTGCCAAGAGACTGGCGGACCGCTGGCAAATGATTGCTCAACAGCGAGCTGCCAGATATTAGCCAAGAGACTGCCAGCGGTCGGCCAACGTCCTGGGGCCCCCCGGGCAGGGTTTGGTGGCCCGCCGGCTAATGGCTGTCCGACACCGGTAATGGTTTTTGCTCGCCAAGCAAATGCCGGCGATCCGCTAATCCCAATGTCTGAGAAGTCTCGAATTGGCAGAGTATGACAAGCACTTTAGGTTGATTGATAATGTATGGGGGCACTCACCGCCTTCAACGTTCCAGATGCTTTTCTTTAAAATTTAGGGAATAATACAACTTTGCCGTCGATTATGTGTCTCTCAACGTGCAGTATGTTTAGTGCAAATAGGAGACCGCCCAACCGCCTTTTTTCCTTGCCTACTCTCACTGCGCCCCGTACTTCAAGTGGAACTGCTTGTTGTAACGACGGAATTCTTTCAAAAACTTCATAACGCTTTTGCTCTATTCTAACCGTTGAACCCTACCTAATGCTGGTTTGCATAATTTGTCCCTCCGCCTCCGCTTGACCCCATCAATGAGCGGTCGCAACCGCCGAGAACTCATTCATCCTACAGGACAACTAGTCCAGGCCAGAAATTTTTTTCAGTGAAATGAGGCGTTTAAGTGCGTTTGTCGTGGTTTCTTCGTGTTTCTTGCAACACATTTTTTGCAACACAGACCCTTCTTTCTTGAGTGGGAAACTCGGAATCGAAATTTATCGCGCTTTCCAGCGCAACGCAACATGAAAAATGTACAGTCAGTTCGAATGAGACCGTCTGCCCATGCGGTCGGTGTGGGTGTCAAGCGGCCGTCACGAAGGCATTTTGCGGACGAGCCTGCAAACAGCTAACTAGAATTTTATTCTCTGTCTAATATTTCCTCTAATCGATTTACAGGTCCGAAAAATGTCTTCAAGCCCGCCGCTCAACACGCACGCTGTTTCAGTTGCCGCGAACCTCGCAGCTAGACCCCCATACCAACTTTATGTCCATGAAATCGATCGAAAAGCTTTTTATTTGACTGCTTCTTGAGACCTGATAGCTTCATGAGACCTCTTTCAAGCTCCTTCTGAAGCCATCCAACTCTCTAAGATCTCTAGCGCAATCTTTTAGAAGCACTATCCTTTATAGTTGTACACGAACGGAATTTCCGAAAGGTTTTAAAAAAAATTTCGAAAATTTTTCGCTCGTTTTCGTTTGTTCAAAATTTCATCGAACGAATTTTTTTTCAAATTGCGTTCCTTCAAAATTTCGCCGAACAATTTTTTTAGATTTTCGTTCGTTCGAGATTTGATTTTTCGAAAATTCTTTCGATTTCGAAAATGCTCCTCGAACCCTAGGTTTCGTTGTTTTGTTCTTCCACGGGCTGAGTTGTCGTGGGCATGAGCGAACAGCTCGTCTGCTCGGATAAGTTGTGCTTGGGACCGGGGAATATACCAGGTTGTTCAATAAGTTTTGTCGACCGATGCTACTAGCCCAAATTTTTTTGTTTTGTCGGTACACTCTTCATATGAATGTACGTGAAGTTTCATTTCAATCTGTCAATTCAATATTTGTTTACAAGCCATTTAGTGTCGCCGTGTCACAGCAATGGAAAATATTGAATACCGTGCAGTGATAAATATCTTATTTTTGGAAGGTGTAGCACCAAAGAAAATCATTGAACGAATGTTCAAAGTGTATAATGTAATTGATCACCTACAATTAGAGCAGTAGAAAGATGGGTTGCTGAAGTTAAACGTGGTCGTACAAGACTTGAAGACAACCCACGTGAAGGACGTCAAAAAAGCGCATCAACACCAGAAATCATAGCCAAAATACAGGATATGGTTTTTGAAGATCGTCGATTGACTGAGAGAGATTTAGTAGAAGCTCAACACATCTCATTAGGCAGTGTGAGCCATATTTTAAAGGCAATGTTCACGATAAACTTCATCCTCGAATTTTCCATGACAAACGCTTCTCGTGGCTCTCAGAAGCAGAACAGCGTCGAAAATCGGGACGAAAAAGCTACCAGGAGCCGCAAAACGGCTTAGAAAAGTGGGAAAACCCCGCCATTGTGGGCGAGTCCCGCCTCTTCCGCCCCTCGACGTGAACAAAGGAATACTCGAAATCGTGAGTTGAGCGATGGTTACCGATCAAAAGCCCCGTTCTTCCCTTCATTCTAAACTTCTCTCTTTACTCAGGTCAGCTCGCTCACATTGGCTGCAAAAGACGGAAGTTACAAGCCTCTCGGACAACTCGTCCACCATTTTCCTAGCTGTATTTTTGAGGCACCATAACTCCATTTCCAGAAGGTCTTGTACGATTCCAGAAGCATCATTGGAATTAGAATGGGACCGGTTTCAAGACATTCGGAGAGTTTTAAAAAGGAGAAAGTGGATTTCGTGCGTCGATTCATCACTATAGAGGAGACTTGGGTCCATCACCATGATCCTGAATCAAAACAAGATACTAAAGAGTGGTCAGAACCGGGTTGTTCGGCTTCGAAACGAGTTCGTGTTCGGAAATCGGCCAAAAAGGGTATGGCATCAGTTTTTTGGGATGCGAAAGGAATTTGTTTGAGGATTACTTGCAAACTGCTAAATCAATTAATTCTGAATACTATTGCAACCTTTTGAACCAGTTGAAGGAAAAAAATTCGTGAAAAAAAGACCCGGTTTGCAGTAGAAAAAATTCTTTTTCATCAGGACAATACACGGTGTCACAAGAGCATTTTGACAATGGCTAAAATCAATGAATTAAAGTTCGAATTGTTGGAGCATCTACCGTATTAACCAGATTTGGCACCAGCGACTTCCATTTGTTTCCAGAACCCAAAAAGTTATGCGTGGCAAGCGTTTTCATCAAATGAAGAAGTCATACGGCAGTTGAAGCGTATTTTGCAGACCTTCCGGATTCTCACTTCAGGGGTGGGATCCACAGATTGGAGAATCGTTGGAGCATGTGCATTAATGTTCAGGGAGATTATCATTCCATAGTAATAAAGAAGAGTGGTGTCCGTCTGTCCGTCCGTCCGTCCGTCCGTCCGTCCGTCCGTCCGTCCGTCCGTCCGTCCGTCCGTCCGTCCGTCCGTCCGTCCGTCCGTCCGTCCGTCCGTCCGTCCGTCCGTCCGTCCGTCCGTCCGTCCGTCCGTCCGTCCTTCCGTCCGTCCGTCCGTCCGTCCGTCAGTCAGTCAGTCAGTCAGTTTACGGTGTGCATTCTGTAATTGCAGACTTTTGTGTTTTCCAAGGGTTACGCCCAAAACAACCGAACAGGTCGTCAAAGAAAGTCAGCGGGACGCCAGCGGGAGTGCGCCCAACGCCGAAGAAGTTGTGCGGGACCCAAGTAAGAGCGCCGGACGCCATAGAAAGTGTGCGGGACCCATGTTAGAAAGCGCGGAACGCCATAGAAAGTGTGCGGGATCCATGCTAGAGTGCGCCGAACGCCATAGAAAGGGTACGGAAACCCATTTAGGAGTGCGCCGAACGCCATATAAAGTGTACGGGACCCATGTAAGAGTGCGCCGTACGCCATAGAAAGTGTGCGGGAACCAAGCTAGAGTGCGCCGGACGCCATAAATAGTGTACGGGACCAATGTAGGAGTGCGACGGACGCCGCAGAAAGTGTGCGCGACCTCAGGGGGAGTGCTCTGCACACCGTAGAAAGTGTGCGGTACTACGTAGCAATGCGCGGGATGCCACAGAAAGAAGAATATCTCTGAAACGAGTTCGAGAACACTAATCTACAGGATTTGCCGCACTTCGGATTTGATTTTGTGCGCGTGCGCAACTGGAAGTAGATTTATTGCTTTTCTCGGTATAATTTGCCGCTGTCTGCCTCTCCATGAGTCCACATGCGCGTAGGCAATCTTTATGCCTACAATAAAATATATTGGGGCAAAATAATTTCTGAGCCGATTCTATATATGCAAAGACAACTTGATAATTTCCGCCGGAGGTGGAAATTTCGAGGTCTGGGGGCCAAGCCCCCAGTCAGCCGTCAGGCGGGAGGATCCGGAAGGACGGCTGGTACTGTATAGTAAAGTGTATTTTGATCCATAAATTTGTGTTTTCTTATCGAACAAAAAAATTATTGAACAACCTGGTGAATACTTTCTTGCTTTAGTGAGTCGCCCGGGCGGAACGAAGCTGCGGGAGCGATGGGTTATGGCAAAATATAACGCACTGATTTGGAGACTTCGACGTATGCCCGACAAACATTACTTCGAACTGGTCGAAATAAGGGAGAAAGGCTATACATGGTCGCGACTTGAGTAGAAATCTACCACTTGTGGACTAATCATTCTCTGATTGAGCGTTGTAAATACAGCGTTCAACCCGGTCCAAAAACCAAAATTGTGAAGGAGTACCGAAAAATCGAAAAAGTCCTAAAATACGAGATTCGATAAAATCCAAAATTTCGAACGACTTTCGAAAGTAATCAAATTTTGATTAGTTTCGAAATTTGTTTGTTCGGCCTCTGAAATTTCGAAAGATTTTCGGAATTTGTTCGTTCGAAATTTTTCGAACGAAATTTCTGAAAAAAACCGAAATTTCGAAAAAAGCGAAATTTCAGAACGAAATTCAAAAAATACTGAATGTCAGACGAATTTCGAAAAAAAAATCAAAACTTCGATTCGTTTCGAAATTCGTTCGTTCGAACTCCGGGAAATTTTGGAAGTTTCCCAAAATTGGTTCGTTTGAAGTTTTTCGAACGAAAAAATTTCCAAATTTCGTTCGTTCGATATTTTTCCGAAGTTCTACAACTATCCTATATAATCTCTAGCAGGCTCCTTATGGAGCTCTGCTGTACAAGAAAATTGTGTGTGAAGCCACCGGGAATCCACCGCGAAGCTGGATTTCTCCGAAAAATTGATACGAAGCTATCGCTGAGGTCGGAAATTACGGCGAACACAACGCGAAATCACCGTTGAGCAACCCAGTGGCTGCCACCAAATTACCGGGAAAGAAAAAACTTCTGAGATTTGGTGCCGCGATTTTTGCCGCGGATTTAGAAAAATAAGGTGATAAGAAAGCCATCATTGCGACGAGAGTGCCCTAGTGCACCACGAATGGAAAAAAAACTTAAAAAATAATACCTGATCACTTGTATCAGTCCATTTTGTTCCCAAGAATAATACTGCCAAAATCAGTTGCCCCTTCTTGCTTTTCTGACATCAATGGTTTTTCTAAAAATGGTGATTGAAAGAATAAGCTCTCTCAGACGAGAAGCTCTGCGTGAAATCCAATTAAACCTCAAAAGTACAAAACAGACAAGCAAGGTCCAAAAGTTTGCAATTCTAAAACAAAAGCAAACATGAGCAATCAAAGAAATGAAGAATTCCAATCGATGTTTCAGCGATCCACGTGATTGCTCCACGTGTCAGTTTGGGGATGCTCCCCTGAGTTCACTGGGCGTTTGAGTGAGCCCGTAGGTTTGGGGACGCTCCCCCGCAATGGATTGGACACATCCAGCAAAGGAGGGACGGATACACTACCAAGTCCCTCCCAAAGGGGCGGGGCTAGAGGATGCATGTCGGCGGCCAACCAAGGTTGTGTTTAGTCCCTAGTGACGTGGTCGGGGCTGTCGGGTTGGGGACGATCCCCCGAGCACATCAGAGAATGTTTGAGCTCTGCCAGCACTTTAGCCATTAGGTGTGAGGAAACCCAAGGACGATACTCCGGAAAAGACTTTGATCTCTCTTCGGTGTTGCTTTCTCCTTTCTAATTGACAGTTTTTGAGTGTAGGGGAGAGCTGCAAAATCGTCACGAATCATTACTTTCCTTCAGGCTGCGTCCATACGTGGGGAGAACGCTCGCTCTCACTCTCTAGGGCCGTATGCATATCACCCCCTGCGGGAGAGGATGCGAGTCCCCGTCCCTACGCGGAGAGTTTCCCGGAGATGAGAACGTGGGGAGCCCCGGGATGCATAATGAGGGACCCCCTCACTCTCCACGCCGGGAGACTCCCCGCCTCGATGGAATTGCTTAGCGTCGAATGAAATGCTGTGTGCGGATGCGGCGTGATGGTGTCACTTGCGCGCCCTCTATTTTTTCAAGATTTCTATACAACTTCTTTGTTCTTTGAGCTGCATATCGTCATGTCTCGAACTATCACCGAAATTCGAGGAGGAAAGATCACGATAATATATCGCCGATCACTGGTCGAGAAAGCGCCGCGTCGAACACATGTGGCACGCACGCAAGCGAGGAGGTAGTGATGGGATCATTGCCTTCTCGCTTGCGTGCGTGCCACTTGTGTTCGACGCGGCGATCTCTCGATCAGTGATGGATCATAAAATGCATCTCGTCTTCTTCATAGTATTCTTGTACTTTTTCATTGCTAAGAAAAAATGTATTTTCTGAAAATATTTTTATAGTTTATGGAGTTAGCGATGAACGAAGTTCAAAACTATTAATCCTCAGTTCTGTTTTTTTTTGGAAAAAAGCCGTCGCGTTTTCGAGTAACCACCGGAGGTCGCGATCAACACACTAAACACAATTTTTTCAATGCGGTTTGTTTTGGATTCTGACTATAAAAAACATTCCATTTTGTTAAATTAGCAAAAAAAAACGAAAATACAAACTCAAAAACATCAATTTTTGGAACAAAAATCAAGTGTGGGAATAACTGGAAAAAATAGAAAACTTTTTTCGCAGGAAAATTGTAACATAGCTACATTTATGAAAAAGAAAATATTTTTTTTTCTAAAATGGAGAATATTATCCGTAAAACTGCACCCTATAGAAAAAATATGTTCAAGAATGCTGAAATTCTCTTTCTCCCCCTTAGTCCGGTGTAGGGGGTTTAAGCCTCGCAGACACAGCGCACATGGGACATGGCGTCGAATAAATGACCTGACGTGCAACCACTGACGCCACACACCGAATTTTACGCGCAAATCGCTAATTCACCGCAGTAACACGGACAACCTGAAGTTTTCACGGTTTCCAGTGGAACTATCTGAGCTCTTCACTAAATGGCCGAATTCGTTCTCACTATCAGATACACTGGACCATATCCCCCTGCAGTTCATAGAAAAGGTGATCCCGCTCACCCATGTTTTTAACCTGAGTTCATGAGGGCTGATGTTCCAAGCCGGTGGCGTACTTCATTTGCAACTCTCATTCTTATGAAGAAGCTATCTACTCAACTGACCTCAAAGATTCTCGACCCATTCGTATCACCTCGATTTTCGCTAGGTTGTTTGAAAAGGTGCTGAAGAAAACAATAATGGACCACGTACTATGTAGTGCTTACCCTAGATTACTCGAGGGCTCTTATAAAACCATGTTTTGATATTTATAGGTATGGAACACTGCATTGATAACCCGTTTTCCCGATCCCCTTAACGCCATAAAGATTTCAAAAAGTTTTGCGAAGAGAAAAAAGATACAAGAATGGCAACTTTTAGGGTGTTCCAAAAATTGTCTCGAGTTGAGCCTAAAACTTTTTTGCTTGGGGTTGTTCTGGACGCTGAATGCGAAACTGAGGCCCAATTGTCGATATTCGAAAAATTCCGTCTGATTTGCTCTGAAGCTTCAAAATAGGGGAAATTTTTGTGGCAAAACGCGACTTTTGACGATTTCGAGAATGCCACGATGAAATCGTCTTGAAACTTCTACATGGGGGCTATTTGGGCTGCCTAACACAAATCTGTGGTCGGCTTATCGGTTTTCCTTGTATTACGGTATGCAGCCTTAGGTAAATGGTAGCTCGGGTATAGTCTCAGATTACGCTCAAAATTTCTCTGTGGGTGTTGTTTGGGACGCTGAACACGAATTTGAGGTTCATTTTTCGAAATGTTAAGGTAAGTAACGCCAGTTAAAAGCATTATGCATACCGTAACCGACAGTAAACCTAAGTCTAGCAAAGTATAGACCCCGGATCCGGGTTCAGCGTCCTAAACAACCCCCGGGTGAGAGTTTGGAGCCGAACCCGAAAAATTTCCCTGAACACCCCAAAACCCCCTAGTGGGGTACTCTTACCTTTTTGTGGAGCAATGAAAATGCCGTTTTTCAAAATCCCCGCAGCCATTTAGGGAATTTCAAGCACGGGTCTTTATCAACTGTCACAGACCTGCAGCGACGACAACATTCCAAATCTTCACAGGGTAGGTAAAGCAGTCTCTAGTTAGAGCGGTACTCTACCATTTCTGAGTGCCAGCATGGTTCCAACGAAATAGACCCACGGCAACCGGACCTGGGGTTACTCATTCAAGGTGACCACAGTTTCGACTGGCACTGTAATCAGGTGGCTTCGGAAGCCAATAAAATGATGCACAGCGTGTCCAGGGCGCTCTAAACCACTAATTCTGGTATTCTTGTTGAGGATTTCGGGTCATGTAGTGGACCTCTTCTGGGATACGGGTGTTCAACCCGATTAGGTTGAAGTCAATAAAGGTGCTTGAGAGTGTGCAGCGGGATTTCACGCGTAGGGTACTTGTGGCTTCAATTACGCTGGAAGTCTGGCTCATTTAGGCAGAAACGCCGTGCTAGGGCTCATGACATCAGCGGAGGTTAGGAGGAAGTTTGATTTGATGATGCTGTATGAGATTTTTCATTTTGAGACCAAGGTTAAATAATAGTGGTTGATGTTTCAGATTAAAATTACACCTCAAATTGAAAAAAATTGAATCAAGCGCCGCAGACATTGGCGAGACAAGTTGTTCTCTGCAAAACGCGGTAACATCATAAAAACTTCTTTTGAAATTCGTCAAAACTCCGCGAAATCCCAAGAATCTTCAAGCAGCAGAGACGGATTTAGAGGAAAATCATGATTTGCGCGTAAAATTCAGTGTATCACGTCCGTGGGTGCACACAAGGTCATTTATTCGACGCCATGTCCAATGTGCGCGAAATGGGGCCACTCGCCGAGGGCTCTCGAAACATGCATTAAGGAACCCCCCGCAGGGTCCCCATCCCCCGTGGCGGGCCCCCATTCCCCGTCGGGGGCGATATGCATACGGCCCCAGCGCTCTTCAGCGATCCCCAACGCTGACGGGTGCCCGATATCATGAGAGACACCGACAGTCATTTCCTGCCTGGTGTTGATTCGATTGTTAACGTTTGACCTGTTGATCAATCACTCGACTCATCGGCAGGAAATTAACCATGGTTTGTGACAGCCGTAGTTGGTCTAGGGGATATGAGAGCATTAGTTTTGAACAAGGTTCAAAACTTTGTGCTTTATGAATGAAGCTATGAGCATAAAACTTATTACATAGCATTCGAAAAAGGCATGAGCAAGCGAGGTTGGGCGTTAGCGAGCCAAAGCGGGCGTGAGCGCGCGAGAGCTAGCGTAAGCGCGCACGAGCGCCTAGCAAATCGTGTGCCTTCGATGACAATCGACTTTGCCTCGTAGCTCGCTTCCGCAACGTATGGACGCTGCCTAATGGCTAAAGTGCTGGCAGAGCTCAAACATTGTAGATCGCCACTTTTTGACTTCTAAACAAGCAGCGAAAGGGTGTTCGGCGGCGCACAACAAGAGTTTTTGCATAGCTGAACGACTGAAATTGGAACATTATGTAAAAACCAATAATGACTACTAACTGCACTGATGTTCCTGAGGAGTTATCACTTTCAATGTAGATTCGGGACTTCAAAATGAGGGTTTCGCTAGATTCTGAGCACAGTGGTGCTGCGAAAACTGGGTTAAGTTTGATCAAAAATGGCATCACAGTGATGTCGTGGGCTAGAGAATGGAAAATTTATGGATAATCAGATATCACCAAGGATGTGGTTCAAAAATTTTGAATGTTTTACATGCTGCGGAGAAGAATTTTTGAAGGCGGAATTCAAAAGTGGTAAGCGACAATGAAGCTGGCGACTTTCAAGATGGATGCTAAATGGTCTGAAATTCGTATAAGGCGTTGTTCAAAATGTATTCGGGCCCAGTTCCGAGGAATGAAGATGTTAAGGTGCTCTGCAGTGAGCGATTTGGAAGTGTTTACGTGCTATGTGTGGCGAGGAGTGTATTTGCGGGGGGCGTATCTCTTTTGTGGAGGGGCGCTGAGGGGAAGTGAGGGCTGTTTCCAGAAGTATTTTTAGACGAGCCTACGGCAGATAGACGATTGCGGCTAAGGACGTCCGGAACGGGTGAGAGGGTCCTCTGAACTGGCCCTTGGCGAAGGTCGCTAGTGAGACATTACGGAGTTGGTACTTTTGGGGGTCGAAAATTCTGTAGATCTTGCTTGAAAGGGGAAACTGAACAAAGTTATGGGAAGGTGAAGAAGCATTGCGTAAGCCCAGGCAGGCGGAGTGGGGTAGAAGGCCGGGTGGTTGGAAAACGGGGCTCTAAAAACGAGAAAAATCGCGAAAAATGTGTGATGGGTGGTTGAAGGGGACTAAAATTTGAGTGAGTCAAGGCCGTGTGAGGGCTCAAAAGTGTCGTAGTATAATGTAGATGCGATTTCGGTGGTGGAGGAGTTCCATTTTTGTCCGTCGGCCCACCATCGCCTGGCGGGGCGAGGGTGAGCTGCGGCAGTGGTGTGGGGGCCGTGAAAAGTCGAGGTTGGCGACTATCGAGATGGGCACGAAATCACCTGGAATTCAGATTAGGCATTGTTTGAGAGGTATTCTGGCCGATTTCCAAGGGACGAAGTTGTTGGGTGCTCTACAGTGAGCGATTTTGGAAGTGTTTCCGTGCGATGTGTGGCGAGGAGTGTATTTGCGGGGGGGGGGGGGGGCGTATCTCGTTTGTGAAGGGGCGCTGAAGGGGAGCGAGGGCCATTTTCAGAACTGTTTTAGGCGAGCCTACGACAGTGAGACGACTACAGCTGAGGACGTCTGGAACGGGCGAGAGGGTCCTCTGAACATGGCCCTTGGCAAAGGTCGCTGGTGAGAACTTCAGAGTCGGAAACTTGAAGGTTCGGAGAAACTGCTATGTTTAATCAGAATGCAGGACGGAACTTGGTAATCAGATGGTAGCCCAGCGTTCGAAAAGGCATAGCAGTTTGGATTTCTTCACTCGGCTGAGTACTGAAAAATGGGAGCTTAAAAACGGGTAAATCACTAAATGCAGCTATCAAAGCTGTTATGCTACAGAAAAATATTGATAGGAGCGTCTTTCGCTCTACAAGGGTTTGCATTCAAGTAGAGTCACCACACTTCACCCGATTCGCTTTTCTTGAACTTCATAAAGGCGATTACAATTTTAATAACGCTAAAAACGATGAAAATTTGGTTACGAACAGCTGAAAGTTCGAGGTTTTCCAAAATCATCTGTTTAAATTCGCGGCGGTAGTCGAATGCTTGCAACCGCTGCTCCGTGAGGAAAGGGGTTTATTGAATACTTCATAAACCCTAGCAAACTTATTTTGAAAAGTTATAATTCTTTGAAGAATTGGGGTTATGGAGGTCCAGTCATTCTGGGCTCTGAATGCGCGTGTAATATTGTCCCCACAGAATGAAATGTATAATTTTAGTTGAAATAAATTCGAGAGCTTCCCATTTTCTATTTCACACATCCGTCATGGCATGTTTTACACGGGAAAATCCAAAAAATTGAAAAATTGTGCTGAAAATTCGCTTTTTCTAGAATAAAGGCGAACAATTTTCATAAAATTTCATACTTCTGTATACCTTTAGAATCCCCTCTTTAAGGGAAGTCCAAAAATATCTTCAAAATTGATTTTGGACCACACTGAAGCGAGTTATGACAAAGCGGCGCTTTGTGCGCGCAAAAAACGCCGCAAAACGCCGTTTTTGCAGAAAATATGCGCGGTACTGTGCTAGGGTGTGCACACAGTACAGCACGATTGAATACATATTTATTGACTATCCGGGGATTATTAGCAACACGAGTAATGTGTTACAGGTAAACAAATGCATGAATCTGCAAATTTCTTACAGTAACTGTATGATTCTATGACTGAGTTATAAAGATTGTAATTGTTTATTACAGGGTGAACCTGCGTAATGCATCGTAAACGATAAAAATAAAAACGCGTACATAGAGATCGTAAAAGATAAAAACACATAGAGACAAGTGTAACGACAATATAAAAAATCTAGAATACGTAGGTGTACGGAGTAATGATAAGATGAAATATGATACCAATACAAGATCATTCATCCCCCGCCATCAAGTACTGTTCCATTATACGCTTAAAGGAGCACAGGTCCGTCGGTAGATTGCCTTTTTTAAGTAATTTTTCCAATTCACTGCCAGCTCTGTTAACAAAGAAATGGTGCCTGACACTCTTCCTAGCCACGCTGCGGACTAATTTAAATTTACTACCTCTGGTGTTAGATGCCCTCATTTTGAGAAAAGTGTTTGGCCGCAAGCCACTATGTCCATACAAAATCTTATACATCATTAAAAGATCAAATCTTCTCCTCCTGCACGCCAGCGCTTCCAATTTGAATCTTGCGTTCCTAGCCCTACTGCATGGTATATTTGCATAGTTAAATCCCAAGAATCTTATCATCAACTTGCGTGTGAAACTGTTCTGAACCTTCTCCAACGCTTTTATAGTAGCGACTTTATGAGGGCTTGATATCACAGTTCCATACTCGAGAAGGGGCCTAATATAGATTTTGTAGGCATTCAAAAGCACCTTCTCATTTTGAGTAGAGAGTGCCCTGAATAGACAGTACATAACCTTATTTGCTTTGGACACAGCCTTTGCACAGTGAGCATCGAAGGTGAGATCCTTGCGAACCAGGAAGCCAAGATCCGTTATTTCCTCAACAATTTGAAGCTGCAGATCCTCTGCGGTATATATAGCTTCTGAACTGCTCTTACCAATGTGGAAAATTTTCGTTTTTTCCTTAGACAGTAACATTTTCCACTCCTTGGACCACTTTATCACCTCATTAAAAGCCTCTTGCAAGCTTTCTCTATCGGCTATCGATTGAATTGGGGAAAATATTTTGAAGTCATCGGCAAAAGCAGAGCATTTCACCTTACCTGAGGATACGATTCGTGGTAGTTCATACGTGAAAATGTTAAACAAGGTTGGAAATCAAACCCCTCCCTTCGGTACGCCACTGCAAACAGATCTTGCATCAGAAAAGGTGGCGTTTACGCGGACCACAAATGATCTATCACTCCACAACGCTCTGATCCATGCTACTATTCTAAGGTAAATACTGACACGTGTGAGTTTAGACATGAATTTTGAATGCGAAACTCTATCGAAAGCTCTTGAGAAATCTACGTAGATAACATCAACCTCTTTACCCTCATCAACGTAAGAGGTCCATTCATTAAGCGACTGCAACATAGCCGTCACGGTACACTTTTGCTTTTGAAAACCATGTTGATCATCCGAAATGATGGAGTGATCCTCCAAATGTTTGCACACTCTTACTTTGAGAATTTTCTCAAACAATCTACCAAAAATTGAAGTGATGCTGATTGGTCGAAAATTCTCAGGATTAGTGAATGGTGGTTTCTTAGGTACAGGCGTTACGAAAGCAATACGCCACCTATCCGGGACCTCTGCACGCATGAAAGACAAGTTGAAAATATGTGGATCTACAATAATGGGCGCTACCTGTTTGATGAATCTCAAGGGGACATGATCAGGTGTATCAGAGAAAGAGTTGGGCCATTTCATAAGAAGTTCATGAACTTCTCCTGGATGAAACCAGACCGAGTCAGCCATGCATGCGAATTCTTGAATATCTACGATAGTATCATCAGAATCATCATCCCTGCGAAAAGCTTTTTCAAAAGCAGTTGCCAAAATCTCAGACCTCTCTTTATCTTCAGTTATCATAGACCCTTCACATTCAATCGGTCCTAACTGTGGTCTATCTTTCAGCCTCGAATTCAGGAGCCTGTAAAAGTTTTTTTATTCCCAGATTCAATTACCCTCTTTTCCACATTCTTATTATACTTTTTCAATTGTTTCTCAAACTTTAAACAAGTTTCTCGATATGTATCCCAATCACTAGCCGCATCGGTATTTTTCGCCTTATCCCATGTCTGCGATTTTCTTGAAGCAAGACGTTTGAGATGTTCCGGGAGATGACCCTCATCCTTAGAAACTTCCTTGAGAGGCACAACGAGATAAATAGAGTGCTGCTAAATATTGATGAAGAGCTCATATTTAGCGTTAACTGAATCTACGGCATTAAAAATTCCGTACCAATCTACGTTGTTTAAATACTCGAAAATGGCGCCAAAATTTGCGCTCTTGAAATCTCGTCTTAGTTTCTTACTATCGTTTCTAGGAGGGGTGAGGTTTAGTTCAAAATGAATCGTCGCGTGATCACTGGTCCCTACTGGCTCACAGACGGTTGTGCTGTATACAAGATTAGCGTCAGAAGCTAGTAATAAGTCCAAAATATTGCTTCCATGTGTTTCAGTTGAAACGAGTTGAGAGAAATTGAAGTCGTGGCACAAACCTAGGAGGCTCAGATGAGTCACTCCAAGAGAACTAGCATTATGAGGTTGCGTCAAACATATGTTTGGGAGATTGAAATCACCTGTAACAATACACGGGTGGTCACAAACAGCAAGATCACTTAGCGTTTTAATCAGTTGTTGGAAGGCCGCTGCCGTGCAGGAAGGGGTTCTGTATACCAAGACCATTCGAATATTCAGTTGACCAGAGCTAATTTCTGAACAAATAATTTCATATCCATCTGGGATAGTGTCGGAATAAATAAGCCTAGGGAAAAGATTCTTTTTGATCAAAAATGCCACGCCACCACCCTTTTTATGGCTACGATCACACCTGAGAAACTCATAATGAGCGCAAAGTTCACCTAATAAAGAGGCATCACTTATAGTGTCAGACAGCCATGTCTCAGTCAGAGCTACGACACTGAGCTGACATTGTTTGATCAGGAAAAGAAGGGAATTTATGTTTTTCGAAAGTGAGCGAATGTTAGTTGAGATGCAAGTTGAAGTAGTACTTAAAGTCCGGGGATGATCTAATTGTTTAAATGCTGGGTGGAATTGGCTGTACAATCACTGAGCGATGATAAATCGAGAGGGTCAGGAGGTGTAACAAGAAGATTACGATCAGTAGGAGTAATGCATGGTGTAGAAACAACATTGAGATCTCGCGAGGTACTAGCCTCAGCCCTTGTAGATGTACTGCCCCGACCCCTCCTCCCGGCGCTCCACCGCACACGTTCCTCCCTTGGGAGAGAGGGTCTTATATAGACCCCATTTTGGTGCGGGAAGTGCTTGAGACGAGGAGCTCGCTGCAGCACCATGTTTGCAATGGCTGAGGACGGCAAAACAACCTTGATAAGCCTATTAAGAGAAGAATTTGGTTTCCCCATCCTATGAACTGATACAGGTAGGCAGTCAACCGATAAGTAGTCTAAGAGATCATAAACACGTTTCGCATCATTAATAGCCCTATCTCGTGATGAAGGATACAAGTGTTGGAATTCAGGTATGCCTGTGATAACTATGGATCTTCTACGCTCCACCTCTCTAAAATCCCCGGTCTTAAAAGTATCAGAAGATTGTGAAACTTCAGAACCCATGAAGGAGTCTAGATGAAAATTGGAATCGCCAGAATTGATGTTAACAGCAGAAACTTGAGAAGACTCGGCAATAACAGGAACAAGGCTATTATTACTACTCCTGAGAGCTGTGATTTTTCGCCTCACTTTGGCATTGTCCTCCAATAAGGCAGTAACATGTTGAGACAGCTCACGGTTCACATCGCACAGGTTCTGCATCTGGTTTCTTCCTTCCATCAGATACGCAATCACAACACGAAGGTGAGCCGGAATCGACTTATCCTCCATCATTAGCTTGGCGGCCGCATCAAAGTCACTCGTCGTCGATGACATCGCCATGATATTACTAGCATTATCCATCATATCAAACAAAGTACCAGTGAATTCGCACTATTTGCAGGAGATCAGCACTAGGTTACCATAGAATGCGCATGAGATCACCAGACCAGTAAGGAGAATACCACTGAGGCACCATATACCATAGACCAGACCTTTCGAAAAAAATGTTATTCGGCAAGTTCGAACAGTACAGCAGAAAGTATTGCCAACAACTCAGACTTAGGTAATTAAACCTAAAAAAAAGAAAAGAAAAATGCACTTATTAAAAAAGAAAAGAATAATGCAATTAGTAGCTTATCCTACGGGCTGAATAATCCAAATAATCATTGCATTCCTCTTGTGTAGTCGACTGGTTTCCTGCACTGTCGTAAAACCGATGCAACAGCTTTTACCTAATCCTGCCGCACTCGCTTTAAAACTCCAATGAACAGCTTCCCGCCATTTTCTCGAGATGCAATGAAGAAAATTAATAATCAAAGGTTGACAATCATACCATTACCTACCGTTTCTTCGTACTAGGCCTTATTATTTGACATCACTGGGCATACTCTCAATCGAGCTCGAAACTTACTGGTTTCCTGAATCGTGTCGCTACTCGTGCCGGGTACTTTCGTGCGGGAGCTACTCTGACCCTGGTGAGGAGTACTGCTTGACAAAAGGCTGTCGATTCGTGTCATAGGTTGAAGATGGCCTTGTTGGTCTGTACTTCTTTCTCCGAATTGCATAACGATTTGCAGTCAGAAGAGCTGCAATGATGATAGCAGCTTTCACTCCATCGTTTGTTAGTAAGTTCTTCGTGTCTTTGTTGTTACAGGCGGGCTCGTCTCCTTCACTCCAAAATTTCAGTAAGCCGCTTCCCGCCATATTCTCTATAAACAATTAACAATGTGAACATTGAAAGGTCGGCAATGTTATCCTTCTCTAACGTTCCTTCGCACTAGGCCTTATTATTTGACATCACTGGGCATACCCTCCATCAGGGTCTAGCCTCTGATTTCTTCTTATTTGTGTTGCTTTTTCTGTCGGGACTTATTTCATTCATCCACGGCGTGCTAGGGTCTGACCATGAGTATCACACATGTATTAATGTTATACGAGCACAAAACATTTCCGAAGGAGATGAGAATATGAAGTTATCGAATTCGCATCTGCCTAATCTGTGCTTGGTCAAATTCTAGCTCGATTAAGTAGTCTGCAAGTCTCGGCGCACATGGCGTTTTGATTCAAAGGTCTTCAATATCATACCACTTCACTGACGGTACATCGTCCATCTCTACTTTTCTCGCCGGAACCCTAGAAACTTCTCCGGCACTGTTGTTCGGCGTGAAACGATGCCCGCTTGTTGTCGGCTGGTAGGCTGATTGTCACGATTGGAACAGGAAGTTGATCAATTCTCAAGGAGGTCTTTGCAAGACTTTTCTGCGGGATGTGACCTGTTGAGAAGTATTTGCTATCTGATGACAAGCTGCATAATCACATCAAAGGTTGAAGGAGGCCTTCTTGGACTGTGCCTCTTTTTTCCGAGCTGCACAAAAATCTGCAGTAAGACGAGCTGCGATGATGATAACAGCTGACACTCCACCATTTGTTAACAGGTTCTCTGTGTCCTTGTTGTTGCCGGCGGGCTCGTCTCATTCACTCCAAAATTTCAGTAAGCCGCTTTTCGCCGTTTTCTCGATATGAAATGAAGAAAATTAACAATAAAACATTGACAATGATACCCTAATCTACCGTTCCTTCGTACTTGGCCTTATTATTTCATATCATTGGGCATACCCTCCATCTGGGTCGCGCCTTGTTGACGGCTGGAATCATGTGTTGTATGACTTTGTTTTTTAGCAGAGGCATGATTTGCAATCGTTTTAAATGTTTGTTACAGGTTAAGCCTGCGTAATGACATTGTGAAAAGGTAAACGAACACCTGTACACAAAATTTCACAGCAATATAAGAGATCGGGAAATATGATATAGTGTAGAGCCTATGTAGTGGAGTTGAAGAGGGGACAAAACCAGCGAAAGGAAACCATCTCCACACGCCAAGGTAAACGCTCAATATCAGGTTCAAATAGGACGCATAGCTTTTCTGCAAACGTACTATGAGAAAAAGAGCAACAATAGCATGCATAATAAGATTACAATATCAGTAACAACATACGATATCAACATAATAAAACCTTCCGAAACGCTCAGTAGATTTCCGGAAATCTGTAAATGGACCACACAATCGTGTTCAGCGCCCAAAACAACTCCCCTCGGCAACGTTTGGGTGAAGGCACATTTTTCAAACATTGTGCAGACTGACAGCGTTCTGGACTTGTACGGATTTTCGATGAGCGGTAACTTTTATCAACTAGGGGTTCTGAAAGCGCGTCAGAAGAAAGTTCCGGATCGGACTTGAAACTCTCCTAGGATGGTTTCTTGGGGCGCTGATCACGGAAGTAAGGTTTATTTGTCGATTTTCCGAAGTTTTGGGCTTAATTCGCTCGGGGCCTATATATGGCGTATTACCTACCGTAATCTACAGTAAACCTCAAAATTCAAACAAACAGACCCCAGATCCGTTCTCAGCACCCTAGATTACCTCTACATAAAAGTTCTGAGAAAAATCCGATTTTTTTTCAGAACACTCAAGAAATTGTGACGGGTGCACTAACATTTTCGTGAAATTTTAAAAACGCTCGTGACTTCTTGGAACTAGCTGCTCGGGTGCGGTACTGCAAAGTTTTACAGTAGGTGCTCAAGAGATACTGACAATGCAAATCGTCCCCGCAGATTCGATATACGCTTTATATACTTCCCTTGTTAGAGCTATTTTGGTTGTTTCGCATGCAATTTTTCAGCTATTCGGCAGTGGCTGCGTTTTTTTAGAAAAACTGATGTGTTCGGTCAAGAATACCGCAAACCACCATAAAGAAAAGTATCAGACCACGTATATAGACGGTATGTAGATAAGGTTACAATTGAAAAAAAATGTGCAATAATGATAGTTTGTGTCACACCCGGTAATGTTCAGGTCGTAGAAAATTAGAAAAGTCAGACAAATATAATGCGGAAAACAGATTCGGAATAGAATTTAAATAGAAAGCAAAATGAAAGGCTGGATGATGTCGAAGATGAGGGATCGAGGTCTGACTGTATGCGCCCTCTCACAGTCTGCCTGCTCTCGCCGTCGGTGATGCCTACGACTGGCTCGTCGCCGTCTAACCACATCAGAACATGTTAAGGGTTGCGAAATAAGCCGCGCTTCCTCCAAGTCACATCAGAACGTGCAAAATGTGACGAAACGGCTTCGAGATGACAACGGTAGACTAATTTGCCCTCCATGCCACAACAGGAAGGAGTTGTGAGCTCCAGGTGACAATTGGGATTTCCTGAGTAGTTAGCCCTCCTGATTTGTTTCTGCGCCGCATTTTTTCTCCGTCCTTTCACGTTATTTCACTTTCGTGGTGCCAGATGTATCTTATCATGAGGAGAGCGCATCTATCGTTTACATCACGAACCATGCCTCTCAAGGCAGTTTTCGCAGTAGTGATTTCCGTTCTCGAGTATCCCATTAGTAACAGTGCGTTGGGCACTATGTTTTACTAAAATCATGAAGAGGAAACGAAAAGCGGACCAAAACGCCTTATTTCAGTGAAAAAATGTTTGGCCTGGACAAGTTCTCAGGTGGGGTGAACGAACTTTGATGGGTGTGATCGGCAAGCAATGGGGTTAATCAAAAACGAACGTATATATTGCGAAGAACAGTCTCTGCCAACTCGTAGCTAGATGCCTCCGAGGGCGCGGCCTGAAACGCCGCCCCATTCCATGTAGCGAGAATTTAAGGGTTTTAGCTACGATAGCTAAAACCCGCATATTCTTGTGTCGTTCGAACCACTGTTCTCTCTGACGCTAAACCCGTATATTCTCGCTATAATTTTGTAGCGAGAATCTACGGATTCCGCGACAGCCTGTGATGAATTCAATCTCAAACCCGCGTTGGCTACGCGGAACGCAGGGATGCGGTTTGAACAGTGTTGGCACAGTCAACCCACGGAGAACTTGACACTCTGTGGGTGGTCGTGGAGGGTGACCCCGTGTTACTCTCTGCAAGACCTTGCAAGGGTTGACTTTGGCCGCTCGTATGCTGCAGGCCGTGGGGAAGAAACGGCGATGCGCTTGATCGCAGCGGGGATCGTCTTTCTAGTACAGATCAAGACTGGGTGGGTCGATCGACCGTGTGCTGCAACGAGAATAAGCGTAGAATATGCGGGTGCTGAAGCGAGAATTTACGAAGAATATGCGGGCGCTGTAGCTAAAATTTCACCAACTGAGGCTTTCACCAACCGTCACCCCCAAATGCACTTTCCACACCCACTGACGTGAATAATTTAATGCTCGAGATTGTGAGATGAGCGATAATTTCCGATCAATAGCCCAGTACTTCCCTTTATTCCCAACTTCTCTCTTTACTCAGGTCAGCTCGCATGCATCGGCTGCAAAAGACGGAAGTTACACGCCTCGGACAACTCGTTCACCATGCTTCCCTAGTATAGTTGTACAATTTCGAAAAAAATATCGAACGAACGAAAATCGATTTTTTTTCGTTCGAAATCCTTTCGAACGAACGAAAAATGAAAAAATTTCATTTGAAAAAAATTCGAACGAACGAATTTCGAAAAACTTTCGAAATTTCGGAGGTCGAATGAAAGAAATTCGAAACTAATCGAAATTCCGATTTTTTTCGAAATTTCGTATTTTTTTTGAAATTCGTCGAAATTTTAGATTTTTTTTTCGAAATTTGTCGGAAATTTTGAAATTTTTCGTGAAATTTGTTCGAAAGTATTCCGAACGAACGAGTGTCGAAAAAAAATTCGAACGAACTAAATTTGAAAAAAAAAAGTTCGATGAAATTTAAAACGAATGGAATCTGAGAAAAGTTTCGTTCGACGAATTTTCGAACGAACAGAAAGGATTGAAAAAAATTTGAAGAATCTTTTGAAAATTTTTCGAAAATTTCGTTCGTGTACAACTATATTCCCTAGCTCAATTTTTGAGGGACCACAACTCGGTTCCTAGAAGGTCTTGTACGATTCCAAAAACATCATTGGAATCAGCGTGGGACCGTCTTCAAGATAGGCGGAAAAGCAGAAAAAACATTTCTTATCGTGAACCTTTCGGACGCGTATGGTGCTGAAGCTTCTCCGAACCATTTGAATTGATTTATTGCACGGTAGAACGCTGGCGCATGCAGTGCGTCCGAGGAGGTGTTAACGATGGTGTCGATAATGTTAGTGACAGCCACTGCAACTACGATGTCGACGCGACGTTATAGATAGCTTGCGTATCGATCAAGCGACGTCGCGTCGCGTTGTCGCTAGGTGTTCACACTGAGGAGACGCGATGGGCTGGGATCATACTTCCTGCGACCGACGACGCCAACTGTGCATATCAGGCATATTGAGTTTCGTTCGAAACTGATGGTGAACACTGCGTTGCGTCGCTCGTCGCTGGAAGTATGATCCCGGTCATACAGTCAAAATGACGCGCGATTCGCCTTGCGCAATGTCAACCGTGTCGCCAGGGAAGGCGAGGCGATGAACGTCGCTCGAAGGCAATTGCTACTTTTTTCAGTGCTTTTTCATTAACACCATCGAATTTCAGAATGAAATCAATAAAATAAGCACATTTAGGATCAGTTGTATTTAAACAAACATGAAAAAGTTGTTGCTATAGCTCCGAAAGAAATTTTCTTCGTTTGTTTACGCAAGCGATTCCTCGTAAACAAGCGACGGCATTTTTTGTAGCAGTACCAACAGTTTTTTTTGTTAGATGAATCAGCACGATAGAACGGTGGTGAAAAGCGGATTACAGGACGAGACCGGTACCTCTCGACGTTAAAATACGAGTCTGAGCCAATGTGTTTTTTAAATGCCTGTGATCCTAGATAAGCTCATTTCATTCCTTTTATGGACAAATTTGGCTGTGCTAACTGAAAAACACTGAAGAAAAGCAGCGACGAGTTAGCCGTCGCGCGACGTCCATCGCGTCGCGTTGCCATGCAAGGGGACGTGATGGACGTCGCGCGATGGCAAATCGCGTGTCATTTAGAATGCATCGCACCTCTTCACTGTGAACCATCAGCGACGAAGTGACGCGACCTCGCTTGGTCGATACATAGGTTTATTATAACATCGCGTCGCCCCGCAAATAAACTCTGAAGGCCGCATTTGGCAGCATTCATACATCGCGAGGACGCGCGCTCCCGCCGTTCCGCGCTCCTCAACGCGGGAGGAGAGAGTTGGCGTAAGCGCGCAATAGCAAGCGCAGCGCGTATGAGCGGCTAGCAGAACGTGTGTCTTCAATGACCATCACTTTTACGTATTCGCAGTCTTGCAGGGAGTGGACGATGCTTCGCAGTGTGCATTATTCCTGATAGCCATGCATATTGCGGAGAAGGCAACGCGAGTGTGGAAGTCTGTGATCGTTTGGTTCATGACTGCGCTTTTAAAGATCTCCAATCGAGAAATATTACGTGCATACTTCGTGAAAACCGTCGCTTTTGACATATTGTTAATATTAGCAGGATTCAAATTAGCTTCCTATGCCACGGCTTGGGCTGGCAAAAAAGATGGTAGTGACACGATGCATCGATTGGCTATGGTACCGGTCACTCTATTCCTAGCCCAGTTAGCTGCAATCGGAGAAGTTTTGAGACAGGAAGGGGATCATTCAGTTGGCGACTGTGTAAGTTCTGCCAGTTCCGTGCAAGATTCTCCAAGACCGTTCAAGTCCGTTCGAATGAGATTGTCTGCTCACGCGGTCGGCGTGCGTGTAAACGGTCACGACATAGGCATTTTTCGGACCCGTATACCGGGTGGCGGGAATGTTGGAAAGTTGCTGAATAATATCCCGTTCAGCTGACTGCAACCGTGTCGAGGCTCGTTCGAAAAATGCCTTCGCGATGGCCGCGCGACGCGCACGCCTACCGTGTGGTCCGACAGTCCGTTCAGACAGACTTTGACTGGCCGGAAAAATAGCTTTTTTGAGACTACTACTCATTCTCTAATCTGCTTCTAAGGCAGTTGACAATCGGCTGTCGCAGATTCTGGTTGTCACAGATTCGGAAATTGTTCATGTCATTGTGGTGAAGGAGGTGGTCTTTTCTTTGCGTCTTTGTACAGTCAGCATGAATCCTAGTGTTACTTTGCGTTCCCTAATGAAGGTTCGTGCAAACTCGGTGCTATATGCCATAACATAGGTGCACCGAGCTTGCGCCAATCTTCAGCGGAGACGCGAAGTATCACTAGGATCTATGCCAAACTTATACAGCGTATAACGATGTTTGAAAACTATTCAGATGGATGAAGCTGAGCGGATCAATAGCGGCGAACAAGTTTCTTTATGATAGAATTAGAGACCTTACACAGTGTGGAACTGAGGTTGGTGACACTATACCCTCGACCAGTGGCCTGTCATCGCTGTCATCTATTGAAGTTTAATCTTAAGGTGCGGCCCTTGCGATTGAGAAATGCTTAGAATCGTTTGATTTACCGCTCGTGGGGGAAAGATCGCTCAGAGCATGGGAGTAGCCTGACTGATGTATTGGGTGACAATTCGTCTTTAAAGTATTCAAGGTATCGTGTACATGATCAGAAGAGATTGTCGGCTTCACCGTCAAAATAAGACTCCTTAATTACTTAAAGGCAGTGTTTACAGTAGAAACGGTACTTAAGATATTACCGTAAACCGAATTTACCGGGGTCCTTTGCAAGAATAATGGCAAAGGAACGGCTAAAAACGAGCCCTAGGTAGCCCTATTCGGTTGTTAGACGTGTATGCGCAGACCATACCCGCCCACATCCTTGTTGAGGGAGTGGGCGGGGCGGGCATAGCACAACCAAGTTTGAGGGCCGTATACGGCTATCTATGACTCCTTTTTAGTCGTTCTCTGGCCATTATCGTTGCAATGGATTCTGGTATATTCGAGTTCAGGTAAAAAGTCGACGGACGTTTTCATCGTGAACACTGCCTTAACCAGCTGTCAAGGTGGCCGTTAGGCCTACGTGACGGATGGTCACTTAGTGAATTACCTCGTGCCTGCTTTCAGCATTGCGGTGTCCTTTGGGTTGAAAAAGACGGTGGAAGGATTGAGAGCTCTAAGGAAATAGAGGAAGGCTCATCACGCACTTATTGATGTGCTCGAAAAGGTGAGCTCTGCGTCTGGGTGCTCTTGTTAAATTATGTGAAGGACAGCTGATGTGGCGACCGAAAATCCGGACCGACAAACTGAAATCTGCTTGCCTCGCCGCTGCTCTAAATTCGCTCAGGCGTTTTCCGGTCCCGAGCAGCACCGAACAGGTTTTTCGGGCCGCCTGGCAATTCGGCTCCTTCTCCAAATCTCCAGGCCACTGCTGTTGCTGTCGGGGTAAACTGGAGGAGATCGGAGAGCAATAGCTACGGCCCGGAGTGCTACAGAAACGAACCAAAAGATTGGTAGAACAAGTCGAACTGTCAGGCGGGTCGGAACTGAGAATCGCCAGCACCAATAGTTTCCATGCATCTGACCCCCGGTGTATATTTGAACCTGGCTGTCAGCGACATGAAAGGATTACTACAGTGGGACGGCTATTAATGTTGAGGTTATGCCCACCTAGACCTGCCGTTCGGCCAACGTCTGTATTTGACAGCTGTCCTCCATCTATTTTGACGAGCATGTAGGACCCACCTCCGAGCACATTCCTCGTTCAGAAGTCCAAACTTTCTTGGAGTGAGCTTAAGCTTCATTCAGGCGTCTTCATTGAAAATGCGCCACTGTGTTGTTCGTACGGACTCATCGCGATTAATTATGTCCGCCGAAAATTGGCTACCAGTCTGGTATCGCAAAGGGTGGCGAAATTCCCTTCATAAACCGATTGCCGACGCAGACTCGTGGATGAAGATTTGGCACCTCAAGAATATGATCAAGGTGATTTTTCCCTCGAGCCATCTATCGCATACGTTAATTATTCAACTATTTTGTTTTAGGTATATTGGGAGTTCATCGATCACGCTGAGGGCAAGGACAAAGCGGAAGCGCAACTGAAACCTGTCACTGAGTCTGATAAAGCTTGATGAATTCTTGATGTTTTTCTACTGAATTTCTGCGACATCTGAGATACTTTTCGAAGTTCCATGTGTCTAAAGTTTTGGTATGAGCGTTAGAGACAGTTGGAACATCATAGTTCATATGTTTTTTTTTCAACGACGGGCATCGTTAGCGCAGTTGGTTATACCTCATTTCCCGTTTTCGTGTCTTGACGTAGTGTCTGTCTGTAAGAAGGTGTATGAGCATGACACAAGTAAAGATCTACTTCTTGAAAACATCGTTCAAAAAAGAAACCTACTTCCGAGGACGCTCACCGCTTTTTCCGAGGACGTTTTTTTCTCATGATGTGGACCTCTCTGTGTGTCATGCTCATTCACCTCATTTATAGGCAGACAAATCGAGTTTCAAGGTTAGTTTGCGCGTGGAGGTGGTGTCGCGACATCACAGGGCTTCGCGTTCACTTAATGAAGCGCTTTGTTGCCTTTTTCATGTTACACGCATTGCGTTTATGGTTAGATCCGCGGCCTGTTTCCTCAAGAAAAAACGTGTAAATTCAAATCGCGGCTGGCGTGGCGGTTTGAATCTCAATCTCTGAGAAAAAAAATTTAAACCGCCGCGCCAGCCGCGGTTTAAATTTAAAAGTTTTTTCTCGAGGACACAGGCCACGGACCTAACTATATATACGGATTGCTTGCTTCTGCAGGTTTTCGTAACCATGACCATGCAAATGCTTGCTGACCAGAATAAATAATACCAAAATGAATTATAGTGAATGAATGAGTGATTGAAGCTGTTTTGCTCCTAATGAACACTCTCAGGTAAAGCGTTAATTTTTTTAAGTGGTATTTGCCCAATGATAAATGCTGTTTAGTGGCGAAACAGCTACCGTTATTGAAACAGGATTCTCGATAAAAACGGTCGTGCTATCGTCATGAAAAAATATATGTAATACACAAGTTAACACTCATATGGGAAAAAGGATACAAGAAAGTTTCTGTTGGAAAGGATTTCATGGAAGAGAAACAATTCATTTTTCTTCCTTATGAGACACAGAGGCTCGGGACCAAAGAGTGCGTTTGTGTCAGCAGCGGAAGACATTTTCCCATAAATAAAGCCATGCTGTCCGATCAGTGGTCGTACTCATGAAACCATGAGCGCAGGAAGGGGGCAGAACCCTCCCGTGCCCGGCGTATAGCAACCAATATTGTGCCTTCCCTGTCCAAATTTTAGTAGTGGCGGCCCCTCTTCGCCACCTGTGAGAGCAGAGACAGGCGTGATGAGCCGCCCGCAGAGACGCAGAGGAGACCGCCGGGTACAAGGCTGCTGTCTCTTAGCTCCGTTAGCAATGCACTCCGGCGGGCATAGCCTACCATACCTCAATTGTACAGGTAGACAGGAAGTGTTCGCACTGCCTGTCAGCAGGATATTGATCATTTTCTGCCTCGTAAGATCGGCAGCAGGCAGCCACAGCGCTCTCCGTCCACCCGCTAGGTGGCTAGGAACCTACCTATCTACCCGCCAGGTAGCCGGGAACCTTCCTGACTACCTGCCGGGTGCACAGGAAGGTTCAACATCAAAAACTCGTCCAACAGCGTGTGGACTTTGTACCTTCCCGGGAGGCTCCCAATGAATACAGCCTCAGAATTCTTCTAGTAGAATTGTTCTGTAGCCTTTCCGATCTGTTTATATTCTTGAGTTTGGCGGAGTTGAATACCGGGGTACTATACTGGAGTAGAGGTCTTACATACGTGGTATAAGCTCTGGTAAGCACAGCGGGATTGCAAGTTGACAAATCAAACGCGGCCGCGCAGCGTGTATCAGATTGTCCCGCCACTGTTATTCAGGAGTTTTCTCCAGCCTTTTGCCCATATTCCTGAATTTTCATGACGAAGAAGTCGAAAATTTTTAGAAATATGGACAGCAGGCTAGCAGAATCACCTGTTGTGGGGGCAATCTCATACAAGCCGCGCTGCACGGCAGCCCCGCTCCCGCTTCAACTCGGCGCCCGCAACCTATGTAGACGGTACTTGCTGTCGGATGAAAGGCTTCAAATTCGTATCATAGATTGAGGGGGGGAGGGCTCATTGGTCTGCACTTTTTTCTCCGGGCTAAGTATCAATACGCAGTCAAAAGGGATCAGGGTCGAGCCTTACTGGTCTCCTGAGTTGTGTAGCTACTCGTGCGAGTACTCTTTTGCGGAAGCGGCTCTGTTCCCGGTGAGAAGTACTCGCTGTCTGATGAAAGGCTGTAGTTTGTATTATAGGTTAAAGGGGGGGGGAGATCTCCTTGGTCTGTACTTCATTGTCCGGACTAAGTAACAATAAAAGGGTTTAGGGTCGAGCCTCACTGGTCTCCTGAGTTGTGTAGCTACTCGTGCGAGTACTCTTTTGTGTAAGCGGCTCTTCTTTTTGGTGAGAAGTACTTGCTGTCGGATGAAAAGCTGCAAAATCGTATCTTAGATTGAGGGGGGCTCCTTGGCCTGTACCTCTTTCTTCTAGCTACGTACAATACCGCCGCTATCCAAGGAAAAAAATGGGCAAAGTGGGCAACTAAAGCGTGCTTCGACCACAACTCGCCTCAAGGTGCTCCATTTTCAATCTCGAAAACGTCAAAATGTACAGCATGTCGTGTTCTAGTGGATCGTGTGAAAGTATTTTGCGAAATTTGGGAGCAACATCATTTTGACAAGGCGGAATCCATTGGCATTTTGACCATGCTAGATATCGTGTACGGTTGTTTTTGACCGAATGGGCTCGTTATCTTGTGATAAAATTATTGAATTCATAACTAGCTCCATCTTAAAAAAGCGTTTTTATAAAAGAATTCTGATTTTTCTCATACAGTTAGATAGATTGTGGGACGGTGAACATTTTGGTCTTTTCGAAATTGGAAACGGAGCACTGTTGTGGTCGAAAGACGCTTTAGTTGCCCACTTTGCCCATTTCGTCCATTTTTTCCATTGGATAGCGGCGGTATTGTAGTATTGCTCAGTCAGACGAGCGAAGATGATAATCCCAGAAACAAGTGCACGAATCTACAAATGCTATATGATAAATGCAAGATTCTATTAGTGAGCTATCAATAAAGGAATAACTCTATTAGTGAGCTATCGATAAAGGAACAATTCTATTAGTGGGCTATCCTTCGGGCTAAATAATCCAAATGATCCCTTCATTTCTCTTGTGTCGACGGCTGGTTTCCTGCACCGTCGTGAAACCGATGCAACTTGGCTTCTCACTCCAAGATTCCCGTAAGCCCCTTTCCGCCAAATTCTAGATAATGATCGAAAGGAACATTGAAAGAACGGACATTATACCCCTCTCTACAGTTCATTCGTATCAGGTCTTACTATTCGGAATTACTGGACATGCCTTCCATCGGGGTCGAGCCTTACTGGTCTCCTGAGTTGTGTTGCTACACTTGCGAGTACTCCTTTGCGGAAGCGGCTCTGCTGCTGGTAAAAAGTTATAGCTCGCGGATGAAAAGCTGTAAATTTGTATCATAGATTTAGAGGGGAGCTTCTTGCTCTGTATCTCTTTCTTCTAGCTACGTAGTAATACACAGTCAGACGAGCGGCGATGATAACCCCAGCTGACACTCCACCTTTTGTTAACAAGTTCTTCGTGTCCTTGTTGTTGTCGTCGGGTTCGTCTCCTTCCCTTCGGTGTGTATGCTATAGGTGCCATTTAAGAGCAGTCGTGTTGTTTGCAAGAACATACCTTCCATCAGGGTTGAGCCTTGAAAGGCTGTCGATTCGTGTCATAGTTTGATGGCGGCTTTGTTTGTCTGTACATCTTTCTCCGAGCTGCATAACAATATGCGGTCAAATACGCTGCGATGATGACGGCAGCTGATACTCCACCGTTTGTTAACAAATTCTCTGTGTCCTTGTCGCTGCCGGCGATCTCGTCTCCTTCACTTCGAAATTCCGGTAAGCCGGTTTCCGCCGTATTCTCGATAATCAATGAACTTCGTGAACATTGCAAGGTTGACAATGCTATCCTTCTCTCTCGTTCCTTCAAACTAGACCTTATTTTTTGACATCACTGGACATACCTTCCATCAAGGTCAAGCCTTACTGTTCTCCTCAGTTGTGTTGCTACTCGTGCCGGGACTTATTTCATTCATTCACGGCGTTCTAAGGTCTGACCATGAGTATCACATATGTATTAATGTTATACGAGCACAAAACATTTGCGAAGAAGATAAGGATATGAAGTTATTGAATCCGCATCTGCCTAATCTATGTTTGGCCGAATTCTAGCTCGATAAAGTAGTCTACTAGTCTCGGCGCACACGGCGTTCCGATTCAAGGGTCTTCACTATCATACCACTTCACTGTCGGTACATCGTTCATCTCTACTCCTCTCGACGGAACCCTAAAAACTGTTTTCGGCACTGTTGTTCGGTGTGAAACGGTGCCCGGTTGAGAATTTGGTCCGCCTATCGTCGGTTGGTAGGCTGATTGTCACAATTTCTGAAGCAGCTCTGCGCCTGGTGAAAATTACGTGCTGTCGGAGGAAAGGCTGTAAATTCGTATCATAGACTGAGAGAGCTTTTTGGTCTGTACTTCTTACTCTGAGCTACGTAGTACTACGCAGTCAGACGAGCGGCGATGATAGTCCCAGCTGACAGTCCAAAATTTGTTAACAAGTTCTTCGTGTAGTCGTTCGTGTTTGAAACTGCAGGTGTGTGGATAAGCCTGTGTTTTTTAAATTTTATCTTCAGTTTGCAGATGTGCATTTAGGATACACAGTTATACAGTGAGTGTGAGTTATAGTGCGAGGCCCGCTTCCATGAAACACACAAAGCTCGAATAAGTATTCACCTCTCCGAGGGAAAAATGCAAGGAGCGTCGAGAAGAATGTTTACGATGCAAATGATGTTAAAAAACATTAACCGACAAACGAACAATCAAATGCCGAGTAAACACAACGAGAGGCTTGCAAAGATACAAAACGAGGGGTTAGGCGAGGTAGTAGATTAGTAAAGACACGATGTAATGTTGAGCCTATGTAGTGAAGATAAACAAGAAACAAACCAGCGACATAAGACCATCCTTTGATCCTACGATGATTGTTCGATACCAGGCTCAAATGGAACGTATAACTTTCTCCAAATGTTCAAGGTGGTCCACGTGGTTCACGTGGGCGGCGATGCGGTAGAACATGTTAGGATTCTCGTGAATGACTACTATTTCTCTATCCCTCTACCCATCATCAGCTTACGTGGACTACATGGACAGGCTTGAGCAATCGGAGAGGTGCTGTGATTACAACTCGAGTGATTCCCAAGGATTAGAATGAGATTTTGGAGTTTGTACGATTTTTGGGGAGGGACAGACCATTAATTTAATCATACAAGAATACATAACGTCGGAATGGATCCTGAAGAGACTTCGCGTTCACTGTTGAAGGTTGGCGCAAACTCGGTGCCATATGATATAGGATAGGAGCACGGAGTTCGCGCCAACCTCCAATGGGGAGCGCAAAGTCTCTTCAGGATCCATGCCAATGGTATGTAATATCACTCTGACGGCATCTTAAGTACCGTTTGTGTTTATAGTACCAATCTACACGTCCAATATTTACTATTTGCGATGTAGTGTTGCAACTGATATTTTCTTGAATATTCGAGTAAACGGAATAATCCACTCAAATAATCCTTTTGTAGAATATCCAGACAATAGGATAACCCGAATATTCCTCTTCAATATTTATTCAAATATTCAACAGAAAAAACACGATAGCTCACTAAAGATAAGTGTACATGTGCGCTGAAACGCTTCGAAAAAGGCAACGAAGCACTAGGCTCACATTTTCAGACCACGCCCATCGTTCCGCGATGCCACACAGTGGTTTCGGACTGAAATCTCTGGCAACCATGTTTTTTTCTGATAGACTGCCTTCCGGGTAGAAGGGGTAAGAACACGATACTAGCTGCCCGAGTAATAGTAGAAGGCAGTCATGATGTACTACTTCAAGTAAGGTCAGGACGACGAGAGTTGCTAGCGCTGTATCACCGGTCCCTTCAACTACCCCGCAAAGCCAAGTTCGCCATGTGGTCCGGGGCGAGGATTACCAGAAGGAGACTCTCAGTTATAAATACTTCTGCTGAAGAACTCTCCTCTCGATGTCCTTTATGTCCAGCCACTAAGCGCGGTATTTCTGTTCGAGTTTATCGACAACAGCCGTCATATGGAATCCGTATGACGCTTTAATAATCCTACAGTTCTTCAATCGGGAAAATCAGCACGCAATAGCAGCGATATCGATGCATTTTTATATATTCTTTATTTTTACTATATTTCCTCTGCTCAACGTGAATCTCTACTTTGCAATTAGTATCTGATCCAGAGATCCAGATGTACAGCGGATTCATGTCTAAGCTCACCTTTACGCTAAGAAAGGCTATTGACTAATGAACAATTTACATCAAACGAAAAGCCTTGAGATGTCAGTAAACTCCCGCAACCCAAGAATCGTAATACGCCTTCTTGCTGAGAGATTCAGAGAGCTTGTCGGCTAAACGTCCTAAGCCTTCAAGAATTCGACCTCGGCGTATTCGAAGAAGCGGAGGACGAAGATGTCGATAAACTCTTGTATGGTAATAGCTGACTACTGTTGGTCTCAAAAACAAAATGTCAAAAAAATTTGCAGCAAAGGGTTCTCTGGACGGAAGCCAATGGCCTGTGGTAGCTAAATGACATAATGCTCACCGAATCCTACCGTGATCATCCAGAACGCTCTAAACAAAAGTCATACCTTAAACAAAATTTGTGCAAAAGATTCTGACCTCTCGAGCCCCATGATGGTTACCAATCTCATTTTTTGGGGTGCAGAGATCAATAAAAATTTTCATCTCAAACTTAGTTCAGGAGGGTGTTAATTGGCGTATAACATGAAACTGAGAGCCGTTTGTTGTTCTTAAGATTACAGGCTACAGTAGCTCAGTGAGAGTATGCCTACAGGGCCTCTCACTTTCTGGTTCACTACTTTTTTCACTGCTACTCTGGCAGTGCGCGCTAAACCTAACCGAAATGGGCAAGCTGAGGGTTAACACCATGACGAATTCGGCCTCTGGCAACTCCATCAAGGCATTCCCTTGTGAGATGTTTCAGCACTGAGTTTGATCAAAAAATGTTGCTCTTTTGTGACAAATTAGCTACATAAAGTGTTATTAAGTGAAAAGTCGGAGAAAAAGACTGCTGAACAAGTTACGATGACTAAATGGGAGTGTCCGCCCGTCCACAATTAACGAGATTTTCATGAATGCTTGTTTCGCCGCCTTTAATTCCGCTCCCAATTAATTAGTGATCTTTTAAAGGAATCAGCATTATCTGAGGGCGAAATAAATTCAGCGAGATTCCATGAGAACTCTCACCCATGGTCTCGGGAGACGCGCGATCTCTAGATTCGAGTTGGAGCGCAGACGGCGAGGGTCAACGGGTCATCACGGCTAGTGCGCCTGTTTCTCTGACCTAGGCTGAGATTTATAAACGGCAAACCATGGGGTAAAAGTGGGTTCGCTGAGGAAATAGCATGCAGTTTTTGGAGGCATATTCATTCGTAGCCTATGGCTTGCGTTCGTGAATCTCAGCCCTAAAGCCCCCGTAATAGTCGGTGGATCTACTGAGCCCCACTGGGTCGATACGCCCCGAGTCCGTGGGAGACGGGTGCAAAAAAATCAACCCACTGAGTCCGACTGCGACTGTCTGGTGCCCCCCGCAATCCACCCGGTCGATACTGATGATTCTCATGCGTACAAGGGTGGGGCCAGTGCACCGACTGAGTCCCGCTGCGTCCCAACCGAAATCATCCTCCACCCCGGTCGACATAGGAGTTTCTCACGTGATTTGGGTGCATTTTCTTCGGCCGACTGCGACCTGCCGAGTCCCACCGCATCTCGACTCTCGTCGTCTGCGCTCTGCCCCCCCCCCCTACTGCTGCCGCTGACTATCGATTGCGTGTTTCGCGGAGGAACTGGGTGGCTCTGGGGGCAACCGGACTCAGTCGGTTGCAGACGGTCGAGGACGGTTTTTCTGCCCCGCACTTATTAGGACTCAGTGGGACTCAACAGGTTTTTCGACGAAGTCTGACGGGGGTCTAAATGGGCGGGCATAATCGTAGTGTATTTAAGAGTCCACCCCACATCCGGTACTGCTTGTGATCTGGATAATTCGAGGGACCTGTAGAGTTGAAGTCGCGGCGTTGCTCGCAGCGGCGAACAGTGCTGGATGATGCAATATCGATCACATTCAGCGACGAGGGCGACCGACGCAGCGTCACTGGCGACGAGGGGGCACCGCAAAATGTTTTGACGCCGCGACGGCCCTATGTCACTGCCGAGCAACCGGCGTCGCGTCGATAATGTTTGGTAACATTTTTGTCGCCGCGTCAAGGCTGACGCTCGGCGACCACTCGCTCGCCGTTGCAACTATGTAGACCCCTTAAAGCTGGTAGCTGCTTTGCTGCTTGGCGAGAAATTCGGAAGTTGTTTAGTGGTAAAACGAAGGAAAGGTGGCTATCGATCGGGCGATTTCGAGCCCAATTGCTGTGCGTGGCATTTTATTTTAGATAGTTTCAAGGAGTTCGGATGTAGCTAGGGTGTGCATGCTGTACAGCATGATAGGATACGTATTCATTGAACTTCCAAAGTAATGAATATCATACTGCTAATACTGCTTGTGGTCTGGATAATTCGAGGGACCTGTAGAGGTGAAGTCGCGGCGTTGCTCGCAGCGGCGAACAGTGCTGGATGATGCAATATCGATCACATTCAGCGACGAGGGCGACCGACGCAGCGTCACTGGCGACGAGGGGCACCGCAAAATGTTTTGACGCCGCGACGGCCCTATGTCACTGCCGAGCAACCGGCGTCGCGTCGATAATGTTTGGTAACATTTTTGTCGCCGCGTCAAGGCTGACGCTCGGCGATCACTCGCTCGCCGTTGCAACTCTGCAGACCCCTTAAAGCTGGTAGCTGCTTTGCTGCTTGGCAAGAAATTCGGAAGTTGTTTAGTGGTAAAACGAAGGAAAGGTGGCTATCGATCGGGCGATTTCGAGCCCAATCGCTGTGCGTGGCATCCTATTTTAGATAGTTTCAAGGAGTTCGGATGTAGCTAGGGTGTGCATGCTGTACAGCATGATAGAATACGTATTCATTGAACTTCCAGAGTAATGAATATCATTACGAGTATTGTGTTACAGGTAAACAAGTGTATGAATTCACAAATGCCAAATAATGAATTTATGAATCTACTAGTGAGCTAGCAATAAAGGAAAAATGCTATCAGTGGCTTATACTACGGACTGAATAATACAAACATTCTTTGCAATCCTCTTGTGTAGGCGGCTGGTTCGCTGCACTGATTTGAAACCGTTGCAACTCAGCTTTAATTTCTTCTTGTCGCCTTCACTTTATAATTCCAATCAGAGTCCAGCCTTAGTGGTCTCCTGACTTGTGTTGCTACTCGTCCGAGGACCTTTCTGCGGAAACGGCTTTGACCTTAGTGAGAATTACTGTACGATGAGAGGCTACAAATTTGTATGATAGATTGAATCGGAATTGTTGGCCTGTACTTCTTCTTTCTCCACGCAGCAAAACAATATGCAGTCAGAAGAGCAGCGATGATGATACCAGCTAAAACTCTACCGTTTGGTAACAAGTCCTTCGTGTCCTTGTTATTGCCGGCGGGCTAGTCTCCTTCACTCCGAAACCGCTTTCCGCTATTTTCTCGATATGCAAAGAAAAAAATCAACAATTGAATGTCGACAATGATACCCTTATCTACCGTTCCTTCGTAATAGGCCTTATTATTTGACATCACTAGGCACACCGTCAATCAGACTCCAGCCTTAGTGGTCTCCTGACTTGTGTTGCTACTCGTGCGAGGACTTATCTGCGGAAACTGCTCTGACCTTAGTGAGAAGTATGAGAGGCTGCAAATCCGTATCATAGATTGAAGGCGGCATTCTTGGCCTGTATCGCTTTCTTCTGCTGCATAACAATATGCAGTCAAAAGAGCTGCGATGATGATTCCAGCACAGACTCCAACAACTTTGATCATGTTCATCGTGTCCTCGTTTTTGCCGACGCGTTCGTCTCATTCCGTTGTAGTATTTGGGATAGATACCATGGACAGAGAGTCGTTCACAAAAATTAAAGTGGACTCAACTTTTTAAGCCCTGTGTATGAATCATATTTGCAACTGCAGGTGTTTGGATAAACTTACTGTGCTTGATGGGCTCCAGTATGCGGATGTTCAGGATGCACGAGGATACAGTGAGCAATTTTATAAAACCCGCTCTGTTGACGGCTGGAATCATGTGATGTAAGACTTCCTTGTTTAGTAAAAGCATGATGTAGTGTTGGAATTGTGTAGTGAAGTCGAAGAAGCAGCGAAATCGGAGGAAGCCCCACCGATCCCTTTACGATATGAACTTTAACCTCAACTTTATTACACGCCCATACGAACGTCTTAAAACAGAAAAAGGCAGCTAGAATATTGAGAAATCGAAAAAAATGTGGTATAAAAAAGGAGAACGGAAGAAAACGTACGACGATAATCGCTGCATATCAGGCTCAAATAAAACGCAGCCTTTCTCCAAGTGCTCAAGCCGGTCCACGTGGTTGACGTAGGCTGCAAAGCGATAGAACATGTTAGGATTCTCGTAAATGACTGCTATCCCCCATCCGTCTACTGATCAGCAGCTGACGTGGACCACATGGACGGGTTTGAAAAATTGGACAGGTGCTGTAACTACAACTGATTCCCTACAATTAGAATGAGATTCTCAAGTTTGTGCGACTTCGGAGGGGAGATATTCCTCTTATTTAATTATACAACAGTAAATGATATCACTCTGGCGGCATCAAAACTACCACTTCTGATGACGGTACTTACCTGCACTTCTAAAATTTACTATATGAAATGTAGAGTGTTGCATCAAATATTTTCTTGATTATTCGAATAAGCGGATAATTCGAATAATCCTCGTCTAGAGTATCCAAATAATAGGGTAACTCGAATAAACTTCTACTAATCGAATATTCAGCAGAAAAAAAACACGATAGTTTACTAAATATCACCGCACATGTGCCCTGAAACGCTCCGAAAAAGACAACGAAACACTATACCCACATTTTCAGACCACGCCCATCTTTTCGCGCCGCCGCACAATCCTTCCGACGTGAAATCTCCGGCAAAAATGTTTTACTGATAGAGTGCTTTCCGGGTAGTCGAAAGAACACCCTACTAAGTACCCGAGTAATAGTAGGAAAAAGCTATGATGTATCTTGAAATAAGATCAGAACGACGGGAAAAGCGAGCGGCGTATCAACGGTCCCTTCAACTATCCCGCCAAGCTAAGTTGGCGCCGAGTGGTCCGAGGCGAGGATTACCAGACGAAGACCAGGGTTTGACGTGAGGTGTGATGTGTCACAGACGGGGGAGGGTCGGACCCGTCGACGTCCTGCGGGGGGGTCGGACCTTCGACGGACCAAGAATCAAGATGGCCTTCTATCAGGAGTGAGGAGGGTTTTCGAAAGCCATGCCGTCAGTATATAATATAACGGTAACAAAAAAAAAACTTAGGCGGTAAAATGAATCCGCAGTAATAGGTGATAAAACACCGTAGGTCATACTGAGGGAGCAAAATGAGACAGGGGATTAAAAAAGAAAAAAACTGATTACTGAGGAACAACAGCGAAAAACAAATGAGGCAGGACATTAATTGGAGATGTAACAATGAGGTAGGAGCTCTCGAGATGTGACAATTCACTGGTGGAGGAAGTATGCAAGACAATAGATGACAGTAGACCATCCTTAAGGATTCGACATGGACGCGGAGTCGTGGCCAGGTAAAGTGCGTCACCGAAGCGCTCCTGGATATTTCAGCAGCATTGGTGTTGAGTATTCGCTGTCATCGAGGTCATTACAAGCGGACTATCCTGTCAACCAAATGACCCAGGTGTTCTGGAATTACGTAATCTAAGATGCATTTTTAGGCAATTTAGGATTCACAGGCTCGATCCCGCCAAAGGTATAAAATTTCGCAATTCTGGGAAACTATAGATAGTTGACTGTTTGAGAAGAGCATTGTTCACGGTTACATCTCTTGCAATTTACTCCACGGCATTGACTCTTTTTTTTCTATTTTATTTTACTGCACATGTGAAGTTACAACCTCTTCACATACACCATGTATGTTTCTTTATTGCAAAATAAAGCGATTGATTGACTCGTTAAAGGCAGTGTTTAGGATGATTTTCGTTCACGAGTTTCTGACGTAAAACAATGCGTTAGCGACGAGTGTCAACATAATGACGAAGAAACGGCGACAAACGCGCTAAAACACCTTGTTTCCGTGACCTTATTTCCTGGTTTGGACTAATCGTCCGGTTGTATGAATCTGTACTAGGTGGTTCTCACCGGTGAAAAATGGATTTAGTCGAAAATGAAAGAATATTTCAGGCAAATCAGAGTTGGGGTCTCAACGGGGTTTCGGCTGCCCCACCCTCCTACGTAGGGTTTGCGAGGGAACGATTTTGCAGTGCTAGCCTAACCACCTTTTAGCCCTCGCGCTGCTATCATCAAACGCGCCGACGCTCCAAACCCTGCCTAACCCCAACCTAACCCGCCGCGTACGTGCATGCTGCCCCAGTATTAGTTGGGGTCCGACGGAAAAAACCAAGCAACAGAATGTAGAAAATGTTAAAGGGCGGGTCCACTAAAGATTTCATGGTCACAACAAGCAGTTCCAGTGAGAGTAAAGAGGCCGTATGAAAGTACAGCTTTTCACGTACTTCTGGCTCGCTTTTCTCAACTTTTTTCACTATTTCAGCTTTACTCGACGGCAAAAAAATCGATGCAGTAGATAATCTCGGAATTAAAGTTTATCGTGAACACTGCCTTTAAGCGAATTCCAAAATGCGATATCGGCTGGAACAAAAGATGTTTTAACGCCCTGAGGGCACATAGGTGCAGCTTCGGTTCCGCAAACTACATTTAGAGCATGACTACCCGCTTTTAAAAACGCACCCAAACTTTCATGGACGCAGCTTCAGGCCCAAGAGCGCAACATACGGCGGGCGGAGCCTGTTTTTATGCCTGAAGGCATATAGGTGCAGGTTCGGTACCGCAAACTGCATTAAGAGCATGACTACACGCTTGCAAAACCGCACCCGTAATTTCATATACGCAGCTTCAACCCGAACAGCGCTACATATGACGGCGTCCAAGAAAAATTCGATCGCTGTGAAATCTTTACAAGTATTTATCTGAATTTAAATTAAGGAGTTTCGCGTTGCTTCAACTTGCGGAAAACTTAGTCGCGGACCCATGTAGTCAACTTTTGTTCTTCTATCCGGTTCAAAACGGTCTCTGAAAACTCATTTTAAAGTGTGATACATGCTCCGAATGTAGTTTGCGGGACTGAAGCTTCACCTATGCGCACTCAGGGCATAAAAACAGGCTCCGCCCACCTTATGTAGCGCTCTTCGACTTCAAGCTGCGTTTATGAAATTTCGGGTACGTTTTCACATGTGGACAGCCGTACATGAGGAAAGACATGCGGATTTTTTTTGCAAGGGAGGGCTGAGCGAATTGCCCGATTTAGGAGGGGGGTCGGACCAAAGTTGGGTTGTATCACACCTTGCGCACTAGCCTGACGGAGAGGAGTCTTAGTCCCCTCCACTAAAGAAATTCAGCTCTGATGTTCTTAGAGTCCAACGAGTGTAAGCTGTATTTCTGGGCCAGTTTATCGAGAATGACCAAAGAATAAGAATAAGAACAATCATTCGGAGGAGCAAAACATGGGAACGCAATTTCTGATCAAAATCGCTTTGTGTGACACTTTATCCATTCTACAGTTCTTTAAGCGGGAAAATCAGCACGCAATAACAGCTGCAAATGCAGCAATTTCGATGAATAGCGATATTTTCTCTGCCTTACGTGAGTCTCCGCTCTGTATATAGTATTTGAGCCAGAACTACTGCACATTGAAGTATAACCTCACCCTTGCGTTCAAAAAGGCTATTCGAACAATTCACATCAAACGAAGAGCCAGGAGATGTTGCTGAATTCTCATGACCCAAGAGTCGTAATATGCCTTCTTGCTGAGAGACTCGCAAGGCCTGTCGGCGAAACGTTGGCCTCACCCTTCAAGTATTTGACCTCGGCGTATTTGAAGAAACGGAGAACGAGAGTGTCGATAGGCTGTTATAAGGATACCGCTGACTACTGTTCGTCTCCAAAAACATGATTGAAAATTTTTTGTACAAAGGGGACTGTACCACAAGATTCTTCGGATGGAGGCCTATGAGCTACGATAGGTAAATATCATTATGCTTACCTTCTTCTAACGCTATCGTCCGAAAAACTGAACAAACCTCATTTTGGTGTTCAGTATCCCCAAAAAAACTCCCTAGACAAAGTTTGGGGAAATTGTTCTCTTTCGAGCCCCCGTGGTGGGTACCAATCCCATTTTTTGGGGGTGCAGAGGTCAATAGAGAATTATCACCCCAAACTTTGTCCATAGGGTAGTTTGGGGCGTAGAAAACGAATCTGAGGGCCGTTTATTGTCTTTCGAAAAAATGTGACAGGTTGCGGTGGTTTAATGGTAATATGCCTACACGGCCCTTCACTTGTTGGTTGATAACTTTTTTCACTACTACTCGGGCAGCTACCCATGAGGCTTTCATGGACTACCCAGAGGACGGTCGATAAAAAAATACACGGCTTCATGGGTAGTTTGGGCAACACGGTTTTTTCATTGCCTTGAGGGGTGTTTAAGCACTAGATTCCATCAAAAATGATTGCTCTTTTGTGACAAAGCAGCTAAGGTGTGTCCGAATGAGAATCACGGCCCATGTGGCCGGCGTGCTTGGAAGGCGGCCGTCGCATGTGCCGCACTCGGACGAGTGTTATATTCCAACGGCGGCCATTCCTCCTCCCCCCTTCTGCAGAGCTGATTGATCGGCGCAGCGTTTACTGCCACCCGGTGTCGGCCCCGTTCGTAGTCGATGGCTGAGGGGACGTTTCGCATGCTCGTTGAAGAGCGGCGACCGCGGCGGCCGCCTGCCAAGCACGCCGGTCGCGTGGGCCGCCATTCTCATTCGGACACACTTTACAGTACCGCGCAAAAGTGTGTTCGCGTTCATTTCCGCGAATAATGTTTTTACACATATCTTGGCTCGCCCCTGGCGGAACTTGATGAAACTTTAGTATAATATGGGACATCACAACCCTTGCTTTACGCATACGCAAAATTGGTTTCTGAGCGTGCAGTTTTTAGATATGAAATTTATTTATCATTTTGTGGTATTATCTCGAATAAGGGCCATTTCCCCAAACTATGGCTATTACAAATCCAAACCCGTAGCAATTATACGCTATTTGAAGGTCTTTCAAACCGTTGTACAGCTTTGTGAGAAAATAGTTCCTATCAGAATTTTTTCTGAAGACCAAAAATTGAATAGGTAGGAGTGAATTTTTGGAAATTCACCCCAATAAAAATATTCACCCCAGAACCATTACAAAGCATGTATGTGCTTTATGAGCTTTGACAAAGTACAACTGGAACATAAATTTCGCTCTTTTTCGATAACATCAGAGAGAGATACTTAATAGGTACAATATCGCATGACTTTCTTTCAAATTTACTTCTGAAAAAAATCGATGGAGATCAATTTTTTACAAGGTTATACAACGATTTTGAAGTACAGGCTATAAAACGGCGAAATTCACATGGTTCCTCCGCGTGCTGGTGCGGAGCGGAGGTTAGAGACAGTGAGAGAGCGGAGGGCAGACGGAGGCCCAGGCGTCGCGCGCGCCGCTCGCGCCTAGGATGATGTGAATTATGAGGTTTTATAGAGGGTACATCAAGTGTTTTCAAAGGCACAGTCCAACCTCGGAGTCGATTTTTAGTTTTTTTTGCTCATCTTGGAGAAGATTTTACGCTGATAACAATGGTCTTTTCGAAATTTCTCAGAACTTATGGTGAACGGAGTTATGGTTCCTCAAAGATATTGAATTTGGTCGGCGAGAAGTTCGCGGACGGATTGTCTTGAGCCTGTTTTCCCGTTATAAAGCCAGGCCGAACATAAATGCATGAACATAAATTTCGAACCAAAGGAATCGCGCTCCGCTTCCCTATTGAGATCGGAAGCTTGTCGGCGGGCGCAACCCATTTTTTCATGGGGGTGTAGTCGACTTTTTCCTTGCATTTTCTCGCTCATGTGGGCGAATTGAGATTTCGCACTTGACAGGGTTGCTATACACGGCGACCGGAGTAACATATCAAAGAACGTTTGAATGAAAAGTCGAAAAAAAAACCCTGGGGAAGAAGTTAGGATGACTAAGTAGGAGTGTCCGCCCGTCTCCAATTAACGAGATTTCCATAAATGGTTGTTTTGCCGCCTTTCATTCCGCTCTCAAGTAGTTAGTGATCTATCAAAGAATTCAGCATTATTTGAAAGCAAATTTAATTTAATGGGATTCTATGAGAACTCACACCCATGGTCGCGGGAGACGCGCGAGGACGATAGAACAGTTGGAGCGCAGACGGTCAGGGTCAGCGCGGTCATCACGGCTAGCGCCTATTTCTCTGACCTGAATGGCAATGGAGAGTTGCGCCGGAACTCGTCCGGCCAGCACTGTCTGAACTCGTCCGCAGCGCGATGTGCGAACCCGTCCGCTCAGAAAAATGAAAACAAGTTACTTGTAACATAAAAGGCTAAAAACAAGTTACTTGTAACATATCTGAGCCGATGTAACTTACTTGCAACTTATCTCAGATCATTCAAGTCACACGCAACATATCGGCGGGATATTGCGTGCGGTGCGCCTACGATATGTTACATGTATCTTGAATGGCCTGAGATAAGTCGCAAGTAACTTGCATCGGCTCAGATATGTTACAAGTAACTCGTTTTTAATTTCTAAGAGGATACTGTGTGCAGTGCGCTTCCGATATGTTACATGTAACTTGAATGGCGCAAAACTTATTTTATGACCGAGATGATATTTCTAAGGGGGATGTACGACGCACTTGCGGGGTCACGCTTACGACTGGCGTTGCTGTTGGTACAATTAATTAAGTTTGAGGTACTTGACCTCAAACCAGCAGGAAGGCCCCGCACAACATTTTTTTGCTTAGTGTGTGGTCTAAGACGCGCGCTCTGTCTCGCGTGTCGTCTGCGTCACGTGATGGCCACTCATAGTGAAAAATCAAATTTAAGTTACATGCAACATAAGTGTAACTTACATGTAATACAAATGTAAGTTAAATGTAATATAAATGTTTGTTACATGTAATATAAAAGTAAGTTACTTGAGACATTCAAGTAAGTTACATTTATATTACAAGTAACTTTTTTTTAAAATTTTTCTGAGCGCCTAGCGTCCGACGAATCGCCGAAATTCATTGACATTAAAAGAAGGTGCTTCTACACGAGGTACGAACGCTGATTCATCACTGGTTGATAATGTATTGGGAAACACCAGTTTTTAGGGAAGGCATTAGTTTTTATGGAGACCTTCAGAATACACTGTCTTTTGTTACTTGTCTGTTTTATGCTTCTGTCAAACAGGCTGTTAAGGTAGAAGTTTTATTAGGCTGACGTTTCGACTAGATCGTCGTTTTCAAAGGCCTGAAAATAGGTCAGAGCCAACTTTGTGATCTACTCCCACAGACTATCGACACTATGGTACTCACACCATAGTGAGGAGTAAAACCACACGCACACGCACTTACACGCGTACAATCTGTTTTTGGATGTGCTCAGCTGGCTATTGTGAACCACCACCTAGCAGTCTGCGCGCATTGGACGAACTTTTGTTGTTCATCCTGCGCTTCTCAGTCTGAATGTGGTCGTGTACTGCGCACCTCCGGAAACAGTGTATGCGCACGCTCTTCCGGACCGGGTTCTCACCTATCCCGTTTGAGATGGCTGCAAACACAGTGTCGCCAACATCTCGAATTGATCTTGAGGGCGTACGTACTGCCTTTATAGCTTCTGGCGGGATGCGAGACACCGGATTCGCACGATCTCACAGTTGAACCCCGGCAAACCTACCCTCTTCCACCCGCGCAGCCCAGGAGACGACAAATAAAAATGAGTCACACCAGTCCGCCCACATTACTGCGTGAGGGAATGATGGATACGGCACATCTCAAAGTCTGCATGGCGGAATGAAAGGCAGAAAATCACTAGTGTTAGACAAACACTCATTTCGATTGTTCATTCGGATTTCGTTTATGAATGAAAGTTGCCTCGAGAGATTTTCTCACGCCTATATCATCCTCATAGGCCAGTATAGTGCGAAATATTTCAAAGTCATTCCCGTCATGGTCTTCCCTCCTATGTTTGCCGAGCGGTGTTACTAAGCACTGATTTCGTTTACCAGCAAGGTGTTCTTTGAGGCGAACGCTTAATACCCTACCAGTTTCACCGATGTACAGTTGATTGCAGGTCAATCACTGAAGCTGATAGACGACTCCCCTCTGCGCGCAATCTCCAACTTTTCCGTACGGACAGATCAGGCAGCTGGCACAAGCACGATCCGAGATTCTGTTGCGACCAAACTAAGAATGTATTGAACAATGAAGCAATCAGGAATATTCCCCAATAGGTCCATCATACCTCAAGTATTCACGACAGTGACCCTCACTACTTGGAAAAGCCACCGATTTGAGCCTCAATTTTATCGAGGGCCCTGGCGGACGAGTTTGGACTGCTCGCCGCGGACGAGATCTGACGACGCAGCGCGGAAGAGTTCCGACGTGATTGCGATGGAGGGCGTAATCGTTTATCAGATGTTTAAGAGTCCAGCTTATATCCGATACTGCTTATGGTGAGTGTAATTTAACCTATTCGCGACCACGTGTCCCACCGGTGGGACTCGCTTTTCAAAAATCGATTTCTCCACCACAAGAAAGAACTTTCAAACTTTTCGATGTTTAATATATTAACTAATCCTAGACTCGACTACGGAAGTTTTGATCCATCGGCAGCTCCCTTCTAGTACAAAAGTCAAACTTTCGTGAAAATATCTGGGACCCACTAGGAAAAAAAACTTTGAAAAACCGATTTTTCGAGCTCAGTATGAATTCTTTTTCCTTTTGCTGCCGTTTCTTAGCGTTATCAGCAGGAAGCCTTAGGCTCCGTCCATAGCAGACGTCCTAGCGTCAATTGACCTTAAAGGCAGTGGTCACGATGAAAAACGTTATCGAAAAACAACAAAAAATCAGCTTAGATCAAAAACAGCTGAAAAACTATGAAGGTAGCGCGGTGAAAAACGGTCTACAAATAGAGTTTTTAGGGCCCAAAGAAGCTAGTTCGTGCACACGTGCACAGCGATGACGAAACAGATCGCAGTCTCATGCCGAGCAGTCAAAAATCATCGACACTGAGAGGACGAAATAAATGCAAATTTAACGAATAAAAACAGTTGAATAATGAAAGCATCACTTCAGTCAATGTTTTTGACTAGATGTGTAAATAAATCCGAAGGTTCATTGATTGACATTCAATTTCAAGCTAGCTGATGTTCTTGATATAAGAGGTCATCGATGCCGATGATGTGGAGAGGGCTCGTCCACCATCAAAAGACAAGAAAGTTCAGGTTTTAAATTCGGCCCAAAACAGTGGTTTTTTCGCGATTTTTTCTTATAGGTCCTACTACTCGAGACCCAGGAAAGGATTTGGAGAGAAAAAGACGACAAGCATATTTGATCGCGACCACTGCCTTTAAAGTGACGCTGGTGGTTCGCATCTTCAGCATTTGTTACTGATCTGACTCCCTAGCGGCCAGTCGCTGACGGTGGAGTCATAAGGCCTATGCATAGTCTAGCGGCAAAAGACGCGCCGCAATGATGAAGGATGGAGAGCGGTTACGCAGCGTCGTGCCTGCCATTTATTCTCCATCATTGCGGCGCGAATTTTGCCGCCGGACTATGCAGAGGCCTATAGTGACCGTAACAGCTGTCACTAATATTATCGATACCATCGTTAACCACGTGCCGTCCTCGGGCACGTTGAATGCGTCAGCCGTCGAGCGTCATGCGCCAGCGTTTGAGCGCTGGCGCACGATGCTCCGACGCCTTGACTCTTTGCCGCTGGTCGTCTGCTATGGACGGAGCTTTAGTCGAAATCAGCTTCTGTTCACCTGGAAACTTGTCACTACCATGACTACACCAACCATGACCCCGAAACATCGATTTTCTTCAATTTAAACTTATGTACCCTCCATAACCAAACTGAAATCACACAAAAAGGGGCAGGTTCTGAATCGCATTCAAAGAAACTCCTTTGAAAGAATATCACCGGAGCAGTGATGGCAAATTAATATACCCACTTGACCCTGCCGTAATTTCAGGCAGTTGTTTCTTTTGATAGAAAAAGCGGCATGAGCGGAAATTCTGGTACAATCTCCATTTCAATGATAGCTTCACAATAAACATGAAAAACCGAAATCGATTCGCGGTGGCGTGAAAATCGAGCTTGAGTGTCTCACCGGTGGAACACGGAATAAGATAACGCAATATTGCACGATGTCCGAACGTGCAGTCACCAGAAATTAGGCGTGGTCGTGAATGGGTTAAGTAGGTAGCCGCAATGCTGCCCGAGGGGAAATTAGCGCGCGCAAAAGCAAAGGGAAGGTGTGTATCGATCGGACGATTTCGCGCCCGATTGCGGAGCGCGGCTTGCTATTTTAGGGTGACGCACGATGGTATCAAGGCATTCGGATCAGTGATGTGCGGCAAATGATTCTGAGATTTCGGTAAACGGCAATCGACAAGAAAATCTCAAAAATGGCCGGCAAACGGCAAGAAACCTCATCCCTTGAATTGACCCAAAAGTTATTCACACGTGCCGCTCTACCCTTTTCCCCTTTTTTCCGATACTTTTGTCAACACTCGAATAATTGCAATTCAAGGGAGTAGCTCCATTTCAAGGCATCAGATGAACAAAAACAATACATGTGGGACCTCATGGAAATCAAAGAACTCGCCGCTGCGGCTTCGCGAGGAAGCGGCTCCGGCTCCTCAAGCACCGAAGCGGCACTATAGCGGAGTTGTAGCGGCAATGTCATGCCGCCCCTGCGATAGTACCGCTGCGGCTCCGCGGTAGTGCCGATGCGACTCCGTGATAGTAAAGCTGCGGCTCCACTATGGTGCCGCTGCGGCTCTGTGATCGGTGGCTGCGCTCTGACCAAATTAAGGCCGACTGCGAGTAACTCATATAAAATGAGTCATAATACAACTGGGTGGGACCACGAACAAAAATACACACCTGCCGTGCTTACGTCCTCTATCTGATAAGGACAGAGGGTATCCTCGTTATTGCGACCGAGCAGATACGGGATGTACGTCAAATTTAGGCTATTGAAATAGCAACAATCTCGTTCTACCACATAGAACAATGATTCGCAGCCGACGCGGGGTCGCTGATGCACCCTCGCAGAGTTCGTGCGGTTCCAACACGGAACAACCGCGGTACTGTCGCGGCAATGTCGCGGCGTTGTCGACCCTCAAGACACTGCAACAGAATCTCCGCGGCGCAGTAATCATGCTGCAGCACTACCTTGGAAGTGAACATTGAAACGCCGGCAATGTTATTCTTCTGTATCGTTCATTTGTACTAGACCTTATTATTTGGCATCGCTGGTCATATCCATCAGAGTCGAGCCTTACGGGTCTCCTGAGTTTTATTGCTTCTTGTGCCAAGACTTTTTCTCAGAGAGCTGCTCTGACCTGCAGCAAAGTAATTGCTGTCTTATGAGAGGCTGTAAAGTTGCATCATAGATTGAAGGAAGCCTTGTTCGTCTGTACTTCGTTCTCCGAGCTGCATAACAATGCGCACTCAAAAGAGCTGCAAGAACGATTCCAACTCACACCCCAGCAATGGTTAGCATGTTCTTTATGTCCTCGTAGTTGCCGGCGGGCTAGTCTCCTTCACTCCAAATTTTCACTAAGCCACTTTCCGCCATATTCTCCATAGTCAATGAACAATGTGAACATTGAAACGTCGGCAATGTTATTCTTCTGTCTCGTTCCTTTGTACTAGGCCTTATTATTTGGCATCGCTGGTCATATCCATCAGAGTCGAGCCTTACGGGTCTCCTGAGTTTTATTGCTTCTTGTGCCAAGACTTTTTCTCAAAGAGCTGCTCTGATCTGCAGCAAAGTAATTGCTGTCTTATGAGAGGCTGTAAATTTGCATCATAGATTGAAGGAAGCCTTGTTCGTCTGTACTTCGTTCTCCGAGCTGCATAACAATGCGCACTCAAAAGAGCTGTAAAAACGATTCCAGCACAGACCCCAGCGATTGCTAACAAGTTCTTCATGTCCTCGTTGTTGTCAGAGGATTCGTCTTCTCCTGTTGGTGCATATGGTATGGGTACCATAGAAAATGAGTCATTTTGTAAAAAAAATTAAAGTGAACTCAACTTTTTCTGCCCTGTGTATGAATCATATTTGCAACTGCAGGTGTTTGGATAAACTTACTGCGCTTGATCGGCTTCAGTGTGCAGATGTGCTTCTCGGATATACGATTATACAACGAGCAGTTCTATGAAACTCGCACTATTGATGGCCGGAATCATGTGGTGTGAATTCGTTGCTCAGTAAAGGCTTGATTTGTAATTGTTGGCATTGTTTATTACAGGATAATACTGCTCAATGACATCGTGAAAAGGTAAACGAACATGTAGAGACAGTATATAACAACATTATAAGAAATCCGAAAAGATGTTATGATAACCACTAAAACCCTCTATTAAAGGCACTGTGCGCGATAAAAATCGCTTTTCTGTTTTTTGCCTATCTTAAAACCGGTCAAATTCTTATTCCAATGATGCTTCTGGAATCGTACAAGACCTTCTGGGAATGGAGTTATGGTTCCTCAAAAATTGAGCTAGGGAAAATGGTGGACGAGTTGTCCGAGGCTTGTAACTTCCGCCTTTTGCAGCCAATGTATGCGAGCTGACCTGAGTATAGAGAGAAGTTGAGAATGAAGGGAAGAACGGGGCTTTTGATCGGAAACCATCGCTCAACTCACGATTTCGAGTGTTCCTTTGCTCACGTCGAGGGGCTGAAAGGGGCGGGACTTGCCCACAGCGGCGGGGTTTGCCCACTTTTCTAAGCTGTTTTGCGGCTCCTGGGTAGCCTTTCGTCCCATTTTTTTGACGCTGTTCTGCTTCCGAGAGCCACGAGAAGCGTTTGTCATGAAAAATTCGAGGAAGAAGTTTATCGCGAACAGTGCCTTTAAAAATCTTTACCTCAAGAAAAAGCAATAAATACTACAACTAACAAACTAAAAATAAAGGGAATAACCAGTCCATACTTGAAAATTACAAAAGAACTAGGCAAACCCAACGAGGCACAAAAACATAAATATGCTCAACTCTTTTGTATTTGAGTTAGAGAAGCAGCGAAACCAGTGGAAGGAGACTATTCTTTAACCAACCGATAATCGCTTCATATCAGGCTCAAATGAAACATACAGCCTTTCTCCAAATGTTCGGCCGGCCCGCGTGGTCCACGTAAGCGGAGAAGCGGTATAGAACATGTTAGCATTCTCGTAGATAAGTTTGATATTTCTCTAATTTTTACCCATCCGAAACTTACGATCGGCTTGAACCAAGAACTAGAATGGGATTTTGAAGATTGTGCGATTTTAGAGGAGAGAACGATGGGTGCCTTCCTGGAAGATACAATGCTCACCTGTTGTTGGACGAGTTTTCGATGTTGCACCTTCCTGAGTACCCTGCAGGTGAGCAGGAAGGCTCCCGGCTACCCTGCGGGTGGATGGTTTCTAGCCACCTCGCGGGTGGACAGAGAGAATCGCTCCTGCCTCCTATGTCGATATTGCGTTTCAAAACGAGATCAATAAGCTGATGACAGGCAGCGCGCGCTCTGCCGTCCACCCGCACAATCGAGGTCGGGCATGCTAAGCCCGCCGGAATGCATAGCCAGAGTAGCTGAAAGACGGCAGTCTCCTATTCGGCGGTCTCCTCTGCATCTCTGCGGGTTGCTGCTTATGCCTGTCTCTGCTCTGACAGTTGGCGAAGAGGAGATCTTCACTACTGAAATAGCGGCGACCTCCCCAGTCAGCCACAAAACTGGTTGCCATACGGGAAGGTTACGCCTCCTTCCTGCGCCTGCGGTTTCATGAATACGGCCACTGGTGAATGCCTGCGAAGGGCAAAGAGGGCGAAAGAGACGCCCGTACCCTCAGTCTCGTTCTGTGACGTCATCGCGGCCTCTCGAGATCGTTTGGGTGTGATTTTTCCGGCTACCAAATAATGGACGGCAAAACAAGCATTTATAAAAGTTTCGGTAATTAAGGGCGTGCAAACACTCGTAATTAGCTCTTCTGAGTTTTCTTGTGCTTTTTTTTCTGAGACTTTCAATTATTGACACTTGTGGTATTCGGTGGTTGTAGCGAGACCAAAATTGTTAAAACTTCTTTATTTGGCTGACGTTTCGGCGATTTTCGCCTTCTTCGGAGCCATCCAGAAGAGGATGAAAGAGGGCGAATGTGGATGAAAAAAAGAAAAGGAGAGCACAACTATTTTTTCATCCTCATTCGCCCTCTTTCATCCTCTTCTTGAAGGCTCCGAAGGAGGCGAAAATCGCCGATACGTCAGCCAAATAAAGAGGTTTTATTAATCTTTTTCTCGCTTCAACCACCGAATACCACAAGTCTCAATTAACATGCCAAGATTTATGGAGAGTCGCACGTGGACAACTTTCAATTATGTTCACTTTTGTGGTGCCAGATGTACCTTCTCATGAGGAGAGCACAACTACCATTTTCATGACGAACTCTGCCTTTTAAGGCATTGTTCACGATAATGATTGTCGTTCTCGAGTTGACTAGTCGGGTGGGATGAATGAATTACGTTAGTTGTGACCGGTAGTTAATGGGTTAGCCTTTGAACAACTCAAGTGCTGTCAAGAAGCATTTTTTCACAAGCGCAGCCGTATAACTTGGGTCTCAAGAAGTTTTGAATGCCATGCTTTACTTATGAGTCATGAAAAATCGAAGCCCTGCCTCAGTAATCTTTGACTGCGTTTGGGATGTGGAGTTCAGCAATAGGATGCTTATCAACAGAGTTCAGCTCGATTTCGATTCTTCTCACGCGAAAAGGCTGATTCTAATTCGCCTCCTATGTTTTTGCTCTGTCCACTGTCAAGGAGGACGTCAAGCGTCTTCCCGTGACACCCAACTAGTTGACTTGTTTGTATTTACGTGCGTCATCATCCTCTCAGTTACGCGAAACTATTTTAATGCTTGTGGGCCATCAATGTCAGTAAAGACATCATTCTATCCGTTAGCACGTGCACAAAGTCTGTCTCACTGCCTTCCACTATGGTTATGTTTGACTGATAAATTTTCATTCGAACGTCTCCTCGAATTCAAAAATTTCGTTCACAAATGTACCCTCTATTTTTGAGAACTGAGCTTTCTGGCAAAAGTAATGGATTAGCAACCTCATCATTAGGGGAATCTGCAAGTCGAAACAAAAAAAAATGGCTTGAAATTCTTTAGAATATGATTCAACCTGAAGTTACGAAAAAGCTGGGAGATGTAACGAAAAGACTATGAACAAAATCTGGCCATCATAGATAGATCAAATATCAATATGTAGTGGTAGACGAGGGATCGGATTTTACAAGCTTCTCCGTTGAAGTTATCGTACGCGCAAAAACCGTGTTATATTTTTGACGTTTTTGTGTACATTTCTTTCTTTCTTTCTGCATCGAAATTAAATCCGGAGATCCAATCAAAATTAAAATTAAAACTCGAGTCGCAAGCTAGTTTGAAAATAATTTTTATCCAAAGGTGAGGGGGAGTCTCCGGAGCTTTACTCCTAGCTTGACGAGCTCTCGGAGGATAACATTACAGTAGCCAAAGTCAGATTTTGTATCGATGGAAATCGCAAAATGATTACAACACTTAATTTGCACAATATTACGATTCTCTTATTTTGTTTGAAATATATTAAAAACTAGCTACCTTCTTCACTGAAGAACCCCGGGTAGCTAGAGGTATGAATTGTCTGAGGACAGGTGCAAACCAATTCATATCTAAAATTATGGTACCGGGGCAGTACGGGGTGGGGTTTATTCCTCCGTCGGCCAATCGACAGACGTCTCTTCACCCCTTAAGACGTGGTTGATTGGTCGACGGAGGGATATATCCCACCCCGTACTCCCATCTCCCCCTGTGCCAAAATTATTATACTTTATTTCATATCTAAAATCATTCCTTTCTGGTTAAACATAAAAACCCTTTACAGATTTCTTCATTCTATTAGTGATCAAAAATTAACATACAATTCAAACAAGGAACCGAAAGTAGAGTACTTTTCTTTAATTGGCCACTCCAGGATAGACCCGTCATCAGCGTCGGAGAGTACACCATCTACTGCGGTAACGCTGACGATAGGAGAGTGGGAGGCTGTGCAATAGCTGTAAGGAAGGATTTCAATGGTATGGTCAAGGAGTTCGGCTCAACGTCGTGTCGGAATGCATTCGTACGACTGCGGGATCACAGAGGATTCAATCTGTGGATAGTGAGTGCTCATGCGCCCACTGAAACCGCCGAAGACAATTCGAAGGATGCGTTTTATGAGGAACTCAATACGTTGCTGGCCAGGATACCTTGTCAACATGCTGTTGTCGTGGGGATTGACGCAAATGCGAAGATGGGACTTGATCAGGAATCCGAAGTACTCGGTAAATGGTTCTACCCAGTGGAGCAAACATCGGACAATGGCTACCGCCTTGTCGACTTTGTGAACGCAGTGGTCTGATTATTGCATCGACATTCAAGAGGAATCATCGCCGCCATCAGCTTACGTGGCAGGGACCAACCCGGCTATCTCCAGAAGAGCAGCGGAAGCGGAAGATGACAACTTTGAAACTACAGCTTGACTATGTCCTGACGAGGAATATTCCAGTATCGGACATTCGAAGATCTAGAGCTGTGTGGGATGTCGCATTCGATTCGGATCACCGTCCTGTTCTGTTGAACTTCACTGCGAGGATTCATAAGAGGAAGCGAGGGGCTCAGCCTCTCCAGAGGATTGACATGACAAGTCTCAGAGATGAAGAGTGCAGAAGGAATTTCCGACAACGCGTTTCTATTCACATCGGAGTACGGACTAAGAAGAAACTTTGCGACGCGGATTCTTTTGTCAAGTGCATCCAGGACGCTTCGAAAGAGGCACTCCCGGTTGTACAGCCTAAGAAGAAGTTCGCCTACGTCTCAGAAGAAACAACATCTACCTACAACAGAGTATGTGCTCTCCGAACTGCAGGAAACTTCGTGGAGGAGAAGCGTCTGAGGAGGAAGTTGCGTCGGCAGCTTCAAAGTGACCGCGAACGAGAGTGGACGTGTAGAGCTAAGGAGTTCGAGAAGGCTTGGGAGGAGAAGAATCCGAGGAAAGCCTACACGTTGCTGCGACAGTATAGCGGGAAGATGAAGAGATGTTCTCCTGTCTTGAACACTACCAATGGAGTTGCAGTTGGTGATGCGACGCTGCCAATATGGAAGGATTACTTCAGTTCACTACTGAATCGTCCAGCGCCATCAGTACCTGAGCTCCCGCATGTTCAGAGAGCACATTACGATGTCAGTGAGGAACCGCCGACTGAGTCTGAAGTTTTGGATTGTGTCCGGAAAATGAAGAATGGAAAGGCAGGTGGAGATGACAACATCACTGCTGAAATGCTGAAAGCTCTTCCTCCGTCTGGGATTCGCGAAATGACCAACACCATCCGTGCCATATGGATGAGCGAAAGGATACCCGATTCGTGGAGACATGCGATCATCGTACCTCTTCACAAGAAGCTATCCGTCACGGATCCTAAGAACTACAGAGGAATCTCTCTACTTCGTGTCATGTACAAGGTTTTAGAACGTATCATTATCGAGTGACTTATCAAACATCGTGGAGGAACGATCAGAGATGAGCAAGCCGGTTTTCGACCTGGAAGATCGACCATCGACCAAGTGTTCGTCGTGAGAAGAGTAATCGAACCGTGGCAGCGGTTTTCGAAGCCATTACAGCTTGCTTTTTTAGACTTTGAAGCCGCGTTCGACTCTCCTCATCGTGATCGATTGCTCAATGCTCTGCGAGCAGATGGAGTCCCGGAAAAGTATGTTCGGTTAATCGAGGACATGAACAAAGGAACAACAGCAGCAGTTCGTACACCTGTCGGATTTACGTCAGCTTTCGAGGTGAAAACAGGAGTAAGGCAAGGAGCCGTTGCAGGACCTTTTCTTTTCAACTTCGCCGTTGATGACATCATGCGTAGAGTTGCAGAACAGTTTCCTGCGGATGTGATCCTAACACCATCAGGACACTCCCTTGTCGACCTGGAGTACGCCGACGACATTGTGTTATTCGCTGAAAACAACGCAAAACTGCAAAGGATTGTGAACCTCGTTTCGAAGTATGCCGCAGCCTATGGACTTCGTCTTCGTCCCGACAAATGCAAGCAGATGTGGGTCTCTCAGAGGCCTTCAACTGGAGTTTGTGTGGACGGACAACGTATCGAACTGGTGGACGATTTCTGTTATTTGGGCTGTTTGCTGAAGAACGATGGTAGTTATGCAGCGGATATTCGACAACGATGTGCGAAAGCTACGTCTGCATTCAATTCTCTAACCAAGTGTTTGTGGTCTACCACCATCGCGAAGGAAGTCAAGTTGCGCGTCTACCTATCCGCTATTCGCCCTATCATGATGTACGGATCGGAGACGTGGGCAGCACCGAAAACGCAGATGGAAAGGTTGGATTGCACGGAGAGGAAGCTTTTTAGGCGTTTGCTTGGATATTTCTGGCCGCGTGTATGCCATAACGAAGACCTTTACAAGGAAATCGACGCAGTACATCAACGCTTGACACGAGGGAGGTGCCAGCATCTCCTAACGCCATCTCAAGCAGCAATGGAAAGTCGACTTCGACTGCTCGGGCATATACTAAGAAGGACTCCGGATCGTCTCGTACAACACGCTTTGAAAATGCTTCCAAATCCTGTCTGGAAACGGCCACCTGGGCGTAGGCGAAAGTTCTGGACGGATGTGGTTAAAGAGGATTTAAAGTCACTCGGCATCGAAAGACAGTTCAGGCGCGATCTTTCGTTTCGCAGGAAATGGAATAGTGACAGCTGGATGGAATGTGTTCAAATTGTGGCTGAAGACCGTGAAAAATGGACACGGCTGACTACTAGGACGGCACACCTCGGTGAAGATGCGGAATGACCGCGTCAGGCGAAAGCCAACCGATTAAGTCAAGTAAGTCAAATTGGCCACTCTAGTAAACGAAATTGTTGAAAGGGCCCATGAAAAACCATTAATTATGAAGGAAAGCTAGTGTGAACACACTGTAAACATGAATTTAAATTTCGCAAATTAAATTTAAATTTAAAAAAATTGTTTTTGAAGTTTTGCCGCATTTGGGGGCCTCGTCACTGTCATTTTCGAAGTGTTTTTGCATGTGGAGTTTGTGCGGTACTCAAAAATTTCTGAACAAGCTACCTGAGACTCTAACGCAAGTTGCATGAGGGCTTCACGCAACTTACTTTAAGTTCGCAGGTAACTTGAAGCGATGTTGCCAGTAACTTACCCAGGTTTTCGATTAAGATAACATTTAAGTTGCGCCAATAATGCACAACATTGCGAGCAACTTACGCCGTGACCGCATGTTACCTGACTCCGACTCGCGACGAGGCCGGCACCGACTCGCGACGCGGTCAGCACACCGACACGCGGCATGCTCGCCGAGCATGCCGGGGGCCGTCAGCGGCTCTGCGGGGCCTCCAGCCGGTGTGCGGGGCAAAGTACATCAAACTTGGGTAATCGAGCAGACGTCCAAGTCCTGCTTCGAGAGTGCGTCGTATATCTCCCTGGGGAGCAGCCCGCTCCGAGTTAAGTTACATGTGCGATAAAATACACATTTAAGTTACACGTCAGTTCTTTATGTCATGTGTAAGCCGACGCACACCGCGCAACATACTTACCTTGTTGAAGATCACATGTAACTTAATACTATGAAGATAAGTGGCATGTAACATGTTTCGTCTCCTTAATTTGCATGTAACTTTATCAGAAATTCCTGAGTAACTGTTTCTCATGTTGTTTGACGGTCGCATCAACATTCTAAGAAAAAGTGCTCGATGACTGGTAATAATTGGTGGCGGATCTTCATCTTTAAAAACTTCCGACCTCATAACCCTCGTTTTTGACGCACCGAAGTTTACCAGTATGGTCTACCGGACTCATTCATGAAATTGAGCCTGAAAAATGGAAGTAGCTTCCAGCGCAAACGATGCCTTATCAAAGCAAAATCAAGCAGAATACAGCAATAATCTCCATGATCTCCGTTCTTCAAACCTCGGCATCTTATAATAGACTTTTTACTGCTACGCGAAACGAGGTTTATAGGTGGAACTTTATTTGCGGCCCCACCTTTCGACTTTACGTCTTTTTCAGAAGCTTAAAAAGTGGTTCGAGATCAATCCATTCCGATTAGATTTACGAATAAATTAATCTTGAACTACTTTTTAGGCTTCTGAAGAAGACGTAAAATTAAAACGTCAGGCCGTAAACAAAGTTCCACCTATAAACTTCGCTTGGCGTAGCAGGAAAAAGTCTTCTACAACTTCCATTTTGGAGACGCAAAACATCCAATATTATCGGATGAGTAAAAGTTTTGAAAACTGTGACCCTTATCCATTAAAACACCAATAATTGTCGTACTATTAATCAGTAATATGTGATAATGCGTGATGAGCAGAATTTACAAAACAGGTGAATCACAGCCATCAAAAATCGGCACTCATTGTTGCATGCTGTGCAACAGGCGAGAAAATCGATATTATTATTGGTAAGAGTCAAATTTAATATGTTCCTTCGCGTGTGTGGGCGAAGCAAAGAGAAAGGCAGCGAAAACACGTGGAAAAGAAGGAGACCCAGCATACACGCGCACACTCACGCGATCAACACAAACAAATTTCACTGCGAAATAGAGAATACAATCGGCATGGATCCTAGTGATACTTAACATTCCTCATAGGAAGTTGGCGCAAGCTGGGTGCCCCTATGTTGGGGGTACGGTATACTTTGTCGCTGTCATGAGCGACAGGCATGTAATCTGGCACGAATTGCGACGGGACCCGCATAGGAGCAACGGCATCGGTCTTCGTAGGAACAGTCATCACGCATCTGTCGCAGCGACGTGTCACGGAGGGCTGACATACTACAAATGTGCCAAAGCCTGTCGCTGTCCCTGTGCAGCGCAGAGCAACAGGTTTAAAGGGCGTGAGCTCCGCAAACGGCCGTCGCTGTCGCTGTGCATACCATACCCCTCATAGGTTATGACACCAAGTTTGCGCCAACCTTCAATGAGGAACGCAAAGTATTACCAGGGTCCATGCTAGGGATGTGCGGATTTGTTCCGTTTCAGTTTCCATATTTCCGGTGTTTTTTGGGCCGTTCCGTTCCGCTTCCGTTTCCGACTTTTTACAACCGGAAACTGAAGAGAATAGTGCTGCATGGGTAATGGTAGTGGGTCTATGCCAGGATGTTTTAGGTCACTTGAGGGGCCAAGATTCTCTTTCAAACTCTTGTGTTCCATCGACTATTTATCTCAGCCTGGTTGAGATCTTCGACAAAGCTCGGGGTTCTGAAACTGCCCCTCTTCGCCCTACAACGATGACACAAAATAGGCGTTTCATGAATCTGAACACTCTTTCGGGATTTTTTTAGACAGCCTTTTCTCCGAAAATGAACGATTTTGGTGGGGCTTCCCGCTAAAGTCCTCTTACTCGTTTGCCAATCTTCGCAACAGCAATAAGAATCGGGACGCGTTTTCTTGTATGTACAGCCTGTCGTTCAGGAAGGAGTCCAGGCTGGGGCAGGTGGAGGTGGCCATGGGCAGCGGCACTCCGCGTTAGAGGCAGATCACACTTGAATTTTCCTATACTCGCCAATGAGCTTTATTTTACATGTCGCAAAACGGAAGACATTGTATATAGATCCATGATATTAAAGATGAGCGTGGAGAACTGCTGATCTATCGCAAAAAAGTATTGGAGCGATGGCGCAGCTACTTTGCGAGAATATGAACAGAATATATCCCCCCATCCTCCTATCCCGCGAGCAGGTCCTGTACTGTCCATCACAGTTGACAAAGTGAATGCGGCACTAAAGCGGATGAGACCTGGTAGGGCGACTGGGCCTGATGATATCGCAGCCGAGCTGTGGAATTCAAAACAATGGAGTTCAGCAGTCTGGCTGACGCAGTTCTTCAACCAGGTCGTCACAGAGATGGAAAACCCGGCGGACTGGCAACAGAGCACAACTATTCCAATCTGAAAAAGGAAAGGCAGCCCTGGCTACTGTGTCAATTACCGACCCATACGTCTACTCTCTCACAGCATGAAGATATTCGAGCGAGTTGTCGATGGTTGCATTCGAGAAATCGTGAAACTATCCAATAACCAAAGGGTACGCCCTGCGAGTACATTTTGTGCCTAAACAACTCATTGAGTGGGTGCGAATTCTCTACAGCGATCCAAGGAGCCGCGTACGAGCTGCAGCTGGCACGACGAAGGAATTTCCGATTTCAGTGGGTGAGCACGGAGGCTCGGCCCTATCTCCACTGTTGCTTGTCATTGTTATGGATGCAGTCACGAAGGATCTGCAGAAGCCGGCACCGTGGACGTTGCCCTCTGCAGATGATGTGATGCTGGTGTCGGAGGACAAAAGTGATCTGGAGCAACAAGCACACATCTGGAGTGACCGTCTTGCACAGTTCGGCCTTCGACTGAACGTCAGGAAGACCGAACACTTGACAACCGACGCAGATGAGTCAGGCGCTCTTAGTATAAATGGCACGAATCTACCGCGTAAGGACGCTTTCAAGTATTTTGGATCGACAATAACTGCTGACGGCGGCATTGTTCATGAGATAACTGCCCGTATCAATGCTGCTTGGTCTAAGTGGCGCTCGACAACCTGTGTCTTATGCGATAAAAAGATTCCTGATCACCTGAAGTCCAAAGTGGAGAGGTCTGTAATACGACCTGTTGCACTCTATGGAGCTGAGTGCTGGCCAGTGACCAATGAGGCAGAACCTCGCCTGAGCGTCATGGAAACGAAAATGCGGCGATGAAGCGCCGGTATCACGCGTTTCGATCATGTTTCCAATGAAGACATTCGGAAGCGATTTGGTGTTGCTCCCATTGCTGAAAAGCTCTGTGAATCAAGATTGAGATGGTATGGTCATGTTCTGCGTGGTAAAGACAATTCCGTTCGGAAGATCGCTCTTTTATTTGAAAGTCCAGGGCAGGAGACCAAAAGGACGTCCGAAGCAGCGGTGGCTAGACGCGTTGCACAACGATCTGAGGGCTGGAGGTATACATCCCGATCGGGCGCACGATCGAGAAAAGTGGCGCCAACGAACCAGCTATGCGGACCCTGCAATCAAGCGGGACAAACGCTATAGAAGAAGAAGCAAGGTAATAGCTCCGGTAAGCAGTTAAGTTTCAGAATAAAATTTAAATTGTCAACTGTGATAATTGGAAGACTGACTTCTGATCAGCTTTGAATACAGCGCGACCACCCGTGTTCATCTATTCCTGGTACAGCATGGACTCTATCTGGGGAACAGGCTGTAAATTGCTTCGAAGGGGCAGCTACATATACTGAGTATTTTTAAAACTTGAGTGAGAGCTGCAAAAAATGAGCAGCGACGAAATGTGAGTATGAGACAACCTATAGTTTTTTAGTCTCTTCCGTTTCCGAATTTCCTTTTCGGGCGTTTTTTTTGAATTTTTGTTCCGTTTCCGTTTCCGAAAAACTTGAAAAAGATTTGCGCACAGTTCTGGTCCATGCCGACGGTACGGTAATGCTCTTCAAACACTATTTGATGTTTGAAAGAATTACTCAACCGTCATTCGACATTAGCGCTGTTTTCGGTATTTGCATAGCTTAGCTCTAGATTAATCTGATTCCGAAGTACTTCTTCCACTGTGGTCATCTTCCACTACTTCTTCCACGACGGAATGCGCATGTCCTTCCCTTGAGCCTTTGTGATGTCGCGGTCAGGGAATTTTTGGCTCTGAATGAACGAATGCTCAGAAATTTTTAGCAATTTGAGAACGACATAAAACACTGCGAGCAATTATAGAACAACATAACTTCGCGTGAACAATGTTCAGTTCAATTATTTAATTCAAACGTTAGTTGTTGGTGGTTGCAACTGCGCACGGACAATTAACGTGCGACGAAAATCTAAAAAGTGGCGCGGATACGGGCACAAACAAGTAATCGGCAGTAGATTTTGGTAACGGACATAATTCGGACTATGTCAGAATTCGCGAAAAAAACAGTGAACAAATTACCCTGGGAATTGAACGGGCGTAATGTACGGATCACTGGAGAGCAGCTCTCTTTCTCCGCTGTTTTTTCTTGTTCTGCATTCGACCTCCGTATTTTTCACTCTTTTGTTGTTGCAGCCTTTCCTTGATTTCCCTGCATTTTGAATCGAGAAGCCTTTTTTTGCAAGAGTATATTTTTATTGTCCACAAAAATGACACAGGAAGAAAAAATAGAACTTCGACCTCCCAGAATGTTATGGTCAATCGAAAAAAGGTCTCGTTTTCAGGAAAATGGAAATATTTTTACACTAATACACATCAATAATTACCCATAACAGCATCTTTATCGAAGCCTAACCTCGTGAAGTAATATTGTATGATAAGGATGATCTATACTGTGCTTATCTGGGCCAAACTCCGGTCCGCAATTGCGTCTCGACACCCTTTGCGGCCGCGCGCTGTCGAGTCGGAAGAGTTTTTAGCCCCGCAGCCGCCGATCTGTTGATTCTAGGTGGGTTTTAGAAACTGAAAAGTAAATGAAATCAGAGAAAACTGTATAGAAAAGCCACATCGAGTCGGCTTCGGCGCTGGAAACTCGTCTGCCTCGAGCGCGTGCGGCCGCAAAGCGTTTTGAGACGCGATTGCGGACCGGAATTTGGCCCAGATAAGCACAGTACATCATTCAGTGCAACAATAATTTCATGTTGCATGAAACTCGATTGAAACATGCACTGACAACATCCAAATTTTCGCAACTTACCCCCTTGTCCACGTCAACACACATGTCAGCAACACATCGATTAAGTACAATACTGCTCGTGTCGCAGTCATCTATCGCGTAAAATTCGTCAGTCTATGTCTTGTCTCTACACGAGCGTCCATGCTGGTCTCCATCCTTGGTAAGCACGGTGCCTATCTCTTCAGTGATACCTGGCTCATCTCTGATCCGCTTTGCTAAGCTCATTTCACTTATTTTTTCTTCTGAAAATATAGTTACGATCCCTGGGCAGCTGAATCTATTTTCATAAAATGTCATATAATGTTGCTATTTGATGATTACGCCTCAATCTTGTGGCTCCGTAAATCGAGGTTCTGATCGGATTTCGCTGGGATAGAGTGCTTCGTCATTCTGATTTTCTTACATTTCAATGGACTTTGCGGCTCAATTTCTGACCTATGTAAAATCAGGTTTTATCCCTCACTGACAACACCCAAATTTTCGCAACTTACGCCCTTGTCCACGTCAACACACATGTCAGCAACACATATCGATTAAATACAATACTGCTCGTGTCGCAGTCATCTATCGCGTGGAAATCGTCAGTCCATGTCTTGTCTCTACACGAACAGCAGTGCATTCATACTGGTATTCACCCTTGGTCAGCACGATGCTTATCTCTTCAGTGATACTTGGCTCACCTCTGATCCGCTTTGCTGATCTCATTTCACATAATTTTTTTTCTGAAAACATAGTTACGATCAGTGTGCAGCTGGATCTATTTTCATCAATTACCATATAATGCTGCACTTTGATCATTACGCCTCAATCTTGTGGCTCCGTAAATCGAGGTTCTGATCGGATTTCGCTGGGATAGAGTGCTTCGTCATTCTGATTTTCTTACATTTCAATGGACTTTGCGGCTCAATTTCTGACCTATGTAAAATCAGGTTTTATCCCTCACTGACAACACCCAAATTTTCGCAACTTACGCCCTTGTCCACGTCAACACACATGTCAGCAACACATATCGATTAAATACAATACTGCTCGTGTCGCAGTCATCTATCGCGTGGAAATCGTCAGTCCATGTCTTGTCTCTACACGAACAGCAGTGCATTCATACTGGTATTCACCCTTGGTCAGCACGATGCTTATCTCTTCAGTGATACTTGGCTCACCTCTGATCCGCTTTGCTGATCTCATTTCACATTATTTTTTTTCTGAAAACATAGTTACGATCAGTGTGCAGCTGGATCTATTTTCATCAATTACCATATAATGCTGCACTTTGATCATTACGCCTCAATCTTGTGGCTCCGTAAATCGAGGTTCTGATCGGATTTTGCTGCGATAGAGCTTCGTCATTCTGAATTCTTGCATTTCAATGGACTTTGCGGCTGAAACTCTGACCTATGTCAAATCAGGTTTTATCCCTCGCTGTAAATACCCGCTTTGAAGTCATGCTATGAACCTTCAGTATCATGCCACCCCTTCGCCTGCCGCTGTTTGTTAACTGACTAACAATTCGTTAATGGCTACTGTCCACCTGCTGATCATTTACCTAACCTCGTGCTAGAGTTAATACGCTGCGAAAAATACAAGCGAGAATCAAATAGAGATCACAAGTGGTCCAGAAGCGTAAGTAAGTAACATTCTTCAAAATTTCTATGAATGTAAAAAGTTCAAAACGTGAAATTTCACATAAGTGAGAACCCTACACTCCTTTTGCTTTTGGACTCAATTCACGGTGAGTCTATCAGAGTGTTTCACCACTTCAGCATCACAAATTCGATTAAATGTATTTGAGGAACCCACAGCGGCAGGAGAAAAAAAAGGCTCAGAAAGTCTGACGTACCAGCAAACTAGTAATATGATTGTAAATTATTGTAGGCAAATAACAGCATGGAGAATAAAAGGACAATAGCGAGAAGAATGACAGAAAAGGATGTGTCGAAGTGAATGGAGTCAGCCTGCCAATACCGATCGTCGTTATTCTTTGCCGAGAGGAATCAGCATTCAGGCGCTCATTTGCAGTAGAGCACGACTTCTACTCGGCTACGCGATCTCATTAGCCACTCACCAGCGGATCCGCTCGCTAACGCTGACCGACGAATTGACCGTGAGCAAGGGTTCAATGGATTAGTTTGTTTGTGGTAGGTTGACGGATTATCAATTCTAACTAGTAATCAACACATAAATGGTTTTTTCCCTTTTCACCGAATTAACACAATATGCTTCGACATGTCACGAAAAAACACCAGAAAGTATCGTCAATTCCTGGATGAGGGGAAGCCGCGACACTGCTTGGCGAGAAATCGAAAGGAGGATGGCTATTGATAGCTGAGGTCTGCTTCCTACTTGAGAGACACTGATGATAACCAAAAGAGAATGTGCATGTTTCTTCAAAACTTTTTTTGACTGAACTAGACGTGAGAGCTGATTCAGTGGAATTCGGAAGAGGCGCTAAGCATCAAATACATGCGTGGTTATGTTGATGACAACAAAAGGGGACAAAGAAGCGCAATTCGAACACTTGAATACTTTTCAAGCCGTTTTTTTTGCTTTGAGAAAACGTTTCGTTCTGCTTTTTTAACTCTGTCCTGCCTCTAGAGGTCATCAAAGTTTATCGAAAGTCTGAAAAATGGCAAAAACGAAAAAGGTGAATGAACGAAATTCCCAACTCATTGGAGCCAGAAATGATTCGCAGTTCAAAATTAGCAGAAGTAATGAGAAGACTAATGGTTCTGCACTTTTTCAGAAGCTGGAAAATAGCGGGGCGGGAATCACGGAGAAAAAGAAAAAGGAAGAGAAATGAAATATGAGAGAAACGATAAAGTAGTTCAACTGCAAGCAGTGTTGCTGCATAGCCGCGCGCGCGTTTTCCTATCGATCCGCGTAGACACGTTGGAATGGTTAGCCCGGTCTAAACAGGTTAACAAGAGATTTTCGGCAGGATTCCTCCATCCAATCTTTGCTCAGGTAAATCGGGGAAACGTGGCACTCACATTTATCATCGTTCTTCAGCAAAAGAACCATCACTATTCCTAAAATGAGTGAAGTCTGTTTCTCACAACTGACTTTTGTGTGACAGTAGGTTCTTCTTTCTGAGTTGATGGTGGGCTTAATTCGCGCTGGTTCACCGTAAGACTGCGAATCCCTACAGGCTGTAAAACAGCGAATTTCACATGGTTCCTACGCATGCTGGTGCGGAGCGGAGGCTAGAGACTGTGAGAAAGCGGACGGCAGACGGAGGCCGAGGCGTCGTGCGCGCCGCTCGCTCCTTGAAAGATGTGAATTACGACGTTCCATAGAGGGTACAATTCTTTTTTATAGCGACCTCACCAAAAAACTCGTTTCCACCTCTCAAGAGTAGTTACTTCTCCGCCACAGACCACAACAAATAAGACTTTCCCGCTGTAGGTCACTATTAGATTTGTAGAGCAATTCAAAAAAGCTTTAAACTGAAAGAGCTCCCCGATTATTACCTTTGCCATAATATGCACATAGTGCAAAGTAACTCGGCATTGAGTCATCGTTTCCTGCGCAGATGAATGCTCAGCTTACCTTAGCGTATCGTCTTCTACAATGGGTTAGCATTCATCTTATTGCCAGTGTATTTTTTAGGTTCTAGCGTTATTTGATTCTGAATCAAGTGACTGCATGGGCCTACAAATGCCGAATTATAGAGTTGCAAACATTCATTCAATGGGCCAGATAATCGTTTTTCACAGCCCTCATTCAATAGATACTCCTACTCAGTTGACGTCAGCTGGAGAGGGCAAGAGAATTGCTATTTTTCAATGAAAACCTGTATGACTCTTGTTGAAATTACGCCCACTTCCCCCCCCACCCCCAGTGGACCTGGTTGTTCGTGCACGATCCGTGCTGCCACATTCCATATCACTGTATTGTTAATTATTTTAGGGATAATGTCCTGACTTAGACATGTCATAACTTCCATTATAAAATGTAATTATCTCTGTGTCGATGGAACTAGACAAGGTTTATTACGGCATAACAATGTCAGGTGTGAAAAAGCGAGACACCATTTGGATCCAGGCGGTACCCTTGAGAGAGCAAATGATGAGACAGCTGTCACCAGAGTCAAGCTCAAGTTGGTCCGTTCACGAGCATTGATGCTAGATGGGATCTTAGTATTCTCCTCGAAAATTGGTCGTGGAGCAGAGGTCGTGCTCTTTTCCGAAAGATTTCTAATGTTCATCGATAAACTGGTAACGGAATCTCAGACGTGCTTTTTATTCCATACATGAACTACATAGTTAATGCGCAGATCGTGGAGTAATGGTAGTTTGGGGTGCATGCGTTTCTCATGCGTTGTGTTTCCGGTCTGTAGTATGGCGCCGCATGCAGAACTGCATAACATCGGCATGGATTTTAATGAGACTTCCGCTCACTGCTGAAGGTGGGCGCAAACTCGGTGCCATATGCTATAACACAGGTTCACCAAGTTCGCGCCAACCTCCAATCGGGATAGCAAATTCTCATTAGGATCCACGCCGATGTTAAACCTCTAAGGCCATCCCCTAGAGTTTCATCTCCGCGCAACGCGATTGGACACCCTTTGCATGATTTCCGTTTTCGATTTAGTCTGACGCATAGACCAGGCGGCTGGCCGTGTGAGGTTGGCGGCCTCGCTGGAGAATGGGGTTTCGATTCGCGTGGGGTGATCTACCGTCGCACAACTCGTCCATTCATCAAACTAAAATTATTACGCAGGCTCTAAGTATCTATCGATATGCGGAGAATGATATAACATTTTGAGCTGCGATAGTACAATAATTTTCAATCGAGCGGAAGGCTGTAGCAATAGACACTCTTTTTTAGCCGAAGTATCGCTCAGGTTAAAGCCTTGCGACACACAATGATCCCCGATTGCGATACACAGATTCGCAATCTATCTCTTCACTTGAGCTTTGCGGAGCTGCAACTCGTTCCTGCTCCCCTCCCGCATTTCTTCCATCCATGCTCACACTAAACGTGGCTCAACTGCTGAGATGAGGGCTATGAGGAGTTGGGCATTGCTCGCAGAGACTAGCAAATCTGGAACATGCAATATCGATTACACTGGGCGATGACGGCGACGTACGTGGCGTGAAAGGCGACGAGATCTCAGGAATTTCTGAATAAGGTACCTGAGACTCTAACGCAAGTTGCATGAGGGCTTCACGCAACTTACTTTAAGTTCGCAGGTAACTTGAAGCGATGTTGCCAGTAACTTAACAGGTTTTTGATTAAGATAACATGTAAGTTGCGCCAATAATGCACAACATTGCGAGCAACTTACGCCGTGACCGCATGTTACCTGACTCAGACTCGCGACGAGGCCGGCACCGACTCGCGACGCGGTCAGCACACCGACACGCGGCATGCTCGCCGAGCATGCCGGGGGCCGCCAGCGGCTCTGCGGGGCCTCCAGCCGGTGTGCGGGGCAAAGTACATCAAACTTGGGTAATTGAGCAGACGTCCAAGTCCTGCTTCGAGAGTGCGTCGTATACCTCCCTGGGGAGCAGCCCGCTCCGAGTTAAGTTACATGTGCGATAAAATACACATTTAAGTTACACGTCAGTTCTTTATGTCATATGTAAGCCGACGCACGCCGCGCAACATATGGTTTTTGTTTTCTTTCTAGTCTGACTCATGGACCAGACGGCTGCCAGTGTGGGGTTGGCGGCCTCAGTGGAGAATGGGGTTTCGATTCGCGCGGGGTGATCTACCGTCGCAGCAGCGTCCATTCCTCAGACTAAAATGATTGCGCGCACTCTACTTACTTTGTTGAAGGTCACATGTAACTTAATACTATGAAGATAAGTGGCATGTAACATGTTTCGTGTCCTTAATTTGCATGTAACTTTATCAGAAACTCCTGAGAGGGGACCGCAGTGTTTTGACGTCGCAGCTACCCTGCGTAACTGCCAGCGAGAGGCAAGCAATATCGCGACGATAAAGTTTGAGAACATTTTTGTCGCAGCATGGAGGCTGACACTGCAACTGATCTTTTCGATAGTCTTTCCAGGGTCATCCGCAGTACCCCCTAAACCCACCCGGTCGATATGCAGGTAAGGCACACAAAACCAGTGCGAAAAGTTGCTCATCGCGAGTCCCTCCTGTGCCGTCCATAGTTGTTTCACCTAGTCGTTCCTTGAAACTCATGGGATTCACGTAGGGATTTCACCATTTTAGGTATAGCTCGCGTTTTTCAATGGAGGGTCCAAGGACATCAGCGAAAATACGTTTTCAAGCAGACGCCCTTCAAAATGACCCCATTGAAGCAGTTCTCTACATTCGCATGTGGACAGTAGACATGATGACCGAAAACGATTATGCAGCAACGTGACGTAAAAATTGGGTACCCATTACCTCAAAAAATCGCCGCATTCAACGCTTATCGAATACGCATTCAACTAGGGTGACCACACCCATCGAAAGGTTCTAACGCAGGGAAACGTGCTCAAAACAGCAGCACGAGCTGCAAAATTTCACCGCAGGAGCACGTGCTGCAAGGTAGTTCAGCGCTATCGTAGTAGCACACCGACACGTGACGCTGACTCACACCGACATGCGACTCTGCCAGCTCGCCGAGCACCAGCTGGTGCCGCCAGCGGCTGGACGAGGTCACCAGCGCCCGGGCGAGCCAAATACCGCAAACTTTAGTAATTGACCCGGCTACGCTGCTATCATTTGAGTCCGGCCTCAAGAGTGCGTCGTATGCTTTCCTTTTTCAAAAAATCTTTCCGCCATCGAGTTGAATGTGTATCATGCACGCATTGAACTTTTATTTGTTGGCGCACATGCTGTATTTTGAAGCACAATAGGAGCACATGCTCCGGCTGCAGCACATTCCCTGACTCTGCTCGAAACCGCCTTGTCTTCAAGTTGAATGCATATTCGACACGCATTAAATGCGTCCATTGCCTGAGAGGCTTCTACTAATCACTCATTTCAGGAACGTTTCTAAGCACTTTCGAGACAGATTCTTTGAAAAAAATAGACTATAAAGGGCCAATAATCATGTTCATATCTCGACAGGATGAAAATTCAAATATTGTCATCATATTAGAAAAGACCCGTTACATGTGGTTGCTTGTAATAAAGCACATGTTGTGAAATTTAGTAATTGCATACATGATTTGCAAAACCAGAATACGTAGTCCATTTCCATTTCGCAGGTTTCTAAATTGAAAAGCTTGAGTTGCTTTTTTTCGTAGCATATTTGATGTGCTTTAATTATCCTACTAAGTAGGATGGCATGTACAGTGTTTCCCATTGAAACTAAAAACTCATGTTTTGGAAGTAATTAGTTTTGAGCACTTTATGATAATAAACTACACACAAATGATTTCATCATGATAACAACGAAGGTAACAATTAAGGTTATCTTCCATGACGCTTTCAAAACAGTTGTTACGAAGACCGACTGCAGCGTATAGTTTTGGAGAAAACAATTCTAAATCTCTTAGCAAGCACAGTTTACGATCTCTTCGCTGATAGCGTAGTCGGTTGACGTTGGAAAATGGCCTCGATTGATGTCCACGGGTAAAGATTATATCGCAGCACAAACAAAATTTGGCTGAAAACACCGGAGCACAGAACTTTCGTTAGACCCGGCCGAGCACCTGAAAAGGGAACGCAGTCAGTACTTCTTGATCATGATATATGAAGTTTAACTGTTAACTTGTTGTCTTTTTGAACCAGTTGAAATCTGCCCGGGCATGGAGAACATGGTACTAGAATTTGCAAGCGCAAAGAATAGAAGTCGAAAAACGTTTACATCCAGAGGCCGACAAGAACTTGTCTACTCCCGAGTGGTATAGTCATCAGCCTTGAAACTTTCCTGACAGGCAGGACAGAAGGATCTTCTTGCGACCATGGAAGTCTGACAACTTACCCGTCAGACCATTGATCATTTCGACGGCGAGGAATTGAACAATCGCGCCCTCTCCACTGAAGCATCGATTTGAGCTTCAAACATTATGTGGCTGGCTTCCGCCACAAGGTACACGTTTCCGCTGAGCCGTTCATCAACACTAGCACTGAATTGGCTGTGGATGAGTGCGTCAATGCTGAAACTGGCGACAACTCAAGTGACTCGTTTAACACTTTCAATTGCCGGAGTTCTGCAGAAAAGAGCCACATTATCAAAATTCATGCCTTGTGGAGAAACTGAATTAGTTGTAGGAAATGTCTCACTCAATGAAATCTTGCACCTCGCGGTTGATGGCAGTCTGGTCGACGTCGCAGAAAAGCAATTGTGGGAGCATCTGCATTTGTTGGTTGACGGACTTTCCGAAGTCATTTTCCGCAGATATCATATCAACTGCCAAGACTCCGGGTCGTCACTAAGGAACCGTATCACTTCTATCACTTATGGGTTAAAAATGACTTCGGCTATTCGATACATTGAAGTCTGGGTTATTTTGAATTCAATCTCTCCGTTTAACCTGAAAGCTATTTCACTTGAAAGGCAAATACAACAAGAACTTGTGAAGCTATTTCTTGCGAAGCTGCGAATCTCTTCCATACGGACTTCCTCTCTGATTCACAGAAGTGCTCGAGCGCTTGGTCCAACTACAAATGGACTCAAGCAGGGTTGAGCAGGCCGTTGCGACCGGAGAGCAAAATTTTACGACCCCCCCTGGTGACCAAAATTTTTACGAACCCTCTGGGATGGAAAAATTTTCATGATCAAAATTTTTACGAACCCCCCCCCCCCCTGGGAGGGAGAAATGGTCCTGATGCAAGACATGGGGCTATATAATCAGCAACCCATCTCTATACCGTTCTAATTGTAGGTGAACAATCATTATGCACTTTTAACATTAGTTTCTTACGATTTTTTACGATTGGTTTGGGCCAAAAATTCGTAAACCGTAAAAACAACTCTGAAAACGCCCGTAACTCGTAATTACGCACAGACCTAGCATACTGTGCTTGTCTGGACCAAATTCCGGTCCACAATTGCGTCTCGGCACGTTTTGCGGCCGCACGCGCTCGAGTCGGTCGAGCTTCCAGCGCCCAAGTCTCAGAGAAGCACTGTACACTCGCAAACTTTGTACAATTTTGAAAAAAATGGGTGCAATTTTAGTTGGATGGTATCACTGAACATTTACGGATAGGAATGGAAAGATTCATCCATGAGAATTGAATTTTCTTCCGTGATCAGACATAAGATAACGGAATTATTTTCAACTACACTCATAATTTCCTAGGAATTCCATGAAATGAGATTGATTACTGATTTACTACACTCGTAATGACGATTAATGATTCCCCACATTCGTAATTTTCTAGAACTTCTATGAATTGAGATCGATTTGTGCAAGCAGAATCATCCAAATCTCACTTGGATACTGAATGCCCGCCCCCGAACTAGTTTTGCACCAAAAAAAGTACCAAAAAAATTACAAAAAATGCTATTACTCACCCATAACAGAGGCGAAGACGACACAAAAAACAACATTAAAGGACATCGTCAGTTGAGATCAGTTATTAATAACGAAATAGTTATCTGAAAAAAGCAACAATTACGGTTAAAAGGTGCAAAAAAAAACAAATGTTTGCACAAAACGAGAGGAAATAATATTTCAAGTACAATGAATGACAGGTAGTTAGGTGAAAAAGTAGAAAGGAGTTCAAAAATAGGAAGATTAAGGTAAAAATTAGGAAATTGTGTTTTGAAAACTTTACTTTCTCTCCAAAACGCGCGCGCGAGGCGCGCAACGCGGGCGCGCATTAGAGTACGCTCAGGGAGGCTTGGTACTAAATACGGCTTTTTTAAAAACAGGTAAAGCGACGGCGTTCACTGGATCTTAGTTGTATTTATTATACTACACTGTTATACGATCGGAATAATTCCAAAAAGAATGCCGATTACCGCCTATCAAATGAAAAAAAATAGTTGCGTCAGTGAGCCCCTGGTCGCAACGGGGGATGAGCGCCGGTCGCAACGGGGATCGGCTTCAAGAAAGGATAACTCTGCGAATGTAGCGAGTTATGCGGACTTCGAATGATCAAATTAAAGATCATTTCATAAAGATTTCAGATCTTTTTTTTTAATTTGAAAATTTTTAATATCAAGAATTTTCTGATTCTAGTTCCGGTGAGAGCAGACAGGAGTTTACAGCAACAAAACTTCGAGTGTTACTGTCGGTTTGTGTGTTTTCTATTTGGTTGCAAGATATAAAAGGTGTACTGGTTGTGGCACACGCGTATCACATTTCCAAAACAATTACCCCCATTAGTCGGTTTTCTCTATAGTAATCTATACCTATTCGATTTCTCTTCCCTGTAAATAACTTAGAGAGTGACTTATGCTATATGAATTCCGTGAATACAGTTTGGTCTTCGCCCTCGCTTATCTCTTCTGCGATACTTGGCTCATGCCTCGTACGTTCCGTTCATCCCAGCTCACTCAATTTCTTTCTGAATATAAGGTGACGATCTAACGGCAGCTAAATGGCTGCTCACTTTCAATTATCATCTCAAACTGAATTTTGATAATTACACTTTAACCTTGCCGGTTTACAAACCGTGGTTCTGAAGGGATTTCGCCAGGACAAGTAGCATCTTCATTTTGCTCTTCATAACACTCAGCTCCTACATTGTAATGGAGTTTGCAGCTTCAAGACTGACCCAGCAGGTGTCATCCATTGCCGTGTATATCTATTTTGAAATAATCGCAAGAATCGTTAGCATCTTGCTGCTTTTCCGTTTGTGGCTGATATTTAATTGGCTAATAATTCGATAAAGGCTTCTGTTAACGTGCGGATTCATCTATCTAGTCGTGGACTTCAAACGATAACCGGCGAAGAATTTGAGTTGAGCGAAAACGGAAACTAACACAATACAGATTGAAAGTGGTTTGAAACTGTACGTAAGCAACATTAGCAAAACTTGCATTGAAGGAAAGAAGTGAATTTTTGAAAAAAACAAAGACTCCTCTTCGCTTCTGCCCTTGATCCACTGTCAGTAAATTAGAAAGTCTTACTCTCTCAAAATCGTATGTATATCTTTTTGAATGGTATTTGAAGAACCTACAGCGGCAGGTGAAAAAAGTACAGAAGACAAAATGGCATCCCAGCAAAGGTAATATCGTAGTAAATCAATCGCAGCATATAAGAGTATGAGCGTGGGGAAAAATAATATAAAGAAGAATGACAGAAAAGTGACGAAACGACGAATTCAGTGGAGTGGGCTCGCCAATATCGATCCTCGGTATTTGTTTGCGAAAATCCAATAGCATTCAGGCGTTGATTCGCAATAGAGCGCGACTTCTATTCGGTTCGTGTCCACGGTAGCGACTCACCGAACAATCAGCTCTGTAGCACCTACTGGTTAAATTATACAGCGGCACATGGGTTACAGCATGATGAAACAGTTTTCCGGAAATTGTGTCGGTTTTCCTTTTCCGTGAATTTCCATTTCTCCAGACTTCATGGACCGTTTGCGGTATAAACATGATTTCGAATATTTCAACACATGTATGGTTTTCGTTTTCTTTCTAGTCTGACTCATGTACCAGGCGGCTGGCCGTGTGGAGTTGGCGGCCTCACTGGAGAATGGCGTTTCGATTAGCGTGGGGTGATCTACCTACGCGGCCCCGTCCACTCCTCAGACTAAAATGATTGCGCGCACTCTACATACCAACAAAGCAGAACTAAAGGGCCACTACTTCCCCGAAACCTAGAGCAACGATAAAGGGAATCATAGAAGTGACGAGGAATGAAGTTCCGTCCATAGCAGACGACCCAGCGCCAAGCGACGCTGGGGGTTTGCATCTTTAACATTCGTTATTGATCTCACTCCCCAGCGACCACTGGGGCCGGCCTGTCACTGACGGTGGAGTCTAAGCGGCAGTAGCGGCTGTCACTAATATTATCGATGCCATCGTTAACCACGTGCCGTCCTCGGACACATTGACTGCGCCAGCCGTCAAGCGTCATGCGTCAGCGTTTCAGCGCTGGCGCATGACGCTCCGACGCCATGACGCTTTGCCGCTGGTCGTCTGCTATGGATGGAGCCTGAGATGCTGGGGGAGAGAAGAAAGTGCCAAACTGTTCCACTGCAGGTAACTGCGCGCGTGATGTCTTATCGATTCGCGTAGACACGTCATGATGGTCAGCCTGGTCGAAACAGGTTTGCGGGAGGTTTCTGACATGCCAATGTTCTGAGCTATTCCTGTAATACTGGAAGCCTGGCACTCACAAATAGCACAGTTCCTCAATCAAAGAGAGTTTACTAGGGAAGCTCGCATGGTGTACCCCCGGATCAGAAAGCTGATAAATGTTTTCTAGTTAACTCTAGCATGCCCTCTTCGAATCCGAACGCGGATTTCGTTACGGACATCTGCCAATAAAGTTATAGCCTGCCAACGTTTGTATTTCCCGCCTTTTTTCTATCAAAAACTCGCATTAGTGTTTGCAAAATCCGGAAACGGATCTCATGTTTGTGTTCAGCGCCCAAAACTCCCCACTGAGCAAATTTTGGCTGAAGGCACATTTTCCAAACTTTGCACAGACTGATAGCGATTTGGGCTTGTGCGGATTTTCGGTTGGGCGCTTATTTAAAGGCACAGTGCAAGCTCAGGGACGAAATCTGAGATTTCCACATGATTGTGAAGTAGACCCACCCTATATAGCTCCTGCCAGGTTCGAGCTCTCAGTTCCTCATAATAAACGAGATATAGGAGGAAGCCTCCCTGGGGCGCCCACATCCGGAAGCCACCTTGGCACGCCCCTTTTACGATCTTTCGAGCTTAACAGTGGCGAGATGTGTGATCATTCCCGATAAATAGCCCCGTTCTTCCCTTCATTTTCAACTTCTCTCCTTGTTCAGGTAGGCTTCCACACATCGGTTGCAAATTACGAAAGTTACAAAGCTCGGACAACTCGTTCACCCTGCTTCCGTAGCTCAGATTTTCAAGGGCCATAACTCCGTTTCTAGAGGGTCTTTCACGATTTCAGAGGCATCATCGAAATCAGCGTGGAACCGTTTCCAAGATAGACAAGAAAACAGAAAAACGATTCTGAGGTCGGACAGTGCCTTTAAACCTCTGAAAGCGTTACAAAAAAAATGTTGCAAATTTCACTCAAAATCCGACCAGGTGGGTTATTTGGGGCGCTGATAATGAATCTGGGGTCTATTTTACGATTATCCGAGCTTTTCGACTTGATTCGTTCAAAGCTTCCCATCAGGGGGGGGGAACTCGATGGCAAATTGCGACGTTGGCCGATTTCAGGAGTGCTTTGATAGGTATGGCTCAAATTATTGCTCTGGGGGTTATTTTCAGGGCTAAACACGAATCTACAATCCGTGTATCGAGTTTTGATAGATTACGATAGGTTACGGTGGACATACGGTAGCTTGGTCAAAGTCTCAGATTTGGCCAAAAATTTCTCTGTGGGTGTTACTATTTGGGACACCGAAAACGAATTTGAGGTTCACTTTTTCCTGTTTCGAATTTTTAAGGTAGGTAAAGCCAGTTAAAAGGCATTATGCCCACCGTTACCTACAGTAACCATAAGCCTAGCGACAATCAGACCCCAGATTCGCGTTCAGGGCCCTGAATAACCCTCAGTTGAAAGTTTTGGGCCGAATCCGATTTTTTTCAAACACCCTAAAAATTTTTTCCTTTTCACAGAGCGTCAAAAACGCTTATAACTTCATCAAAGGTGTCCGTTGCAAAATCCGATATCAGATTCGGAGACAGCGGACCAGAATTGACCAGAAAACATTCATCATCTTTTATATGGTGAGGTAGGCCATGCGAGGTTCCCTAGGTAGTAGATTGGTCAGACTTGAGCTTGTACAAAAGAGTTTGGACTGCTATTTTATCCATACATGCATTCGGTATAAAGATACAGTGTGCGGCTGCTCAGCGCTATGGGTAATCTTTGAGTCAGCTTTAGGCCTATGGTATACTTTGTCGCTATAATGAGCGACAGGCATGCAATCTAACACAAATAGTGGTGGGACTCGCATCGGAGCAACAGCAACGGTCGTCGTACGAACAGATGTCGCGTGTGGGTCGCAGCGACGTGTCGCGGAGGGCTGACATACTGCAAATGTGCCATAGCATGTCGCTACCATTATCGCTGTCGCTGTGCAATGCACTGCGACAGCAACAGATCTAAAGGACGGGAGGCGGTTGCTGTCGCTGTGCAGAGCGACGCGACCGTGTGTCGCAAAAGTATACCATACCCATTTGTGGGCTAGGAGAGACGCCACCGTCAGTTGCTTATAGCCACATCGCGTGCCAAAATGTGCTTGGGGGGAGTGCAGCTGATTTCGGAGATATTCCTTTAAAGTCGTTTTTTTGTATTGAACTCTCGGAGATTATAAAGTTAAAAGGTTGGCTTTCTTCTCGAATTTCTCCCCAAAAAATATACATTTCGATTTCTATACTGTTTCGCTCATTTTCGCTGGTTTGATTCGCAGTGCGTTTTTTCTTGTGAACTGGGAGGCCATCACTTTTCTGTTTCCTTCTGAATTGGAGGTTTAAAAAAAATTCATTGACAACTATCTCTTATATTGACAATACTGAGCACTAACCAGCATAATTCTTTTTTTTGGCCTGATGGTGTCAATTATGACGCTGGTTGTGAGAACGCAAGTACGCCTCCCATTGCGCCTTCTGACTGAATCCCACGGGCGGTAGGCCCTGACGGCTGGAGAAAATGGTTCTCTGAACCGTTAAAAAATGGCTAGTATGCGTACTTATAGCATTATCCTAACTGAGGATCACTCACGTTGATTCGCGAAGTTTGATATCCAGAGCAATTTTAAAACACTTCTGACTATACACAGTGGAGGTTCCCTAAAGATTACGTCTGCCTCCATACATAGTACAGGAGTACGGCACTGAGTCACCGTTTCCTGTGCTGATGAATGCTCAACATAACTTACCGTCATCGTGTAAAATAGCTTAGCATTCATCTTATTGCTAGTGCATTTTGTAAGTCCCAGCGTTATTTAACTTTGAATGATGCGACCACGTGGGCCTGCGTACAAATGCCAAATAATGGAGGCGTAGGCATTCATTTAAAGGGCCAGATAATCCTTTCTTCAGAACTCTTTTTTAATAGGTGCTCCTACTCAAATTACATGAAGTGGAGAGGGCACGAGAGTATTTATTGCTAAACAAAAACTTGGTGGGAATGATTGCAGGTAGAATTATGCCCATTTGTTCGACCTGAGTGGGCATGCAAAATCGGTGGGGTGGTGGCCGTAATGTTGCACAGCGGTAGAAGAGGCGGGGAAATGGAGAAGGAGCGAAGTGCGTGGTTGTACGAGGGCCGTGTTTCCTCCAATCACGCTCTTTCCCTCTCGCCGCCTTTTCTACGCCGGGGAAACATTACAGCCCACCATTGTTCGGTCCTCCAACTCTGTGCATACGGTCAGTCGGCACGGATCGCCCTGATACTCTGCGTTCCTTGTTGCACGTGGACGCAGACTTGGTGCGCATATGTATGTAATAACATTCGTGCACCGAGTTCGCGCCAACACACAGAAAGGAACGCAAGGTATCAGTGCCACCCGTGCCGGTGGCACGGGTGGCACTTCGGTCACACCTGATATTTCATCTGAAACATTTGTTTTTTTTTACCCTCCGCTCCCATTATTAACTGGCTTATAAAAAGATCCAAACGAAACGTGTTCATTTGAGATGTTTTAAAGCATTCTAACAACACGGCTCCCTCTTCTCAAATCGCCTCATTCAACCACTACACACACTGTGCACTCAATCAGTTTTAAACTACACTAGTTTCCTTGTACGACTTTCTGTAAATCTTAGAATGGTTGGTCGTTAGTATGTGTGAGATGTTAGTAGAGCCGAATCCAAGACGTTAGTAGTTTTATTTGGTTAACGTTTCAGCTGAATCGCCTTTGTCGGAACCTGGAAGAATCAAGAACGAATGCGACATATCCTTGTAGGCAAGCAATCTCCCCAGTTTGTTTGAGGTGCTATACGAGTTCAAATATCCAGCGTTAACAGCGCGGCCAATCCACACTTTTTCGCATTATGTCCGCAGTTTAGCGTCAGCTGAATGATGTGTCTTGTCATCGTGCACTACCCTGCGACAGTTGACAACAATAGCCTTCTTCGCATTCCACAATTTATACTTTTCGATATTTTTCTACCACTTGATAGCTTCGAATCAATTTGTTCTGTGTTCTCATCGAGAAGCACAGGTCTTCAACCATTCAGAAAGGCGCTATTCATACTACTCAACGCCAGCGCGGCACGCGCGTGACGCGCGGGCGTAGCTTAAGAGCATTGATACTTTCTACGAACCTCATGCGCGTCACGCACTTGCGGAAACGATGAATACCCCAGCGGTGACGCCATGGCGGAGCAGGAAAAAAAGGGCCTTGACTTTTCCAAACAAGCAAATTCTATACACGCGTTCTGCATCGCGATAGCGGAGGATAGTAATGGAGTTAATTATCAGAAAACAGAATGAAGTTGATGATGGTCTAATAGGAAAATGATGAAAAAGTCATTACGGCCATCGTCGCCATGACGGTGCGGGCGTCACGCGCGTGCCGCGCTAGCGTTGAGTAGTGTGAATGTGAATGATGACTTTTTCATCATTTTCACTATTATTCCATCATCGACTTCATTCTGTTTCGTGATAATTAACTGTATTACTATCCTCTGCTATCGCGATGGTGAACGCGTGTATACCATAGATTTCGCTTGTTTGGAAAAGTTAGGGCCCTAGCGCGTGACGCTCGTAGAAACTATTCATACTCTGAAGCCACTCCCGCGCGTCACGCGCGTGCCGCGCTGGCGCTGACTAGAATGAATAGCGCCAAACATACATTTCCCAGATTTTTTTGCATTAGCTATTCCTTTTATTATTTGAATTTTTGTTAAATTTCGATGGCTTCGAATCGTTGCTGGACGCAAACCTAATTTCTTTTGGTATTGATTTCCGAAAGATTCCGGTGTTTTCCGTGCATGTTGGTCTATGGTTCAGATTTGATTGTAACCTTGTTCAGTATTATCCTTTGGGGGTACTAATCACTAATTTACAACAGACTTCGACGTTCAACGAATCACGGTAGCTCATGGCAGGCGTAGCTTAATTCGGCCACCGTAACCTAAGTACATTATTTTCCTTAAAATCAAAAAGAATAGTATCGAGAAGGTGCTCAGTACTCCATACCACTCACGAGCTAAAATCTGAGCCTCCGAAAAAACTACCCCTACCTAACGTGATACATCGAGAAGGAAGCAAACGAAAACGAGTTTCGTTCAACACACATTCAGCGCCACCAAAGATACGTATTACGAGCAAAGTTTCTGCGAGGGTTAGGCTGGGAAATTTCTTCCATCAAGCTGTAGTTCAAAAAAGGGAATAGTAACCGGAAACTGCCTGGAACATCATACAAAGACAAGGGCGAACATTTGAAAAAACACTGGTGTATTAGTGTTGAAGTGATATCGGTTACTGTATATAAAATTGTATGGGATATCAGCAGAAACAAAACGAATCAGTAATCGGAACCGAATAAAAATCAACACCTTCCGTCAAAGAAGTCATGAGTGCATATTTTGGTAGTGGACGCAGTATTGCGTCTTCACCATTTGCACGCAACCGGTCAATGACTGGTCCCGTCGTCGAGCACTCTCTGTCGCGGCGACGCCATCGCACCCGCGGCGAGGTATGCACTAGCCCTGACAGACGTCCCAGATCGTTGCTTTGCGGCGGAGAATTCATGTATTCTACTGCGTCGCTGCTTTTGGAGAAGTGAATAACGATCGCTGATAATTGGGCTATTTCGAGTTTTTATCTGCTGTCATCGATAACTCTATCGCCTTCATGACAGACTCCCCCGCTTTCAGTAGGAACCGCAGCGGTGGTTTCAGTCGCTGCGACGGAAGACAAAGGGACCAACCTAAAACAAAGCGCCCGAGAATAATTTATTTTTGGCATGTTGAAACTCTCTCAAGTCTCAAACAGGGCTCAAATATAGGGTAGGCCCCTGAAAAACTGTGAAAATGTTTTCTGCATGGATAATAAATGGGACAATGAAAACAGTGTGCAAGATACCTATTTTTTCCATGTCGTTGGAGTTTGACGCTGTTTAAGGCAGCTGCATGGAAAAAATCAGGAACAGACCGTGACAACTATGAAAACAGCGTGTTTTATATGCTAAATTTAGATGACTGATTGCTTCAGAGGATTGAGGCTTTCAGTTCTGGAAACATTTCCGTTTTGTTGTTTCCCCGATCATCACCTGCTTCTCCGGAAATAACTGCTCGCTCTGGAGTGAAGCTCGACTAACACTAGGGATAGACAGCTTCTTTCCCAGCTTGTCTGTTGCGAAACGGTTGTTATTTCCCTCGTAGGTTAATACAATTCGTAATACATATGCATAATCGAGCTAGGTAACTAACTAGTAGAGTAATATTAGCATCAACAGTATGCAAAACCTTGATTGTGAGTGTAACACGGTCCTTCAAACAATCGCAGTGTCACAGTCGATTGAAAGCGCAGCCCAACCTCAGGGACGAAATCTGAGGTTTCCGAGTTGTTGTGAAGTAGACCCACCCCATATAACACCTGCGAAGTTCGAGCTCTCGATTCCTCCAAATAAGCGAGATATAGGAGGAAGTCACCATGGGGCACCCACGTCTGGAAGCCACTTCGGCACGCCCCTTTTACGATCTTTCGAGCGAGCTTAATAAAGTCGAGATGAGCATTGGTCTTCGATTGATGAACCCGTTCTTCCCTTCATTCTCAGCCTTTCTCTTTATTCAGGTTGGTTTGCGTACATCGGTTGCAAAAGACTGAAGTTACAAGCCTCGGACAACTCGTCCACCATGCTTCCGCAGCTCAATTTTCGAGGGATCATAACTCCGTTCTCAGGTCTGTACGATTCCAGAGATATAGTTGGAATCAGCATGGGCCCGTACGCGGCAGTGTACGCGCAAAAAACCTTAATCATTTTTTGCAATTTCGCGCAGGTAGGCTTACCAGGTTGTCATATATCACAAAGAGGCCACTCAGAATACTTTAGTTCCGGAGAAAAATTCTCTCAAAAATCTCAAATCATTCAGCTTCTTTTTTCTCACGTCTGTCCGATGTGTCTTGGGTATTACACAAATGTCGGGAATTGAAACTGCTGAATCCGTTTACCCCCTTTACTTTATGAGTTCCACAATTCTTTTCGCCTTTCTGCTGTCAATAATTCTCTTAAAATAAGAAGCTTTCAATACTCACGTCCGAACACGAGGATCTCTCGGAATAAAGAATGTAGAAATTTGGATTTCCGTGGCCTGTCAGACCCTGTCGTGGCGCTTGTGCTCCCGTGTTAGATGATGGACCGGGACAACGCCTTTTCAGACCATGGAGCAGTTTCCACGAGCCTATAGCATTATGAATACGCAACATTGAGGTCTCAAGCTACGCCAACTATCCCCATTCGGTTCGAACATTTGATTGGGAAGAAAAACCCAAATGTGGTTTTCTGCGCAGTTGCGCACCCACGCCGTGAACTCCATTTCTCGTCCTTTCTTCGGAAGAACAAGATTCCTTTTTATTGTAGCTGGAAGACCCGCATTGAAAGGAACTTTTACTACTGGTGGGTAGACATAAGCACCTTGATATCCTTTTAATCGGTTTATTTCATAAGGGAAGTCCCGGTTTTAAAACGCACTAAACTTAGTGGAGCGCGCGGTGGGCTGCGCAGAGTAGCCGTGGTGCGCCCGGTCTCTCAAAGGCAGTGTTCACAAAGAAAAAGTTGCACGTTTTTGGGATAAGACGTAAGCTTTGGGTCCCCCTAAGAAGATTAAGAACGGAAGTGCGACGGAAAACGACCGGTAAGTGAGTAAAAATCTCGTGGGCCAGCCAACCCATTTGACCACTCCGCCCACGTCCTATAACAGTTGCCCTGAATTTTTGGTTAGCTGAGCGAAGCTTTCCGATCAAAACCCCCGTTCTTCCCTTCATTCTCGGCTTCGCTCTTCACTCAGGTCAACTCGCACACATCGGCTGCAAAAAACGGGAGTTACAAGCCTCGGACATCTCATTCACAATGCTTCCCTGGCTGAATTTCGAGGGGCAATAGCTCCGCTTCCAGGGGGTCTTTTACGATTCCAGGGACATCATTGAAATCAGCATGGTACCGTTTTCAAGATAGGCGAAAAAACAGGAAAACGACTTTTGTCGTGAGCACTGCCTTTAGAGGCAGGGTTCTCGATAAAATTGGTTGTTGTGCTATACCCATGAAAAGTTAGATCCGGCCTTTACAAAGGTGAAAATAAGTGGCCGCTCCTCCACATCGGTTGAGATTGACGGAAGCTACAATACCCGCTCTAATTTTTGTAAAAACGGGGAGCGTCTGGCAAACTTTGCAAAACAGCGTCCGATGCCTGTAACTTTTTTTGAAAGAAGAACTTTTGAATTCTGAAAACGCTTCACTATTTACAGATCAAATTGCTACCCTAATAATGTGACTTGTGGTTCAAAGTTCCCTAAAATCGCTTTCTTTTTCAAAGAAATAGTTTTTGCAATCGTTTTTTGAAAACGTCGCTAGCGGCGAGGTGCGGCGAAACTTTGAGCAGTACGTAGAAGTAATGGAAGAGCAATCTGTACGCTTTCTTCATAATTTAGGTGCGGGCGAGAAAATCTCAAAGTTTATGTTGGTAAATTTTCGGAGTCTTTCACTTAAGAGTCCGGGGTATTCGCAACAGAACTGCGACTTTTCAGGTAGTTCTCCAGCGTGTTTAATAAAGGATTTCGAAAATGCAACCAATACAAAACTTGAGATTCTCTAACCTGCACCTAATCTATACAGCAAGCATACAGATTGCTCTTCCATTAATTGTACAAACACTGATCAAATTTCCGCCGCACTTCGTCGCCCGCGGCGTTTTTGTTAAACGATTGCACAAACTATTCCCTTTAAAAACGAAGCGATTTCAGGGAACTTAATCCCAGAAGTCACATAGATAGGTAGCATTTTGATCTGTGAATATAATAGCGTTTTCAGAATTCAAAAAAGTTCAAATTCAAAGAAGTTAAAGGCATCGGAAATTTTTCGCCAAATTTGCAAGATGCTCCCCGTTCTTACGAGACTTAGCGCGGGTATTGTACAAGTCTCGGACAATTCGTTTGCCATGCTTTCGCCGCTCAATTTCGGGCGTTCGAAGGTTAACAATTCCGTTCACAGAGGGTTTTGTGTGAATCGTGCGGTATTGTTAGAATCACCGTGGGATCGCCTTTTAGATAAGCAGAAAAACAGAAAACAGATTTCTAGGTTGGACTGTGTCTTCAAAGGCGGTGTACACGGTGATTTTCGTCCCTGAGCTTCTGTGTCCACACTGCTCACCGACGCCAAAAACTAGATTTTTTTGTTTTACTCCAAGAAAAACGGATTCCTTCCAACTGTTGCTTTAAAATCCATGCTTAATACAACTTTCATAGCTGGTATGCAGATAATAAGCGCCATATATCTCATTTTGACATCAGTCCTTTACTACAAAGTTCCGTTAAAAAACTCACCGAATAGATTGGCCTTTCGCTTGGCCTCTCTAGTGAACGAAAATGGCGAAGGCGCCCATGAAAAACTTCGATTTGTAAAGAAAACTCATTCGGAACACATTCTAGCTGCGAATTTGAATTTCGCGCTGAAATCGTTTTTGAGGTTTTTCTGCATTTGAGGGCCTCGTCACTGTTATTTTCGAAGTTTTTCTACATGTGTAGTTTGTGCCGTAACTGTTTTTCATGTTGTTTGCCGGTCGGACCTACATTCTATGAAAAAGTGCTAGATGACTGTTGAGAACTGGTGGCGGATCCTTATCTTCAACCTCTTCCAATTTCGAAAACCCTAGGTTTTTAAAGCGCTAAAACTCACCGGTGTGGTCTACCGGGCTCATTCATGAAACTGAGCCCAAAAAATGGAAATTGATTTGCAGCGCGAACGATGCCTTTAAAGGCAGTGTTCACGATAAAAAATGTGTTTCAGTTTCCACTAGGATTGGGTAGTGGAGGGGCACACTGTAACGTTGACGTCGAAAGAACGCTTGAAAACGAGCCGCGAAGAGCCTCAAATGAGCTCGAAGTTGCCACTTTGAGCGCAAGGCAAAGCCCAAAAGCGCAACACACGCCCACCGACGTGAACAAATGAATGCTCGAGATCGTGAGATGAGCGATGATTTCCAAGCATTAGCCCCGTTCTTTCCGCCATTCTCAACTTCTCTCTTTTCTCAGGTCAGCTAGCAAACATTGGCTGCAAGAGACGGAAGTTACAAGCCTAGGACAACTCGTCCAACATGTTTCCTTAGCTCAGTCTTCGAAGGACCATAACTCCGTTCCCAGGAAATCTTGTATGATTTCAGAGACATAATTGAAATCAGCATGGAGCCGTTTTCAAGTTAGGCGGAAAAACAGATAAACGATTTTGATCGTGAACAGTGCCTTTAAGGTGCTATCAGGAATCATGAACGATCTCCATCCATAGATGGAGATCGTTCATGATTCCTGATAGCACCTTAAAGGCTTCCATCCATAGAATCATGTGGTACAGTTCCATTTGGTGCAAAAAAAAGTTGCCATGCTGTTTTTGAGACGGACGTTGTTAGGCATCGTTCATAGTCCTCACCGCAAGCGCGGCAAGCGCGTGACGCGCGGGACGAGCGGTGGGCTAGGAAATTTCTCATCGCGCGGGACGAGCGCGAAGCCACTATGAAATCTTCGGCGGCACCGCCATGGCGGTGCGGGTGAAAGTCGGGCCTATATTGTGACATGCACTAAAATTCCTGGCTTGCATTTACTTATGCGGTAGCGCAGGATAGTCCCAGAATTAATTGTGTTGGAGTGGACCTAAATCGAGAAGCAAGTAATAATCGAAACATTAAAACCGTAACGGCGGTTTGGGCGGCGCCGCTATGGCCGTGCTGGTGGACTATGAAAGTTCTTCCCGCGCGTGCAGCGCGATGATAACTTTCATAGTGCACCGCGCATCCGGCTCGTCACGCGCGTGTCGCGATTGCGGTGAGGACTATGAAAGATGCCTTAAGCGTATTCATATATGAGTTTATTGGAAATTCTTCTGATGGAAAAGGACAGCACTCACTTCGAATGGAGAACACGGCATGAAAAATCAACACCAGTGGCAATTTTTGAGGAAGTGAGCGAAACAGAAATTCCTACTACAGTAGCAGCGAACATGAAACTAACATAATTATAACATTCAACTTCCTTGCATTTGCCGATTTCAATAGGTAGAAGGGTTGCGATCAGACTGTCGAGTTGACCGGGATGGTCATCGACGTATCCTGACGTGAAATCGACAATCGTATGAAAACAGGGGTAGTTAATTAAAATACAAAGCAAGAGGTTCAAGTTGCCGCAGAATAAGGTATAATTCCTACTAAGTTGGCCCACACAACCGAAGCCACAGCCACCCATAAAGAGTGATTTTGTAATAAACTTCGTTTCCGCGTTTTGTTTTTCTGTATGCTAGTTCTTCTTCCCTTAGAGGGTTGGTGCCTACAATCTGTAATCAAAATGCCGCGTAAGGTTGTTGGACTCGAAAAAACGTTGTAGCGAAATTCCTGCGATCAGAGGGGATCGAACCTGGCAGCCACCACTTGGTAGGTCGCCGCCTTGGACCTTTCGCCCAATTGGGCTTGGCCGTGTCGTTGAAATGATAGATGATATAGCACTCGCCGATTTCTCGCCGTTTTGACCTCATTTAAGAGAACGACTCACAACTTTTTTTCTCCACTACTACTCGGGCAAATAGTAGGATATTTTTACGGCTACCCTGAAGGTATTTCAGTAAAAAACATGAATGTATGGGCAGTTCTGGCAAACAGGTCTGGTCATTCCCTTGTAGGTATCGAAAAACAAGGAAAAGTACCATATCATCTTATTTTACATCGCCCTATCTCAGCGGCATTATTCTGTGGCCTGAAAAAGTTGTCCGGTTGAATGAACATGTTCTCGGCGGTTGTGACCAGTGAAAAGTGGGGGCAATCAAAAATGGAAGTATGTTCCATGCAAAGCAGTATAGGCTGGTTCCGAAGGAGAGAACGGAGTAAGGAAGAGTGAATTAGAAAGGATGGGTTCACAAAAGATTTCCCCGTCCCAACAAACAGCTCCACTGAGAGTAAAAAGGCTGGTTGAGAATGAAGATTTTCACGTGTTTAGTGCGCGTTTTCCTCAATTTCTTTGTCATTTTGGCTCTCCTAGGATTTCAATTAGTCTTTTTAGCAAACAATCTCTGAATTGTCAATTATCGTGAACACTGCCTTTGAAGGCAGTGGTCACGATGAAAAACGTTATCGAAAAAACTACAAAAATCAGCTTAGGTGGAAAACAGCTGAAAAAATATGAAGGTAGCGCGGTGAAAAGAGGGCTAGGATTAGAGTTACTAAAGCTCAAATATGCCAGTTCGTGCACACGTGCACAGCGCCGCTCAAAAAGATCGCAGTCTCATGCCGAGCAGCCAAAAATCATCGACATTCAGAGGACGAAATATATGCAAATTTACCTAATAAAAACAGTTGAACGAAAAAAAGCAAGCACTTCGATCAATGTTTTTGACTAGGTGAGTACATAGATATATTGAAATTCAATTTCAAGCCAACTGATGTTCTTGATACTAAAGATCATCGACGCCGATGATGTGGTGTGGGCTCGTCCACCTTCAAAAGGCAAGAAAGTTCAGGGTTGAAATTTTGGCCCGAAACAGTTTTTCCGCAATTTTTTCTAGTTGGTCCTACTATTCTAAACCCAGAAGAGGGTTTAGAGAGGAAAAGAAGACAAGCACTTTTGATCGCTGTCTTTAAGTTGGCTGATAGGTCGAGTCCCACCCGATCGATACGTAGCAGGGATGTGCGTAAGTCCCCTGACAGACTTGGTCGAAAAATCGAGATCGGGGAGAAGAAAAAACCGACCTGGGTTGCATCGACCCATTCCGTGTGCGCCCTTGATTACCAGTATCGACTGGGTGGAATGCGGGCGCATGCAGGCGGTCGCAGACGGGCTCTTGGGTGGATTTTCCGCACCCGTCTGTCACTATTTCGGTGCGTATCGACCGGGTATATTTTAGTCGATAGACCAGCTCTGACGGGGGACGAATAGAAATTTAGTAGTCTGTTAGTCGTTAGTCGTCCAAGCGACCAAAACACTCGTTAGTGGTCGTTAGTCTTTAGTCATCTATGCTTCAAAAATAAGCACAGTTGATGAAGGAAGAAGCCCTTATGATAAGAAAAAGAACGAAGGCATGAAGATATGTTAGCTTCGCGAAACATTCATGGCCATTAGAAACACAAAAATTCATCGTAAGTGAACCTGGTCTGAACCACTGCAAAAAATAGAATACAAAAATATGAATGAAAGCATACTAGAAAGTGTGTGTCTGTCTATTTTTATTCTATATTTTTCGCGTTTTTCTGTGCGGAATTCGCGTTTTTTTGCGTTCTGTGCTAAATGACGATATATGAGATCTTCTTCATGGTGACAACATGGAGAACTACAACAATTTCGCAGTTATTGTTCTATTCCCAACGTCGCGACTTGAGCGCGCGCGTCGTTTCCCGTTTCTTCTCGTAATGGGGGTGAGGTTAGAAGGAATCAGGAGTCAAAAGAAAATTCTACTCACTGAGAGGTCCGAGTAGCACTTTATAGAAAACCCATATCTCGAATTTATGACTGAAAAGCGGAGGACGGCACCCTCTACAATGCGATCATCGCATACAGTTCCCGTCGGTGAGCAGTTTCGGCCAGCAGGCACCGCTCCATATGATCACCTCTGATAGCGTCCTATGTAGAAATCTCCACTGGAGCCAGTCAGTGTCGAATCAGGTTCAGTTAGCCTACCATGAAGTTGCGCGACCGACCCGAGGACGCATAAATGCTGCGCCTAACCTTGCGCGACGTTTGGTTTGGGCCATAATTTGGGAGTTTCAGAACTGCGAAGCAGTGTCAGTAGAAATTATAAATGCTGAAGGGTAGGGTTATTTCGTTCCATCCACCTTGAACAACCAACAGGAAACTATGTATCAATCCTGATTTAATACTTGGGTTGGAGCGCGATGTGAATGACTATTGATTTTCTAACGAATTCTGGGATTGCCTACGAAGACGTTTTTTCATGCCGTTAGTCGTTAGTCGTTAGACTTAACACCTAAAAGCCCATTAGTAGTTCAACCCGTTAGTCGTTAGTCGTAATTACGCACATCCCTGACACGTACCCAAAATGCGGCAAAATGCTTTAGTTGTCCATTTCTCATCTAGTGAATTATTTATACAGTTCACCGTTTTCTTCCCTGTACAGCTAAAAATGATGATTTCTCCGTAGAACACGTTGTCGTGTTGTTTCCGCCATTCAAGTTGCACTTCAGAATTAAACTTCTATTCAAAAAGACCTGCTAACCCACTTATAGGTATGGGGGCGTTTGTTCCAGTTGAGAAGACAATGTAGTGTTGTTGCAGAGATCCTCAACATCAGGAAAGTTGAAAGTTGAACTACCAGAATTTCCTTCAACTTGTTCAGTCTTCAAGATCCTTCAGCGTTGAAGATTGAGAAGGGGTCGTTGGTTTTCCTACTGCTACTTTGCCATTCCTACTTGTGGTCTCACTAGAACAACAACTTCCAGACAAAGTGGTTTCTGGCGTCCGTCGTTGAGCATGGTAGACTGCTTTCTTTAAAGAAATTTAGCTTCGGCTCATTGTCATCTTGTTGACTGTCGTCACTGCGATTCCTTTCGGCCGTTTGGTTATTTCATAACGCCTTGTTTCACCGGCAATGGTGGTCTTTTCTAAGCTTGGAATCATTGTTCTCGATTGCCTTGGTCTTCGAGTTTCCCATAAACTACGAAGGACTTTTGTGGGATATCAGACTGTGATCTTCGCTATTTACGTTCACAGAATTACTATCGTCCTGTAAAGGGGGGCCATTAAATCAGGGGTGAATTACATGTTGCGACTTACCTTACGGCATCTCCACCCCCTCATTTCCTGTCAACAAATGGCTTTGTTGTCTGCTTTCTGCCCTCTTTCCAGTGCAAATAAGCATTTCCTTCCTTTACACAAACAACTCTAGCGTCTATTCATTACACCATATCAAGCTGATTTGACTTATTTGTTTTTGTATCTTCCATCGTTTTTAGAGATGGGTCTGACATTCTTCGCCATTTACCGGTCCCACGAGCGTAGCCAGTAAACCCAAGTTCCGAAGTTCCGGTATTATATTCATAAGCCATAGCTGGCACGGCCGAAAACAGCTTCGTTGGTATGCATTCAGAGCACAGACTACGCAAAATTTTGCGAGTTATAAGTAATTTGTTTCTTGATACGAGCACCTATTTCAAACCATTACTAGTTAGCCTTTCGAACTCCCTGCCTTTTCTCCCTGTCCCAATGGTAATTTATTTGACTCACCATCACTGCGGTTTGTCCCTACTTTTCTTTAATTGTTGTTTTAATGCGTCCTTCCTGGACTGCTTCTCATTGTTCGATTTCTCAGGTTAGCGTGGTCATTCAAACGTAATAAATAATTAAATAGTGCAACTACTTTGACACCATAGTAGAAAACTGCTCACCCCCAGGGTTGCAGATATGTCTAGGTGCCTACTATTTGTTTTTTTTGCTTTTGAAGCGGATTTCCTCGAGACATTTACTGAGGTTGATAGAATACAAGTGCTCCTGCCCCCGTCTTGCGGAAATGGTTCCCCAACGTCGTTCAATTTTTTAAAATTTTTCTTTGCTCTGACACTAAGGATCCAGGGGGACGTCCTGACTGCTATAAGATTACTTCCCGACCGATATCACCATAAGTCCGCCCGAAATCAATGTTTGGTCCTCCTTTAAAGGCAGTGTTCACGATGCATATCATACTCGAGTTCAAACCAAAAATGGGCTTGCTCGGTCGTGAACTATCGAATAGTGAAGAAACAGCGAAGAAAGGCGCTCAGAATAAGCTAAAATAGCGTTTTCTAACGTTCAGGACGTGGACGAGCTTAGGGGCCCTGCTAGTGTCCACAAACGCGAGCTAATGGCAAATTGTGCGCGAATCGGTCAGGTTGGAAGTGGCGGAGTTTCTTGGCAATTTGCCATCGAAAACATCCGCGGCGCTACAAGCTCATCAGAACGGGGCGAGCGGGCTAAGAGCAGGCGTCATGGGCGGACGAAATTTTCACTTCGCCGTCGTTTTTATAAAAAAATGCAGTATTCTGTTCCATAATCTCCTCATTACCAGAGAGACCTTTCCTTTATTCCCCTCACTCTGACGCCGTGCTTCGCTTGTGCAGGAATTGGAGGCGAAATGAGGCGTATCATCTAATGCTCTAGCATACACTTGAATCATGAGTGGATAAGCCATAGCTCATCGTGTGAACATCCGAAAGGACGACTATGGCGGTAAAGCTATAAAAATAGCTCTTAGCTTCTCAGCTGTTCAAAAGTTCGTCCCTCTCTACAGGGGGCACCCACATGTTGACGAAAAGTGAACAATGGCGGAATCCATTTTGCGAGGTTAATGGAGGCCATAACGTCACCAAGAAACTTTTATCGGCGAAGTAGTCTCAAATATGACGTTTGTGAATTAATGTGGTTTTTAAGCGCTAGCCTGAGATTGACTTTGATGGCTGAAGAACTTACCCTAGCCTGATCAACGCTCAGTCTATATTTGAGAACCGTCTAGTGCTGCAAAGCTATTAGCTAATCCATGGAAAATCGTGTTGATGCAGCGAAGAATTAACGAGTAAAAGAAGTCGTAGAAGTTTAGGAAATTTTTCGAGCACGTCTCACAGAATGGTGTACTCTGCTGTGATCAGAATATATTCGACAGACAAATTGATCCAGTCTTTCCAACAAAGCTTCAGTATGTGTATCTCATTAGAGAAATATCAAAACTACAAAAGTAGATGCAATGTCACACAATACCGAAAATGTTGGGAAGCCGCGGCGCTTCTTGGCGGGAGAAATTGCGCACGGGAAAACGAAGGGTTGATGGCTATTGATCGAATGATATCATGCACGATTGCTGAGCGCGGCTGTCTACCTGCCATTCTTGGAGCTAAATTCCGGTCCGGAATTGCGGACTACAGCTGTTGCAATACGCAACCCGACGATAATCATGCTGGGAAAAAAGTCAATCATGCCGGGACTAAGTGGTCCCAGCACGATTATCATTCTATTGCGTGATGCAGCATTCGTTGTCCGCAAATGCGGACCGGAATCGGGTTCCGAGAACAACAGCATCGTCAATCACTGGATGGGAGGAAGCCGCGTAGCTTGCGGGAAAAAATTGGGAGAACGAACAGAGGATGGCTATGGATCAAATGATTCCGCGCCCGATTGCTGAGCGGGGCTTCGTTCCTGTGAGACACTGATGTCATAGTTAGGTATTGTCAGTGCTTACCGAATAGGAAGACTCGCTCAGCAGTTGGGCTCGAAATCATTCGATAATAGCTATCCTCTCTTCGCTGCAATTTTTCCCGCCAAGCAGTGTCGCGTCTTACCCCCATCCAGTGATTGACTTTACGTGGCTTGCTTTTTCAAGAAAAAACATTCAAATCTGGCCCGCGGCTGGCGCGGCGGTCGGGTTTGCCGGCCCGCTAATAGATTCAGCCCGAGAGAAGAGCGCAGCTGATCAGCTTACCATACCCCAGCAGCTGATAAGACTTCAGTGTCTTCCTCGAGGAAGCAAGCCGCAGACTTGTCTGTGCATCAGTGTGCGAAACTCCAGGTTTTCTTCGGAAAATTACTGTATATCCACCAGATTTGGTTTTGAATCGGCCTCGCGCGCAACCCCTTTTTCGAAATCTAAGTAAGAGTGAACGTAGAAATTAGAGCTGAATTGCGTTGAAAAGAGCATAAAAAGTTGGTTTTACCATCCAAAAATGGTTTGGAATGGTTCACTGGTTTTCGAGAAAAAAATGAAAAACCGCGCGTTTTTGTTGTCAATCTCCTTTATTTCAGACGGCGTACACGATCTTGTTGGTACACTTATAATTGAGCAGGAAGCTCATTTTTGAACAGGAGGCTGGAAATGGATGCAGGTCGCTCCCGTTCCAGTTTGAACTTGATACCTTAACTTTGAAGGGTACATCAAAATCGTGGGTTTGCATACTAAATTAGCCGTGGAGCATGAAAACAGCTTTTTTCTACTATGGCTGTGGAGACCGTTGTGTGTGGGTGAATCTGCAGTCAATCAACACAGGTCGTCGGAGGTAAGTTCTGAACTTGTCAGAATCCGTGCTCATGACACGTCATCGATCGGTAATCAATATTAGAGATTTTCGCGCTTTTTGCACAAAATGCGTCGAGGAGTGGGGATTGCTGATGGGATTGGTTTCCTTGGTTGAGAAATTTTGCTCATCTGTCATTATGGATGAGTACCAATCAATAATATTATTTTTTTTGCGTGTTGCACAAAATGCCACAAGGATTTTCGATTGTTGATGGCTCTGAGTCATTTGTTTGAGAAATTCTTCTCATCATGCGGAATCGAATATTAATGATCAATAACATCGATTTCTTCACATGTTGCACAAAATGCGGTGATGAGTGCTAATTTTTGTGGTTTTGAGTTATAAGTTTCAAAAATTGTATTTATACGACAATATGGTCTGTTAGATGTTTCATCTTTCCGAAATGGAAATCTTTGAGCAAAATTGAAGTCAGAAAGGGAACCTCCGGGGAAAATACGTGAAATTTCTGAAATCTTAGCTTCCTGGCAAAAGTAACGATTTGGTAATGGTCAAAAGAAAGTTTCAAAAATGTCTTGAAATATTTAAAAAAAATTATTTGGCGTAAAATAGCCTGGAGTGATAAAAAAGTTAGGAAATGAAGTGAAATAAGCAAAAATACGATTTGGTGATCAATCATTTCTCGAACTTCTCCGTTAAACTCATCAAAACGAAATCAAGCGCGATATAAATTGGAACGTTGCGTTCACCTAGCTTGACCTATGCTGATTCCCTTATTACAGCTTTCAAAAATGGCTGTGTTTCCGTTGGGCGCTTTATTTCGTTTTGACGAGTTTAATAGAGAAGCTTTTGAAATGATCGATCACCAAATCGTATTTTTGGTTACTTCACTTCATTTTCTAACTTTTTTATTACTCCAGGCTTTTTTAAGCCAAATCATTTTTTAAAATTATTTCAAAACATTATTGAAACTTTTTTTGACCATTACCAAGTCGTTACTTTTGCCAGGAATCTAAACTGTTTATTAAAACCTACCGCAGCTTGCCGAAAAACAGAAAATTGACCTCGTTTTCGTGTTCAGCGCCACAAACAAGCCCTTGGGGAAAGTGTAGACTGAATATGTTTCAATCTGATATCCGTAGAAATTAAGTAAATATTTTTGCCGTTTTTGATCTATCCAGGTGCATTAAGGAATTTTATCAATTCTTGAAGTGCCTCTTTTCATGCCCCCACAGCATCCAGCAGATAATTTTCGGAAACTGCAGTTTACTCTACCATCAGTCTCAGATTAGAACATTCTCTTCAAGTTATTAGCATGCTCTTGTTAAGAGTTGAATTGTCTCCATATAGGAGGGAATTAAAGAGGGAAGCCTCACATTACGCGAGTGGAACCCAACGCTAAGGGAAGACTGTACGCGAAAACGAGCACTAGTTGGTTCTATCCCCTCTCAATGCTGGCTTAACCTTCTATCCCTCTGGAATCAGGAAGTCGGTATGAGATTCGTCTAGAGAATAACAACAGTGAGTTGAACTTCTCCATCTGGAAGCGTTGGTCTTTGTGCCTAGCACGGAAGCGAACTTAGAAAAGTTCGCGATGCATCAATACCACTTATTTCCGTCCAACTCTATATCAGGAATAACGTGAGTCTCTCCCTTGGTATTCCCAAGGTAAGGCCACGTCATTGAGGACGAGAATGCTATTGCGAAGGTCAGGAAGCAGCTACTAGTACTGGCGATAGGGCAATCTATTTATGCATTATAGAGTTCTCTGAAGGTCAACTGCTTACAACCGACTAGGCAGCGTGACATTAGCAAATCTACGAGAATACGCATGACATTTCGATGTCTTACACATGAATGTCTCCATAGTTAGCCAGTGATTCGCAACAGCCCACTTCTAATGGCTATTCTTGTCCATGCGTAAACACAAACATTCCACGTTAGTTTCCAATAATTTTACTTGACTATTAGGTCTTGAAGATATTTATCGCGGTTATCAGCCGTTAGCTTTAAACAAACATAACTCAGCTCAGAAAAAAAATTTCGAAGTAATAAACATTAGAATCAACACCTTTTTTCCAACTAGATAGAAGTTTATGTATGCCGGTAGCCTAAAGTTCGGAGTTTTGAAGGCGATGAAAACGCTGAAGGCATTTGTGGAGTTGTCTTTTTTTTGAGGCATTTCTCCAGCAGTTTTTTACCCAGATGAGAAAAGTGAGAGTCGGTGGGCGAAAGGTCCGATGAGTATAGTGAACGCAATGGTTGGACCGCTTTGAGGCTCCTCTTCCCGAAGCTGGAACTCCACTAAAAAAAGGTTATAGTGACAGCTATGTAGTGTGCAGACGGTATCATCCAACGCAGCTTCCTCAATAAGCGCGAAACTATTGCGGCGGATAAGCACTGCCAAAAAACCTACGAAATGCAAAAAAGTTCCGACGTATGTTCCCGAGATCGGTCAGTATAAAGAGACCAATTTTGCTTCACGACAACACCGGGCCCCATGTCGCACAACTGACGCTGCAGAAGTTGAGCGAATCGGGCCTCGAGACTCTGTCTCATCTGCCAAAGTCGTCGGACATCTCGCCCACCAACTACAACTACCACATTTTCAAGCATCTGGATGATTTACTGCAGGTGAAATGTTTCAATAACCACGACGACGCCAGCGCTTTCACCGTCTTCAGAACTATCCAAAGGCAGTGGCCAAGTATGCTATTCAATTATGCTTGTCTTCTTTCCCTCTCTGAACCCTTTTCTGGGTTGAGAGCACTGGGACCTCAGAGAAAAAATTGCGAAAAAAACCGCTGTTTGGGGACGAATTTCAAGCCTGAAATTTCTCGTCTCTTGATTGTGGACGGGCCCACTCCACATCATCGGCATCGATGATCCTAATATCAAGAGCATCAGCTGGCTTGAAATTGAAATTCAATCAATAAACTACAGCCTTCGGACTGACCCCCTCGATTATTTATTTACTCATCTAATCAAAATCATTGACTGAAGTGCTTGCACTCAGTGTTCAGCTGTTTTTATCAGGTTTATTTCATTCTCTGAATGCCGATGATTTTTGATTGCTCAGCATGAGACTGCTATCTTTTTGGGCGGAGCTGTACACTTGCGCACGCACTGACAGCTTAGGATCTTAATAGCTTTATTTAGAGCTCGTTTCTTGCCGCGTGACCTTCGTGGTCTTGTATGCGTTCACGGATCAAGCTGATTTTCATTGTTTTTTCCACAACTTTTCTGATCGCGACCACTGTCTTCAAGTATTTCAACGCTACCGGCATATATATATATATATATATATATATATATATATATATATATATATATATATATATATATATATATATATATATATATATATATATATATATATATATATATATATATATATATATATATATATATATATATATATATATATATATATATATATATATATATATATATATATATATATATATATATATATATATATATATATATATATATATATATATATATATATATATATATATATATATATATATATATATATATATATATACTTATTTCTCGTTTGCGAAAATGCATTGACTCTAATGGTCTTTACTCTCCTCTCTGGATAGCTTGTTTCAAACCTAACTCTGAGCGAAACTAAGGTGATAATCATTGCCCTGCCGTTTAGGGCAATCCAAAGGTATAGCACTTGTCCGGGTTTCGTTCTGAGCTAAAGAAGTTTGGCAGTCAGTTAGGTTTCAAATTACAGTACTGTGGAGGAAGATTCTTCGCACGGTGCCGTAATTATACTCTATTTATCTTGAATTGCAGAAAACACGGTCCGCTAATAGTCCTCTAACGGGCCTCCTAGTACCGTAGTGTAGGTCCACGACGCGTTCTCGGCAGAACCGGGTGTGCACCCGGTGTGCTGAGCGATCGATTCGTCATTGCCGTCACTCGGCCACCAACTCTGCCACTGTGCCTTCGTGTCTGCCGAGAACGCTTCGTGGACGTACACTAGGTACTAGCGGGCCAATTAGAGGACTATTGGCGGACCGTGTTTTGTGCAATTCAAGATAATCAGAGTATAGAAACCTGACTGATTGCAAAACTTCTTTAGTTCCTAGCCAGACCCTACAAAGGTTAAACCGGTAGCTATCCCTCGACGCCCGCCAGGATCACAAACTGATCGCATGGTAATTCGAATGTAAGGCGTTCTAATTGCCCTGAATATACCGCAAGCGGATTTCCTTTTTTTTCGCCCCTAAAGGAGCGAGTCTTCTGTCTGACTTCCTCCGCACTGGAAGCGACCTACTAGGGAGTGACCAGACCTGTCTGCCAGAACTACGCATGTAGCCATGTTCTTCTGATCGACCACCTTCTGGTTACTGGTAAAACCCCAATTTTAGCTGCTCGATTAATAATAAAATTTTCAAAATTTCTTTATAAAAAAAATTAAAGTTTTTTTTTCGCCTAAACTTCTCTCAAAAAGGATGTTTGAGGCGCTGAAGACGAGTTAGAGACACGTTTTCTATAATTCGAACGATAAAGACAGTTTACGGCATAAAAATTTTATTCTACCTAAAGATCTGGCAACTTCTACGCGCATAACTTTTTCTTTTACTATTACTCGGGCAGCTAGGATAGGGTTTTTATGAATACGCGGGAGGTAGTCGATCAGAAACACATGGTGTCATGGATAGTTCTGGCGACCAGGTCCGTTCATTCCCTTTTGATTCATTACAAGTAAGCTCCTGCTTTCGAGTATCACAGCAAGAAGCGGCCGCTTTTTCGTCGGAGCCTCCTTATCACTTGTTATATTTCACCGCGGCCCACCGCTCTGTTGCTGGTGATAATCGGATTCGACAGGTCACTAGAAATTTTCCACGGTTTACTTGCTCTGAACTGAAGAAACACCTCCTTCTTCAAATAACCTCGATTCAGTTTGAGGAAACCCTAACAGTCAATAAAAATTTCCGGAGTGCCGTTCGACTTTTCCTGCCCTGTATAGCCCTCACTACATTGTGATCTAAGGTTTTTAATCTGTTAACAATAAACTTTTTACACATTAAGAAAGCTATTTAGCATCTAGGTGAGGGGAGGTAACCAACAATATACAGTGCGTTACAAAAATATAGACGCACCCTCTAATACGTCGTTATCCGATCTGAATGCGCTCGAAGCTGAAGATATCATTACTATTAAAATCGTCGTGCCCGAAAACCCTAGTTTACAACATTTTAGTGCCTCAAGTGGGGACATTAAAGGCAGGGTTCTCGATAAAATCGGTTGTTGTGCTATTCCCATGGAATGGTAGGTCTGGCCATCACAAAAGTGAAAATAAGTAAAAAATCGAAAAAAAAAACTCTCGGGGACAAGTTATTGCTTGGTGTCCTCCCGCCCCCAATTGTCGGGATTTGTGTAAAAGCTCGTTTTGTCAACTTTTATTTTGCTTCGAAAGTAATTTCCGAACATCTCTGGAGACTACTTATTACTTTAGCAGCAAAATATAATATAATCTGGATAAGCATGCATCCACGAAAATCTCGTTAATTAGGGTGCCGGCCGACACCGGTAATTAGCCGTTGTCCCTTGTTTTTGAGCGTTTTTCTCGAGAATTTCCGGGTTTTTTCACTTATATCCACTATTGTAATGGCCAAATCCACTTTCTTATGAAGAGAGCTCAAAAGTCGTTTTTTTCGCGAACCCTGCCTTTAAGTACTTTTGGTCTTAAACCTTAAGCGCTTCAAAAGTATAGCCGCACTTACGATTTGCAGCAGATTTATTAACAAAAGCAACAGGCAATGAAGGTTTAGTAGCAGAGCGGTCCTCCATGCTTACAAACCACTTCATAAACGTGATTTGGCACCGAATGCACCAGCCTCCGCAAAACCTGAACGTCCAAGCGGTCACAGGAACGGACGACTGCTGTCTTCAGGTTTCAGCATTTGCGAAGTTCGGGACTGACCATAAATGTCACGTGGCAGCATACCCCAAACAATCTCCATGGGACTTAGATAGGGAGAACCTGCGGGCTAGTCCATTTGCTTAACCTTACTCTCCTCAAACCACGCTTTTGTCAACCGACTCACCCGGACTGACGCGTTGTGTTTTTGGTTAAGAAGTTCCCCTTCATCTTGCTGTCTGAGGAAACGCAAAAGGTGGCACCTTAGCATGAGCTGATATTCAGAGGAGTCTACATGAGTAGAAATGATCGCAATCTCCAAAACGCTGTCACTGCAGAAAGCTCCCCAAACCATGACAGAACCTCCGAAGTTCCGCTCGCTGAAGAACATGAGTTCATTTCGAAGTCCCTCCAGTAATGGACATATCCATCGGGATCATCCAAATTGAACTTCTTTTCGTCGGAAAACATCACCTGAACAAGAATTTTTGCAAAAATTGCTTCAGTGTGACTTGAAAAAAAAACTCATACTCACCTTGGGCAAGTCCGTAGCCATGTTCTTCTTGGCGATCTAAAGCCGTGCTTCCTTGCGGATGCCAGTGAAGCATGGGACGGGTCTAAGAGGACGATATACGATGTTTCTATTTTGTCGAATTGCCCTCCAGACAGTCTTTTTTGAGACAGGATTCGGCAATGCAGCTCGAACTTCAGAGATCGTTTGAGTCGATTTGGAAACAAGCCAGTCGACACGGCGAACATCTTGGGAGACAGCTTCCTTGGTATTCTGAGTTCGCCTTTTTCCCATAGGAATCAGGATCGCGCAGATACCTGTCGACAACAATCGAGAAACCCCACGAGTATCTTGCCGTCCTTCCGGTTGCCCGCTTCTGCGATATTCAGGGCACACATTTGTGCTTCCTCACTCTCCGACAGACAGGTAGCAAGGGACATTTGTGATATAAGTTACAAACAGTTACACCTATTTATTGAACCTTCAAAACAGGGCACCTGACCATGAAAAATTGAGTTTTTTTTTGCACGGTTGATAGTGCGTCTATACTTTTGAAACGCAGCATTTTGCGGTTTAGAGAAAAAAGTGTCTAGTTTTATTTCACTTATGGCACTGAAATGTTCTACAATAGGGTTTTCGGGCACGACGAGTTTGATGGTAATGTTATCTTTTGCAACCCACCATCACATTCAGATCAGATAACGACATATTTTAGGGTGCGTCTATACTCTTAAAACGCACTGTAGTTCTTGTTTGGGTTGATGTTCAAACCAAAAAATTCGGAGTGTGATTTCCGGACCTTTATACAGTACATTTCACGCTGGGCAGCCGCACACTGTATTTGCATGCTGCATTGCACACCTAGGATTCCATCAAAAACTCTCCTGTTCAGAACTAAACCTCAGCAGTCAGTAGACCGCTGGATAGCCCTTCTCAACAGGGTCTAAATGATTTTCGGATCCGAAAGAGAATAAATGTGAAGGAAGTTATCAACAAAGGACGCCAAAGACGTGAAAGCGCGTCCCACATGACTTCTTAATAAATCCTACGGGCGGTATTGTAGTTGTAGAACTCTGAACATGCAAAAGCGGCATACCTAGCCTTCAAGAATGAGCAGTTGCTCTGAAAAAGCCTCCTACTCACCTCGCGTGCGGGTTAACCCCTTTTTCTAGGAATTCTTACTTACTTTTGACACACAGCGTGGCCCCACCTCTCTATCTCTGGATCCTGAAAGAGGACATTAGGACATCCCACCCCACCCCCTCTTTTCAATATACTCAATAAGACCACGTAGTCGCTCGATCGATTTAATTGGACTTTTTTAAACCGGTGAAGTTTTTGCTCACACTTCCGCTACTTGTTTTGAACACAGTTTTTTTTATTGCAATTAGGAAAAATGTTTGACCCTCTATGTGGTTCTTAAACACTTATCGATTAAAGAACTATTGGTGGCCACAGATGGATTGTCATCGCAAGTCAAACTGTATACTTTATTTGTTCACACAAATACTTCCTTCGAAGTTCGATACCACATTCAGGTAGCACGTCGCTAAGTTCATATGAGCTTCTATCAGCATGACATTAGGAAATCAGAAATCCACAGCATAGAAAGACGTGATAAAATATTATGAATTTATTCATCGCAACTTATTGAATGTCTGGACAAAGTCCATTGTCTTGCCCGTCCGGCATATGCGAGTTCCTCAGCATCCATTTCGTTTTTTGCTCTGAAAGCTTCTTCTCAAGGTGTCTTAGTTTTCAAAGCGTAAATTTTTGTTTTTGAATGAAATACTGAGCCGTAGGCAAAAGAGCACAATTTCTATGTATGCCGGAAATCTCCAAGCAGTTCTATCGATTGTCCGATTGGATAAACACGTTCTCAGTGGTTGTGCCCGGTGAGAAGTAGGGTTAATCGAAAATGGTAGAATATATGATGCAAAACAGTATTAGATAGGGTCCGAAGGAAGGAAAGGAGCAACAGAGAATGTAGAATTTTAACGGCAGGTCCACAAAAAACGTCACTGTCATAACAAACAACGCCACTGATAGTACGGGAGGGAGTGAGAGTGCAGTATTTCGTGTACTTCTGGTGTTTTCCCCATTTAGGCTCAATTGAGCGCCAAGCAATCGATTTAGCAGATCACCTTGAAAATGAAGACTTTCGTAGAAACTGCCTTTAAGCCTTTAGCATGGTAATTTTGAAGAACAGAAGGACGTCAAAATCTGTTGTTACTGACTATCTTGGACCATCTGTTGCGATGCAGGGCGACCAGGCCTAGAAATCATCTACTGCAGTTTCCAACTTCCTGCGGTTTTCTATGACTTGCCCAGATCCTATCTATCTTGCAGCTAGTCAGTTCTGAAGGTTACTTCTGAATCGATGGCGTCCTAAGCGGTGAAATGGTTTCGTAGGTGGTTTTGCTCCGCTTCTTTACTTGAGTTGGCTCGATTACAGTGTTTAGAGCGTTAAAAATACAACAATCTTAGGGTGTGAAAGACCTAGGGTGAAGCGCTTCAAAAGTCTGGGGTTTTAAACGGTTCTGCTGTTAATTGCCTTTGCACGAGTGATAAAACCAAAACCGTTCGAGAACATGAAAAATTCTAGTATGATTTTCTGCGCGTGCGATACCAGTAAAAGAAGCATGCAAGTGCGAAAAAGTGGTGGAGATAGTGACGTTAATAGACCGTCTAAACATACAGTCCCCACCCACTTCTTTATATTTCCTGCCTCTCAATACAAAATCGTTGGAAACAAAACCGAAATGCGAACAATTTAGCTAGTTTTTGATGCTTGCAAGGACTTAGGTGTTCTAGAACAGGCAATACAAGCCTAACAGCTTCCCTATTTCAACAATTTTGTCGTTAGCTTAGCTATTTCAACCGAGCGTGTATGCTGCGGTGTAACTCGTCCATATCCATTCCAATACAAATACAATCCGTTATTTATTCGTTTGCATCGCATTTTCGTCAACTTTTTCTTGAGTTTTCAATGCTATCAACGTCCAGCCTTCGATTTATGTCATTAAATCAATAAAATTTTGGATCGTGGAAGCTGTCTCTAAAGGCAGTGTCCACGATAAAAGCCATGTCTGATTTTTTGGTGGAGATCGGGAGCTGCGGGGCCTAGCGCAACCCTAGCGTTGAAAAAACTAAGAAAAAATGAGCTCGGAACGGCCCCTACGGCCCCAAAGTTGGACACCCGTGAGCTCGTCACACCCCAGATGCACTTTCCACGCCCAACGACGTGAACAAATGAATGCTTGAGATTGTGAGATGATCGATCGTTTCCGATTAATAGCCCCGTTCTTCCCTTTGTTCCCAACTTCTCTCTTTACTCAGGTCAGCTCGCATACATCGGCTGCAAAAGACGGAAGTTACAAGCCTTGGACAACTCGTCCACCATGCTTCACTAGCTCAATTTCTGAGGGACCACAACTCCGTTCCTAGAAGGTCATGCACGATTCCAAAAACATCATTGGAATCAGCATACGACCGTCTTCAAGATAGGCGGGAAAGCAGAAAAACGATTCTTATCGTGAACACTGCCTTTAGTACGTGAAGACCGCGGTATTCCAGCCCGAATGAGCTTTTACTGTTTGCCTTACCACGCGTGATTTTGCTTCTATATGTTCTACGGATAAGCTCATAGAATGCGTTCTCTCGTTCTGCACAACTTATCAATAGTTGGTTCAAACTCGACTGCTAAATCCTACTTTCAACTATTTCACTACATTTCCAAAAATCGAATTATTCTACGCCAAGTCGTTCTCTGGAATATTTCAAAACTTTTTTTTCATTTTTCTTTACCTTTCCTTTTTAACTGAGTATATTTCTAATTTTTCGAGAAAAATGGCCATGCCAAATTTTTACTTTTGCCAGGAACCTAAACTTTCAGGAATAGAGGCATTTATTCTCGTTTTGTCGTAATCGCTCACGATCTGTCACATTTTCGTGATTTTCACTGACGAGGTCATTCTTATAAATGACGGAATAACATCATTCATAGGCTCTGAGGCATTTCGAGTAGACTCTCGTCTTCGCTTATCACCAACGGTGAACGGTCTCTTTTCCGTTAGAACATCCTTATCACCAATTGAATTTTGCAGATGCCCACCGCTCCACATCTGGTGATGATCGAAATCAGGAGCTCACTAGAGATTATCCGAAGTTAACATGTTTTGATTATTGATGCAAGAAAAATAAAGGGAGCAGCATTTCACTCTGATGCATTTATACTGATTTATAAAGTAGAGCATTTAAACATTCAATCGTAGAGGTTCTTGACGCCTGTCTTTGTGATAAATATCGTGCGTACTTTGCTTAAAGTTTACATGATAAATCTGACAAGCAGAGGGTAGTGATCCGCCATTTCAGGCTGATGTATGGCGGTGACCTTAGAACCACATTTTTGCCATCATCTGCAAGCGTGGCGAACAGTTTCGTAAAGGGTACTTTTTGAGTTTTGACCAACAAAATTTTTCTCCTCATCCAGTCAACCGTTTTGTAATAAAGTCAGCACCTTGTGGTTTCGACTAAAGCCTATCTCGCTCAGATGAATTTGAGCCGAGCAAGCAGCGGAGCGATCAGTCGTGGCAAAAATATAGCAGTGGTCAGGAGATTTTGGTACGGTAAGCCAGTTACGGGCAGTGGCCAAGATGGGGGAAGTTGCTGAGAAAAATACTAAACGAAGATTGGTTCAAAAACAGCCGAAAACTGAGGGTTCCTTGCCGAAAAGGTGCTAGAATTAGAGGCATGTGTTTCTTGCAAAGAGCTCAATGTTTTTGCGTCTCCTGTTCATCTTGACTAGCGGTGTGGTCGCGTTGAGAGCTAGTGCTATTGTCGACCGCTTTCTGAGGCAGCAGGGAGGAAAAATGGGGCCGAAATTAAAGGCATCGTACGCACTGAAAACCACTCACCGTTTTTTGAGTTTGAATCATTGGCTAGGCCAGCCTGAGAACGTAAGTAGAGCTTGTTGGGTCTCCGACGCATTATTGGGAAGAGATGGGAAATCGAATGCCTCGAATTCCGTCAAAAGAAGCCGGCCTACCGACAGCCATCTGGCATGAACAGAGAACGGCAATTAGCTTATCATTACGCTATAATGCGTAAATGAGGTGAAGTTGACGGGTCATTTCCCATTCGATCGCTCATATCTTCACAATGATGCGTCGGTGAAAACGGTGGGTGGTTTTCAGCGCATACGTTGCCTTTAAGTAATAAAACAATTCGAGGGATAACACAAGCACTATGATATAATGGTCAAGTCGAGGAAACTAAAATATTCCAACAGAGCAGACCGATGACTTCGAGTTATTGATTCAGCCCCGATTCAAAGCCAGCTGATGGTCTTGACACTGCAAAATCGTCTATGACGATCATCTCGTCCACCTTCGAAAAGCCAGCAAAGTTGAAGCTGTCAATTCAATGCAAAATGGCGCTTTTGTTGCGGTTTGCGTATAGAATCTACTACTCTGAGTCCCTAGAAAGTTTCAGTGGAGAAAGTTGGCAACCATATTTTATCGCGACAACTGCCTGCGTTGCTTCGACCGGCTCAAAATAAGGGAGAAAGGCTTTTCATTGTATAGCCTAGGTCGCTCATTTCAAGCCGGTCGAAGCAAGGCTTATCATGTCAGAATCTCCTTATCACTGTTATATTTTGCCATCACCGACCGCTCCGCTGCTTACTCCGCCCGGTCTCATCCTAGCAGCCTAAGCTATAAGTCTACATATTGTCGTCGTGCTTAGCCTCATGTTGCGTGAAGCTTCTAGCTACGGTGGAATATGTATGACAGGGTGTACTTACTAATGACGATAACAATGATTCATAGATAACGACATTTAAAATTCCGCTGTACACTTCTGAAAACACAACTGGTCAAAATCAGCTTAAGGTTTCTGTTCACTTCTGTCCTCATCCATTTTAGTGTCTTCCCTGTGCACATTAAATACATTTGAGAATAATCAGAAAGCTGCAAGGGGCCATAGGGCAACAAGTCCTGTTTGTAAGACACGATGTAATTGTCGCTTTGCGTGGCTCGTGATACTCCAGCGGACGGCACCCCGTTTACTTGCCCTTTTTGCTGTTTTTCATTTTAGGAGGCTGGACAGTCTTGAAGACACTACATCCTCAGACATGAATCTAGCGATTTTCCATCAACTGTTAAGCAGGCTTTCTTGCGTGACGTCTCCCGAAGTCGAACTCTCATTTTCCTTTGGATAAAGGAATTTGAGAAGGGAGCAAAAGGCCCACGTTCACAAGTGAAGAAACAGACGAGATTCGGAAGGCAATAGAGGCGAGACGCGAAATGAATGTCAATATAAATTCTGGATACCATTTCTACACAAGTTTCTTTTCACTCTGCTTACTAGTTAACTTCATGTCAGCGGTTGAGAATGAAGGAAATAGGCGTAAGAGAACTTGTCCACCAGTTTGTTATGTGTACTCCTACTTTTTGGCATAAAGACTTTTCGTGCGCAGGGCGAAGTATATCCAGTCCTTAAGCCCAGTTGTTCTAATAATCTTCGCTCTGACTTTGTCCACCAATTCGAACTCCAAGCACTGCACTTTCTAAACGGTTATATTCTGATTCAACAGTGGCTGCAATTTATTTTGGCCAGGGCCAGGTTTCACATCAACATAGCACTGCCGGTAGGATACATTAGTTTACAAGCTGCCCTTTCAATGCGATCGCGATGCTTTGAGACTGCAAGAAGAGGCTATGTTCAAAGAAGATTGCTTTCCTAGCTCAAACGCGCGGTACGATTCCCTTATCAGGGTTCTTCGGATACGATACTTAAAAAAATGAGAAGTAAAAAATGAGGCCCAAGAAAATGAGAAGTATGGTTTTCGAAGTTTTTGAATTTACCATATATAATTGGTATTGGAACCTATCCCACATAATGAAAACTGGACCCAAACGCAAAACCTGGAATTTCTGGGTCGGCTCTATAATTATGAAACACACTGGATATCGAACATGTTTGTACACATATTGTGCTTCTCTGGGCCAACTTCCGGTCTGCAATTTCGTCTCGACACGCTTTGCGGCCGCGCGCATTGGAGTCAGAAGGGTTTCCAGCGCAGCAGCCGGCGATCTGTTGACCCTAGTTGGGTTTCTGAAACTGGAAACTAAACAAATTTGGAGAAAACGGTATAAACAAGCCATATCGAGTCGGATCTGGCGCTGGAAACTCGACTGACTCGAGCGCGTGCGGACGCAAAGCGTGTCGAGACCCATTTGCGGACCGAAATTCAGCCCAGAGAAGCACAGTACTTTTGACCAGCTCTGTATGAACAAGTGTAAATACATACACACCGTTCCATAAATACAAACATCCCTGAAACCGCTGATTCGAGATTTTTTTTATGTGTGAATATGTTATTACCGCTTTCTACAGATACGAAAACTGTAGCATCAGCGGGAGTTTTTCTCTTTGCGAGTATTTTACTTACTTCCTGGACGAAGACACAGTTTTCGACCTTTACATACATACAGTAGTGGACAAAAATCTATTGACATCGTCTTTTTTTAATATCCTTGCTCCCTTTGGGGCTATCAATTTCATCTTTTGGCAAGATAGCTCCGATCCTATTGCCGATATAATTAAGTACGCTACAGGAATATAGCAGAAATAGTCATCAACAAGGAAGAAAATTTTCAACATTCCCAATTTGCGACTTTCTGTCCCTTCTTCAACTCTTCCGATTTCTTCGTCGTTTTCGATATTCTATTGATGAATTCTGTGTTTTGTGGGATTGATTGTTTGCTCATAGCTGAAGTTTGTTAGATAGTGATCGGAGGTCTCTCATCCGAGGTTCTCAAGTGGGCTCATCAGTAGTCGTCCTTGGAAGACTGCTCAGGATCACAATACAACTCGTTCGAGAAGTTCTGGAAGTTGGCGTTTGACATCTATTGAGATCGGCAGCTCCAGGAAGACATCGTGAGACAATAGCAATATTGGATTGCCTCATAGCACGCACCTTACACGACATTCCGGTGCTCAATGCTAAGGGCATTAGAGGAAAACTTCAGGAATTTCGTAAAACGCAGGCAATCTCGAGGCCTTATGCCTCCGAAATATCCATTCAAGTGGAAGAAGGGGCATCATCACTGGGCTCGACAGCAATGTAGAAAAGTTTTCCCTTCAGCTGAATTTACGTCTCGTTCGTTTGGAGTACTAGATTTAGTTAAGAAAACGGCTTTTCACCATTGCTGTCGAGACTAGTGATCATGCTCCTTCTCCCACGCTAGCCTTGTCTTTCGATGCCTTACTCTGATCAAAAGCCATTTGATGGAAAGACGCCCGAGGACTCCACCGCCACGGCGTTGACGTGTCGCAGCATTGACAGATACCTGAGAAAACTTTGAATGGACTCTCTAGAGACATAAGGCTCCGAGATCACCTGCGTTTTACAAAATTGCTGAAGTTCTCCTCTAATGTCCTTAGCATTGAGCCTCGGAATGTCGCGTAAGGTGCGTGCGTAAGGTGTCCAGTATTGCTCTTGTCTCACGGTGTCTTCCTCAAGCTTTCGACCTCAATAGATGTTTAACGCCAACCTTCAGAATTTCTCGAATAGATTGCATTGTGATCCTGAGCACGCTTCCAGGAACGGCTCTTGATGAGCCCATTTTAGAACCTCGGATAGGATATCTTAGATCACTATGTAACAAAATTTCACTCCTAAACGAACGATCAATCCTACAAAACCCAAAATTCACAAGGAGAATATCGAATACGAAGAAAAAGTCGTGCGAGTTGAAGAAGATGCGAAAAATCTCAAATCGCGATTGTTGAAAATTATCTTACTCATCGATCAATATTTACGCTATAGACCTGTAGCGTACCTTATTATACCGGGATTAGGACCGAAAATATTGTATCAAAAGATGAAATTAATAGCTCGAACGGCAAAGATATTCCAAAAAAAAGCGATGTCAATAGATTTTTGACTAGTACTGTTAATATAGGAGCACTTGAGAAAAATAGCAGATTTATCAACAAACATTGGTCACAATGAATAATAACATTCCAATATGAAGTAGGATCACCATTATATGAAATGACCTCATATATCCTGTCAGGTATACTTTGGGGGAGGTTATGCAGCAGGACCTCATTGAGGTAGCTCCACGCATCCAGAATAGGACTTTCGGTACAGGGCTTTGGAATCCAAATGGCTCATTCTTGTTCAAACACGAAATCATTAACAAGTTTGTTCAGCTCAGTGTCTGGTCGAGCTCTGCAGCAATAGTACATAACAATGTTCCGGCGAGTCGTTGTAAGGCGCAATTCAGACCCGTCATCGCAGCCGCGTTACGCGCGTCACGCGTTTGCGGAGACTATGAAAACGCCAGCGGGGGCGCCATGGCGGAGCGGAAAAAAGTGGATCACTTTTACAAACACGCGATTTCTGTGCACAAGTTCATCACCATGGTAGCGACGGATAGTACTCGAATCAAATATTATGAAACGCAATGAAATTGGTGGTGTATTAATAAGCAACTGCGTCAGATGGGCGTCAGATGCTTGCCGCGTGGGCGTGTCGTCACACCATTCATACTCCAACGCCACGCCTGCGCATCACGCAATGGCGTTTAGGAGTATGAATAGCGCCCAAGCAGCCATAATTCTGATTGTGTCAAAGTTGAATCAAGTCGAATTTTGTGTGATCGAATAGTGTACCAATCGTGGTATTTTTATTAAAGAAATCGGCGATTTTTCACTCATTTTCGCGTCGCCAAAATTGAAGTTCATCGCGTCGTCAAGTGTGTAGTGCCTCATGATATTGTGTGCCGTGTCATGACGGTAGCGTATCACAGGGAACATGCACCGAGTTATGAGAATTGGGAAGCGATCGACGAGCTGCGAGTGCAGCGTCGTGGAAAATAAGCAATGCTCCGTCGAATGCGTGCCCGCTTTTTCGGAAGTAGCGTTCCTTTCAGAATGTGCGCAGAGCCTTTATAGGTGATTAGAGTGAGGCCCTATGTAGTTATACATCGGCGTTTCGCAGCCGCTGGTTTCCACGGGGCGTCAGCGATTGGCGAGATTTCGAAACTGACCAATAGCGGACATGCCGCGGAATCTAACGGCGACAAAACGTCTTTGTATAACTAGGGCCTAACATGGGAAGCGTGCGCCGCCCCATTGAGATCAGGATAGCGCATCGTGGGGGGTGGGGTTGAGCGCGCTTTGTGGAAAGTGCATAGCTCTCATTAGGAAAATTACTGCGCGAATGAGTAACGAAAGTGAGTAGCGCTTTGCTTGGAGCGTGCTCAGTCTTGGGAAGCGAGTAGCGCTTCTCAGGAGAATAGGGGTAAACTCCACGTAAGACTCCCGAAAGGAGAAAAAACACTGACCAGCGCGGAAACATACGATAAAGGGTAGTGGGAGGACACTGTCGGGAAGCTACCTCAAGGCCTAGCGGGAGACCACAAACAAGCAGCCGAACGATGACGTCATTGACTTCACGAGTTATTCATTTTAATACTCACCACAAGCATGTGGCCCCGGGTTGTCGCGGTCCCACGGCGGAGGGCCCACGACAAGGACGTAATCTTCGTCGCGGTCTGCGGTGAAGAACCACCCTCCCCACGGATCGGGGCGAAAGCCGCCTCCCTTTTCCCAGCCATGAATATTGTTGTCAAGAATATGCTGGCCTCCGAAGAGTGACTCGAAGTCTTCTTTCAGAGCAATAGAATGCTGAATGAGGACTCGAGTGAAAAAAGGCGCCTTTGTACCGGCTGTGCACGTGATAAGCACATCACAACGTGATCACGTATCGATAACCACCATATTAAGCTACAAGGTGATGCTTATCATAGTGTGAAGTCTTGTCATCGTGTACAAACAAGAATGAGCCGTTTGGATCCCCGTAGCTGTATACCGTTCCTTTCCAAAATAGCCAACCTCCGCTCGTCTACTGTGTTGTACTTTTTTCCATGCGAGCCATTATAGGGTAGAGCGACAGACGTGGATGCTCGCCCATCTTGAGTGAACCAGAGCACGTGAGGTTGTCTACAGTGTAGAGTGGTAGCAGAATGCTTTTGAAGACTTCGTGGTACTTCGTTGGGTTCACGCTTTTACTCAGGAAAGCCGTTCCCATAACATCGCTGCCACAGGATGCAGCCCAGACCATGACACATCCGCTCCATTAAATCCAACGGCTGAAGAAGGCTGGTTCTTTCTTCAGGTCTCTCCAATGTTGGTCTCCTTCCGGATCATCCGAATTTAGTTTTGTTTTATGAGCAAAGATTACCTGAACACGCAGTGAAGTTTCATGGAGTCTCAGCTGAAGCAGTCTCATCATCTTGGCCTAATTCGTGTTCTTGCTCAGGCGTGCGAGAAGGAGCCGAGCGGCTCTGTGGTGTTCCTTCAAGCAAGGGATTTTCTTAATAGTCCGATCTATGAATGTGTCCGCAGAATAGTTTGCCTCGGAACAACAACTGAAAATTCAGTGATCACTCTGGAGGCGGACGAAATTGCTTTGAAAACTCTTCTTGAAATCTAACGTTCATCCTGACGCAACAGCGTTCAGGGACAACCTGGGGCAATCGCGTGTCCCATAAAACTTGGGATCTTACCGAAAAGTTGTCCAGCAATTAGCAGAGCCTTCGCCTGGTGTTGCTCTTCTCCAGGTAAAAACGCGAAGCATGAAGGAGTGTTTCGCATCTGCAGTCATTTTATCAATATAATGTGTGAAACAGGTGGAATCTTGCAGAACTTCTCCGTGAAAATCTATCTTTCTAAAGCGTTCGTGTATTTATGCCGCTCAGTCTCATCTATCTCAGTTATTTGTTTGGACATTTTGTCATGAATTTTAGTAAGGTAAACAACGTTCGGCCGAGTATTTTTACACGTAGATTCGACCTTTTTCAGACTCCGAAGAGGGCGAGACCGCCGAAACGTTAGTCTGTCAATAAACCATCAAACTACCTCATGCCGGCCAAAGTCAACGTTCAAGCCATATTTATCGAACGGTCGAAAATCGTGTTCTGGTCCAAAAAATGTATTTGTGTATTTTACACAGTCGCAAAGAGGCTCAGTTCGTATGATACTGCGGTTCTCACAGTCGTAGAAAACGAGGGAGGAGGGAGCACTTCCACAGTTCGAAAATTCCTTCGAGTGTCAGAATCTACGATTTTGGAAGTTAGCGTGTATTTGTGGAACGAAGTGTATGAGTCTCGCAAAATCACAAATGAGCGGCTGCCACTTCATTAGTACAATTGAAGGTCACCTAGGAATCGAATCAATATTATCGAATTTCTCTAATTCAAAATACCGGCTCTTAGCTCCGTTGTGTAGGAATCTGACAAGGCTTCAATCCTTTTTGGATCACTGTGACGACCACCACGCAGGTCGCGCTTTGCAACATTGTCAGTATGATCCACAGGGCTATAATATCGCTGCGTCGGTTACTGTAGGCGTTCCGCGTCACTATTCAAGAAGATGTGGCATTTAATTGTGCACTTCTGTACGGCACGTTCTAGCGGATTAGGCTATGCAGCTAAATATCATCCAGACATATACAACAAAGCTCTTCGCATCATTTTAGGGCGGAGCACGTTGATCCTGCCTGTAGTCGTTGGGAGTTTTTCCATTTATAAACGGCGCTGGTGGCTTTAAAAGCATTATGATGCTAGATGAGCTGCTTTTAAAGCGATCATAGCGAGACAGATTTCTACGACTTCCTCCTCAGGTGTAATACGAGTGAGATCATCTCCACGCATGTGTTACACATGCACTGCTTTGTGATCCACATTGCATTCTTCATCTATTGAATTAATCTCTTGATACTACACCGTTGACCCGTTTTTCCCCAGTGAAGCTAAGTCCGTCCGAGTGAGACTGTACGCACGAGCGGTCGGCGTATTTTTAGCAGTACTACTTTACCTTTCATCTCCTCATGTTTCTCGAGCATGAACTTTGTGTTTGACGTAGGTTATTTACAAGATCCGCCCTGGAAAAGACTCTCCATGGATTTTCGCAGATATCCAGCCGTGGTAGCGACCAGTTCGTTGTCTTTGCGAAATGGGTCCGATGACTTGTCGGGGCTGTGATGGTAGAGCACCGCTCGTCAATGATACCCCCTGATAGGTGGGGTCGCGAGCGAAGCACTTCCCGCCCCGAATGGTGGAGCTAGACTCAATTTGGTGAAGAGCTTACAGTGCTTGGTACCGCGGCGAACAGATCAGCTCTGAACGACTTCCCATTGTCACATATCATAGCTTCATAATGCCTCATGGAAACGCCCTAAAATGGAACCTGAGTCTTCATTCCGTCGAATAACTCTGTTGCTGCTAGCAGAGAACGCTAGAGGTCGATAAGGAGTATACTGAGCAGATCGCACAGTGAATATAGCCCTGTGAATGACCAGACAGAAATAGTCCAGCCACAGCTTGATGGAGCTCGTCCCTCTTGCAACGATAGACTCAAAAACGTCCACCGCCACAAGCTGCTGACTCGCAAAGATGACATCTGAGGCCGATGATGATTTTCCTTCTATCAAGCTATTGCTGAAAAAAAAGGAAATGCTAACTTGTGCTCTCGCTAGATTGTTTGACATACGCTCCTTCAAGCCTATAACTGACCCCATGAGGAACTCATATAAACCACCATGAGTATGGGAAAAATTCCAGCTAGTTTATCCCAGCGCCGCAGGTTTTTAACAGTGGGTGCGCTGAGGAACTCGCGAGGTGCCAGGTTCACACTTGCTTCACCCACAGCGGTTAAGAGAAGTAGCAAATAGCAGACTTTCATGCGTTTCTTGATGCTCTCACACAAACTTACTGGAGAAACCTAAGAGTCAACCAGCAGTTAGCCTGCAGTCATTTTTGTAAAGCAGCAACATCAACGATGCGATCAAAGATCTGCCTCAAGATTGTCATACTGAGGACATTCCACCAAGATCCCGGCCGCTCGATCCATACTCTGACCCCAACCTTCACCTTGACCGCCGAGCGAAGGATGACGGAGGAGTCTAATGAATTGTGAAGCAGGCTTCAAACTTGCTGATGCGGATAACAAAGCGGAATGTTTCAAGCTGAGCTTCTGCTGATGATTAGTTGCACAACACATATTATTGCTTGCACAAGGTGTTGAGTTGATCGCAAAACGCTTGGCTCCGGGCGAGATTGAACCAGCATATTCCCTTTCCGGGGTATACCTGTTTCATCCCGTTGTGCGGGTGAAAGGATGATTGCTTCGGTGAAGATTTACCGAGCAGTTGAGTGAGAGCGGCGCTGGGGCTTCGGTGGTGCAGTGCGATACGGCGCTCCCCCGGAAAGGGAGTATGCTGGTTCAATCTCGCCCGGAGCCAAGCGTTTTGCGATCAACTCAACACCTTGTGTAAACATACCATAACGTGCACTGCGACGTTAAACTGCAGTTACGGCAAAAAACTTCCAAAAATCGTGTAAGACTTAACTAGGGCATCATCTTGACAGGTCTACGACTGTTAGATAGTCTCTGACGGTATACCTGTTTCATCCCGTTATGCGGGTGAAAGGATGATTGCTTCGGTGAAGATTTACCGAGCAGTTGAGTGAGAGCGGCGCTGGGGCTTCGGTGGTGCAGTGCGATAAGGCGCTCCCCCGGAAAGGGAATATGCTGGTTCAATCTCGCCCGGAGCCAAGCGTTTTGCGATCAACTCAACACCTTGTGTAAACATACCATAACGTGCACTGCGACGTTAAACTGCAGTTACGGCAAAAAACTTCCAAAAATCGTGTAAGACTTAACTAGGGCATCATCTTGACAGGTCTACGACTGTTAGATAGTCTCTGACGGTATACCTGTTTCATCCTGTTATGCGGGTGAAAGGATGATTGCTTCGGTGAAGATTTACCGAGCAGTTGAGTGAGAGCGGCGCTGGGGCTTCGGTGGTGCAGTGCGATAAGGCGCTCCCCCGGAAAGAGAATATGCTGGTTCAATATCCCCCGGAGCCAAGCGTTTTGCGATCAACTCAACACCTTTTGTAAACATACCATAACGTGCACTGCGACGTTAAACTACGGTTACGGCAAAAAACTTTCAAAAATCGTGTAAGACATATTATTGCGATCGACTATCATTAAGCACAATTACACATGCCCTCCGCAGTTAGAGCGAATGAGACAGTAGGTACTGCGACTAAGGCATCACGAGCTAATGGGAAACAAAGCAATTTTTTAAAGTCAGTCGAAATGTTACGTAGCTACTCTCCCTACATTTTTCGGCTGCTCAGTTGTGATCGTGTAAGAATGGTTTCCTGAGTTTTTTCTTCTTTTCGGCATCGGTATCTACCTGTACGAATAAGCGTGGACTTGATTTCTTCCTACATTATCCTATCGTGTGGCTTTGCTATTTTCGAGGGAGTCGCATAAACAACTTTATCCGTACTTATGCGCTCTAGACGTTGATTCTATCTGAGAGCCGTGTTAAATCCCAGCAGTGATTGGAATCCCGACGATAATACAGCTCGCAATCAGTTCGCGTTCAGAAGTAGGATTTGGTTGTATACAGCTACTTGTCGACGAATGAACCATCACCGGTAGATTTCATCGTATGCGGAAGACTTAACAGGCTTAGAATGCACCAGGGCTGTGCGTAACTGAATTTTGTAATTTCGTAAATCGTAAATCGTAATTTTTTAAATTCCTCGTAATTCGTAAATCGTAATTCGTAACTGATAATGAGCAATAAGCCCACACATAGCCCAAACCTCACTGGATATGTGAACGTCCCAGAACTTCAGTGATGAGGTGTTTCTATATCGAAGGAGGTCAGAGGTTGGGTTTCAAAAAAACACTGTTTTGAGCAGTACTCGAAGAAATTTTATGTGTGCATAAGTGGGATAAATGCGAATGAAATAGACAAAATCGAAACTCTACATGTTTTCAAATACCAAGCCTGTGCCACGCTTTGCCCAACTTTTGAATACCAAAACATAAAGAATAATCGTTTAACCAAACACATTTCCATGAAAGCCCAGGACGGCAACATTGTGATGAGGAAAGAATTCGCGGATCGATAGTTTTAGGCACAATCGTTAAAGGCAGGGTTCGCGATAAAAACGACTTCTGAGCTCTCTTCATGAGAATGTAGATTTGGCCATCACAAAAGTAAAAATAAGTGAAAAAACACGGAAGTTCGGGGGAAAACGCACAACAACAAAGTATAACGGCTAATTACCGATGTCGGCCGGCCCCCTAATTAACGCGATTTTTATTAATGCTTGCTTATCCGCCATTTATTTTGCTATCAAAGTAATCAGTAGTCTTCAGAAAAGTTTAGAAATCAGTTTAGAAGCGAAATAAAAGTTGACAAAACAGGGTTTTAAACAAATCTCGATGTTTGGGGGCGGGAGGACACCAAGCCATAACTTGTTTCTGAGCGTTTTTTCCCCAGTTTTTCACTCATTTTCGCTTTTGTGATGGCCAGATCTACAATTTCATGGGGATAGCTTTACAACCGATTTTATCGAGAACCCTGCCTTTAAAAGGAAGGGTACTCGGATCATGTGGCCATTTCAAAAGGGGATATAAATTTACAAAACCGCTTTTGACTCGGGAATCGAGTCCGTCCTCTATATTTGTGAAGCGTTACTCTGAGCGAAGTTATCAGCGTTCCTCCCCATGCACGAGAGGTGAAGGTTGTTTAGGATTCTTAAATGCCAAAAGGAGAGGGTTTTTTTTTTCAAACCTCTTATTCTTCAGCATCTAGAAGATGCTTGAATTTTCAATTTCAAAACATTAAATAATCTTTTTGAAAGGGTAGGAGACTGTTCAGTCATAACTTTTGTTGAAATTTCCAAACCGAATTTCGGAATTACAACTTTTGCTCCCGTAGCTTAATTGCCCCTGGACATAGGTATCTATGAAAAGTTATTTCGGGAATCCCGTAAAACACTTCGAGTGATGTTTTCAGTTCAGAATAATATCCCTCAGCAGATTTCAAGTCACGAAATAACAGCTTTTGTCTGTAACTTTATACAGTTGAGCATGCGTGATGAAGGTTGTTTTTGAAATCTCCATGAAATTTTGCAAAAAAGTGGACAATGGGTTCCAACCTCTATTTGCTCTCTGAGCCGGTCAGGTCTCCAAAGCTGAACCACAAATTTACTCAGACAATGGGATGGACCGACCGCGGACATGTTCCGTACCGACCGCGGACAGGTTGCGTACCGACAGCGGGATGGGCGACGTTTGGAACGCAATTCGCACGCGGTCGGCACGGAAATTAGCGCGGTCGATACGCACGGCCACGCGGTCAGTACGGAATGCCACGCGGTTAGTACGCATCGCCACGCGGTCGGTACGTCCTGCCACGCGGTCGGTGCGCAACGCCTCGCGGTCGGTACGCACTGCAATGCGGTTAGTACGCATGGCCACGCGGTCAGTAGGACCGATTTTCAGATACTGACAGCGGTGGGAGCGCATCGCGACGCGGTCAGTACGCAATGCCACGCTGTAGGTACGCATTGTCGCGCGGTCGGTACGCATCGCCTCGCGGTCGGTACGCACTGCAATGCGGTTAGTACGCATTGCCACGCGATCAGTAGGACCGCTTTTCAGATACTGACAGCGGTGGGAGCGCATCGCGACGCGGTCAGTACGCAATGCCACGCTGTAGGTACGCATTGTCGCAAGGTCGGTACGCATTGTCACTCGTTCAGTACGCATTGCCACGCGGTCGGTAGGCATTGCTACGCGGTCGGAACGCACTGCCACGTGGTCAGTACGTCTTGTCACGCCGTTGATACGCATTGTCACGGGGTCGGTACGCATTGTCGCGCTGTCGGTACGCATGGACACGCTGTCGGGACGCATTGTCACGCGGTCGGTACAAATGTTGCTCGTAGGATTGACCGCGGTTAGTAAGCACTCAACCACGGAAGGCTCGATTTTATCACGCGGTCAGTACAAAACATTTTTGAAGACGGCCGCTGTTAGTACGCATGCACGTGCGGCAGGTATTCATTGCTTCCAATAAAATGGCGCTCTTTCGAAACGCATTAATACTCGGATGCAGGGTTTGTGAAAAGAAAAAAAATTTTTCATCACGAAGGTCACTATCTGGTCCCAAATAATTGGAAATAAGCAAACGTTGGAAGTAGGGGTGGGGCTTGGGGTAACGAACGAACAAGTTGAAACAGCCCAAAATCGCTGGCAAAAAAACCGCAAAGGACGAGCTTTCTCAATCAACAACATCTAAAGTCTAGTTTGCTTAGAGACAGCAGACACGCTCAAAAATGGTATCGATTTTATGACATAAATCAAAGGTTTGGAGCTGGTTGTATTGGGAACTGACGAAAAAACGGATAACGGTTAATTTGTTATCAGGTGAAAGTGGACGAGTCTTACGGCGCGCGGTTGAAACAGCGACTATTGGCAAGAAAACGGTTGAGATAGAGAAGCCGATATACTATTACAGCCTATACTGAAAGGCTCACCTTGTTGGAAGCATCAAAAACCAGCCAAAGTGGCCCTATTAGTACTATCAATCTGGACGAGTTTGTATTTTGTGGCGGAGTTGCAGAGATTTTTCGATTTGTATTGCTGGCATTTAGTAGTTTTGACTCGTTTTTGACGCTTCCAACGGCGTGAGGTTTACTAGGAGCCATGCGACTTCAGAAACGTGGTTATCTCAACAACTTTTTCGAGCGTGTCCGCTGCCTTTAAATGAGCCTGGGCGGAGCAAGCAGAGCGATCGGTCATGGCAAAATAAGGATATCTTGACATGATAAACCCAATACGCCATACTTCAACCGGCTCTAAATGAGGGAGCTAGGTCCCTGTCAGAATTGGATGAAAAAATCCGCCTTGGCCGACCCGGTCGAAACGTATGAAAAGCATGGGCGATGGAGGTTGCAAAAAACCCTCGGGGTCGTATTCGCCATCAACCCGCCGGGAAGTAGAAGGAAATATGAGGCGAAATTTCAGTACGAAATGCGCGCTCCACGGCCACCTCTCGCCTCCCTTGGTTTGCCTTGCGACCGCCGGAGTTTTTCGCATCGGATCGCTGGAGAGTACTCGCTTTTCGATAAAACCTTTATATTTCCGCAGTGATATCGCTACGTAACACAGTTTGCATTTCCATAATACACAGTGTAAGATGGGTTGATCTGTTCCTCTGCCGCGCGCGGTATCAACCCTTCCGTTTCCCTTCGACTTCCCTCGGCGGGTTGTTGGCGAATACGTTTTTTCCACCCCACCTCATTCTTGTCTTTCGTGATTATCGACCGGGCTGGCTACGGCGATCGGCCAACTATGATCGAGGCCCAAGCCGTTTCAAGCCTACCGCGTGTTTAGCTCAAAATCGCCCCAGCCGCGATCCAGCTGGATAGGTTTGGTTTTGTTAATTTCATGTTAATGAAAAACAAGGTGCACACTCACGCCGCTTTGTGGCGCACTTGTAGGCGTGTATTATGACGCATCGAATGGTCGAATCGTTGCCAAATGAGTAGTTAGGTATTATCGTTCTTCGAAACCCAGTCCGGTCCCACACACTTTCACCTGCGTCGGCGCACCCCCAGTTGTGTCCAACACACTTTTCGCGGCGCTCGGCGCACTCCCAGTTGGGTCCAACACACTTTCCCCGGCGCTAGGCGTACCCCCAGTCGGGTCCCGCACACCTTCCCCGGCGCCTGGTGAACTCTCAGTTGGGTCCCGTACACTCTCCCCGGCGCTTGGCGCACTCCTGAGTCCCGCACATTCTCTGGTCATCGGCCAACGATCTCTGGTCAACTCTTAGCCGTTCATTATTATGTATGATAACTATGTTTGGCATTGGGAGGTCAGCCGCGTTAAATCGTTTTGCCTTGCTTGCTCGTCTTTTCTCTCGTAAAATTCACTTATTTTTACACCATTGGTGTCCAGATATTCACCTTCATGATGAAAACTCAGTACTCTTTTTATTACGAACGCTTCTTTTAGGCATTAATGCGCGCCATTCTAATGGGAGCAATGCATACCTGCTGCGTGCTTATCAACCGTTGTCATTTTTCAAATAAAACTTTCGTGTTAGGAGGAATTTTACTACATTTCTTCAGTCTAAGATGACATTTCTTGTATGTATTTTACTATATTCCGTTTCTACTCTCGCACTTCCTTCCTTTGTCTTTTTCCTTATCCTTCTATAAAAAATTCATTGTGTCAATCGCGTTGTGAGCTTAGTACTCGTGTGTTCTATTCAACGTCGTGCTGCCACCGCGTCTGTCCGCAACTGTCCGCTGATAAATTGAGTCCACGTGAAAGGACATTTGTCAATGAGTTCTGCAAAAATCTAAACCATCAAATTTTGAATATTGTTACTGAACCATTCATAGGCATTACTACACCAAATAGAACAAGAAGATGAACAATAGCTTAAATCAGAAGGGCAAGACGATCGAGATCAAGACAAAGAGCAAGAAATAGTAAAAGATCGAGATCAATAAACAGAAGGCAAAAAGAGAAATATCGCCCTGACAGCCAAATAAATAATTGCTTTTAAAAAATCAATAATTAAGTAGTGTCGTTCTCTGCGCTAAATTCCGGTCCGCGATTGCGGACTACGACTGTCGCATCATGAGACACGTGATAATCGTGCTGGGAGAAGGGTGAATCGTCACGGGAAAAAGCGGCCCCAGCACGCCTAACACGTGTCGTATGATGCAATAACCGTAGTCCGCAAATGCGGACCGGAATCTGATCCAGAGAACGACAATAAATAAATAAGTAAACAAATCAATTAACAAATAATTAAATAAATAAGTAATTAAATAAAAAAGTGAATAAATGAGTGAATATAATAGTAAATAAATAAATAAGTCAGTCTTCGGCATGCCTTCTCACTGAGCGGTTGGCATTCTACACGTCAAGCTCGACCACCACCGCACCTCACCACAGCGAGGAGGCTTCGACAACTAGCCCGACCTCCAACGGCAGACAGCGACGAGGACGAAGTGAGGTTGCAAGGACGTCAAGACCCCGACTCAATTCGCCGTTGGCTGGCGCGAGTCGTATGCCAAGGAACTCAGCAGATAGCTTCTGCATCTGTACTCTCAACGTCCGATCAATAGCTGGTGCGCAAAGGCTGGCCGACTTCGAAACATCCGTCGAGAAACTGAAGTTTGACGTAATTGGACTTTCCGAAACGAAACTCACTGGCAGAGGAAGAATCGATTCGCAGAATGGATATTCTCTCTTTCACAGTGGAGGAACAGAAAGAACGTGCACAGGTGTTGGATTCTACGTACACTCGTCACTCGGATCGCGCTGTAAAAGCTATTTCCATTCTGAGCGCATAATCGAACTAGTGGTGAAGGTGGAGCGAAGGATGATCTTGCGTGTCATATTAGTCCACGCACCTGGATACGACGACGAAGAGTACGAAAACTTTCTTGAGGATCTCTTTCGCATTATCGGTTGCCAAACCAGCGCTCATCTAGCAATTGTGGGAGATTTCGATGCGACACCTGGCACACGAGAACCAGGAGCGAAATATATTGGGAATCATGCTGTGGAACCTCGTAACTAAATTGGCTGGATTTCGTTAAGAAAGAAGGCTTCTCTCAGCCAATTAATTCCACAAAAAGAACAGATCCACACGCTCGACATAAAGGAATGCCGCTCTTGGACTCGAGAAGGAAATCGACATGGAACTGGTTCAAGATTTGCAGGCAGCGAAAAATGTTGGAGTATTGACTTCTGTGCATGCCGGCAGTGACCACCGACTTCTTCGCTGTAAACTGAGATTTCGCCAAACAGGAAGAACACCACACCCATACCGTGGAACAAGAATGGTGGATAAAGCCCTTCTGAGGACTCGAATACAAGTACTACTAAATTCAAGACCGGTCGGCGAAAATGTTTGCGAAGAATACAATACACTAACAAACGTTATCAATACAGCCACGGACGAAGCAACTTATTTTGAGCCGCTTCCCCCACGAATATCGCAGCAAACAAAGCAGCTGTTTCATGTACGTCAACAACTGCGATACGGACGTGAATCCCCTATAAGAACGGTGGAATATGCAGAAGTTTGCAAACTAGTCAGGAGGTCACTCAAAGAAGATCTGGAAAAGCGACATATTGCAATACTAGAAAAAGCCATCCAAAACAACCGAATACGTGTCGGTCGGCAGGAAGTCATCTATGGTCGTCGACGCTTGATTGCAGTACGTAGCCATCCCAATCCTCCCCTACCTCTCCCAATCCCTGACACCCACCTCGACCCTGAAGAAGAATCCATGGAAGCTGTGAAATCCTTCTACAACGAGCTTTACCACTCCACCTATGGGCCTCCGCCCCCTCCTGATGGTCCTATCCATCTCCAGTTCCAACCGTACGAGGTTGAGGAAGCGTTATAAACCAAGAAACCTGGATCAGCCCCTGGACCAGATCAAGTTCGAGCTATAGCATTTAAGCCTCTCTCCGACACTCTTGCAAACCCATTGTGTCAACTCATCAACAAGATCATCTTAACGAAAACCGTTCCGCAAGAGCTAGCATTTGCCGAGACCATTCTACTGTACAAACAAGGAGATCCGACAGATGTCGCAAACTACAGACCAATATCGCTGCTGTCGTCGATCTACAAAGTCATCACGAAAATCATAAGCCGCCGTATACAGTCGACTCTTGAAGAAAGATCTATACTACCACCGGAGCAGGCAGGGTTTCGCAAGAACTTCTCAACTGTTGATCACGTACACGCGCTGAACATTATTCTGGAGAAGTCATGTGAGTATCAGCTTCCCCTTTACGTGATGTTTGTTGACTTCAGGAAAGCGTTTGATAGCGTGGAGCTCCCTGCAGTATGGCATGCCACTGAGGCTTCCGCAATTGATGAACATTTAATTAAAGTCATTCAGCTGCTCTATGCGAACGGGAGTGCTGCGTTGGGTGTTGGAACTAAGCTTGCAGAAATTCACATTCAGAAAGGTGTGCGCCAAGGGGATTCCCTTTCTCCTCTCCTTTTCATCATGACTCTCCAATGCATGTTAAACGAAATGAGCACACTTGATAGAGGTCTCGAAATCAATGGAAGGCGGCTTCCTTACCTCGCGTACGCTGATGATGTAGTACTGCTAGCCCACAGTTGCGAAGGAATTCAAGAGATGGCCGTTGACCTAGCCAACAAAGCAGAACGAGTCGGCTTGTCTATCAACATAAACAAGACAAAGTGGATGAAGACTACTACTACTGAAGCCGACAACGAGGAGGAAATCGTAGAAATGAATGGAGAACGGGTAGAACGTGTTTCCGAGTTTGTTTACCTAGGCCAACTGATATCATATCCTCGAAAACCGATAAGAGAAATCCGTCGACGGATACTAGCTGGAAGGAAAATCTACTTCACGCATAGGGAATTCCTGCGCTCTCCTGCTGTAGAGACGGCGTTGAAAAGAAAGCTCATCAACATCTGTATCATGCCAGCAGTCCTCTATGGGTGCGAAGCATGGGTCTGGACGAAAGAGATGGCCAGAACACTCAGATCCGCTCAACGTCGATTAGAGCGCGCCATTCTTGGTCTTCGCCTGACTGACAAAGTGAGATCACTCGTAATACGACGTCGAACCGGTCTGAAAGATTGGATCCATGCCGGTCTCAAACGCAAATGGATCTATGCTTCGAAATTGTCCGCCAGTAATAGTGAATCGTGGGCACGGACAGCGACAGATTGGGGACCTGATGAAAAAAGATGCAAAGGAAGACCTCGCATGCGATGGCTGGATGACATAGCGAAGTTCCGAGGAAGAAGAACGATAGATATAATGTCAGAATGGACGATTATGATGAGTGGAGATGCAAGGAAAACTGCTGAACTCTTCGCACGAAGGACTCGTTATAATTTGTGCCGGTGCGATTAAGAGAATAAAAGTTGAAAGTTGAAAGTTGAAATAAATAAGTAAACAAATGAATAAGTAATTAAATAAAAAGTGAATAAATAAATAAATAAAATAGTAAATAAATAAATAAGTAGTTATTAAACAGAAGAAAAGTATAACATTAACAAAGAGATGAAAACGAGGAGAAGAAAAAAGTATCTGGAGTTGCAAAGAATGATAAGAGAGTGAAGAAGATAAAGAAAGAGAGCAATAGGAGAAATTGGAGTGTATGAAGAAAAAACCCTGCGATTTGAAGGAAATCGCTATTTTTTAGTTTACTTTCTTGGGCACTCCGGTGGAGACGGGAGAAAAAGTTTATGGGGTCGCCACTAGCGTGTTCGATAGTGGGGTGATCAAGGAGGTCATAGAGGTTTCGGGTGACGAAGAACTCGTTAGGGATATCAATTCTGGCCAGTGGAGATTCGAGCATTTATTTAAATCGTGCGTGATTGTGATCAAGGTAGCCTCTCCCGAGTTATCAACTTTGCTAGCATCATTTTAAATTTTTTTGTGTTTAAGTGAGCCATTCGGGCTAGGTGACATCACCCACAAAAATTGAGTCAGAGGACTGCTGTGGGTCGATCAACTAGCCCTTCTGGGTCGATCATCTAGCACTTTTTCATTGATTTTTTATCAACCGTCGAACAACATGGAAAACATTTTTGTCGCAAAAATTCTTCAAAAATGACAGTGACGAGCAGATGCAGAAAAACGCCAAAAACGATTTTGGCGCGAAATTCAAATCAAATTTAACAATGAATTTTTTTCTGGTTTTTCTTCACAAATGAAGATCTGTCAGAGGCCCTTTCGGCAATTCCGTTCACTGAAGAGACCAAGCAATACAAAAAACATGAAAAAATGTTTAGATTTTTGATTTCGATTTTGTTTTGTTTTTTTGAATTTTTCTAGATTTAGATTTTCCTCATAGCTCAAAAATCTTGTGGTGCACAGATAACTCAAAATTGGTATTTGACTCTCACTATGGCGGAAGTCAGCAAGAGCCCAGGACAAAAACACACAAAACAGCTCAAAACCGGCTATAATTAGGATCACTCCGTCCGTTCATGTTGTTGCTCCATCCTCGAATAACGATTTTTTCAAGAGCACTAACTGCTTTGAAGAAAACGAAATATAGGCTTGGGATAGATGAAGTCAGATGTGTGAATAAAATTTTGTTGCTCCATTTCAGTGATTCTCGTCGGATTCTCAGTTCTAAAAATGCAGCTGTCACAGAGACCAACCCATCTGACTCTCTACCGGAACAACAAGGTCAAAACTTCTTACGGAAAACCCTGCCTCTGAAGAATCCATAGGCTAAATGTGCAAACGCTCGAGATTTCGTTGTTTACTAAGCACGTGCATTTGCGTGTGTACCACACTAACGGGTTCACTTGCTTACAGAATGCGTGTGATTGCGTACTGAATACGTGTCACTGCGTGCCGGCAGCGCAAACTTACAAAACGACCTCGCCTTCGCAATTGCTTGCGTACTGCACGCTTGTACGTCGCGAACACATCCGTACCTAACGCGCGGACTGACAAACTGACCTCGCCTACAAAATTGTTTGCGTACTGAACGCGGGCGATTGCGTGCTGAACGCGAGCACATCCGTGCCGACGGCGCGGACTGACAAACTGACCTCACCCACCAGTTTTCCTGCGTACTAAACGCGAACACTTGCGTACCGACCGTGCAATCTGACAAACCGATCTCCCTCACCAGTTTGCCTGCGTGCTGAACGCGGGCGATTGCGTACTGAACGCCAACGATTTCGTACCGACCACGTAAACTGACACAACGACCTCACCAACCAGTTTTGTAGCGAGCTGATAGCGGGCGGTTGCGTGCTGAACGCGAGCTCTTGCGTGCTGACTGCGTGTGCTCACGTATCGACCGCAGCGAAAAGTCATGTTTCGTACTGACCGCGCGCAAAAATGACTGCGCGCGGTCAGTACGCCTCCATGGAAGATCGCTAACGGTTGGTACGGAGCTCATGCGTATCGACCGCGTGCACTATTTCGTTTTCGCGGTCAGTACGCAAATGCCCGCGTTCCGTACGGAATACATTTTTTGCACGCGTTCAGTACGATAGTGGCACGCGGCCGGTACGAGAAGCGATTTTTCGCCCGCGGTCGGTCCACCCCATTGACTGAGTACCTTCTATAGCGGGGTGGAGCTCCTGTCCGCAGTTGCAGACGATCGCTTTAGCAGACTGCAGCTCAAAGATAATCGTGCTGGGACGAAGATTAAGTGCCAGGACCTCGCAGTCCCTTCATGCCTCTGTTTCCACTAAGTGTTGCGACAGCGGTAGTCTGCAACTACGGGACGCAATTTTCCTCCGATATAAACAGTAGCTCGGCCAAATGTCTGCGTCTCTGGTGTTCATGATGGGCGTGGGAGCATTCCATGGAGATAAGCAACTGTGGAGCTCCTCCAACGACCTGTTTCGCACATGGGGGCAATGTAAGGTTGGAACCCAATAATAAGTTCAAAGGCAGTGTCCACGATAAAAATCGTTTTCGAGTTTCCACCAGAAAACGAAGGTTTAGAGTCTGAAAGTGTCATCAGTGAAGAAAAATCATGAAAAACGCTGCAAAACTTCCAAAATCAGCTCTTCTGTTTGAAAGCCACACTTCAACGGTGGATGAGTTGCGCGGGCATGGGCCTGAAGTAGACAGCGTGCGCAAATGCGCCCCAATGCTACGCACGTAAACGTCCTATTTCAGTGTCATTATTCCCTGACCTGGACTAGATGATCGGTTGGATAAACATGTTGACGGTAGTTGTCACCGGTGACAAATGAGGCTAATCGAAAATGGAAGCATATTTTGGGATAGACATTAGTAGTTCGGGTGTCAATGAAGGAACGGAACAACTTATAGTAGAGATTTGCAAAAGACGGGTCCACAAAAGACTTCATTGTCACAACGAACAGTCCTTGTGAGAGTAAAGAGGCGGTGTGGGAGTAAGTGGTTTCGTGCCTTTATGGTGATTTTTCCTCGACTTCTTCGTCATTTCAATTCTACCCGGGAGCCAAACAATGGATGTAGCGAATAATATCAAAATCGAAGTTTATCGTGAATACTGCCTTTAAGCCGGTCAGTGTAAGAAGCGGAGCTGTCGGTCGCACCTGAATCTCGTAATCAACAACTATATTCCGCCAACTCCGACCTACGGCAGACTACGCCTGACGGAGAATGCCAGGGTAAGGTATCACCGAAAACTGACATTCGAAAGAATAATCAATTATCAGGAATTTGAAAGAAGTGCTACATTTGTCTATGTTCTGGACCGCTAACTTGCATTGTTCTCTCAACCGCATTTTCACGATTGGTTACGATTTGTTACGATTCGTTACGATTTTGGGCCAAAATTTCGTAAATCGTAAATCGTAAAAAATTTGCCAAAAACACCCGTAATTCGTAAATCGTAATTCGTAATCCGTAATTACGCACAGCCCTGGAATGCACGCCTAAGGCATGACTGACTCCTTCTCTATGAAGGCAGTGTTCACGATGGAAATCATTTTTCTGTTTTTCCACCTATCTTGAAAACGGTCTCATGCTGATTTGAATAGTGTCCCTGACATCGTACAAGACCCCCTGGAAACGGAGTTATGGCCCCACAAGATTCAGCTAGGGAAGCGTTATGGACAAGTTGTCCAAAGCTTGTAACTCCCGTTTTTTGCAGCCGATGTGTGCGAGCTGACCTGAGTAAAAAGAGACGTTCAGAATGAAGGGAAGAACGGGGCTTTCGATCGGAAACCATCGCTCATTTAACCACGAATTTAGGGGAACTGTTATAGGACGTGGGCGGAGTGGCCCAAAGTGTTGGCTGGCCCACGATATTTTCACCCACTTACCGGCCGTTTTTCGTCACACTTCCGTTCCTAATCTTCTTAGAGGGACCCAAAGCTTCCGTTTTAGCCAAAAAAAAAAGTGCAACTTTTTCTCCGTGAACACTGCCTTTAAAGGCACAGGACACCCCAAAAATTAATTCTCAGATTTCATGCTTATCTTGGAGAGAGTCACACGCTGATCACATTGGTATCTCTGAAATCTTCCATGACCCCCTCTGAAAAGAGTTATGGCTCTTCAAAGATGCCTAGATTTTGAGGGTGAAAAATTGGTGGACGAGTTGTACCAGGCCCGTATTTCTCTTCATTCGCAATCGTTACGTGAGAGAAAGCCAGGTTAAGGAGACAGTCCGGTAATGGACTGAAGAACGACGACTTGTTGTAACTCATCCATCCATCGAGCCGCTATCGAGTTTGAAAATCTGGTAGGGGGTCGGGCCTGTGGTGGTGAGCGAAGGGAGTCGGGCCTGTGGTGGTCGCTTATGTCTCGCTTATTTGGAGGAAATGAGATCTGACATTTGGCTCGTGTTGTACAGGAGGGTTCTTGTCTTCTACACAATTACATAAAAATCTCAAAATTCATTTCTGAGGGTGTACTGTGCCTTTAAAGGCAGTGTTCCAATAAGAATCCCTTCTCTATTTTTTTTGCCTATCTTGATAACGGTTCCATTCTGATTCCAATGATGTCCCTAAAATCGTGCAGGACCTTCTGGGAACGGAGTTATGATCTCTCAAAAATTGAGCTAGGAAAGCATGGTGGACGAGTTGTCCAAGGCTTGTAGCTACCGTCTTTTGCAGCCAATGTAGGCGAACTGACGTGAGTGAAGAGAAAAGTTGAGAATGAAGGGAAGAACGGGGCTTTTGCTCGGAAACTATCGCTCATCTCACGATCTCGAGTGTTACATTGTTCACGTCGAGCGGCGAAAAGGGGCCGAACTTTCCCAAAGCGGCGGGGTTAGCCCGCTTTTCTAAGCCGTTCCGCGACTTCTGGGTAGGCTTTCGTCCCGTTTCTTCGACGCTGCTTGGTTCTGAGAGCCACAAGAAGCGTACGTTATCGGGAATTCGAGGATGAAGTTTGTCATGAACAGTGCCTTTAAGCTTCCCACAGTCCCCGTCTTCTATAAACGGGTACACTCTCGGCACCTTGCTTAATTGATGGTTGCTCTAGAGAGCGCTGAAGGCGTGTGGACGCCCCATCAGTATCGCTTGAACTTAGTTCCGGGATATGCAATTTTTCTTGAATGTATTTGTTCTTTTCTAAATTACCTGTTCAAAGTGCCTGGTACAGGCCACGTCCACTTGATTCTACTCAGACTCAAGTTTTGTCCCGATTTGACGTGATTTCTCCTGTGATTTATCACGTGCTCAACCGGTATAAAAGGCGCCTCACCTCGTAGAGAGCCGCATTCGGCCCAACAGGGCCGGACCTGGACGAGGACTTTGAGTCCCTGTCAGAAGGGATATTTTTGAGGAGAGCGGCGACGCTTCCCGGGGGGAGGAGATGACCTCACTGCTCCGGGGCCGTGACCTCACTGCTCCGGGGCCGTGACGTCACTGCTCCGAGGCAGTGACGGGGGGAGGGATTCGGGGCAGTGACAGAGGGCTCCAGGGCAGTGGTACAGGGGGGACTTCAGGGCAGTGACAGGGGAGCTTCAGGGCAGTGACGGGGGGGGCTTCAGGGCAGTGACCGGGGGCTTCAGGGCAGTGAGAGGGGGCTCTGAACAAGCCAAATTGTCACTTCGGCGGTAACCCCCACCCCCGCTTGGGGGGGGGCAAGCGCCGGTGCTTGGAGGGTTGCCCCCTGTAGAGCTGCGCTAGCCCCCTCCAGTGTGTGAGTAAGCGATGAGCAATGGCTACCATGATCCGCCCTGTTCTTTTTGAAAGAAAACAAAACTTGTGAACTATTCAGAAACATGCATAATTGACCATTCAAGTAAGATGCATTGTCTCATAGCACTGATGAGTTTGTAACCCATTAGAGCACAGGCTATAAAGAGGCGCTCACCGTGCAACGCACTTTGTTAGGTTTTTTGCTCGTTTCCGAGTACAAAATGCTAGTGAACTTCACCATTCTCAAAACAGAGTAGTTGGTTTATTGCTCGAAACAGAGTGGTTGGTTTATTGCATTTACATAACTCTCCTTTTACCTAGCGTTCTGGTAGATGTAGAACCCTAGATTCTTGTCCTTCCCCATGTATTTTTGTCAGATGCAGTTCTAAGTCTATGGTGCGCTCCAGCCATGTCGGTTCTCACGCAATCTAGCCAGCACGTTTTGGGTCTTCGCCACGGCCTAACACTTGCCTCATTCATATTCGGTACAGTTTGAACCAAGAAATCGCAATCTCTCTGTTGATGTCCGAAACAATATAGTTGTTGCGAATCGGTGGATATTCCCTCTTGTCCCGACGTCACGGCAGCCCCGTTGGAAAGATGCCAGTGGACTAACCAGAGGATTATACAGTCTGGACTTATTGCCCCAGTAAGCTGCGTGGGTAAGAAAGATGCAATCACGATAATACCACATTACCGATATTGAAAACTCGTTGCCACAAACGCGGACTTCTCTGGGACTATTCCATGCGCATCTCGACTGTAATATAGATACTGCGAAATACATGAGACCCTCACACACGACATAGCATGAGTAAATTAGTTTATTTTATACTAGAAATATATGAAGAGAGCTTGCAGGAATAGAAAGAGAAATATACAAGAAATATTGCAATGAAAGGAAGCGTTACTGAAATACATTTCATTATCAATAATCCGGGTCATGGCCAATGACCTGTTCACACAATATGCTCTTCACTAGTCAGTTGTCTTAGGCATCTTACATAGTCCTCACCACAAGCGCGGCACGCGCGGGAGTGGCGGTGGACTATGAAAGTTCTTACCGCGCTGCACGCGCGGTAAGAACTTCGTCCATCAGTACCGCCATAGCGGCGCCGCCCAAACCGCCGTGGCGATTTCACCGTTTCAATCAATATTTGCTTGTCGATTTGAGTGCACTCCAACATAAATAATTCTGGGACTATCCTGCGCCACCGCATACGCAAATGCAAGCCAGGAATTTCTGTACAAGTCCCACTTGAGGCCCGACTTTTACCCGCACCGCCATGGCGGTGCCGCTGGAGATTTCATAGTGGCTTTCCGCTCGTCCCGCGCGTGCCGCGCGGTAAAAAGTTTCATAGTCCACCGCTCGTTCCGCGCGTCACGCGCGTGCCGCGCTTGCGGTGAGGACCATGAAAGATGCCTTACAGAAGATGAGGCAGTGTTCTAAACGCCAGAGGCCTAAAAATGAAGCACGACACATTGAGAGGAAAGAAGCGCCACGGAGTCACAGGATGGACGACCTCGACCCTCGCAGGGACAGACTGATGACTCAGACTGCGCCGCTCGAATCAGTACGATACGGGCGGCTTGACCGTGCTTCCTGCTTTCGTTGTGGGATCAACCGCGTCCAGGCCTTCTTGAGGAGCGAGAACAATGCGCTTTCGCGACGATAGGCTAGCCTCTATGTTTTCGTATATTTCTGCTCCAAAAAGTGGTATGCACAGTACCATTCGTAATCCTGGCCCATCAATGAAGCACACCTTGACCACATTAGCACCCTAATGTCAATGGTGTGCAGAGCATGCTTGACGGCCTTAGTAGTCGGCCTGTGTTTCGTAGAGGAGAGAAAGGCTGCTTTCCCTAGTGTCCTGTCAATTTTCGATTTAAGGTGGAGTATTTGTAATACATCACGCCAGTCGTCACCATCTACTTGAGCCATGCGGCAGCCAAACGTTCCTGGGCAACCGATATAGATTACCAGCAGCCGTGACGCTCAACCCGTGTTATATGGAGCTATCAACTTTCTTCTGATAGATGCTCACCATTTTGGTCATCACTCCATGCACTCTGCTGTTTTATAAATGTTGAGCAGCAGTTCCGACTGGTGCAGTCAGTTTTTGGAAGGGGTGCACGTGAACTTGCAGCTCATTGCGCGTCTCGGAAGCTAGTATAGCGTAATCAGCGTATGAGAACTCCTATGAATGGGCATATCCCGGATTGCGGCGCCCATGTGAATCCTTGATGGGTTCAGACCCGAACAGGAATAGACGCGTTTGGTTCGCTCAGACATTGACAACATTTACATAATTATCACTTTTTATTTCCATCCGGTATTGAGTTGGAAGCAAAGTTAGAGGAGATGTATGTTAAACGAAGCCTGAACCGTTCGCATCACTTTTAAAGATGTAAATCTTTCGAAGACATCGAATGCTCGAGAAGCAATCAATCAAATTCGGTCTACAGTCCGCTACCTGGGTCCAAATGAGGACTCCTGCAGTGATTAACTCTCAGTTAATATATTTAAAAAAACAGAAATTGGAGATGAGATGCTACAGCAGAATCAATGTCATGTTTCGGCTTCCATTTCACTATCAACCCATTTTTTGGTATAAGGCGTTCCTGAAAGAAAATACAAGACCTTCTCCGATGCTACAGGACACCCTTATAGTACATGAACATTTGCCGTCTTCTAAGTCGACGAACATTGTTTAATTCATGCCACCGTTGATCAGCTACACGTCATCTGTGCAGGGATCTAAGTATATTACTTATTCATCTTGGCTTAGACAACCCCCGCCTCTTACTCAGCAGCCAATCTCGGGATTCCATGAAGCGAACGCTCTCCCTAAGCTGCATGTTTGTTCGAACCGAAAAGCACACAGAGATCAGCTATAGTGGTCATACAGCAATTAGAGTTAACTACTCGGACAGTCCGGGCTTAGTACATACGTCGGCACAATAGCATTGGTACGCCGGCACAAAGGGATTGGCAGCACCCGTTATGTAGCTGCTGGTAGCAGCAGGGTATGCTGCCAACGGCCAGGAGCTCCTGCCGCATGTGCTGGCGTACTAACGCTTTGTTTATCATGGCACGCGTGCTATTGCCAGCCCCTCTCTCCTAGTCTCTGCTGACACTCTCCTCCATTGATTTGTCTGATACGAATGAACATTCCTCTTGTACGAAGGCGGCGGGTATATAAGGCGGCCAGTCTCGCTGAGGGGGCAGTTGGCCGTTTAGGGCCAGTCCGAGGAGGTGACCTTGTGTCACTTTCCAGACGTTAATTTCGAACGCTGAGTTGTCAACTTCATGGCCCATGGCGAGGGAAGCCTTCTCGTTGTCGACCGTGGCGAGGTAGGCCCCCTGCTGCTGGCCGTGACAAAGATCATATTCAACAACGGTAAAGAGGGTGGCAGTCCGAATTCTTTCATCGTTTGCAGAACAGGCTGTCCATAAAGCGTTAGAAGGCCAGAATATGCGGCAGGAAATGCTGCCACTGCCAGCAGATCCTGCCCACAACAGGCGTTAGAACGCTAGCATATGTGGCAGAAAATGCTGCCGTTGCCAGCAGCTCCTGCTCACAACGAGCGTTAGTACGCCAGGTTTGCCGTGGCGTACTAACGCTATTGTGCCGCCGTACTTAGCCCAGATTGTCCGAGTGAGTGTCCATTATGTCAAATTGTGATCTCATTAATAGCTCTCATTCACGAAATCTCACTGGTGAATTTCCTCCTTGAACGGTTAACACAGAGATCGTTTGAGTTCGAATGCTTCACTCACTTCAGTATATGCATGAAGCAACAAATGATGCAACAAAGTAAGAAAACTAGTAAAAAAGTTACTAACGAATTTTGCGCCAACCGACCATATGTAGGAAGCCATAAAGTATCCGTGCGAACCGTGCTGACTGTACATGACTTTATTAGCCAATACTATTATCAATGACAAACCGATGGGTTGAGGGTAACCAGAATGGCGGCATGGTGGCGGGCATAGGGGAGTGCACAGGATGCGAGTGAAACCCACCCTCAAGCCACACGCTTTTCTATAATAAATCCGTTCACGACTGTATACAGACTTTGGTGAGACTTCTTTTGGTGGCACTTTTTGTCAACCACGCAAGACTCGTGATTTTCAGCGAAAGCATACGCTTCACCAGGTTGCCAGCCGCACAATTCACAAAGTAGTAATCGAAGCTTTTTCTCTGTTCCCATTTACAAAGGTAAGTACACGCCTAACTTCGTAGTCAATCGTTCGAAAAAAAACCCTTGTTATAGGGCGCTTTTTGCTCTCGGGAAAAGTTTTCTAAAGGGTGAATGGAGATCATTAATTGTTTCTGAATAGTGAGGGTAAACATTCTCTATTTTCGCACGTCCTTTTCTGAATGGAGTTGATTAATGTTTTTAGCGTGAATCACGTGGACCTGACGTCACCTCATCTTTCGCTTATAGGACTTGTTGTGGTTGTTCATCCATGTTACTTCTCTTTACTGTGTTACTGCTCCCGTGTTGTTTGTTGAAGATATACCTTACACTGTCGAGCGAACTTCATGGTAGATTTCTTTCACTCACCCACTCATCCCTTTAGCTGGTTTTGGTGGAGCGGAATGGCCTCTCAGCCAATACACTGTCGTGGGTGCCGTGGGTGCCACGGAAGAAAGTGCGGTCTGAACGATACGCTTCCAATCAGAACGATTTACTTCTACCTTCAAGGACACTGCACCACTGGGTTTTTAGATCATTTTAGATTTGTTTTGGCCTTGTGTTTTCAGGGGCAGTTCCTTGGACTTGCCCCTGCGTCAGCATTGGACGTTGCCTTCATAGCATGCTGTTCTGTATCCGGCCATCATCTATTCTGCAGATTTCCTTAAAACCCATATCAGTCACTTCTGCATTGCAAACATAATTGTCAACAACTCCTAAATTCCTTTCCTACCTGTACGATAATGATTTTTAGATTAAGGTTTCGAAGCTGACATCTAATAAGGTCAACCACGAATAGGATAAAAAAAAAGTGTGGGTACAACAAGCTGTACTATTAACAAGATGAAAGAGCTAATGCATGGAATAATGAAAAGATGAGCGGATCACCTCGCACGTGGGGATTTTTCCTATCAATTTTATAATCCGTTAGCGGACCATTTTAGAATAAGCTAGCCCATAAAAGTCGGTAGCAATCGATTCGAAGAGCATCAGTCTATTGTATAGACTACTGCCGAAGTTTCGAAAGGTCGTGGTGCACTTGAGCTCTCAACCGCGCTTCATTTTGAAATACTCGTCCATAGGAGCTCCGCTTTGTGTCATTTTTCAAATCAATTATTATCGCCTTGTGTATCAGAACCAACATACATGAGGCAAGGCTAATTTTGCTCAGACACCATCACTCGAGCATGATCTTCATCAAATTTTTGGTGATTTTCTCAGACCGCTACTCTGAAGGATGGTTCGGTCTATTTTTTTGTGAAAGTTATGAAAGAAAAATTGAGAAGAGGAACATTCCATGTAAATTGGAAGGTATAATAGAAATCTCCGTGAAAAAAAAAACTCATCTTAAACTGTACATTGTGGAGCCCCATTCAGATTAGCCCACTTGCTCTCCCGCTGGAGCTCAGACCCTCTCTCCACCCCTCGGCAGCTCAGACCCTCCCCTCTGTATCGTCGATCACTGGTCGAGAGATCGCCGCGTGGGGCACGCACGCAAGCGAGGAGGTAGTGATGGTATCACTGTCTCCTCGCTAGCGTGCGTGCCACGGGTGTTCGACGCGGCGATCTCTCGACCAATGAACGATACAAGCACGCTCATGCCAATCATTTTTTCTGCAGGGCTACCGTAACCCTCCTTTAAAATTTTTCCAAGTCTCAGCATGGTTATGAGCACATCTTAATAGCCAACAAACATGTTTGCACAACTTCGACCTCCTCAGCCACTCCCCAGTGGCTTCTCGAAGAGAGCGGTGTGTGAATGAATGCATACCGCTCCTCCGCTCTTTTATACCCCGCATGGTATGAGCGTGTGTTTACATTCGTTATCATGTTTTGTTCAAGAATGCTTACGGTAGCCCTGCGGAAAAAGTGATCGGCATGGGCGTGATGATGGGCGTGATGTTATGATCGATCATAGTTTTATTCTACGCGCCTGCAGGAGCAGGAGCGGCAAGTAGCAGACGCCATCTTGGAATGTGCAAAACCACTTTGCCCTGTTACTCGCAGGCGGATCCAGCCGTGGATAACAGACGAATCCTTGCTACTCATCGAAGAGAGGAAGCGAGCAAAACTGACTAATTTTGATCGATACCGGCAACTCAGCACAGAACTTCGTTGCAGGCTGAAAGCGGAAAGGGAGTCGTACTGGAATAAGGTGGCTGCTGATTTGGAGGGGTCCGCTAACAGGCATGACTATCGCACCCTCTATCGGACACTCAAGCGGCTTGGAAAGAAGACGAAACGCGTTAGCGATAGCATTAGGAATGCAGATGGATCGTTTGTGCGCTCTGTGGAAGAGCGTCTTCGTCGCTGGCAACAGTTCTTCGGTGAACTCTACAGTCACGAAGCGCCACAGGGACCGCTTCCCAAGCCACCATCAATCGATGCGCCAGAAGATTCTGATCTCGGCTCAGAGCCCACTGTAGAGGAACTGAAGACTGCTATCAAATCGCTGAAGAACGGCAGGGCATCAGGCGTTGACAATGTTGCTGCTGAGGCCATCAAAGCGGGTGGAAACGTGTTGCTACTTCAGCTTCATCGCCTAATAACTCTCATCTGGCAGTCAGAGAACATACCCGCTACTTGGAAACGTGCAATAATTGTACCCATCCACAAGAAGGGCGACGCCAGGGACTGCAAAAATTACCGAGGGATCAGTCTGCTGTCAATCGTAGGCAAAGTCTTCATGAAGATTATCCAAAACAGGCTTCAACGTCATCGAGAACAGACCGGTCGTGAGGAACAAGCAGGGTTTCGGACAGGGAGAAGCTGCAGTGATCAAGTTTTCACTCTTCGACAACTTATGGAAGAGAGGATCTGCACTGGAAAGCGAATTGTCATCACTTTCATTGATTTCGAGTCTGCATTCGACTGTGTTCATTGGCCTGCGCTGTGGAGAGCACTTGATAGCGAACATGTACCAGACAAGATAGTTAACCTGCTCCAGAAAGGTATGAAGGTTCTTCCAGCTCGGTTCGCGTTGGAGATAAGCTGTCGGAAGAGTTTAAGGTTAAAGCTGGAGTTCGCCAAGGTGATGTTATATCGCCGTTGCTCTTCAATACTGTCGTCGACGCTATTATGGGGGAGGTCTTTGAGAACAGAAGAGGTGTTCAGTATAGCACTAATGGATACGTCTCGGATCTGATGTTTGCGGATGACCGGATACCGATGAGGATGCAACGTACCTGATAAATAGAGTGGCGCTTGTTGCACGCTCTTACGGCCTAAGAATAAATCAGGAGAAGACAAAAGTGATGACATCGGATGGCTCGCCTGCAACTGTGCACTTCGAAGGGGAGGAACTTCAGCAGGTCAAGAGTTCAAATACCTTGGACCAGTCGTGCAAGAACGGAAAGTTGCGGCCACAGCAGAGGTATGCAGCAGGATCGGGCAGGCATCCAGTGCGTTTGCATCGCTTGGTTGGTGTCTGTGGAAGAAAAACAATGTTTCACTGGAGACTAAAATGCGATTGTTTCGAGCGCTAATAATTCCGATTCTACTGCATGGTTCGGAAACATGGACTCTACTGAAGCCAGACCTTGTCAAGCTGGAAGTCTTCCAATTGCGGTGCCTGCGACATATTCTTGGGATCACGATTCGTGACCGTATTTGCAACGATAACATAAGAAGAAGCTGTATGGATCAACCGCTGGTTGAAGAGCAACTGAAGACAGGAAGATTACGGTGGTTTGGACATGTATGTCGAATGGATGCTGGCCGGCTCCCGTACAGTATGCTGTGGCGGAAGCGCCCGCCGTCGTGGAAGATCCAGAGAACGGCCCCGAAGAAGACGTGGCTCAAGCATATAGAAGAAGATCTAAAAACCCAACGGTGCAGTGTTCCTAACGCTAAACTTATTGCTGCAAACCGTACTGAATGGAAGCGTATAGTTCAGGCCGCACGAGCTCCTATGGCACCTACAGCAGTGTATTGGTTGAGAGGGCATCCCGCTCCGCCAGACGCCAGCTAACGGGATGAGTGAGTGAGTGAGTGGATTCTACGCGCCTAACTCTGCCGACCCTTTTTGATAAAAAATTTCTTCTTAGCCATTGCTAAAGGGATCGTACGCGCTGAAAACCATGTTTCGTTTTTAAGCGTTTTTGAGTTGTTAGCCCCCTATAGTGACTGAAGGTAGCGAAAAGCCCGCTCAAAAACGTTAGCTTTTCAAGAAAAAACGTTTTTAAAAAACTTCTGAAAATCATTTGAAATTCGCGCCGGCATCGACTCGGGATAGTTACGCGGAGGGCGCAAGGAACAGTTCTACAATTCGTCCATTGGCGCAGCGTTGGAAGCAATCGCTCGTTGTGTGACGAGAAATTTCCAGTCGATAATGCCACTTTCGTCAGACGGTGCGTCAGCGTACAGTGGCATGCCCTGTACTTAGCGACACGACGTTCTGCTCTATTATTGCGAAAGTGCCAAATGACTGACGGAAGGGCCGGCCCCTTTTGACGGAATTCCTTACTTTCCACTTACTCTATGCTCACAATGGTACGTTTTTGAGCAGCCAAGCTCGTTGTACGTTCTCACAGGGGCCCGAGGAAAGGATTGAGCATAAAAAATGGAAAGTGGATTTCAGCGCGTACGATGCCTTTAACCATTGTTAAAGAAAGTGAAAAACATTTCAGGGCTTGTGCTGGCTTGTGAACCTATCCACACGGTCTTCTCTACTAGGAAAATACCTAGGAAAGTTGGGCAGTTCTACATGAGATATTTGCACGATGGAACACAAGAAAGCTTTTGCACCTCGGATTCGAACAATTCCACAGTGGAGTGAATATTCACATAGTTACAATACCGCTGTCAACATAGAAAGGTGTGAAATTCGCAAAGTTGGCAACAAAAGCGTCTTTTGCCTATAACGTACTTTAAAGTGCTCCGATCGAAATTCTGAGAAAAAGCATTCTCTTCAGCGCTATCTAATGGCCACAGTTGTATTGAGAAAATCCGGAAAATTTCAATGGAGGAAAACCCTATTTGCGCAAAGTTGTTTCATCATTCCATAATGTGCAAATTCGCGCGCAGTGGTTCTTTTCCGCTAAACTTATCGAGTTTCCTCGTGGAGTTTACGGACTTTCTTAACATTTTTGGAACCCTTATGTCGCTCTTAAGAAGATGTTTTTTATCAAAATTCAGATTGGAGCACTTTCTGAAGCAGATTATAGGCAAAAGACGCTCTTTCCATATAAAAACTTGCGTTTCCTCGAAACGTTTTATACAGATTTAAGATTATGTCCTTATCTGAACCTCTGGTGTTCTACGACTACTTCATTTATTTGACCTGCGCTCAGCTACTAGCACATACGCTAATGTCACCGGAAGTGTTATCCTGCTGGTGAATCAGCTTCCCCTTTTCTCTGCTGAATCACATTACATGCCACACCAATGCATCACGTTAGTTAGTACCTGAGTGACATCACTGGAGAGGACCGTAGGGCGTACTTGGTGTGCAAATTATAGAGAACTTAGAAGAAGTGCTGACGCGCCACGATTAGCACTTCGCGATCATCTTCAAACTGAAACAGGCCATCCTTTTTGAATCACAACCATTGCTGAACATTGATGACACCTGAAAAGCTCACCACAACTATTGATGACACCTGAAATGCTTCTTGGCCTTCTTACAATTTACCATTTCTGAAATTCAAATGCAGATTTCCGGTAAGAAATTATTAGACAATCAGACGAAATTCAGCTTATGGCCGTACACGAAATTATTGATGTTAACCAGATTGTACTGCTACATATTTGTACGCACTTTTGACTAGTTCGTGCCCCAACAGACTCTTTGGCATTTATGAAATCAGTCGAGTGATGTTTGTTACAAGCTTTTCCGCGTATTGCCAAGCACGCATAGTTGAATTCGGCTGCATACTATTTACGATTTCAGGTAAAATGTCGCTGCATGGCTTGACTATTCACGCTTTTCTGATAGTGGCACTCGTCGTCTGTGCTGTAGCCTCCTTAGGTGAGATACTTAATATTCAATTATGAAGTGATGAACCAATCCTAAGAGCCTTAACGGTTCTTGGCGAGAGGTAAGCGAAGGACTTTCTGTCAAAGTTACTTTATCGTATCATACATTTCCTGCAAGACTATTTTATCTTCAACTACCTCGTGTCGCTTTTTATTCACGTGGTGTTCTGCTGTCCTTTCCCGAAAAAAAACGTGGTTGATGGGAATTGGCTTGGCAAACATTCAGACTTTTTCTGAGTACAATCTTTCCCTTTGAGAGATTGTGGACCACTGGAGACACCCGATGATGGCACTTTTGTTGTCACTTCTGCAGCTCCCGCCGGAACATAACGAGGCCGTAACGTTGTACGCAAATTGCTTCGACACAAGGGCAGGATCAAGCCCAAGCCTGAGCGATTCCATCACATTCTGTTCTGATTACATATAGAGGGGCGATATACCAATGTGTCCGAGCTCAGCTCATGACATTGCATTACGACTGAAGTGCAAACCCGGTTTAATATCTTTAGGAAGAGCGTGTGGTGCAGGGAAACGCTGATCAAGGATCTTTCTTACGGCGTAGCTTTACGTTCGATTAATGTCTGTTCAACACTTTCGCTAGCCATAAACTATGCACTTGTATGTACCAATCTAGGAAAAACGAAAACCTCAATCTTGATATGACCCTTTTCGATGATAGCCAGTTGTTGAATATTCTGAATATTCAATTTTTCGAACATGAACGAATTTTGTCTTCTTCGACCATATCTCGTTTCAGCTCAAATGGTGTAATATCTGATCCCGATTAAAATTAACGAATAACTTTCCGATTTTTCGATTCAGTTCAGGTATATGCATACTGGTTCATATGATCACGTTCGACATCATTTGCTTCGCTTCACCCTTTCATACATTGACTGTGTTTTTTTGAGGACGAAGCAAGTCTCGTGAAATCAAAAACGCTTCTCGTTAATCATAGGATAATTGTGCATCATGGGATTTTACCACATGGTCTACGGAACTCGTCAGGTCATCACTCTACTCAGGGCAAAACTAACACTTACAACTCCAGCTTTCTGTTTTTGAGGATTGGGTTATCAATGTGCAAACCCTAAGTGCTGGCACTAGTGTCAAGTTATCTCCAGCGCAACCCATATATTCAAGATTGGTCCATCAAATGGAACATGATTTGGTTGAGCAAAATTATAATGGGATGGAAGGTTTGCACAACTCAATCCAAAATGCGCAGATGCAGTCGGCGCGGGTTGTCCTGATACCGGGCCGTCCAATTATTCCTGTCCGAAAATTTTCAAAATTCTATAATTTTCCTTAGAAGTGTTATAATATCAGGCAAGTGTAAGAACCTTCTAGAAGGTTCTCCAAAGTTCAACGCTAGGGGTATATAAGGCGCAGTCGCCGCGTCTAGCTACCAGTACAAGCTAAAATGGACCAAGGTTGAATTCGCACGTTCGTGTACTACGAGTGGCTGCTGAGCAACGACACGGGCACCGCGGTCGCCAACATCTGCAGAGCGTGCAAGGAGGATGCAGTGTACCAACGCACAATCAGCCGATGGTTCAATCGTTTTGAGAGCGGCGACACGAGCCTCGAGGACAGGGGGCACAGCGGGAGGCCTTCTACGGTGGATGATGACGAAGTTCGTCGCTGTATCAAGGAGAAGCCGGAAGCCACCACCCGTGAACTGGCGACGACGCTCTGCTGCAGCAAGTCCACCATCCACAATCGATCCAAATTACTCGGCTACCACAAAGTTCTGGCCCATTAGATCTCCCACCGTATGACGGACGCCAACAAGCAGAGCTGCGTGGTCGTCTGCCAGTACCTCCTCCTTCGTCCACATCGCGAGGAGTTTATCGAGAACCTGGTCACTGGGGATGAGAGCTGGGTCCTCTACGAAAACTTCGCCCGCCGTGCCGTCTGAATCCCGCGCGGAGAAGAGCCGCCGACGACGCCGAAAGCCGACTTGCACCCGCTGAAGATCACGCTCTGCTGCTGGTGGGACACCAAGGGCATGCTGTACTTCGAGCTGCTCCCGCAAGGCAGGACGGTCACCGCCTCCATTTACACCGATCAGCTCGAGGAACTAGCCGCCGCCATCCGAGAAAAACGTCCCCGACGGGCCTCGGTCCACCTGCTGCACGACAACGCGAGCCCCCACGTGGCGAAGGAGACCCAGCAGAAGTTGGCGACGCTTGGCTGGGAGACGGTTGCCCATCCGCCGTATTCCCCGGACCTCGCCCCCTCCGACTACCACTTGTTCCGCCCGCTGAAGCACCATTTGGCCGGAAGAAAATTCACCAACTACGACAACCTCAAATCCGACATCGCGGAATTCTTCGAGTCGCAGGCCCCGGAGTTCTGGGCGAAGGGCATCGGCGACCTGCCCAATCGATGGGCCACTGTTTTGGATAACTGTGGTGATTATATTGTTGATTAGACTTGTTTTTCAATAAAGTTGAAAAAAATTTGACATTTTGAAATTTCCGGACAAGAATTATTGGACAACCTGGTACATTGCGTTCAGTAGAGAAGGTTGGCCCTAACTCGATGCCATATGTTTTATATACATGCACCGAGTTTACGCCAACCTTCGATAGAGAACGCAAAGTATCAGTGCGATTTGTGCCAATGGTAGATATGTGGTTCGCGCATTTTAGAAACAATCCTGTCGTTCTCGGAGCCGAATTCCGGTCCGCATTAGCGGACTAAGGCTGTTGCATCACGCTCTGAGAGAATCTTTCGCGCTAGCACCGTGATGCTCCCGCGATCCGCAATGGTACCGTGTTTGTCTCCCCCTAGTTCCGCGATCCGCGTTCGTTCCGCGATAATTACCCAATCGACATATCCGTTGACTTTCTCGTGCTCGTACCGTGATGGCTCCGCGGTCTTTACCAGGTTATAGCGCTAGTACCGTGGTGAACTCGCGATCCGTGATGGTACCGTGATCCTTTACCCTCGGTTCCGCGCTGTCATGGTGTGCAGATTTGTAAAGCAGCGCGGAATACGGCACGAGCAATGCCTTATAGCTTCGTGTTGATCTTATAGGCAGCACCCGTTCGGCTGAAACACCGAGAGGGTATGTATGCGGTACGATCAGGGTGGAGGCTCACCGAATATCGCGATCTTCCTGCAATTCATCGCTGATCCGCGATTTAACGCTTCAAATGCATAGATGTATAGACGCGATTCGCCCTCAGGTTGGAACTGTTAGAATCTCGGGATCGTTCCGCGACAGCCCCGTGCTCGATTCCTCTCGGCCTCTACCAGAAACCGAGTGGATTCTTTCCGTGAACAATCGCGGGGGATTCTCTCAGAGCGTGCCACCATGATATTGGTGCTGGGAGAAAGGTAGATCATCAACCTGTTGCGTGGTGCAACAACAGCCGTTGTCCACGAATGCGAACCGGTATTTGGCTTCAAGAACGACAGTACGTTTTCTAATCTTGGCTCCAAAACGGTATAAAATACATTGTATTGTGAACGAATGTTGCGCTTGAAAGACTAGTTGTTGTGCTATTTTCTAGAAGAAAAGAAATTTAGAGATCACCTTGAATCACTTGAAAAGTAGTTTATTTCAGGTTTTCTCGAGAGATACAATGACTGGCCCACTGATCTCAACTATCTACTGAAACGAAAAGATGGTGAGTTTTTACCGCTAAAATACTTTTCGAGCTCTTGAAGTTGGAAAAAAAATCACCCGAATCGCCCAAAGGGGTATCATGGGTATGCTGTTGAGAGGCTTCTTGTCTCAAGACCAAGGTAGAGCTATACTTGAGTAAAGCTCATATTTATCTGTAACTTTGACAGGGCAGAGAAGGTTAAGTTGGGTTGCGCATTCGATATGTGATTTCCGATTTCAAAAGGAAACACGTGGAATTTCGGAATTTACTCTTTTGCCGGAATGAATTTCCGGTCGGCAGTTGCGGATTACCACTGTTGCGACACGCGTCCCGAAGATGACCGTGATGGGACAAAGTATAATCGTGCCGAGCCCCGTTGTCACAGCACGGTCATCATCGAGCTGCGTGTTTCAACCGCGGTTCTCCTCTTCTTTGTACCGGTGTTTCATTCTTATAAGGACAGTATATTCGTCTCATAATTTTTGGTCCTGTGATTGAGCCATGCCCGACAGCTATTGCGGTTTGGGCGCTCAAGATCAACGAGTAGAATTACATATTATAGGTTATTATTACGCAGCATTGCATACAGTACGTAGACTGCGGCGTCACTAACGCCGTCAAGGGCAGATGTGTTGCAAAATTGTGTTAAAGGCACAGTGCACCCTCAGATAAGAATTTTGAAATTTTCATGTAATTGTGTAGAAGACCCCTCCTGTATAACACGTGCCAAATGCCAGATCACATTTCCTCCAAATAAGTGAGATATTAGCGACCACCACAGGATCGACCCCCTTCGCTAACCACCACAGGCCCGGCCCCCTAACAGATTTCCGGGCATGTGGATCGAATCCACACCGCTGGTGTGGCTAAGGAGCAGTTCAGCTGGTACACACGACGCGCGCGACGGTAAAACGCTGTGCGCGCTCATCGTCATTAATGCGCGTTAACCGAGGACACTCAAAAAAATTGATGTTGTTCCATTTTAGCCGTTCCCCTTTATCGTTTTTCGCATTTGTTTATGTAGGTTGATGTGTCAGACGTAGGGTCAGCGTCGGAATCAATATCATCATCTCCAATTCCGCTCCAAGAAGCAAACAAAAGAACTTTCAAAATTTGTATAAAAGGTGCGAATTCTATTGAAACGATGTTATGAGAAGCATTACGTCTAAAAACCACATTATAAACGAAAAAAAAAACAATAAAATGCAAAAAAAGATAAAGGGGGACGGCTACAATGGGACGACTACTTCTTTCGAAGGCCCTCGGTTAACACGCCCCAAGGACGATGAGCGCGCACAGCGTTTTTTCGTCGAGCGTCGCGTGTGCTAGCCGAACTGCTCCTTAGCCACACCCGCGGTGTGGATTCGATCCACATGCCGATTTCCGAACTCGATAGCGGCTGAATGGATGGATGAATTCTCAACATGCCGTCGTTCTTCAGTCTATTTCCGGTCTATCTCCCCATCCTGTTTTGCTCTCACGCAGGGATTGCGAATGAAGAGAAATACAGGCCTGAGATAACTCGTCCACCAATTATTGACCCTCAAAATGCAGACATTTTCAAGGAGCCATATCTCCGTTCTTAGGGGATCTTGGACGCATTCAGAGATACCTTTGTGATCAGCGTGTGACTCTCTCCAAGATAAGCATGAAATCTGAAAAATAATTATTTGGGTGTCCTGTGCCTTTAAGACCACGAATTTTTCGAATATCTTATGATTCAAAGGGATTGTAACTGCCCACGTTTCCCATAATCCTCTACTACATAATGTGCTTTTCTGGGCCGAATTCCGGTCCGCAATCGCGTCTCGACACGCTTTGCTGCCGCACGCGCTCGAGTCAGTCGCTCGCCGGAAACTCGCGAGTTTCCGGCGTCAAGGCCGACTCGATATGGCTTTTTTTATAGTTTTCGCTAATTTCGTTTAGTTTCCAATTTCTAAAACCCACCTAGAGTCAACAGTTTGGCGGCCGCGGGGCTGAAAACTCTTCCGACTCGAAAGCGCGCGGCCCCAAAGCGTGTCGAGACGCAATGGCGGACCTGAATTTGGCCTAGAGAAGCACAGTAAGTCTCGAAAAGAATTCAAATGCTTTTGTTCAACCAGATATCTCCTCAATTATCAGCTTGGGGGCCACTGAAACTGTAAATTTTTTTCTGAATATTTTTGTAAACTTTTTGTTCTATTGTATATCGTATTTTAGCAGCTATACCGTACGAGCTGTCACCGCATTTGCTGAAATCCATGTTGAAGTACAGGAGATACTGAGAGGTCTGATGCATCATACTGGCTGCGGACGAAACATCACAATCTCGTCAGACCCACCTAGAAACCGCAAAACAGTCACCTTCATACTCTTCAGACTATGATACAGGCATATCAATGTGATCTTGTTCCACCCACGCTCCTCTGCTCGTGATTAATGTAATACATCATCCATTGCGTGTCGTCGAACACTTTTTTTGTGCTGCTTTGAAGTGATATCATTATCGTTTCTCTTCTATCCGGATCCATAAAAACAAAACTAGTTAGTCAGTCCGTACAGCTTTTTGTAATACCATTTGACGTACTACGATTGACATTTCTCTTGAATTCAGCTCTGAAAAGGAATAAGTTAGTTCCTAGATCTTTGTTGCTTTAAAATGTATGTACTTCATGTAAGCAGACTTTCCTCTTACAATAATGGTCACTATTAGTACGAATAAGCAGAGCTGACAGACATCATTTTGGGAAATGAGGCAACACAAATGATAGAAAAATATTGGCTTACTATGCAATAGTTGTTAACTGTGACTTAAATTAAAAATAATTCACCCTGAAATATCATAAACTGCTCGGAGTATGGTTTGTATCTTGTCTTTAGGATGCAGCGTTGCAACTGTTATTACGCTACCTTGCAAACGGATTGGCTGTTTCTCCAATTCTACCATTATGCTTTCTTAAAAACAAACGCTTGACTTCCATAATGAGGCTATCATAGCAGCAACGCGGCTTCCCCCCAACCAGAGATTGACGACACAACGGTTTCAGAATTGGCCCGATCTGTTCACGGCATTCTCAGATGTTTTCGACAGGCTACGCTACCAATATGAGAGAAGACACACATAAACGCATTCTCGCACCTTCAGACTCCTTTTCTAACATCTTCCTTCGAATGCAGTTTTTTCAGATCCTAAATTATTTAGAACATGGGTGAGGAAGGCTCTTCAACAATATGATGATCGCTAGTGTTTAGACCCTGATGAAAAAGTATGGAATGTGATTTCCAGATCATTATACTACGGCAGACATAGCGCTGTGCAGGGTAATACTGTTTTTAAACACTATATGACACACTTAAAGTTCCACACCGACTTTCTTAGGGCCTGAACTCTAGAAATCATATCGTCGGAAAGATCTTCTCACCAAGGGTCAATTTCTTGGGCCTTTGCGGCTGAGGTAGGGGTAAACGCATAGCACCATCGATGATTGACCGAAACGGCAAAAGGTCTCGTTACCGAGCAGTGTCTCAGGCCCACATCTGACTCGGGAATGCTTTAAACTTCCCGTGGAGAATTGGAAAACAAAGTTGCCGTTCCTGTGCGTCTGACCGAGCTACCGTATACCCACCGTAATATATCGAAGTTCGATTAACTGGTTGCGGATTCATGTTAAGCAGGCCGAATAGCCCCTATGTACAAGTTTTGAGGCGAATTGATCGTAGCATTCTCGGAATCGTCATAAGTGGCTTTTTTTTAGCAAAATCCCCCCATTTTGAAGCTTTGGACCAAATCAAATCGAATTTTTCGAATATTGACACATGAGCCTCAGATTCATGATCAGCACCCAAAAAATCCTTGGAAACAAGTTTTCAGCCCAATCCGAGACAATTTTTCGAACATTCTTAAAATTGCCATTTGTGTACCCCTTTAATCTACGCAAAGCTATGAAAGAAACCCACTCTTGGAAACTTCCTGTAAATCTCTGAGGCAATTAGGGGATTCGAAAAACGGATTATTAAAGCTGTGTCCCATACCTACAACTATCAACACATGGTTTTATAAAAACTCACCTTAAATGTAAGGCAAGCCCTAATAAGTCGGCCAGTCAACTTTAGCCAGCCCGGTAGAGATGCGTCTACATCACACAAACCGGCTGGAACAAATCCACCCATTGTGGGCTGGCTGAGAATGCCTGAGCCGTCCATGGCCGTCCCGGCCGATACGCATACATTGCTCACTCAGGTTGAAGAATCGCCACGAAGAGGCTGGCTTGAGCTTACCAGGTCTGGTCCGCAGGACATCGAAGTACTAGTAGGGACGGCTCTGGAAGGCGTAGGATTACTGAGGACGACCCGATCCTATCTTTGGCGGATAATGACGGAGGCCTCAGTTGATTAGCTGGGCTGGCCGTGGGCACGATTGGTTAGCGATCTCCCGCTTTCACAGGGTAATCATTAAATCATTAAAAAGCGCTCACTCCTTTACCCCTACCCCAAACACACGCGTTCATGAATTTCGCCCAAGGATCTGAATGATTTTTTAGATCCAAATAAGTCTCTGAAGGAAGTTAATAGGAGAAGCGAAAGACCGATAAGAGCATCCACGTCGTCCCTCTAACCGAATCCTACCAGCGATGTTGTACAAACTGCATAAAAAGCCGCGTCCATGTTTTGGGAGACTTTAAGTTGTGGAAAACTTGCAGCTCGACTTACAGTGCATCTACGCACTCTCGCTCAGTCCGCAACGTGCACGCTGATTGCGCGAGCGTGTTGCGGCGTGGTTTCGCGGATCTGTTAACATTGCAAGCGAGGAGAGGATGGCGATTTGCCGAACGGCGCTGCCGCGCCCCTGGTCGATACGCGTGCACCCCAGGGTCAAGCAACGTTGGAAATTTTATAAAGTGGGAGGTCGCCACCAAACTTGAAAATTTGGGGGGTCGCATCCTTCAAATTTTTTTATTTCGTTTTTTTTTCCTCGGTTTCAACTCAGCTCCACCACAGAATGTTTCTAATATATGACGAGTTCTTCAGACTAGTTTGCCAACCGCTGGTGACCTAAATACTTCTCTAAATTGCAAGTGTCGAAATAGCGACAAAATGGTTTTTGGGGGCTTCCCAGTGTCATTTACATTGCTCTTATGAGCCATAACTCAGCGGTTCGGTAAAATGGACCCAGTAACGAAGCAGAAAAAAGCAAAGCCGCTCATGTAGAAACAGTAATAGAAAAAATCGCTCCATGGAAAAAGTTGTGTGAAAAGGCGGCCCTTTCCAAACGGCCTCTTCCACTTTGGTTTCCATTCTTAGAAGGCGGCAGTCGAGCATAAGATGGATCTACTGAATGGGTATGGAAAACTTCGTTAGCTGGATTTTCTGAAAAAAATTTTTCGTGGATTTCTACGTGCCTCGCCGTGTCAAAACAGTGAGGTGAGAATCTCAGAAAAAATTCTGGAAAAATCCAGCTGATGTAGTTTTCCATGACCATTCAGTAGATGCATCTCATGCTCGACTGCCGCCTTTCAAAAATGAAAACCAAGGCTCAGCTGGCCTTTTGGAAAAAAACGGTTTTTTTCCACCACTTCTTCCAACGGACGATTTTTTCTTTTTCTCACTTTACACCTGCGGCTTTGCTTCTTTCTAGGTACTTCAGCACTGGCTCCATTTAACCAAACCGCTGAGTTATGGCCTATAAGAGCAATGTGTACACTGCGTATCAATAAGTTTTTGTTTTCAATTCGTGTTTTACAAGCTTACAAGCTGTTTCACAAGCTGTACAAGCGGTTTTACAATTGTGTACATTGGAAAGCTCCTTCGGTGGTCACTGTTGCACCTGAAAATATAACAGTTTACCAAAAAAAAAAAAACAAAAAAATAAACGGAGAACCTGAAATCCTAATATTCGAAATACGGTCTTTTTGCACCACTTCTTCCAACGGATGATTTTTTCTATTTCTCACTTTACACGAGCGGCTTTGCTTCTTTCTATTGATCAATATTTTCTTTCAATTCGTGTTATACAAGCTGTACAAGCTGTTTTACAATTTTGTACATTAGAAAGCTCCTTCGGTGGTCGCTGTTGCACCTGCAAATATAACAATTTAACAAAAATAAATGAACGGAAAACTTAAAATCCTAAATTTCAAAAATACGGACTTTTTCCACCACTTCTTCCAACACGAGCGGCTTCCATTTCTCACTTTGCACGAGCGTCTTTGCTTCTTTCTCTTTCAGAGCTGGCTCCATTTCACGAAACCGCTAACGTATGGCTCATAAGTATACACTAAATTGTATACACTGCGTATCATCAAGTATTTTTCTTCAATTCGTGTTTTACAAGCTACAAGCTGTTTTACAATTGTGTACCTTGAAAAGCTCCTTCGATGGTCACTGTTGCATCTTAAAATATAACAATTTAACAAAAAAAAACAAAAAAATAAACGGAAGACCTAAAATCCTAAATTGCAAAAAAAAGAGAAAATTTAAAGGACGCGATGAAAAATTGGCTGCGGGCCACGCTTGGGTTTAGCAGATACTCAGCCAAGCTTTCCACGCGGGTCCCGCATTCATTTTCTGGAACCAGGAAAAATGTGTGTCTTATGTATACTAGCCAGGGTAAAAAAAAATCAAAAAAAGTTATTTTCGAAAATTTAATTAGTCGACAGTATTAAAAAGGCCGAATTCGGAAAATTCACCGATCAGACAAATGAAAAAATAATGATATTAATCATGGCCGAAAACTTAAAGGGACCAGAATTTAAAATTAATTGCTTCGTTCAAAAATAAAAAAAAATCTTTAACGAATCGCTCATTCGAAAAGCAGAATCGGGCGTCAGTGTCAGCAGCACACACAATAGGGAGTTCATTCACACTTTTTGATTTTCTTTCCAAAATTCAGATAACAAGAATATGTTGATTAAAAAAAGACTAATGGAAGGACATGATAACGTTTGATCAACGACATCTGGACACTTTTTCGCGTGGCCGCCTGGAGAACATTGGCTGAGTCGTTGCGCAAATACTGGAAAAGCAGTGCGCCCACACACACGTGAATAGTCTCTCCACAACAGTGATGGCTTCGCGATGGGTGAGAACTATTGTAAACATGCTCCCTCAAAAAAAAAACTGACATTTTCAATAGATTTTCTCCATAAGTATTTGGAAGTGAGACGGTGGATAAGATAAAGAATTGTAATAAAGAATGGAAACGGTGGAAACGGAACTGAAAATAATCAGCTGTGATGCGCCGTGCCGCGCGCAGCACGCCGCGCTGCGTATCGACAACGCTAAAGAGTTGAGGCGCAGCAAATTCCGCGGATTTCTGGTCGCGCCGTTTCCATTCTTCATATATAAGGTAGGATTAACAAAAAAAATAAACGGAAAGCCTAAAATTCTAAATTTTAAAAATACGGTCTTTTCCCACCACTTCTTCCAACACGAGCGGCTTCCCATTCTCACTTTGCACGGGCGGCTTTGCTTCTTTCTCTTTCAGCGCTGGCTCCATTTCATCAAACCGCTGACTTATGGCCCTTAAGTATACACTGGATTGTATACACTGCGTATCATTAAGTATTTTTCTTCAATTTGTGTTTTACAAGCTTACAAGCTGTTTTACAATTGTGTACCTTGAAAAGCTCTTTCGATTGTCACTGTTGCATCTGAAAATATAACAATTTAAAAAAAAACAAAAAAATAAACGGAAGACCTAAAATCCTAAATTGCAAAAAAAAAGAGAAAATTTAAAGGACGCGAATAAAAATTGGCTGCGGGCCACGCTTGGGTTTAGCAGATACTCAGCCAAGCTTTCCACGCGGGTCCCGCATTCATTTTCTGGAACCAGGAAAAATGTGTGTCTTATGTATACTAGCCAGGGTAAAAAAAATCAAAAAAAGTTATTTTCGAAAATTTAATTAGTCGACAGTATTAAAAAGGCCGAATTCGGAAAATTCACCGATCAGACAAATGAAAAAATAATGATAATCATGGCCGAAAACTTAAAGGGACCAGAATTTCAAATTAATTGCTTCGTTCAAAAATAAAAAAAAATCTTTAACGAATCGCTCATTCGAAAAGCAGAATCGGGCGTCAGTGTCAGCAGCACACACAATAGGGAGTTCATTCACACTTTTTGATTTTCTTTCCAAAATTCAGATAACAAAAATATGTTGATTAAAAAAAGACTAATGGAAGGACATGATAACGTTTGATCAACGACATCTGGACGCGTTTTCGCGTGGCCGCCTGGAGAACATTGGCTGAGTCGTTGCGCAAATACTGGAAAAGCAGTGCGCCCACACACACGTCAATAGTCTCTCCACAACACTGATGGCTTCGCGATGGGTGAGAACTATTGTAAACATGCTCCCTCAAAAAAAAAAACTGACATTTTCAATAGATTTTCTCCATAAGTATTTGGAAGTGAGACGGTGGATAAGATAAAGAATTGTAATAAAGAATGGAAACGGTGGAAACGGAACTGAAAATAATCAGCTGTGATGCGCCGTGCCGCGCGCAGCACGCCGCGCTGCGTATCGACAACGCTAAAGAGTTGAGGCGCAGCAAATTCCGCGGATTTCTGGTCGCGCCGTTTCCATTCTTCATATATAAGGTAGGATTAACAAAAAAAATAAACGGAAAGCCTAAAATTCTAAATTTTAAAAATACGGTCTTTTCCCACCACTTCTTCCAACACGAGCGGCTTCCCATTCTCACTTTGCACGGGCGGCTTTGCTTCTTCTCTCTTTCAGCGCTGGCTCCATTTCATCAAACCGCTGACTTATGGCCCTTAAGTATACACTGGATTGTATACACTGCGTATCATTAAGTATTTTTCTTCAATTTGTGTTTTACAAGCTTACAAGCTGTTTTACAATTGTGTACCTTGAAAAGCTCTTTCGATTGTCACTGTTGCATCTGAAAATATAACAATTAAAAAAAACAAAAAATAAACGGAAGACCTAAAATCCTAAATTGCAAAAAAAAGAGAAAATTCAAAAGACGCGAATAAAAATTGCCTGCGGGCCACGCTTGGGTTTAGCAGATACTCAGCCAAGCTTTCCACGCGGGTCCCGCATTCATTTTTCTGGAACCAGGAAAAATGTGTGTCTTATGTATACTAGCCAGGGTAAAAATCAAAAAAGTTATTTTCGAAAATTTGAATTAGTCGACAGTATTAAAAAGGCCGAATTCGGAAAATTCACCGATCAGACAAATGAAAAAATAATGGTAATCATGGCTGAAAACTTAAAGGGACCAGAATTTAAAATTAATTGCTTCGTTCAAAAATAAAAAAAAATCTTTAACGAATCGCTCATTCGAAAAGCAGAATCGGGCGTCAGTGTCAGCAGCACACACAATAGGAAATTCATTCACACTTTTTGATTTTCTTTACAAAATTCAGATAACAAAAATATGTTGATTAAAAAAAGACTAATGGAAGGACATGATAACGTTTGATCAACGACATCTGGACGCTTTTTCGCGTGGCCGCCTGGAGAACATTGGCTCAGTCGTTGCGCAAATACCGGAAAAGCAGTGCGCCAACACACACGTGAAAAGTCTCTCCACAACAGTGATGGCTTCGCGAGGGGTGAGAACTATTGTAAAGATGCTCCCTCAAAAAAAAACTGACATTTTCAATAGATTTTCTCCTTAAGTATTCGGAAGTGAGACGGTGGATAAGATAAAGAATTGTAATAAAGAATGGAAACGGTGGAAACGGAACTGAAAATAATCAGCTGTGATGCGCCGTGCCGCGCGCAGCACGCCGCGCTGCGTATCGACAACGCTAAAGAGTTGAGGCGCAGCAAATTCCGCGGATTTCTGGTCGCGCCGTTTCCATTCTTTATATATAAGATAGGATTTACAAAAAAATAAACGGAAAACCTAAAATTCTAAATTTTAGAAATACGGTCTTTTCCCACCACTTCTTCCAACACGAGCGGCTTCCATTTCTCACTTTGCACGAGCGGCTTTGCTTCTTTCTCTTTCAGCGCTGGCTCCATTTCATCAAACCGCTGACTTATGGCCCATAAGTATACACTGGATTGTATACACTGCGTATCATTAAGTATTTTTCTTCAATTCGTGTTTTACAAGCTTACAAGCTGTTTTACAATTGTGTACCTTGAAAAGCTCTTTCGATGGTCACTGTTGCATCTGAAAATATAACAATTTAACAAAAATAAACAAAAAAATAAACGGAAGACCTAAAATCTTAAATTTCAAAAAAAAGAGAAAATTTAAAGGACGCGAAGGAAAATTGGCTGCGGGCCACGCTTGGGTTTAGCAGATACTCAGCCAAGCTTTCCACGCGGGACCCGCATTCATTTTCTGGAACCAGGAAAAATGTGTGCTTTATCTATGTATGTAAGATAGAACACCCCCTGAATTTGTCGGTCTCGTGTTTGTTGAGCGAGATAGAACTTTTTCGCCAATACTGCTGTGATCAGAATGTTAGGAAACCCCCGTATACCTCTTTTGGGTCAGATCAAGTGTTTGTGCACTTTTCTAGAACAATTTTTTTTTGAAGGCAGTGGTCGCGATCAAATATGCTTGTCTTCTTTTTCTGTTTGAACCCTTTTCTGGGTATCGAGTAGTAGGACGTATAAGAAAAAGTCGAGGAAAATATCACTGTTTTGGGCCAAAATTAAAGCCTGAAATTTCTTGTATGTCGATGGTGGGCGAGCCCAGTCCACATCATTGGCATCGATAACCTCTCATATCAAGAACATCAGCTGGCTTGAAATTGAATTTCAATCAATGAACCTTCGGATTTATGTACGCATCTAGTCAAAAACATTGACTTTAGTCTCCAAATTCTCCTGACTTGCAACCTCGGCATTGTGAGTTAATCTTGTTTTGTTTTCTGTATGCCTTCGAGGTTTTTAGGTGGCAAAATTTATTCGTCGGCCTTACGTTTCGACAGGGTCGTCGTCATCAGAGGCCTAAATGTGGTGGAAGGTTTACCTTGTGTTCTACACCATCAAACACCTCCACAGCTCTAGAGTTTCGACGTTATGCTAAAGTCACAACGCGAAACACACTTTGGCGTAGAAAACTCACACATCGGACCACCAAACGAGCAGAGCGCAGTCTGCTTTGCACGAGACCAGTAGAGCGAATGAGTCATACAGCGCAGTGCGCCGCTTTTAAGGAGCTGACTCATTACGCAGCCCACTGAGTGTGTTAGAGGTCGCAACGGGGAATGAAGGGCAAAAGGTCATTTGTCACAGATGGACTCTCGGAACGGCTGTTCATGCGCGGATTTCTCGAGTATATCCAGAAGGCCTCCAACGCTTTACGTGCTGAGATGTTCACCTCCACTGGCAGAATGGTACAACTGACATCAAAATCTTCGTCATTATGGTCTTCAACTCTATGTTTGTCAAGAGGTGTCGCTATGACACTGCGCCTTTTGCCGGCTAGGTGCTCTTTTATACGTGTACTCAACATCCTTCCAGTTTCTCCAATGTAGATAGCGTTGCATGACTGGCATTCAATCTTGTAGATTACACCCATCTTTGCACAGTCTCCAACTTTACCATTCGGGCAAACAACACAATTTTCTGATACGCATTCAGTATCATATAGTCTGTTCCGAATCAGTTGCTGCTTGATGTTATTGTTGGGTATATTCACAAGCACTACCTCATTATCTAGATGCGCTCGCACGATGCTATGTTTTATTGCGGTGCACACTTGGTCAGAAATGAAAGGTATGCACAGTGGTATTTTGTTTTGCCGCAATACCTCTCGCGTATTCATATCGCCTTTGTACTGGTGCGGAATTGAGGTGTATCCATGGCTACGAGCTATATCGATCGCCAGCTTTCTTGACTCCAGACGCTCTTCTTCACCTGTGCACATATCCGTGGCTGTACGGAGCATATTACGTATGACTGCGCGTTTCGAACTCGTGGGATCAGCTGGCGATGAATGAATGAGGATGTTTTTGCAGCTCGGTTTTCTATACCACTTTATACGAACTTCTCCCTCCAACATGCATACTTGTGTATTCAAGTACGCCAGCCAGCCATTTGATGGTGTTTCCCGAGTGAGTCTGATATACTGTGACTGTTCAATCAGTATTCGAAAGCAGTCGTCCATTTCGGACTGTGTGGAGGTTATAACACAACAGTCATCGATATATCTACAGTACATCAAAGGTGATCTTGCCAACACTGGCTCCTCTATCCTGCTCATAAAGCATACTGCTAGCACTGGTGCCAGCCGTTGTCCCATGGCTAGACCTCTTATTTGTGAATAGTATGCACCCGACCATCTGAAGATGTTGCAGGACAAACACTCTCTGACTAGAGTCATGATGTGCTGCTTTGTGAGCCCAAAGGTGTTTACGTTCCGAGCGTGCCTGTCAAGCATTTCAGATAATGCTTGCAGAGCGTGATCGTTTTGGACATTGGTGTACAGCGACGCAACATCGAAGGACTCTATTACACAACCCTCTTGGTATTGGAAATTTTGCAATTGGGAAAGAAAGTGATTTGTATTGGATAGGTGCACGGGAATGTTTGATAACAGCTGCTTCACGATGTGATTGAGAAACCATGAAATGCGATCACTTGGGCCACCCACGCAACTTATTATGGGGCGTATCTTTATCACGTCCGGAGATATCGTCCGTACGTTATGCTGAGTCAGCTTATGGGTCTTGACCAGACTGTAGAAAACTGGACACCGGGGTTTCTCCAGCTTGAGTCTTCTCAGGAGTATTTCTTCAACACCAGCGGATCTTCCAACCATGATCCAAATATCGTTCAGACGTTTGTATTGGGATACAAAGTCTTTTTCGTTCACAAGGCGGTATAGAGTGGTGTCACGCAAATGCAGTTCGGTAACTGCGCGATCTAGGGCTTGTTCCATGACATTAAGTTCTCTGCCCTTATCGCTGGTGGAGATGCGTAGGCAACCGGTTGATCTTAACTCTTTCAGCTCTCTGAAGCCCTCCCACTGTGCATTGGTGAGATTAGCATTGTGGTTTCTGAGATAACGATTTAAAATGGCAAAGATGTCCGCGGACAAAATGCGAAACTTGACATCCACATCAGGAACAGGATCAGGCTCTCTGTACAAAGTGCGCGGAAAAGGCACTGGTGGTAAAAGATCCCGACCTGAGCGAGCATCGCGATCAGGCTAAATGCGCGGATTGTATCTACTGTTGATTCGAAGTTGATCCCTGAGTTTTTGCAAGCCTCCCACTACTTTGCGAAAGGTGAGTGCATTGACGTTTTGCGCGGGAGAAAAAGATGGTCCTAGACTCAGACAGCTCATAGCGTTAGCGGAGAGATTAACGTCACCTATAACAGTGACCCTTGCAGACAGACCGTCGTTTTCAACCTCATTGTTAGCGTTTTTTTCAGAATGGTGGTTCAATCGTGAGTTTTCACTGCTCTCGTGAGAGTTTCCACGCTGCTCCCGAAGGAGTCGGTCGTACTTCAGATGGTCGGGTGCATACTATTCACAAATAAGAGGTCTAGCCATGGGACAACGGCTGGCACCAGTGCTAGCAGTATGCTTTATGAGCAGGATAGAGGAGCCAGTGTTGGCAAGATCACCTTTGATGTACTGTAGATATATCGATGACTGTTGTGTTATAACCTCCACACAGTCCGAAATGGACGAGTGCTTTCGAATACTGAATGAACAGTCACAGTATATCAGACTCACTCGGGAAACACCATCAAATGGCTGGCTGGCGTACTTGAATACACAAGTATGCATGTTGGAGGGAGAAGTCCGTATAAAGTGGTATAGAAAACCGAGCTGCAAAAACATCCTCATTCATTCATCGCCAGCTCATCGCACGAGTACGAAACGCGCAGTCATACGTAATATGCTCCGTACAGCCACGGATATGTGCACAGGTGAAGAAGAGCGTCTGGAGTCAAGAAAGCTGGCGATCGATATAGCTCGTAGCCATGGATACACCTCAATTCCGCACCAGTACAGAGGCGATATGAATACGCGAGAGGTATTGCGGCAAAACAAAATACCACTGTGCATACCTTTCATTTCTGACCAAGTGTGCACCGCAATAAAACATAGCATCGTGCGAGCGCATCTAGATAATGAGGTAGTGCTTGTGAATATACCCAACAATAACATCAAGCAGCAACTGATTCGGAATAGACTGTATGATACTGAATGCGTATCAGAAAATTGTGTTGTTTGCCCGAATGGTAAAGTTGGAGACTGTGCAAAGATGGGTGTAATCTATAAGATTGAATGCCAGTCATGCAACGCTATCTACATTGGAGAAACTGGAAGGATGTTGAGTACACGTATGAAAGAGCACCTAGCCGGCAAAAGGCGCAGTGTCATAGCGACACCTCTTGGCAAACATAGAGTTGAAGACCATAATGACGAAGATTTTGATGTCAGTTGTACCATTCTGGCAGTGGAGGTGAACATCTCAGCACGTAAAGCGTTGGAGGCCTTCTGGATATACTCGAGAAATCCACGCATGAACAGCCGTTCCGAGAGTCCATCTGTGACAAATGACCTTTTGCCCTTCATTCCCCGTTGCGACCTCTAACACACTCAGTGGGCTGCGTAATGAGTCAGCTCCTTAAAAGCGGCGCACTGCGCTGTATGACTCATTCGCTCTACTGGTCTCGTGCAAAGCAGACTGCGCTCTGCTCGTTTGGTGGTCCGATGTGTGAGTTTTCTACGCCAAAGTGTGTTTTCGCGTTGTGACCTTAGCATAACGTCGAAAACGCTAGAGCTGTGGAGGTGTTTGATGGTGTAGAACACAAGGTAAACCTTCCACCACATTTAGGCCTCTGATGACGACGACCCTGTCGAAACGTAAGGCCGACGAATAAATTTTGCCACCTAAAAACCTCGAAGGCATACAGAAAACAAAACAAGATTGACTTTAGTGGTTTCTTGTCGATGATTTTTGACTGCTTGGCATGAGACTGCGATCTTTTTGGTCGGCGCTGTGCACGTGTGCACGAATGGGCATCCTTGGGCTTTAGAAACTGTAATTCTAGCCCGATTTTCACCGCGCTACCTTCATAGTTTTTATGCTGTTTTGGATCTAAGCTGATTTTTGTAGTTTCTTTCGATAACGTTTTTCATCGTGACCACTGCCTTTGAATCGCACATCAAAAAATAGGACACCCTTGGGTTGAATCGGACTTCTCGTTCGATAAAATTGTGTGATCACAAATCTAATGACCGATAAGCCTTCCTCGCACCTTTACTGCCACAAATACTTCATATTGTGTTTTTTCGACAAAACTGATCTGCCTTTGCAAGTCGATCTTGCTCCATTTCTCGATTATGGCCTGTTGGGGCGCAGAAATCGAGAAGTATCACCGACTATTGGCTCAGACCCGACGAACTTAAATATCCCAGAGATTCTTCATTTTGTTGAGATCAGGACTGTAGACGGTCCACTCTAGACAAGATAGTTATTGCCAAGCGAGGAAGCCGACCTCAGACCTGCTCACGTGAACTTCCAGGTTTTCCTGCTAGAAACTGCAACTTTCTTGCCCGGAAGCGGAGAGAAAGGAAAGTAGGTCTTACTCTTTTATGCTCTGGTACTCAATGGAGATTATCTAAACGCTGGCGAACGCAAGCTGCAGACGTCCTTGACGGGCAAATGCTCTGGCGGATTATGGGAGATCTACATTCGGAGTTCTGAAGGCTAAATTGGACAGCATTCATCTTGAAAATCATTTAGTAGCCCTTCCCACCATCAGTCTTACCGAAATTCAATTTTTCTCGTCAGAAACCATCGCCTATACACAAATAGTCGAAGTAGCTGCCCACTTTAGCCATCGGAGCTGCGGCCACAGATCTCAGGTAATCTGTCAGAGCATTCGCCCGTCAATGACGTCTTCAGATTGCGTTTGAAAGCAGTCAGATAATCTCCGGTGGGTTCTAGTGGATATCAGAGTAACACCTATTTTTATTTCCCTACGTTTTCTGACGACAAAGTTGAAGTTTCCGGCAGGACAATCAGAAAGTTCACGTGAGCAGGTCAGAGGTCGGCTTCCTGGCTCGGCAATAACTATCTTGTCCAGAGTGGATAGTCTACAGTCCTGATCTCATCAAAATGAAGAATCTCTGGGAAATTTCACTTCGTCAGGTGTGAACCAATGGCCGGTGATTTCTCTCCAACAGATCTTATCGAGAAACGGTGCAAGATCGACTCGCAAAGGCAGATCGGTTTATCTGTGTTGGAGTTTCAATTTTCCAGAACTTGTTCTCCTAATCAGAATGTTCTATTGGAGCCATTAAGATATACGGACGACTTATTGGTTTTCACAACAAAAATTATCAATATGTTGAAAATTTGTTAGCAGCTGTTTATAATAATGTATTAGAGATTAAAAGAACTCACATGAATGAATTTCATACTAATTACTTAGATATCAATATAAGAATAGATATTAATGCAATTTTGACCAATTTATACAATAAAACAGATGACTTTGATTTCATAGTGAAGAAGTTCCCACAATCAGATTCTGCAGTTTCTGTAATCATCAAGGCCTCAACAGTTTACGCAGAGGCCTTGAGGATAGCCAATGTCTGCTCCGAGGTGAAGTTTTTCATAGATTAATTGAACGAATTGAAAAACTCACTATTAAACAATGGATACTCTTTAGAATTTATTGTCGTTAACATAGTCAAATGCATCTATCACAACAAAAAAATTTCATATAAGTTCCTCTTGCCAGATGATTACAATCATAATAAAAAACTTGTCGTTGCTATTCTATAAATTCGAATATTAGCTACACTAAAGTCTCGAATCCTGTTCTATTCCAGCTACTGCTATAGTTGAACGACCTACACCATACGACTTTATTGATTCCACATTGATTTTGGACCTGACCTCTCCCCATTTTGGACTTTCATTGTTCCCACTCAGTTTCCTTTCATTATTCTTGCTAACAATTTCCGCTTGTGGCTCAGCTTTCTCATTTATTTCTCATCGACAATTCTGTTCCTCACTGAGGAGCCTCGGCAGAATTGTTTGGTAAGGTTCATCTGCGGGCAGAGGCAAAACGGGCTTTATCAACTTCTTACTCCTCTACATCCTTCTTCCTTTCTCTTTTGGTCGAAATCACACGTAATCGAGTATTTGTGGCAGCAAAGAAGGCCTATCGGTCATTAGATTTGGGATCGCACAATTTTATCGGACAAGAAATCTGGGGCGGTAGTAATCCATTCGGAACTACGAGTTTCGAAATGGTCAAAACATGCAGGTATTCTGCGAGTTTCGACTCTACAAGAAGAGGCGATTTTGAGGCGATATAGCAATAAACCGGTTCTAAACCGTATTCATAGTGTTCCCCGACTCCAAAGGGACCCATCTTCCAAATCTGGTGCAAAATGGTAAGCCGCTTCCTATCCTGTGCTCGCTTCTATGGAGCTCATTGCGGGTAAACCTCATGGTTTCGGGCACCCTCGCGAGATTCCTGAAACTCGCAGCAGGCTCGGTCTCTAGGCGAGGTGGGCAGCGAAAGGCGAAACAGCGCACCGGTGGTGGAGACGCGAGAGACTCCCAGTTTCGGGGAGAAAAAGTGGTGCGGAGGACTTTTTCGCCCATCATGCGAGGTGGGTGCTGTTTTGCACAGGCTGTCAGCAAGCGCGCAGACAGTGGCAGTCATAAAATTATTGACAGCCGACCTCAAGGATACACTTCGGATACCTCGGCAAAAATCGGGAGATCGCGCGTTTTTAACGCGGAAAAGCCGGGATTTGGTCATGTTAGCGTGAAAAACTTGATTATAGACTATTTTAACACTAATCTAGCTTTGATGAATTATCAAATCGAAGTGATATGAACATATCCATAAGATTTGGAGCATTTGAGCCGGAAAAGTGAGTATTAGGTTTGATTAACTTGGAAATAGCGAATTTAATTTTTCGGCAGAAGGCAGGCGTTGACACCATATCAAACTCAACTGGTAGGATTATAGCTCTTCGAGTTATAAGTTTTCACACCAGTGGAGCGATAACTTGCTCCTGATGACCTGGGAATCGCAAAATTAATTCCTTTTGACACAAGTACTAAATTGAGACCTTATCGAACTGGACTGATGCTGTCACAAATCCATGATTTTCACGTTTTCAGCTGGAATGAGCGGGTATGTGCTACTGATAGGCTGGGCATAGCAAAATTAATCTTACTTAGTACATTACAGGCACTGAAACCTTACCAAATCAAATTGATGAGGTCATAACTCAACGATGTCGAGCAATATGAACCGAAGTTGTTCCTTAGATTTTTTCCGATCGAGTCGATTTCAGACTTACGCAATTTTTCGATTTTCTTATTTCTTTTTTATATCATTCCGTTTTCGATTACGCTCGGAAGTTTCGTTTTTTGATTTTTCCATTTCCAAAAAGCGTTCGAAATGTGATGTTTCAAATTTTGTTCTTCAATATTTAGTTTCTCGGAGATCCTAATCGGAGCCATGTATCAGGATAATGCAGAAATTATCGAGCATTGCTTCGCTCGTTCGACTGAGTTTCCCAGGCAGATTTTGATACGCCACGAACTCGGACAGTAAGTACAAGTGTAAATATGTTGGTGCAAATGAAAACCAAAATCTTCGTCTTATCAAAATTTTCTTATTTCTTAAACTTCCTAATTTTTTCAAGGTGGTCCTCAATTTCCCGTAAATCCGTGTTCTGAGAAAAAGTCAAAAAGTTTTATTCGGTAAAAAGATTTCTTTGTGCGAGGATCACATGTTTTGAATTTTTCATGAAGTTCAATTTGTGAGTTCATATGTCTAAATCAACATGCTCACTTTCTGAATTCACAAAAAATAAAATTCCGTGATACGTTGCTGGTTGTTTTCGAGGATAAGCGGGAATTCATTTCGAAATTTCAAAAACTCAAGGTATCAGCTGAGTGTAATCAAACGTTTTTACAATTTTTTTCACAGTGTCTACAAATTTTCTAGCAAAACTCAAAGCTGCGAAGTTGGTAGGGCATTTGCACTTTTCAAGAGAGTTATGCCCTTATCAGTCCGATTTGAAAAGATATCAGTACCTGAAGTGTGCAAAAAAGATTAATTTTGCTAAGCCCAAGTTATCAGGAGGAGCATGATTTTTTCCGGATTGGTGCGAAAACTTTATTTTCGAACCAACAAAAACTTTTGCTTATACGGTCGTTCCAACGATAGAAAAAGTCAGAGATTAGAAAGTCTTGCTCTTGTGAGAGGGTAGTAGGTACTGACAAGAAATAGGCAACAGTAGGTTTGACATAAGAATGGAGAGGTGAAAATTGCGGCAAGTATTAACAGCAATCATATTTATAGAACAAACACAATCCGTCGAAGAACCTTGAGGAAAATGAATAGGCGAGTAGTTATTGAGGTCCTTTCATTGTAGTCCAGGAGGCCGATCGAATTCACTTGAATGAGGAACTACTTAAATAGATTCTTTCTCATGTCTTATACAAGAAAGTATGTAGGAATTGAGTTTTGAGTTCCGCTTGACCAACCCCTTCATTATAAACGCCTTGAGTGTACAATTTTTATGTTTCATTTCTCTCTACCAGTTTAAGCTTTTAAGTAAGTACTATGACGTTAACTACTAGTTTAAGCCTCTGCTGTGGCCAGAAACACAATGCTGTGTTCGCAATGGGTGAAACTCACAATGAAAACATGATCGAGCCAAAGTGCAATCTCGGTGCAATGCCAGTGATAGCCGCTATGGTTAACGGCACTGCGGGTTCAACTCCTTAGAGGGACGAAGTTTTGCAAAGAAACGCAACACCTCGCATGATGATGCGTGTATGGTCTCGGTTTCAATCAGCTCATTCTGCGAGTTTCGAACGTCAGCTCGCGACATTAAACTCGTAGTTTCGCATAGATTACTACCGTCCCTGATTTAACTCAGGGGTGTCCTATCCTTTTGATACGCTATCTAAATCAATAATTTATTCTAGAAAAATGCACAATCATTCGATCTAACCCAAAAAAGGTATACGGGGGTCATTTTACATTCTGATCGTAGTAGTATTGGCGAAAAAAATCCATCTTGCTCAACACACATGAGACAGACAAATTCAGGGGGTGTCCTATCTTTATGATATGCAGTGTATTACACTGGAAGGCCCCTAAAACAATTTTTCGTTGCTTTGATAATTGCAATTTTGACGAGCATTCGAATCTTTAGCAAAGTGGGCAGGTGTAGCTTGAATTCAGCGGGTTCATGGTTAGGGAAGGGGTTGCAAAGGTCTGCCACGAATGTAGGGGTTCGAAACAACAAACGCAATTTGTCCAACGGGTTGCTTTACCCTGGGTCACCCCCTTCGCTGCCACCGTCCTATCCGCCGCCGCCGGTCAGGTGATTAGGTGGTTTTTTTTACAAATTCATTCTTTGTTCTTCAATAACTTAGTGATTTTCTTGATGTTCTTTTGATGTTTTCTAGAAGTTGGAAGAATAATTTCTGGTTTCACGAATGACCGGCGTAATGCGACAATCGCCCGGAAATTCGGGCAGAATTTCCGAGCGATTGTCACATTCCGCCGGCCATTCCTGAAACAAGAAATTATTTGTTCTAATTCTAGAAAACATCGAAAGAACATCAAGAAAATCAAAAAATACAAAAAAATAGTTTTCCTAATCATAGCATTCATGAAAACATCAAAAGACATCAACAAAACCACTAAATTAACGAAAAGCCAAGAATAAATAAGAAAACCCTCCTAATAAGTTGATCGGCGACAGCGAAGGGCGTTGTCCGCGTATCTATGAGGGGCGGTGCAGCGCCAGCCCCTCCTTGCCTGCAATGTGAACAGATTCGCGAAACCGCGCCGCAACACGCTCGCGCAATCAGCGTACACGTCGCGAGTGCGTGGAAGCACCATATGTTGTCTACAAAATTCGGCTATTGAATGATAAAACGACTGAGGCCTAACGGCTTATACGTTTTCCTGAAATTCCTGAAACAACTGAGACAAAAATTACAATGTATTTCTCTACATCTGCTTAAACTATCAGACAACAATATAGGCACCCTTAGAGTGATACAGCCATACGTCAGCGTTAAGGCAAAAGATAGATTCTACGCCTCAAGAAGTCAGGGGTTTTCTCAGCAGGTATCCTTTGTTTCCGAGTAAAGTTTATTTCCATTCATCGGGTGCGTCTGCGCGCGTACGCTGCTTCTACTTTTCCCCACACTTTATCGCTGCCTCTACCCTCGCTGCGCACAAGCGCGCGAGGGAACAGAGTAAGTTTGGCTCGGAACTGAAGGATACTTCCGGATGTCGTTCTTAGCTCGTGTCGATCGTATTTCTTTTGTTCGAGTAATGATTAAGAGACCGGAACTAATTGTAATCACTAGCGAGAAGTTCGAAGATTACGGAAAATAGGCGACTGAATTCCAGCGGAAATACAGAAATTTTGGCGGATGTTCGTCAAAGGTTTCGGCGCGCATGTGAAATTGATGTTCGTTCTGTCAACTTGTGTAGCTCCCATATTTTTTCAGGATTTGCCCAGAATATTCGGCGCCTGTTCGACACGAACTTGTAGAAGACGGTGGCTCGAATGCTCTCGTGGGAACAGTCGGTTTGACGTAGAAGTTGTGGTCGCTTGAGCAGACTGAACAAGCTTAAGCAGCTTAGCTCTGCTTTGGTATGCACCCATATGAATTTTCCAGAACACTAAAGAAAACCAAAGACAACATGCGAAGGCGGTGCTTGACAAACTTTCGGACAACCCTAAATATCCACGCACAGTAAAAAAAGGTTTGGAATTCTTGTCCTCTGCGTCATTCCGGGCTAAAAATTGAGTTGTTCGACAGTTGTTGATGTATATGCTAATGAACAACATCGAGTCTTTGGGTAAACAAAATTTCCATAGTTCCTTCGCATGTGTGTGCGGAGCAAAGATTAGAGTCAGCGTGAGAGCAGAATAGAGACGAAGGGAGCCACAATCTGTACATCCTGTTTGTTTGGTTAAGAATTTTTGGTTTCATTTGGGTGGTTCCCCTTCTTAATGTAGACCACAATCAATACCGAATGTCCTTTTGAGAGTGTAATTGATCCAGTTTGTGAGCTTTTTCCTTTACAGGCAGTGGTCGCGATCAAATATGCTTATCTTGTTTTCCTTTCTAAACCCGTTTCCGAGTTTCGGGTTGTGGGCCCTATGAGAAAAAATTGCGAAAATAAAACCTCTGTTTTGGGGTCAACTTTGAAGCATGCCAAATTTCTTGTCTTTTGATGTTGGACGAGCCCACTCCATATCATCGGCATCGATGATCTCTAATATAAAGAACATCAGCTTGTTTGAAATTGAATTTCAATAAACGAACATTGACTCATCTAGTCAAAAACATTAACAGAAGTGCTTGCTTTTATTGTTCAACTGTTTTTAATAGGTAAATTTGCATTCATTTCTTGCTCTGAATGTCGATGCTTTTTGACTGCTCGGAATAAGACTGCGATCTTTCTGGGCGGCGCTGTGCACATGTGCACTAATTGGAATTTTTGGGCCCTAGAAACTCTAATCCTAGCCCGTTTTCACCGCGCTACCTTCGTAGTTGCTCAGCTGTTTTCGATCTTAGCTGATTTTTCTAGTTTCTTTCGATAACGTTTTCATCGTGACCACTGCCTTTAAAGGACTTGCCAAAAGTGTCAATTCGACGCATCTTGACTCTTCTGTAAGATCGTTGTATGACTGTTGGGTACCCGTACTTAAAGGCAGTGGTCACGATTAAAACAAGTTGTTGAGAAAACCATAGAAATTGGTCCGCCAACGGCTAAAGAACCACGAAGTTTGCTGGGCAGAAAACGGGCTCTAATCAGAGTTATTAAGTTCCTTAGTTGCCGATCCGTGCGCAACTGTACAGTTCTGCTCAAAAAGATCGATCTCGTGCTGTGTAGTCAAAATTCATTGACATTCAACGGCACTAGTAAATGCAAACTTAATTAATTAAAACAGTTGGACAGTGAGAGCAAGCACTTCGATCAAGGTCTTACTACATGACAGAAATATTTGAGCAGTAAAGTTTGAAAGCAATCGGTGATTGACTAAATATCTATTTCGAGCCAGCTGAGGTTCTTAATAATATGCTGATCATGTGGAGTGTGCTCGTCCACCATCAAAAGAACTGAAAGTTTAGGGTGATGCATTCACCCAAGAGTTTTGTTTTGCATTTTTTTTCTGTAGGTCCTACTATTCTAGATCCAGAAAAGGGTTTAGAGGAGAAAAGTAGACAAACGTATTCCACCGCAACCACTGCCTTTAAAGGCAGTGTTCACGATACTCTTCGAATTCGAGATTATTCGCTATATTGATTAAACGGCCCCCGAGTAGAACTAAAATGACGTAGAAATTGAGCAAAACGCACCAGGAGTGCACGAAATCCTTTAATCTCACCCCGCCTCTTAAGTATCACAGGAATAGTCTGTTGTGACAATGAAATCTTTTGTGGACCGGTAATTTGCAATTGTCTACTCTCTATCGTTCCAATTTTCTCCTAGGATCCTAACTACTCAGGCAAATTAGGAACTCTCCCGGGAAAATTTCGGCCGCGGGTCTGCCGCTCAACACCCAGCGGAAGGTTCATTAGAAAAAATTGGGCGTTGCTTTGTTTGGTAGTCCCGGTGGATGATAATTGATGGTGATGACAAGTGATCACAAAGTGGCGTGCTTGTCACGTTCACAGCCGGTATAAAAGGCGCCTCGTCTCACTCGAATCCTCATTCAATATTCTGATGCCGGCCCTGGAAGGCGACTTCTAATCGCTGTTCGGAGGCCGCTGGGGGATAGGGGTATCCTCTTGGCTGGGGGAGGCGGTTTTTGCCGCCATCCGCGGGGAGGGTGGTTCCTCACGGCAGACCGCGGCGAAGATTACGTCCTTGCTGTGGAGCCAGGCGGGGACATTCTCCGCCGTGGGACCACGACAAGCCGGAGCGACATGCTTTAGATATAAAAATGAATAAGTCGCAAGGCTGATGACGTCATCGTTCGGCTGCTCGTTAGAGGTCTCCCGCTAGGCCCTCAGGTAGTGTCCCGACCGTGATTGTGACGTCATAACGAGCGTCGCGATGCTGTACTCCCGCTGCCCCTTATCGTAAGACTCCACGTAGTCTGTTTTTCTTCTATCGGAAGTCTTAAGCGGAGTGTCCCTGCGTGAGTAATCCTGCTTTGCATGAAATATTGTTATATTTTCGATTGACCCAATTTTCCACCGGTGACAACACCATGAACATATAGTCTATAGTGGAGTCCACCAAGAAAATCTCATTTACTTATCAAGAAGAAGCGGTCGGCTGGGGATCACTGTGCATGGATCCCGTACCAGCACGCTCGATACCGATTGAGCGAGAGCGGTTGTGCTGCAATGAGTTTCATGTTCATTGATCTCCAATCGACCGCTTCTCATTGATAAGCAAATGAGACACTCTTGGTGGACTCCACTATACAGCAATGGGAGTAGGACCTGGTGAGGTTGCGGACTCGTCCTAACATACGGTAGTTTGTTAGTGGTATCAATCGTTTTCCGAAAAAGCTGGGACGGATCGGTGAGTCTGTGTTTTCACCGATATGACTACATTCGTGGAAGTAATGGAAACAGGTGAAAATGTGAGAGTAGAAACAGAAACTCACCGACCAATTTCAGTTATTTCGAAAAAATGAGTGATAACACAATAATACTACAGAATGTTAGGAAGAGTCCGCAACCTCACCAGGTCCTACTTCCATTGCTGTAGGCTATATTCTTTGAATCGGATAACTAGCCCATGTTATAGAATAATAACACTGAAATATGACGTTTCAATTCGTTTCTCGCCATTTCTTTGAAATTTTGGTAACACTTGGAGGCCAACGCATTGCTTAATGTGAAAAACTCGCAGACGAAAATCATCGTGAACACTGCCTTCAATGCTGATGGTTCTTCTATCAAATCGTCCTGCATGTTGTTCTCTGTCTACTCGTCATGGGAAAATGCAACACGTGTGCCAGGAATCTCTCGAAGCTTGCACTGCTGAGCCCAAATCTGACATCCTTAAAGGCACAGTTCACGATAAATTCCTACTTGAGTTTGCTTTGAAAAACAGCGGTGGTGATTTGTTAGATGTAGAACAGTGTTTAAAAAAACGGATCCGAGAGCTTTCCAATAGGCAAAAAACTGTTTTGAAGATTACCCCAGTGGGCAAGGCCGGCTCCCTTGGGTCTAGTTGTTGTCGTCAACGCCGAAACATCTCTATCCCTGACAAGCTTTGACCCGCGATCATCGGCGGTCGTTTTTCTTTGAAAGAGAGATTAGATTTGAGAATTATTTGTCTAAAACTTACGGAGATCTTCTTCAGGAGAAAATATTTTCAATTCATAGCGAAATTCGTTGAAAACCACTGCTGATAATCGCAGGTCAAAGCGTGGCAGTGGTGTAGACCCCGAACAACTAGACCTAAGGAGGCCGGCCTTGCCCACTGGGATAATCCTCAAACTAATTTTTTGCTTCTGTCTGAAAATGCGTTTAGATCAGTATTTTTAACACAGTTCTCCTTATGAGGGCTACCACAAATGTTTTTGGTTGAAAGCTCAAGGAAGAAGTTTATCGTGAACAGTGCCTCTGAAAGACATCTTGCTAGCGTCCTTTGTTTCGTCCAGATAGTGACGGAGATCCATCCATTGTGAGCCCACTTGCGTGAATCGCTCCAGCCGCGAAGCGGCTGGAGAGGTTTGGTTTTGCCTGGCACTTGTGATCACTTAGATTTTGGTAAAGTAGTTAATAAAACCTGTAAAACAAATTTTCTAGAGATTTCCTTCTGGATATAAGTGAGAGAGTATAGAAGACACCCGCTGACAAAATTTGAGCCAAATCGATTGAAAATTAACAAAGTTAGATCGGCGGAAGCTTAGCTAAAATTCGCGTTTTTTCTTGTAACGCGTCCCTCGTGTCCTGTTCCTCGTCCCTCGTCCCTCGTCCCTCGTCCCTCGTCCCTCGTTCCTCGTTCGTGCCACAAGCCACTGCCAGTGGCCACTGCCAGGCGATCAGTTGGGCAGGTAGGTAAGTTGGTATGTGGACAGATATGATTACTTACTCACTTACTTTAACATTAACTACTTCACCTTTTACTACTTATCATATCAAGTGATATTATCAGTTGGTAGACCAAATCGCTTAAACACATCGTAGGCCGTACTTTTCGATGGGGAGGGACAGGGAAAGTTACTAACAAGTTTGTTATTTACTGATTCACGTTAACTACTTTACTTCTTACTACTTATCATATCATGTGATATTATCAGTTGGTAGATCAACTCCCTAAAACACGTCGTAGGCTGTACTTTTCAATGGGGAGGGACAGGGGAAGGGACTAACAAGTTTGTTACTTACTGTTTCACATTAACTACTTTACTTCTTACTGCTTATCATATCATGTGATATTATCAGTTGGTTGATCAAATCGCTAAAACACGTCGTAGGCTGGACTTTTCGATGGGAAGGGACAGGGAAGGTTACTAACAAGTTTGTTATTTACTGATTCACGTTAACTACTTTACTTCTTACTACTTATCATATCATGTGATATTATCAGTTGGTAGATCAACTCCCTAAAACACGTCGTAGGCTGTACTTTTCGATGGGAAGGGACAGGGAAAGTTACTAACAAGTTTGTTAATTACTGATTCACGTTACCTACTTTACTTCTTACTGCTTATCATATCATGTGATATTATCAGTTGGTAGATCAACTCGCTAAAACACGTCTTAGGCTGAACTTTTCGATGGGAAGGGACAGGGAAAGTTACTAACAAGTTTGTTAATTACTGATTCACGTTAACTACTTTACTTCTTACTGCTTATCATATCATGTGATATTATCAGTTGGTTGATCAAATCGCTAAAACACGTCGTAGGCTGGACTTTTCGATGGGAAGGGACAGGGAAGTTACTAACAAGTTTGTTAATTACTGATTCACGTTAACTACTTTACTTCTTACTGCTTATCATATCATGTGATATTATCAGTTGGTAGATCAACTCGCTAAACACGTCTTAGGCTGAACTTTTTCGATGGGAAGGGACAGGGAAAGTTACTAACAAGTTTGTTAATTACTGATTCACGTTAACTACTTTACTTCTTACTGCTTATCATATCATGTGATATTATCAGTTGGTTGATCAAATCGCTAAAACACGTCGTAGGCTGGACTTTTCGATGGGAAGGGACAGGGAAAGTTACTAACAAGTTTGTTAATTACTGATTCACGTTAACTACTTTACTTCTTACTGCTTATCATATCATGTGATATTATCAGTTGGTAGATCAACTCCTAAAACACGTCGTAGGCTGTACTTTTCGATGGGAAGGGACAGGGAAAGTTACTAACAAGTTTGTTAATTACTGATTCACGTTACCTACTTTACTTCTTACTGCTTATCATATCATGTGATATTATCAGTTGGTAGATCAACTCCCTAAAACACGTCGTAGGCTGTACTTTTCGATGGGAAGGGACAGGGAAAGTTACTAACAAGTTTGTTAATTACTGATTCACGTTACCTACTTTACTTCTTACTGCTTATCATATCATGTGATATTATCAGTTGGTAGATCAACTCCCTAAAACACGTCGTAGGCTGAACTTTACGATGGGAAGGGACAGGGAAAGTTACTAACAAGTTTGTTAATTACTGATTCACGTTACCTACTTTACTTCTTACTGCTTATCATATCATGTGATATTATCAGTTGGTTGATCAAATCGCTAAAACACGTCGTAGGCTGGACTTTTCGATGGGAAGGGACAGGGAAAGTTACTAACAAGTTTGTTATTTACTGATTCACGTTAACTACTTTACTTTTTACTGCTTATCATATCATGTGATATTATCAGTTGGTAGATCAACTCCCTAAAACACGTCGTAGGCTGAACTTTTCGATGGGAAGGGACAGGGAAAGTTACTAACAAGTTTGTTAATTACTGATTCACGTTAACTACTTTACTTATTACTGCTTATCATATCATGTGATATTATCAGTTGGTAGATCAACTCGCTAAAACACGTCTTAGGCTGAACTTTTCGATGGGAAGGGACAGGGAAAGTTACTAACAAGTTTGATAATTACTGATTCACGTTAACTACTTTACTTCTTACTGCTTATCATATCATGTGATATTATCAGTTGGTTGATCAAATCGCTAAAACACGTCCTAGGCTGGACTTTTCGATGGGAAGGCACAGGGAAAGTTACTAACCACTCTGTTACTTACTGATTCACGTTAACTACTTTACTTTTTACTGCTTATCATATCGTGTGATATTATCAGTTGGTAGATCAACTCGCTAAAACACGTCGTAGGCTGAACTTTTCGATGGGAAGGGACAGGGAAAGTTACTAACAAGTTTGTTATTTACTGATTCACGTTAACTACTTTACTTCTTACTCATGTACGGCATCTGATGACGTCATCAGGATGTCATGTAAAGTACATAGGGCATCTGATGACGTCATAAGGGTGTCATGTAAAGTACATAGGGCATCTGATGACGTCATAAGGGTGTCATGTAAAGTACATAGGGCATCTGATGACGTCATCAGGGTGTCATGTAAAGTACATAGGGCATCTGATGACGTCATCAAGATGTCATGTAAAGTACATAGGGCATCTGATGACGTCATAAGGGTGTCACGTAAAGTACATAGGGCATCTGATGACGTCATCAGGGTGTCATGTAAAGTACATAGGGCATCTGATGACGTCATAAGGGTGTCATGTAAAGTACATAGGGCATCTGATGACGTCATAATGGTGTCATGTAAAGTACATAGGGCATCTGATGACGTCATCAGGGTGTCATGTAAAGTACATAGGGCATCTGATGACGCCATCAGGGTGTCATGTAAAGTACATAGGGCCTCTGATGACGTCATCAGGGTGTCATGTACAGGCCATAAAACGGCCAATGTCTCACCGTCGACTGCGTACCACGCGCTGCGCGACGGCACGCGCGGCGGAAGCAGCCGGGTTTTGCCCGCCGGGCGACGAGTTCTGGCCGCCGCCCGACGTTTCGGCTGCCGCGCGGCGGCCGAAACTCGTCGCGCGGCGGCCAAAACTCGTCTGCTTCCGACGCACGTGCGGTCGCGCAGCCCGTGGTACGCAGTCGACGGTGAGACATTGGCCGTTTTATGGCCTGTAAAGTACATAGGGCATCTGATGACGTCATCAGGATGTCATGTAAAGTACATAGGGCATCTGATGACGTCATCAAGGTGTCATGTAAAGTACATAGGGCATCTGATGACGTCATAAGGGTGTCATGTAAAGTACATAGGGCATCTGATGACGTCATCAGGGTATCATGTAAAGTACATAGGGCATCTGATGACGTCATAAGGGTGTCATGTAAAGTACATAGGGCATCTGATGACGTCATAAGGGTGTCATGTAAAGTACATAGGGCATCTGATGACGTCATCAGGGTGTCATGTAAAGTACATAGGGCATCTGATGACGTCATCAGGGTGTCATGTAAAGTACATAGGGCATCTGATGACGTCATCAGGATGTCATGTAAAGTACATAGGGCATCTGATGACGCCATCAGGGTGTCATGTAAAGTACATAGGGCATCTGATGACGTCATCAGGGTGTCATGTAAAGTACATAGGGCATCTGATGACGTCATCAGGATGTCATGTAAAGTACATAGGGCATCTGATGACGTCATCAAGGTGTCATGTAAAGTACATAGGGCATCTGATGACGTCATAAGGGTGTCATGTAAAGTACATAGGGCATCTGATGACGTCATCAAGATGTCATGTAAAGTACATAGGGCATCTGATGACGTCAAAAGGGTGTCATGTAAAGCACATAGGGCATCTGATGATGTCATCAAGATGTCATGTAAAGTACATAGGGCATCTGATGACGTCATAAGGGTGTCACGTAAAGTACATAGGGCATCTGATCACGCCATCAGGGTATCATGTAAAGTACATAGGGCATCTGATGACGTCATAAGGGTGTCATGTAAAGTACATAGGGCATCTGATGACGTCATAAGGGTGTCATGTGAAGTACATAGGGCATCTGATGACGTCATCAGGGTGTCATGTAAAGTACATAGGGCATCTGATGACGCCATCAGGGTGTCATGTAAAGTACATAGGGCATCTGATGACGTCATCAGGGTGTCATGTAAAGTACATAGGGCATCTGATGACGTCATCAGGGTGTCATGTAAAGTACATAGGGCATCTGATGACGTCATCAGGATGTCATGTAAAGTACATAGGGCATCTGATGACGTCATCAGGGTGTCATGTAAAGTACATAGGGCATCTGATGACGTCATAAGGGTGTCATGTAAAGTACATAGGGCATCTGATGACGTCATCAGGGTGTCATCTAAAGTACATAGGGCATCTGATGACGTCATCAGGATGTCATGTAAAGTACATAGGGCATCTGATGACGTCATCAGGATGTCATGAAAAGTACACAGGGCATCTGATGACGTCATCAGGATGTCATTCAAAGTACATAGGGCATCTGATGGCGTCATCAGGATGTCATGTAAAGTACATAGGGCATCTGATGGCGTCATCAGGATGTCATGTAAAGTACATAGGGCATCTGATGACGTTATCAAGACGTCGTGCCAAGGTCGTGCCAAGTGCATAAAGCATCTGGTGACGTCATCGGGACGTCGTGCCAAAGTGGTGCCAAGTGCATAGGGCATCTTCTGACGTCATCAGGACGTCGTGGAAAGTGAGTAGCGCTTCATTTGTACCGTGCGCAACAAGTTTGTTGCTCACTGATTATTATAGCAATCCATGCTATTCGAAAAAATATTGAAGATTTTTCAGGGATATTACTTCGTAGTATCAATAAAAAGTGAACAATTCTACCAAAGGGGGTCTTCCAAGCAAAAAGAGGTTTGGTTGGCGTCAGAAACGTTCAACAAAAAGTGGAACAATAGGTAAGTAGAATGAGGAGTCTACAAAAATGAACAATATTCTATCAAAAAGGGTTTTCCAAGCAAAAGAGGTTTGGTTGGCGTCAGAAACCTTCCAACAAAGGGAACAATAGGTAAGTTGATTGAGGAGAGTCTACAAAAGTGAAAAATATTCTCTGAGACTGATTTTCCTGGCCGATACTTCTTATCAGCAAAAACAAACCGTTGTGGTATTTCACGAGGAAGAGTTCAATGGTTTCTATGAATGGACTTCAATTTTGACGAGAATATAAGAAAATACTCTCATTAGAAGCTGCACTTTGGTTTCGCTTCTCGTAGCAACTGGAGCTAACCGTCCGTCTGTGTTTTTGACATCATATTCTATTCTGATGGTAAGTATTAGGTTCACATGCACATACATTTAAACGGTTCTCGCGTAATCTAGACCATTTTTGGAACCACAGAGTGCTTCCGTGTAGAACACCGCAACGGTTTGTTCTCGCTGTTAAGAAGTATCGGCCAGGAAAATCAGTCTCAGAGAATATTTTTCACTTTTTGTAGACTCTCCTCAATCAACTTACCTATTGTTCCCTTTTTGTTGGGAGGTTTCTGACGCCAACCAAACCTCTTTTGCTTGGAAAACCCTTTTTTGATAGAATATTGTTCATTTTTTGTAGACTCCCCTCATTCTACTTACCTATTGTTCCCTTTTTGTTGGAACGTTTCTGACGCCAACCAAACCTCTTTTGCTTGGAAGATAAGTTATTAGGTCCGTTCAGGGTGGCTGACAAAGAAACGAGAAGGCGCAAGCGCATTATTCTAGAGGGTGCTGACTAAGGTGGGAGGGGACGTTTTCAGGCAGGAACAATAACTGGAAAATCACCCTCCATTTCGGAGTAAAAGTTCACTTTTGTTTTTTTTGCATACGCGTGCGAAGCAATGGGAAGACAACTAGAGGGTGTAGGAATAGTGAGACGCCGCATAAGCGTGCAGAGACACGCGATGAATCCGAGTAAAATTTTGCTCCAAATAGAGGGTGGGTCACTCACCTTCATAGCGGTAAGACGCGATAGCATTACATTTATGAGAATCGATCGAATCCGCGTCGCATACTGATTCAGAGGCATAGTATCGCGTCGCTCGGACCGAACTTGTAAAGCGGCATCATACCGTATACTTCCCCACAACTCGCACTTAGTTCGGCTCGCCCTTAGGACTGCGATCCGCGTGTGCGCTGCGGCTCGAAGAACAGTTCGTGCTGTGGGCGGCCGTCTGTGAGGTGCCAGCCAGGTGGCCATCAATCGGTACAACACGAATTTTCGCCGTCTCAACAATCTGTTTTACCTGGGTGGCGATCATTTTCGGCGCTCTCCTCATGTTGTTCTCGACTAAGCTTCCGATTTCAATATTTGTTGCTGCTCTATCCGATCTCTGCTCACAGTTAGGGTAAGTTCTTATTGCTTTCATTGTTTTTAGAGTAATAAATTATTTTTTTTATTCATTTTCCTTTGTTGATTTATTTATATCTTCATTCGTTCGTCATTCATTAGCTTTTTATTCACCCAGAAATTAGTATTTTTGTTTTCCTACACAATTATTTAGTCCTTCAAATCTATAAATTGTTCATTTGCCCCCTCATTATTTGACTTGTTTACTGTCTTAGACACTTGATTGTATCGCTTTGATTAGTTCGTTTGTTATTTCCTCACTCAGTTACTACTAACCAGCAACATACACATTCGAAAAGTAATTTGATGGATAACGTTTTAAAATTACATAGAAAGCCACTTTTTTCCAACTGTACTGTTTCAGCTTTTCAATAGTTGCGCTACTGACTGGAAAGCGGAACATAATTTTGAATGATTAAGAAGTAAAGGTGAATAACTTCGACTTAAGTGTTGCTTGTTTTCATTCGACTACTTTTGACTGATCTTTTTTATATTCTCTACCTTGGCTTGGAAGCAATTTGTTTGAGCCAGTTTGCATTTAAGAACTCTGTTGTCTAAACTGACGTCATGCTCTTGAATTAGACTTTTCTTAGCGTATCATTGATATCATCCTGTTTTCGCACACATTTCCGAGTTTTACAGCATTTTTTCACTGTTACCTTAAAGGTGAACTCCCTGCAGTGCCTTATAGTGCTGAATTTGTTGGAATCGTTACGCTGTCAATGTAGAGAATGTAAAAAAGAATACCGAAAATCAATCTAAACAGAACAAGCATTCCTTTTCAAAATTATCAAACACTACTGGTTGATTATTAAGTATATAATGTCGCTTTCCGGTCAATAGCATAATTATTGAAACGCCAAGACAATAAAATTACGAAAATTACAATATGAAAATTCCGAAAAATATCTATCAAAGTATATGGACTATATGAGTTGTTGTTTTTGGAGCGAATGAGACTTATTTGATCGAATTGAGATCTCGCGCTCGGCAGGGTTGCACAGTTGTTGGTGGAATATAAAATCAAATTTCACCTCTGAGGTTGGACTTTGCCTTTAAAGATTTTGAATTTGAAAGGCGAGAAGCTCGCAGGCGGGCTGTTTCGAGCCTGTTTTTTTTCATTATTGGCAGCCATCGTTCCGAAACAGGCCACAGCTTCAAGCCAGATCAAAAATTATTGGAAGAACATAGAAATAAATTAATCGTCTTTGTCTTCCCTATGTTGGAAGCTTGTCGTAGAACGGGACACATTTTTTTCTTTCATGGGAGCGTGGTTGACTATTTCCTCGATTTTTCTCGCTTATTTGAGAGAATCGAGATTTCGCGCTCGGCGGGGTTGCTGTACACGGCTAGCGGACTATTATATCAAAGAATTATCCCTGAAGCTAGGTTGCGCCATTAAAGGCAGAGTCCAAGCTTAGGGACAAAATTTGAGTTTAAAAAAAAAATTGTGAAGTTGACCCACCCCATAAAACATCTGCCGACGCGGGCTCTCGACTACTGCGAATAAACGAGATGTAGGAGGAACCCACCCTGGTGCGCCCACATCAGGAAGCAACTTTGGCAAGCCCTTTTCACGATCTTTCGAGCTCAACAGTAGCGGAATGAACGATGGTTTCAGATCAGCAGCCCCGTTCTTCCCATCATTCTCAGCCTCTCTCTTTATTCACGTCAGCTCGCATACACCGGCTGCAAATGATGGAAGTTGCAAGCTTCAGACAAGTTCAAGCTCCATTCCTTCGCTGTTCCATTCCAGGCAATTTTTGAGTTGGGATAACCCCGTTCCCAGAGGGTCTTGTACGATTCCAGAGACATCATTTGAATCAGAGTGAGACCGTTTCCAAGATAGGCTGGAGAACAAAAAAAGATTTTTAGGTTGTTAAAAATTGCTTTTGAGGATGGTCAGTGACCGCCCGTGTAGGCAGCGTAGGCGTACATCTTGTTGTGGTTTAGCGGGAAGATGAGATGCATGTAACGCGAGTAAAGTGAAGCCGTAGTGTTTCAGTCGACAAAGGCTCCTGTGGTGTTGAGTTGTGCTCTGGTGTTCGGCAAAGCCTAAATTGAGTGTATGACCACTCGGTCAAGCGTTATCAATAGAGTGAACATGAGGCAGGTGTTTTCCCGTTTCCGACATTGGCAGGGAAGTTCCCGAAAACGACGACGGAAATTTCCTCGATACAACTGAGAAATTTTCCCCGAATTTGCGGAAGGTCGACAGTAAAGTTATAGGGGAATTTCCCACAACGGGTGCCCTTTTATTTTCCCAACTGCAGGTCTTCACTTGTTCTCCCGACCGCAGGTCCTCCCCTGCTCTCCTGACTGCAGGTCTTCCTTCGATCGCACAACTACAGACCTTTCATTGTTTTCGCGACCGCAAGCCTGCCTTTCTTTTTCCTTCAACGATTGCTTATTCTCACAAAGATAGTTGTTTCTACGATTTCGCAACAACTTTACTGTACACATGATAATAACAAGCAAGAACAATGACTATGTCAGAGACATTTTGCGTTATACACTCCACCAGTATTATTATCGTCTAAATGAGACAATTCAGATAAATAACAACAAGCAGCGAAATTGCGACAATGGTAGGGAACAAGCAGCAAAATTTCGTTTTGCACTCTATGAGATGATAACACATTATAGCCAACGATTGTAATCGTAAGTCCAGAGACAGAAAAAATAACGAATAAAGAAAATTCTTTGTAAAAATTGATTCATAACAAGGTCTACTCGCTCATTTAGACTGACACATACTGACAGTGGTCGTTATCACAATCTTACCACGATTACTTATTACTTGGTGCGGCTTAGAAAATGATGCGCGTAGAAACCCTTGAACTAACAATCTATGCCAAGGAGGTTGCTGTCGGAGGCCACGATGAAACAGGGCTAATCAAAGGCACTCACTGTTTCCTTCAAGAAAGCATTTGAGGAGGGAATAGCAAGGGCACGGATCTTCCTCAGTCAACTCAATCCTTCGATATCTCGATTCCTCAAGAGTGTCATGGTTTCCAGCTTTTCATCTCTTGTGAAGAACAGTTATCTACACAACTTCTTCAAGGACCACGAAGAGCGTCTCCCTTCTTCTGGAACCTCTGATTCGCTTCTTTACTGCTGTTTCGTACAAACCTTTTTCGCCCACTCCTAATGCCATTCTTGATGGTGAACGACGAGAGCAGTTTAAGCAAGGCCATGGTTTATCCTTAATCGACTTATTTGTAGATGATCTGGATCACACTCATCTACGGCTTTAGAGGGGTCTCCACGCGAATGTTAGCAGCGTTGTGCGATAAAAAAATTTGAAAACAGAATATTCAGTTTGTCAGAAAACATAAAAATCTAATCCTTCTGAAGTTTTTTCTGAAGTTCGGCCAGTAAATCGTTAAAACAAGATTCAACAGCTTCCTGTGTAGCACATATCGTTCCATGCGTTGTAGTATGAACGAGTATCGACAAAGTTTACCTTGAGCAGTGCCCAGGAGATCATCTCTTTAAAATGTCCGCATATGAGACAGTCAACTGGTACGAATTATGATACAACATACAGTTCACATCGGGAGAGCACGTATTTTGTAGGGAACATTGTGATCAACGACGGCGCATCAACACCACCTGAGTCTCTCTCATTTTCGCTATCACTATCGGACTTCGAACTATCATGTGACTTCTTTTGAATTATATCACAAACAGGAATTTGTAAAATTACATAGTGATTTGATCCCCCGCCCTCCTCGGAACACCGACCAGCTACAAGCAGATGGAAGATCACCTAACAGTCCTGAGTCGCGTACAATTAGCTTGCAAATATTACGCAACTGAGCTGTAAGTGGAGGTCTAGGTGGAAAAAATTATCTGTCTGAAAAACACGCTGTGAGAACATTCAGTGTATCGGAAAGTCGACCAAGGCCAACAAACGGGAGACGATTCATGCAATTGTTTTGAAGATAAATGATTCACTAGGGCTTGCCTATAACTTCCTGAAAGCATTTGCAAAACTACGTTCTTGAGAGTTGCAGATCAACAATAATCCGCGCTGAAAAACTCCTAAACACCTCACGAGACTCCAGAATCTGGATGGCACTTTTCAGGCTGCTTCGGGTTTGGTTCTTAATTTTGTCCCTAAAAATGTTTAAGGTGCTACAGTGGCGTGCATGAATGCGGAGGCTGAAATAGGGAGGCGCAATGTCGCATGTTAGCGCCAGAATTTGAATTGGAGTTGCGACGCGTGCGTACTGCGTCGCGCTCCCTGACCCTCGCTGGCGCGTTCATTCATGCCACAGATAAAAGTTCAGTAGAATTTCAACTAATCGATATGATTTTCCCACCGAGGCTGCGGATGACCACCAAATGTGCTGCTTCTTCGAAATTTTGAATTTCCCAGACAAAATACACGCACTTGAAAGATGAGAATGAATGAAAATATGGTTATTCATATTATTACAACAATGTAAATTATTGATGCTATCCTACCGGAGGGGGCTACTGAGGAACGTCCTGATAAAATGAATGTGTTAACGTTTTTTTTAGAAAAAATTTTTAATGACTTCTAGTGCGGAAATTCATTAAAGGCAGTGTCCGCGATAAAAACCATGTCTGATTTCTTGGTGGAGATCGGCAGCTGCGGGGCCTAGCGGAACCCAAACGTTGAAAAAACTGAGAAAAATGAGCTAGGAACGGTCCCTTGCGGCCCCAAAGTTGGACACCCATCAGCTCGTCACCCCCAGATGCACTTTCCACGCCCACCGACGTGAACAAATGAATGTTCGAGATTGTGAGATGAGCGATGGTTTCCGATCAATAGCCCCGTTCTTCCTTTCATTTTCAACTTCTCTCTACTCAGGTGGGCTCGCATACATCGGCTGAAAAAGACGGAAGTTACAAGCCTCGGACACCTCGTCCACCGTGTTTCCTTAGCTCAATATTTGAGGGACCATAACTCCGTTCTCTGAAGGTCTTGTGCGATTTCAGAGATATCGTTGGAATCAGCATGGGGCCGTTTTCAAGGTAGGCGAAAAAACAGAAAAACGATTTCTATCGTGAACACTGCCTTTAAGAATGAAATCAGATCATGTTTCATCCACTTCTCTTGAGATCCCGTTGCATAAAAGTAACGCAAAACCCGAGATAAGATTAACTATGAGTGTCATCGCAGCAGGGCGGGCCCTTGTCCACATCCATTTTTCTGTGCCGATTCGCAGTTTGCACCAACTCTGGTTACCTCCCCTTTCGAAATCGGAGGAGACATCGCGGCACGGCAAAGCGGGAGTAGCCAAGTACGATGTCCAAATGTTCTCCCCCCCCCCCCCTGCTGCGATAGCAGCACAGCACGTGCCAAAACAAATGACCAATAACAATGAACAGATGAACAGTGAAGAACTGAACAAATAAACAAAATGAATGGCGTGACACCGATTCAAGGAAATTCGATTCAACCCTGTGATAACCTGTGAATGCGGTGTAGGGCGTTCAACGTGCCAAGACGCATCTCGTACGTGAAAAATACCGTGAAATCATTGACACGACGTCGGAGCAAGTTATGACGGGTCAAAACGTGTTGGTTTCACTTTACATTTTGCACTGATGAGTCGGAAATGACAGTCGTTCACCGCAACTTCTCTCGCACTGCGGCAGGATACGCCGCAATCGTATTGTGTGGTACGGTCCGACGTCGGACGGCAAAAAACTATGAAAGGATCCTATGGAAGCATCCACAGGGCGTCAGAAGCAACTTTGTCAGAAGCAACAAGCGAATCAACAAGACAAAATTTGCTGATTGAGAAATTCCTCAAAGTACTTAAGCGTGACGTTTGGTGCCTCAAACTGTTTGCATAGATGAAGAAGGGCAGAAGTCGAAAATTCTGAAAAATGCAAAACTCCCTTCATTGCAATGCTTTCCGCAAATCTGTTTTGGTGGTTACATCTAGTTCTTAGAGGTACATATTAGATGTTCGATCACTCATAATTGATTTAATTTTCTGATACAATGTGACCTACACATGAATTATTCATTGCGGCCCTTCAGCAATATGTCTACACATTCATGCTTTGATATCAGGGCTGAGATCTTGTCTTCGCTTTACGACACGCCGAGCCATAGTGATCGCTTATGTGTTTTTCGTTGTTTTGTTGTGTGGTTTCGGTGCTTATTTTCTAGATTACACACGAGCCTTTCTCTGCAGACTTATGAAAAAAACTACGATCAAATTAAATTCTGTGTTTCACTGAAATTTGGGGAAATCAGGACAAAATACAATGAAAATACGCTTCCTGGGCGCCTTCATAGAACGGAAAATGGGTGGTTCTGTTACCTCAGTTCCATCGTGGCCTCCGGCAGCGTCCTCCTGCTCCTGGTTTGCTAGTTAATGAAAGTTTACGAGTATGACTATCTTTGCAACAGTATCTAACAGAAACACAATGTCGTCTTTTAATATTGTGATGAAAACCATTGTTTTCATAAGCCATACTCTAAGCATACATACATACTATTGTGTTGCGTGCTTTCCACAAGAAATCGGAGCTGAGCACCACAATTCGAGCCATCCTTCCGTTTCTGAAAATTTAGAAATAGAAATTCGAAAAAGAGAGAATTGGAATCTTTTCTGGGCTGTGCAGTGGCATGCGGAGGTCAGCCGACTTCCGAGTCATATCCTTGATCTCCTCACATGAATCTTGTACCAATTCGTTGAAGCCATACGGGTTAGTAGATCTAATTGACCTTGGGCGAGGATCGAACCCTGCCGTGTCGAGCGAACAGCAGAGCATCCTGCCACTACACCACCTCCACATCGTAGAAAATATATGTTGGCCAAGTATTGTTTATTACTAGTACTATAGCTCTAGCTCATTCCTTAAAGGCAGTGGTCGCGATAAAATATGCTTGCCCCCTTTTTCTCTCTAAACCCTTTCCTGGGTTTAGAGTAGTAGGACCAATGAGAAAATATCGCGAAAAAACCGCTGTTTCAGGCCAAATTTGAAGCCTAAACTTTCTTTTCTTTTGATGGTGGACGAGCCCTCTCCACATCATCGGCAGCGATGATCTCTGATATAAAGAATATCAGCTGTCTTAAAATTGAATTTCAATCAATCGACATTATCCTTCGGACTCATCTAGTCAAAAACATTGACGGAAGTGCTTGCTTTCATTGGTTAACTCTTTTCATTACGTAAATTTGCATTTATCTCAACCTCTGAATGCCGATGATTTTTGACTGCTCCGCATGAGGCGATGATCTTTTTTGCGACGCTGTGCACGTGTGCACGAATTAGCATCTTTGGGCCCTAGAAACTCTAATTCTAGCCCGTTTTTCACCGCGCTACCTTCATAGTTTTTCAGCTGTTTTCAATCTAAGCTGGTTTTTATAGTTTTTTAGATAACGTTTTTCATTGCGACCACTGCCTTTTAGAGAGCAGTAGGTGGAATTCCAATTTCAATCCTTTTATAATCAATAGAGGGAACCTTTTTCTTCATTCACAATGAATTTCACTAAAACCATCGCAGAAGATGTTACAATCGAGAGAACCACTTCTTTCACACTCATGCTAACGAAGAAAACAGTGACTGAATTCCTCTCACTGATACAAATGAAGATGGACTGTCATCTTTTATTGGCACATGCATTTGAGCATAACCCCAGCAATGGAAACAATTGGCCCATGAATAATATAGTGACACTTTATTCCCCCCACAGCGAGCCTTGACAACGACAGTTTGAATCTGGTTCACATCCAAGGTTTTCACAAAGCTGAGCATCACCGGTGCAATCCCCACCAATGCATTGAGGATCAGTTGTCGTATTCATGAAACTACGGGAGTTTTTATAACCAGCCGATGTATGCGGCTGGCGAACTTTGGACCTTCCCGTCAGGCTCCGGTGGTTTCATGAATACGGCCACAGGGAAAGTCCCCTGGCAGTTGTAAGAATGCATATCTTGAGTTCTCTGTGGCCGGAATCATCGAAGTATTTCTAATAGTATGTTAGCTAAATCGGCGAACCGCACTCGTTATCAATGTCTCACACGCTTACTGACCGGATCAAAGCAACCGTTAGTGAACCGCACCTGTTCATAGCTTACCAGCCGCTCAAAAACAAGGAGACATGATTGCAAATTTTTTCTGCTTTGTTGGGTTTTGAAAGTCGTGAGTCCTTGTCTAGGGACGCTATACACACTGTTCTGGGAGTCCACTTCTTGAGGTGCTTACTCGCTAACACTCAACCGCTACACACTTTCTCCAACGATAGGAGCGCTTCTTTATTCCCTAGCACTCGAATATATGGTGTATCAGTCTTCAAATTCTAACACTATTCCTACACTGAATGTACCCGAGTAATCGAATTTCGATGAAAAATATATTGTGCTGAGAGAATGAGCCATTAGTGTGATTTTAAGTCGCTTCGGCATTTTGTTCCGGTCCTATTGACTAAATCGCATTTCGAAAACCAGAAAACGGAATCCCGATAATCCCTCGTTAGAACGAAAAAAAAACAGAGAGTTCAGGAGCAAAAAAAGCAGAGGAGTCAGAAGAAAACGAGCAACCATCTACATACACGATTGAAGAAAACAAAACCAGACCGCTCGCCGGTGTCATGTGAACGCAATTGTTAACAAGTGTGCGTCGCCGGTTGGGGGGAGGGGGGAGTGAGAGGACATGTGAATGGTTGACGGCAGGCTTTTTGGCACTCGCGGTCAGGTTTGGTGTGTTTAGCAATGCTTTACACCCTCGACAATCTGTATTTCATTACGGAACATGTCGCGTTGCTTGAGTACCCGTAAACGTTATTAGATACAGGAAGTGTTAAGTTCATGTCTCGGAGGATCGCGGGGTTGTATTGGAGCACCATAGGCTCCCACATAAACGAGGATAGCGAGGGCAGCACGGGGGGTAGAGCTGCTGCTCAAACAGCACGTGCTGTCTTTGAGCTGCCCTTAGCAGTAAGTACTGCCCTCGTCCTCCATTTGTCGCCTCAGCTAATGCTCTTTTTTGTGCCAAACGTAGTGTGGTAACATTGCTCAAAGTGGTCCATTTGGACAGCTACGAGCATACTTACGATCATCATGGGGAGTTCTTTGTTTTGAGCATGCGCGTATAGACATCTGATTAGCCATATGTCAAATCACCTTTTCTCTTGTTTATCAAGCAAAGTGCATGGAGTTAGAGCAGTCATTCGATCTCCACCTCAGACAAGTGTGTGGTTGTAAAGAAGTACGTCTCTACGAGAATGGCGAAGGCAGCACAAGGGGACGAGTTGCTGCTCGAGGAGGACCTGATGCCCTTATTCAATTGTCGCCTCACCTGCTGCTCTCATATTGTGGCCAGAACAGTCTGGTAACATTCCTCAACACGGTCCCTAGAGTAACTACGAGCATACTCGGAATGAGCATGGAGAGTTGTATCATTCTAAGGCTGAAGATGCCCTGCTCCGTACTCAAGTAAAAGCAGCTGTCCTGAGTACGTCGAAAACTTGTCCTGAATAGGTCGAGAATCCAAAAGTTGTTCTAAATTCAGAGAGAAATAGTCAAGAATTAGGGAAAATCGTGTTCTTGTCAAGAAATGCAGAATTCAGGACATTTTCTGACCAATTTGTTCTAGTTTTTTTGAGAATTCTCAGAAAATTCCGGACGGCTGCTCTAGAATTTACACCTGCTTGGATTCAGCCGAATTTCCGACTATTTCTCGACAAGTTTTCATTCTTGGGCAATATCTCGACCAGTTTTCCATATCGTCAACAAGCCTGCGCTCCATAGGTAAAATATGTGCAGGACTCAGGCAGGGCTGTACAGGACGTCGAATGCTGAGCTGGGATTGGGGAGAATGACTGGAAAGGACCCGAACAGGAGTAAGCGGGACCGGATCGTAACTGGGTGAGACGTTGCTTTCGACGTGCAGGACAACGTGCCGAGCACATTGTGCGCAGGACATCGGGCACGGGCCGTCAGATAGAGAGAGCAGGACTTTGGTGGTAAGTTGAGCAGGACTTGAGCAGGACGTCTTGCAGAGAAAGCAATGCTCTGACACTGCTGTTTTGTCGGACATCGTGCAGAGCAGGCAATTCTATACGAGGAGTGGTAAAGATATCGTCGGTAGCGGTTCTTGGTTCGAATCGTCAAGTAATTATTCATTGGATATTGCATCTTGAACTTCCCTGTGATGCGGCGAAAATCTGTCTCCTCGTGATCATTGGTGATTCGTACCCGACGCGTCTACCACCTGCGACCAAGCCTCTGACGTTTCCGTCTTACACCATACATAAGTGCTCAGGCAGAACTAATTGATAAGGAAGATGCCCAAAAATTGTCGAAAATCAAGATTTTCTGGTATCAGTATCATGCTCAGAGTAACGAAACCAGAAGGTATAGTAGGCGCTTCATCTCACCGAATGCTCACTCGGCATTTCGAGGCCGGTCCGGGATGGTGACTTAAAGTCGCCTATGATGGATCACTCTGAAGCCGAAGGATAATTTTGGCAGCTGAGGGGAATGGGGCCTTACGGTTTAGGGGGGAGGGTGGAGGGTTGTCTCGCACCCGGAGACTGTGGGGAGGATCGTGTCTCGTTTGCTGATGGCAGCTGGGATGACCTCCCTAGAGCGGTTACGGGTATGAACGTACCTTCCCAGAATAAATAGAATAAATAGCAGCAGTTGGGGACAACATGAGTAGCAGCAGTTGGGGCCACAATGAGGGCAGCAGTTGGGGAGACGACTGGAGCAGTTGGAGCGACTGTAGCAGCACGTAAGGCCACTATACAGAGCAGAAGCTGGGGCAGTGAGCGAAGCAAGAGGACACAACGTGCTGCTCTGGGCAGCAGTTGGGGGAACGAAAGGGCTTACACCTCGACGAGTAACTGCGTTAGTGATCCCCTCGTGCTGTCTCACTAAGCTGCGAGTATCGGAGGAATGGTATATAACGTTTGATCAAACAATCACGTTTGATCAGTGCCAGTCATATTCACATAAGTATGCCTTACAGCAGACAACACATGGCTACGTTGAGGGCAATGCTTGCGCTGGGTCTTAATTGATTCAACTGACCAATCCGAGTCTCTTTAAAGGCAGGCTTTGCGATAAAAACTACTTTTGAGCTCTCTTTATAAGAATGTAGATTTGACCATCGCAAAAGTAAAAATACGTGAAAAAACCCGGAAATTCGCGAGAAAACCGCTAAAAAAACAAAGTATATCGGCTAATTACCGGTGTCGGCCGGCCCCCTAATTAACGCGATTTTCATTAATGCTCGTTTATCTGACATTTATTTTCTTTTCTTTAATTTCTGTTGAAGTAATCAGTGGCCTCCAGAAATAATCAGAAATCAGTTTAGAAGCAGAATAAAAGTTGACGAAACAGGCTTTTACACAAATCTCGATCATTGGGGGCGGGAGTACACCATGCCATAACTTGTCCTGAGCGTTTTTCTCCAATTTTTTTGCTTATTTTCATTTTTGTGATGGCTAGATCTACCATTCCATGGGAATAGCACAACAACCGATTTTATCGAGAACCCTGCCTTTAATCCGCATGAATGGCCAGGTAAAGCAGAGGGCACGTGGTGTCAGAACGGAAGCTAGTTAAACACGCTGTGTAGTAGCAACTAGAAGGTTTATGTATCTACTTCATTTATAAATCACAACCCTTTAAGAATGGTGAAAAGGTTTCGGCATTGGGAATTGACCTTTACTGTGTGCCAAAACAATGAGTACGATGAATTTATTGTGAACAAAATAGCGAGTATCCATGCGAACCGACAATGTATGAACTCAAAAGATGTTTTCCAAAGATATACTGCTGGATTATGATTTTAAGGTTTTAAATCCGAACTTTCTTAAAGGCAGCATACACGCTCGCAAAAGTTGTTGAGATAACTACATTAGTGGGGTTGTACGGGCCCTAGAAGAGCCCTCACGAAGTTGGGAGAGTTGAAAACGAGTTCAAATGACCGTATTTGAGCCGCATTGAGTCACAAAATCATCCTTTCTCCGCCCACCGATACGGGCTCCGCCCCTCAATACCAATGTTCAATGCTCGATTACGGTCATCTTGGCTCATTTTTTACGCTACTAACGTCGTAAGCGTTCCAGAAAGGGTCGTACGAATACATTAGCGTCGTTATCCCAACAAATTTGTCGCTAGCTCCGCTATTTCAGCCAATGCAGTAAAACTCGTCCACTTCTGGGCCAGTGTAGAACGAACCGTTATATCTTCATTTCAGTTGATTTTTTTCCGGTTTTTTTCGTTATCTCTGAATATTAACAGCTCCAGACCTTCGATTCATTCCATAAAATTGATATAATTTTTGAGCGTGTATGCTGCCATTAATTTCTCATAATCTCTTATTTGCAGACAGATATGCCAGCTGACATCTCTGCTGGAAAAGCCTATTCGAACCCCTTGGCGTGCCGGAGCAACCAATGCGAATGATCAACATTCAACCACGTTTTGGCGAATTAAACTGTCTTGGCTTGTTCGTTCGTAAAATAGATCTCTTAAAAACCTCACTCGTTCTCGTTAGCTGTCATTGGCTCTCGTAGCAAGCGTTGTGGTTCTAAGTTTGTAGCGTGTTCTATGCAACAATTTCTGGCGAAATTTTTCCGTTCTCACAAACTCGTGCAGTTTTTATTGCTTAGGGAGTCTAGGAGCTTCCTGCGATTTAGTGTCACAAAATCACAAAATAAATTTCACACGTTTCATTCCGATATGTTATTTTACATGTATTCCACTCCCTTTTCATTCCTAACGTACTTCTCGCTCAGCATTCTATAATTTTCAAGTGAAACTTAAACACTGAGCATAGTTTTGTGAACTGAATGCAAAGATACCTAACTGTTACATAAGGTTTAAGCATGAAAACTAAATCAGTATTTTTTTTCATAGGGTGATAGACGCGGAATAAATCTCATCCCTCTGGTGTCGAAATTATCTACACATTGATTTCACCAAAATTTGCAACTTAATTCTGTTTGAAGCATTATGGAGGTCGCCCACAGGCGTTCTTAAATGGAACAATTGTGAGGCCATCATGCTGTCACATGCCTAGCGGTCCCGACACGATCGCACACTACCGTCCCAGGGAATCCAGCGTTGATACGCAGTGACTTACGGAACCGTTTTATTTATGCTGTCTTCACTCCTTCATCTCTGTCTCTGTCTTCTCTTCTTTTCCATCCTGTGTTTAATAATCAGTAGTAAACTAGTAAACGAGGATTAAATAATCTCATAAAACGGTACCTGTAGTTAATAAATTAGTAGGGTGGGATACAATGGCAAGCGTTTTGTTTCCTTGTAGCTTTTTATCATTTCCACTAATTTTTTCATTGATCAACCTCGGTGTCACCTGAAAGTGAAGCTTATAATTTCTCACTTTCAGGACGAGTTTTTTACTTTTACAAATTTTCGAAATTAGTTCAAAATTTGCACAATTGGGAAAAGCTGTAAATTTTCTGAAAGTTGGGTTGCGCAGAAAAAGATAAGGGTTTGACTTTGCTACCACTCCTCATGAATATGTTATTATTGCATCCGGGAACAAAGAATTCGCCAAGTGATGTCCAAATTATTGGCAGTGGATTTGGCTCTTACTGCATTTGCAATAATGGATTCTCTAAAAATGTTTTTAAATAGCTAAGTTATTGCAAATGTATTTCGCTTCTATTGCATTTGTACTGAGGGTCACGTTAATTGCTTTTGTGCTGAGGGATCCTCTAAAGGGAGTGAAATATCATTATTATTGCAAATGGATTTTCTTTCGATTACATTTTTATTGAGGGGTTACCTGGAAAATTAATGAAGTTGTGACAAAGGATTTGGCTATTATCAAATTTCACGTTTAAATGAAGTTTTAAAAATGGAGTAGAATTTTTCGCAAATCTATATGCATTTCATCGGATTGGGGTCAAATGAAATCATCACAGTATAGAGGCATTATTGGAGATGGATTTGGCCCCTATTGTATTCGATGGAAAAAGGAAAACATTCGTTTCGAATTTATTTGAACTGAACTTGGCAGGAACTCGTCTCTTTCTCCGTCAAGGAACAAACTCCATGGCATTTTCTGATGGCGATCTTCAAAAGTGGAAAGATGAAGGCAAACAGGAGGAAGATTTTACAGAACCAACAGACATCACAAATGCGCCCATTTTCCTCAAATTCTATTCAGATCACTACACTGGGACGAAAAGGGGAACAGCTAGCTCCTACTTGCTCGAAAAGATTGCTTCTGGCATTAAGTCAGATTGCGGATCACTCGTCTCGCTCAATGCAGACGACGTGTCAAACACATGGGCCATTTTCGGAGGTCTCCTCAACAGCACTATTGCTGGAAAACCCTTCAAGAGATGGAAGAGCCAGCTTCCTCCAAACGCATTGCGATTGCGGATAACGCTTGACCACACGTTGAACAGCGGTTTAACCGCGCTCGTGGTCTGTGTGCAGGGCGTCTCAGGATTCACAAAGTTCCCGTGGAACCTGTTGTTCTCGATCTCGCCGTATGGTCAAGAGGCCGACTCAGTGAAAATAGCAGTGGGCATTGTCGTAGCAGACGAATATTTCGGATACAACAGAGACTTGGTTCAGGCTCGGAGTACCCTCTATAAGAATTTAGCATGGGTCTGTAAGACCTTATTGATCCGTGTCGAGGGAAAACGAACCTTGACGGGCTTCGCTGGAATTCCTGCCCGATGCGCACAGCAGGACGCTGTAGAAGCTCTGATCAAGAGATACATCACTGACACGTCTCTGGTCGCTCTCGGCCAGGCACCTACCAATCCTCTGGAAGAGAGTGACCACCTGCGGTTCCGAGCTATCGTGAGCCTTCGTACGCACTAGGCGAACGTTTATGTTTAGTTTGTAAAAATTGTTAATGCCGGTACGGCAAAAAACAATTTGTTGTTTTTTTTTAAATAATCAAAGTCAAATCACCAGTGCGAAGGAATTCCGTGTCACATAGCAACGTCGTAGGAAGCAATTCAATTGTGAATTCCCGAAGTCAGAGACAGATAGATATCGGAAATGAATGTGTTCAAATGAGACCGGCGAATCATTTCTTAAGATAGCATGAGCTTCTCTATTCAGAGGATTTGTGTCAGGGATTGTGTACAAATAATATTCAAGCCAGGTAAAATTAAGCAGCAGCCTTTGGAGACTGATTTTATCGTGGACACTGCCTTTAACGAACTCATCTGTTTCGCAAGTGATGCAGCGTAGAAGAGGAGCAGGTGAATGAGGGAGATCCGGTAGTGGAGCCAAAGAGCATTCATGTTGGTGGTCCAGAAGAGGAGCGGAAGAATGTGGCAGATCCTGCAGTGGAGGTTAGACTCATCCATCACAGGAACCATGGGGATGAACCTTCTGATTGTTGGAACGACGCATAACGGAAGTTTAACCGGCTGGTGGATGGAGTCGTCTGAAAGCGGAGAGGTCATAAGAAATTCACCTTTCGCTGTGTCGGAACGAACGCAGATGGAACACCGTTTACGGATACCAAAAGTCTGCTGCCGGATTTGATAGACCATATCCGTTCCAAACATTTCAACGTTCAATGCAAGTGTTTGTGTGAGAGAAAATCAAATTTTCGTACGAAGCGATCGACACACATAAGGCTAAGAAATGAGGACCAGATTTGAGGATCTTATATGTATGATCCTTCGTTTTAGCAACTCCCTGAGTGCAACTCATTTGGAGGCTATTTTGGTGTAACTAAAACATGCTTCGCGATGCAAGCGCTATCTATGTTCATGGCTACAACGTTTGTTCAAACAGATCATTAGGCCTATTGTTGCCTACGCGCCGTTGAGCTGGGATGAAACTCGCAAATTTTGCAAGCGAGTCGCTGGAGACGTTGGGTATACAGATGGGCCATCGTGGTTCATATTTGCGTTGGCGATGTTCTCTGTGGCGACATTTTTCTCCCTGGTTGGAAGGAAAGTGAGTTTCTTTTTTTGCCTCTTATTTTCATTCTAATCATTATTTCCAATGACTCACTTCCAGTTGGCTGATCCGCCCAGGTGGGCGACCACATGCCACCCTTCGTGCCTGGCGAGCGCTCCGCGGACGTGCATGTGGAGAGGGGAGCTGGGATTGAGGAGGTGACGCCGGAGCCGAAGAGGATGGGGGGACAAGCCACGCAGACTGCCTCCGAGGACGGCTACGAGTCGGCCTTGGAGAAGTCTGCCAGGGTGCGGTGGACCCACCTTTACCCCCCGTTGGACTAATCAGAGAACGAGGTCCCCCACCTCTGGAGCGTGACAGATGAGAAAAGAGAGCTCGAATTCCTCCGAACCAGGAGGGGAAACATCGCCGCAGAGAATATCGTCTGTAAAAATGCGAAACACGATTGCCCATCTGTGTACCGCAACACGCGTCACGCTCGAGAGGTGGAGGAGCCTCGATAAGGAAAGGATTATGTAGAGACTAGCAAGGTAAACACCACCCACCTAAAGCATACCATGCATGTAGATGGTTTTTATTTTGTCAATCTCTGGATAATCCTTTCCTTTTGTGTACATATATTTGAGTTTTTTTGTAATTTATGTAGTTTCGTAATTTGGTTTTTTGTTGCTCTTTTTTTCTTTTTTTTATTTGCATGTTTTAGGGACTGCTATTTTTTCTACTATATAAAACAAATTGTTGGTTACTGTGTGATATACCGCTGAGTTCCGTGTCATTTACACCGCATACTTGGAGTGAAGTGATCTGCTCCTCTTTAACTTTAAAATAGGCTTGTAAATCACATCTATCTGAAACATTTATTTATTCAAAACACGTCTGAGATTTCGTCTTGGCCAAAAGACCCGAAAATGTTCTGTTTCCACGAGCAACGTTTACCACTTCTCATACTCCTTCGATCCATCGCAGTTTTGGAAGATTCAGAGTTTTGCAAAAATTAAGGTCTTGGCGACGTCGCACCCTGGTCGTGTATCTGTAGTCTGGGTTGGTTTCTGAGTCTGGGATTTGAAGTTTACCCTCAATCGTCCATGTTCCTTCGATCCATCGTAGTTTTGTGAGATTCGGAATCTTACAAAAAGTCAGCACTTGGCGGTATCGAACCCTGGTCGTGTATCTCATCTCTGACTTGGTTTCCGACTTTGCTAACGAAAACTTTCGTGACAAAACTAAACATCTACAGGCTATAAAAACGGCAAAATTCGCAGGGCGCCTCCGCGTGCTGTTGCGGAGCGGAGGTTAGAGAGAGTGAGAGGGCGAAGGACAAACGGAGGCTGAGGCGTCGCGCGCGCCGCTCGCGCCTCGAATTATGTGAATTACGACTATTTGTAGAGGGTACCCACACGTTTCTTTCGCATATAAACCTTTAGTGACCTGTTCTTTATACTAGCAAATAGGTGTACGAACTTGTATTTATTGAGACAATTAATTGTTCCAGTAAATAATATAATGGTCTTCGCCTTTACCAATCGTTTTATCAACTCCTCACCTTTCTTCCACAAGATTGCGTAGCTTCCAACCTGAAAAAATTCAACTATTCACTATGCAATCATTCGATACTGGCTTTTCTATGACTGAACCCTTAACAATAGCTTTTTTTCGCAAGATCTCCTGTTAGATGGACGGTGTAGTCGAATTCACCGTAAAAAACTGATCTTAAAGGCAGCGTTCACGCTAAAATTTGAGTGTCAAGTTTTTTGCAGAAAACCCTTCTATGGGTGTAGTGTAATGAAACCTATTTCAAAGAACCACTCAAAAGCCCCTCCTTCGATCAAAATTAGCAGCTCAATCTTGGTCAGTTTTTGGCGGTGGCCGAGTCCTCTTCCAATGGCATGGCATCTTGGAACGAGTTATCGATAACGCACATCAAGGGCCATCAGCTGTCTTGAACTCAAGGCAGAATCAATTCCCATTAGCCGACGACTACTCAGATACTCGCGGCTTAGAAAGGCAGCACGAGGGGATTACTAACGCATTTACTCGTCGAGGTGCAAGCCCCTTTCGTTCCCCCAACTGCTGCCCAGGGCAGCACGTAGTGTCCTCTTGCTCCGCTCACTGCCCCAACTGCTGCTCGTATGGTTGCCCCACCTGCTGCTACAGTCGCCCCAACTGCTCCATTCGTCGCCCCAACTGCTGCTCTTCATTGTGGCCCCAACTGCTGCTCCTCATTGTGGCCCCAACTGCTGCTCTTCTCTCCCCAACTGCTGCTCTTTATTCTCGCCCCAACTGCTGCTCCTCATTTTTGATCTTTCTTTTTCTTATAATCTTTCTCTCGGGAGGGATGTCTCGAGTGCAGCAGCAGCGCTGCAGTGACTTATCAAAAATAAAGACCCCGGTGAAGCTCATTGATATCCTTAACGGGTTTTCCATCCTTGCTTCTATCCATTGATCTTCGCCACCGATCGAGGAAATGATGCTCGCATTGCCGACTGTCTCATGCCCACCAAAGACTGCCTCGTATCTGGCACGAGTTTGCGAGGGCCGTTCAACACAGGCCTCGGTCTGTAGTGAATGTGAGTGTCCCAAAAACATTTCTCAACAGGGAATTTCTCTATTCCCTAAACAAGAATCTGTTTTCACTCGGTTTTGTGACTGTAGAGATAAGAATTGAGCGCGATAATCGATTTTTTCTCGATTTTAAAGACGAATTATGGCTTTATTTGGTAAAAATTATATCTAAATATTCCAAGGATGAAGATTCCCTGAAATTGTTCTTCAATCGCCGAAATTTGCACTGTTTAGATGAATGTCCAGGGTTAAACGGAAGTGAAATATCAGAGTTTTCATCATTTATTGATCTCCCTGCAAATGGTGATTTCTTCTCTTCCAAAAAAGACAATTTTCGAATTTCTTGAACATTTTTTCTTATTTATAAATTATTGTCGTGAACATTTTTTGGAAGTGTTCAAATTATTAGTTTCGTTGGAAAGTTGTTTTTGCGAACTGTCGGCTTTGAATTCTGTGAGCATTGTGCTTTTCGTGAGAAACTGTATTCTCCATTTTGCTCAATTTTGGCAATCCATCGCCGCTCAGCACTTAAAAAATACAATTCTTCAAACCAAAACAATTGGTTTTTCTGTGGAAAATGCGAGTAAAGTTTGAGTTCAAGGAAACGCATTTTAGAGTGAGGTGATTTTTTGAAATTTCCGACTTACACCTTCCTGATAAAAAAGGCAAATTGTTGCAAATATGGAAAAACACGCTAAATAAATTATTTTAGAAGAGCCGACCGCCTCTTGAATTCTCGGTCGGTTTCACACATTCACCATCCGATGAGAATGACAAATTATTCCTTTTTCCAGAACAATTCATTAGTTTTTTAGCCGAGCTGAACCGTTCAAATTGCTCTCAACTAACTACTTTTCTCGAGGCTGTCATTTTTACATGACATTTTCTTCAGAGTAAAACGACGTTTGATTTGATAATCAAGAAAATACCAAAAGTTTTTTTTTGAAGACTCCATGCAACGAAAATGCGAATCCTGCAAAAAAGTACCACGTTTGAGAGGTGAGCTCTCCGCGCGATTCATTGGCCGCCACCGCGCGTTTAACCTGAGATTGAGTCATAGAAAGGCGACCAGTCGGAGATGAAATTAAAGTTTCGAAAAATGGCTTCGAGCAGTTGGCAGTTAGTAGCGTCAGGTCGCGGTGATTTGGCGATGGGATGGCAGCGTGTCTCGGTCGACGGCGAGCGGGCGGCGCCTGGTCTTTGACTCGAAGACAAACTGAAGACCAACTGGAATTAAATTGACAAACTTTTGCTTCAGAATCATGAGTAGGGATCGTCTGACTTCAACTCCCTCTATTGTTTTTTGCGAGCAATAGATATTAGTACAGTCCACATGATGACAGGACTGTCGAAAAAGCGTACACCCGGGAAGGTGTGCAAAAATCATTCAGATGCACACACTGAACCAGAAATTCGAGAACATCAGCAATGTCGGAGAAAATGGCTACGAACGAGCACAAAAAGACCTGTGCGGCACTAAACCTGAGTGTTCCGCTCACGCCCACTCCTTTCAACCGGTACCGATCCGTAAACTACTGAAATCCCGGCCTTAGGGGTAACAACATACCCCCAAGAGATGCAATCCACTCCGCTCAACAAAACTTACCCCATTTGATAATCGGTTGCCTTCTTATAGCCGAATTTTCAGTCAGACATTTTTATCGGTAGCCGTTGAGGAAGTGGGCGTGGCGTGAGCGGGCATTCAAGTTTAGGGTCGTATAGGGCTATTTAGTGATAGTTTTTAGCCGTTTTTCAGCATTATTGATGCAGTGAGCCCTGGTTCTTCCGGTTTACGCTAGAAATCCGAACTGTTTTGATCGTGGGCACTGCCTTCAAGGTATTCCGTGTGATATTTCTGGAGATCGATTGGTTGTGTTAACTCTATACAACTTCCCAGGAGTGGGCATGTTCATTTTCTTTCAAAGGAAAGAACTCTCTAAGTTGATTATGAGTAAGGTCGTAATTACTTAAGGGACCACTTTGAGCAGTGTTACCACACTGTGCTGGCTACAACACAGAGCAGTAGCTGAGGCGACGAATGGAGAACGAGGGCAGCACGTGCTCCTCGAGCAGCAGCTCGTCCCCTTGTGCTGCTCTCGCTATTCCAGTAAACATGAGAGCTAGTTGTGCTCCTTGACAGCTTACGATCGTCTGAGATGATAATCAATCGATTGCTTCGATTCCATACACCTTGCTTGGGAGAAAAAAGAGAAATGGTGAATGGACATATAGCTAATTAGATGTCTATATGTGCATGCTTAAAGAACTCCTCATGCTGATTGTAAATATGCTCGTAGCTGTCCAAACGGACCACTTTGAGCAATGTTACCCCACTACGATTGCCACAAAAAAGAGCAGCAGCTGAGGCGACAAATGGAGGACGAGGGCAGCACGTGCTGCTAAGAGCAGCACAAAGGCAGCACGTGCTGCTCGAGCAGCAGCTCTTCCCCTCGTGCTGCCCTCGCTATCCTCGTCGAGGTGAAAGCCTATTGTGCTCCATTGCGACCCCGCGATCCTCTGAGTAGGAGTGCTCGCAATTCTATCACTGGCCCAACTCAGTCTGTGCATTTACGTTCTCATTCTCTTGATTTGTTTATTTTGTATGGAGGAAATTTGGACTGCATTTTGTTTAACTTTTTTGTGTAACTTATTCGAAACATCCAAAATTTGCACGTGGGCATTTGTTTCAGGCATTTATATCGTGTATATAAAGATTGAAATAAATGCCTGAAATGATCTCCGGGAAGGTTTCGGATGTTTTCAATAACATTCCACACGACTCAAAATGAAAAGAGACTTCAATGTGCGGCATGATTTAGAAAAAATTGTGAACGTGTGGATTCACAAAAGAAGGATGAATTGCAACAATCAATGCAGCACTTCCATCTAGAATAAATAAATTAAGAAATGAAGAACCTAGATGTAAAAGTTTATTAGGCACTAATCTACTTCTTGGAATCCATAGGTAAGAGTCATAAAGCCTAGCTTGCTCGGATGAGTCCGGGCGGAATAAGCAGCGGAGCGGTCGGTTATGACAAAATATGACAGTAATAAGGAGTTTCGACGTCATAATCCCGATGAGCCTTACTTCGAACGGCTAAAAATGATAGAGCTAGGCTTAATTTTTTGCCACAAACATTCCATATGGGTTCAATCGAAAGGCGAACACGAATATTTGTTTTTTTCACACAGGCTCATTTTCAATTTTTGCAAGATTACGTTAGGTACAGCCTATCTTCCAAAAAGTAAGCCGGATGGCTCACCGCGGGCGCTGTTGAAGCGGACCACAAACGAGTTTTTCTAGTCGCGCCGACGACTTTTCTTCTATTATTTGGAAATTTTAGTTCAGTATTCAGTCGCCGGCAATAAAACTTCAAAAGAAAAGCTAGAAACTCGTCGGCGAGATTGGGAAAATTCTTGTATGATCTGCTTCGATCGCGCGATGCGGTCGCCCACCCGGCTTACTTCCTCGAAAATAGGCTCGAAAACTCTTTATTTCCAGGCAATATTTAAATCGAGCCAACGCGTATGAAGATGGTCCGAGGGCAGAGTTAGGCCGGTGTCATACTTTCAGCGAAGAGCGACGCGACGCATTGCTTACCATCAATATCGAGCGAAAATTGATTTGCCTAATATGCATTATCGCTATCGCTGGTCGCGGAAAATATGATCCCGGCCTTAGCGAGTGTGGAGGGAGGGGGTCACAAAAGCAGCATGGGCGAGCACACGCACGCGGACAACCCGGTTAATTTTGCCCGGATTAGGGGGTATACGGCTCTAGTCTTCAAGGCGATGATCGCAAATTCGTCGAAAATAGTTGAAGCACGCAACTCAGAGATAATCATACATGGATCTCGCGGTCCTGGCACGGCTTTGCTTCCAGTTTGTCGCACCAAAAGCTGCCAGCAACTGCGTACCAGAACTTCACTTCAATAAGGACATCACTTTAGTAACCATCATCGGTTGTAGGTTCTTCCCATAAAAATCGCATCTCACACTAGTCGAGCGTATCACCTGTGCTCCCTGGAGCTGCGATGCCGCTTCGAAATGAGAAATCATTCGGGCTAGGATCACATATTGCTGCAAATGCTGACCTTGGTTAACTAGTCAGGTAGAGCTCTTTTTATTATGAGGCTTACTACCGTCCGAGACTCAACTCGCTAGGCAAGCCAGATGTACCTTCTCTAGCTGCGCTGTGGCCCCATAACAATGTTTATTTTCTACGTAAGCAAAATCGGGAGCAGTAGACCCGGAGTAGCCCGCGCAGCAGTAATCACGTCCTCTATGCCGCACAGTCATTCACTTGTCCCCTGAGATCAACGATGCTTACTGCGATGAGCTTATGGACTAACCAAACGCTAGTCGCACAGTTCCTGAGCCTCCATAACAACACCCACCTCGTGGCTGTCAACTGCAAGGAAACGTGAACTTTGGCCATGATTATGCGCACAATTTCAGGGATGATAATCAACTCAAGAAATAACCTTTGAATCACGTCTACCCATAAGAATCCTACACCTGCACCACTTAAGTGAAGCTTTTCCCTGATGGCTCAACATAAGTAGTACAGAGAGAATTTATTCAGAAATCTCATAGTATTCCTCATTACGAATCATTATCACTAATAACGACACAGAAAAGTGGAGCTGCCATTCCTGTAACTTCCTGCTGCAGAATCGATCGGTTGTGAGTAATGGAATCATATCGACGTGATACCTAAAAAAAGAACTTCAACTCAAGAAAGTAAAGTAAACTTCTTGACCATGCGCGTGAAAAAGGCGTCTCTTGCCACTGCCCTACAGGCGCCCCGACTCAAGGTATCTTAAGTTATTCCAGGTACTGCCCTAGATGACCTGTTATAATGTGCAAAAGTACCAGGTATGATGACCAGAGAGCGACTCGAGCGACGCTGTCTTTCCGCTCCGAGCGAAAATTAGCCATCTACTCGGACCACAGCGGCCGCTCTCCGGGCGACCACAGTCACGCTCGGAGCGATATTCAGTCACACTTGGCACTGCGGTCGCTGTTCGGCCGATTTTCGAAATTTCCTCCTAGGTTTTCTTCATATCCGCCTCTTCTCGAGAGGTGCGTGAATGTCGCGGTCCACGGCAGAGGAATCCCCGCCTCGTTCCGCAACAAGGGCGTAACCTTCGCTGAGATCTGCGGTGAGGAACCACCCTCCCTGCAGACCGATGCGAAAATGGCCCAACCCCCCAGCTGTGGGATCCCCTATCCCTCAGCGGTCAAAAATATGCTGGCCTCGGGAGAGGGACTCCAAGTCACCTTCCAGGGCCGGCATCAGAATGTCGAATGAGGACTCGAGTGAAATGAGGCACCTTTTTAACCGGCTGTGCATGTGATAAACACATTAGGACGTGATCATTCCCTTTACCATGTTTTTTGATGTCTGCCACTGCACCACGCGCTCTTCAATGGTCCCTCAGATGATGGGTAATGGGCTTAAGCTCGAGGAAATCGCACTGGCTATATTCGGGGAGGCGAAAGAAGACATAAATTTGCCAGGTGATCCGATATTCCTGCCTGAGTTGTCACAGAAAGCGAAAAGACAAGGAAAAAACGGAAACCGATTGTGCAAGCGGCTCAGTGACGGCTCGGCTTAGCCCGCAAACACTTCATGACGGTCTGCACTCCTTCGGGGTCCTGCACACTTTTTCACGGCGTCTGACGTATTCCCATTTAGGTCTCGCACATTTTTATGGCGTCTGACGCACTCCCTCTTGGGTATCGCACACTTTATCCGGCGCACCGTCACCGGGGTCCCGCACACTTTATCCGGCGTCCGGCACATTGCCACTGAGGTCCCACAGTTTATCACTCAGAAAACAACCAATTCTGCGCCTATCTATCTCTTGAATTGGCACCGCTGTCGCCCCGAGAGCGACCGGACAGCGACTGAAGGGCGAACTGGAACCGGACAGGGACCGCGGTGCCAGTTCGCCCTCGGCCGCTCTCCGGGCGATGACTTCATAATTAGGAGGAGCCGGTGTCGCTCCGAGCGATGGTTTGTCTGAGTAGTTGTGATCGCAGATCTCGCGCTCGAGTAGGTACTGGCGCTGGGACAAGGGATAATCCCGGTGGTCCCGGCACGATTATCATCGCGCTGCAACAGCGGCTTTCCGCAACTGCAGAGTGGAACTTCGCTCCCATGAGGACAGTACAGTTGAAAAAAGCGCCGAATTTTCGGATCTGAACGGTGGTGCGGACGATGCACTTGACATACATTGAAGAAGTTGAGCAAACTAACTTTAACTCTGACTGTCTTTGGGCCTTGACTCTGACGGTCTTTGGACCTTGACTTCGGTAGTATATGAGTCCATGCAAATTCCTCAGAATGACATCGAGTTGAGGCGGGCGGATAGCCTGAAAAAAATTCTATAAAATTCTATCAAAACCAGAAACTTCCTGACAGTATCAACAGAGAAAATTTGATGGTCGCAGCTGAAGATTTTATTTTCAGAGTATGCAATTGCCATTATATATCCTCCATTTCCCCGCTACTCGCAGGGTTGGGCAACACTATCATAGGAGTGGTGCGGTTTTGAAAATGATTTCTTCATTTTCATAGTCGCTTTTTGCGAAAAACAACCGCTTCGCATCTACGATAGTGATAATACGACTGCGAGTAGCTCGGAAATGAATGTTACATACATACTGCTTCATACTAGCGATATGGCTCTCAATCCCCAGCCCCCCCCCCAGATGCAATCCCCTCTTGGTCCTTGGTCGAAGGTTTGACCCCCCCCCTCTGTGATACATCAAACTTCGCCCATAGCCTGTATTCATTATACTTGGGCCAAATCGAAATGAAAAAAGTCGACTTTGATTAAATCGACTTTGACGATTATTCCAAAACGACATCCCGTATAAATCAAAAAAGTCGATCATTTGAAAAAGGGCGATTTTCGACTCATTCCGAAACAGTGGATCATTCGAAAAACGTGACTCCCGGATAAGTCGAGAAGTCGATCATTCGAACAAATTTTAATTTGCCCTGAACTATTTTGCGTCGACTGTGAATATCGTGCATCTTTAGGCTTGTTTTATTGTCAGCATACAAGCAGTTCTGAACCATGCTTAGACCAATCTTTCGAGACAAGCAACAAATTTCGCACTCACGCGACGATTTTGCCCACCCTTGGGCTCCGACCCCTCCTAAAAATTTTGGCAACGTTCCGCGTTCATGGTAGGATTTATGAAAACCAGAAAACGGTGAAATTTCGAGGGTGGGAAATTTGGCAGCTTGATGGATGACTACTTAAACAAAAGATCCGGGGTGCTAAAAACCGTTTCGCAAGCGACGTAGTAAAACAAAAATAACCAGGCAAACTCACGAGAAAAAGCATCTTTAGGGCCTTTAACAGTGGCGTCGCTGCGCAAATCGCTGTCGCGGAGATTGCTCAAAAGATGGGGTGTTCTACAAAGCGCTGCGTAGCACTCCCCATCTGTTGAACAATCTCCGCGACAGCGCCTTGCGCAGCGACGCCACTGTGAAAGCCCCTTTTGTAAATAACGCTGGGCAAAAGATGACCAACTTACATCGAAGCGGCTTCTCAATCTTCTAGCTTGTCTGTCAGGGATGTGTCTGACGAAATCGATCTGCCGAAGTTGCTACTCGCAGTGGGCCCTGCAAAAAGTTGTGAAGTGGTCTAGGTCTAGATTTATTGTTCTTTATGTCATCATTTGATTAAATTAGGCCCTTCAACTCGAGTTTACATATTATCCTTATAGGAATGAGATTCCGGCCCGCAGTTGCGGAAACCCCTAGGTCAACGAGACCGTAGTCCTGCACCTTACGGAACCACGCCCCACCCTTTCGGTGTCAGAATATTTCAGTGATGTCAACATTTCTCATGCCCCGCCCCCTCGACGATTTGAGGACTGATTTTTTCACAAAACTCGAATATTTCCAGCTTTTTTCAGCTTTTGACCCTAACACTACACTCCTTACCTTAATGGGATACCTTTCAGAATGTTTCATTCGCGGCCCAACATCATTTTGGCCTCAGTACCGGAAATTGCATTTCTGAAAATTTCTGCATTCGTGTCGTTGTCCCACGGGACAGTAACCACTTGACACTGTGTGAGCTGCTTGTTGCAACACGCAGCTTATTGATAATTTTGCTTGGGCCATGAAATCGGTGCACGATAATCGTTGAACTGCGCGCTGCAACAGCGACTTTCCGCGAAAGAGGACCGAAATTTCATTCCGATAGTAATAGAACGCTTAGGTGGTGGACCTTTGGGCTGGAATCAGGTTGCCGGCGAATTCGGTCCCCCCAGGCCGCTGTGAAGCCACAACTCGGGTTTCCACCCACTCTAAACTGCACACAACCCTGGGTATACTTCCTCCTCCTAAATCGGTAGAGTAACTAATTCAGGGCCTCATATTCCACAGGAAATCGGACTTAAAGGTAAGCTTATTTAGCAGATATCAGAACGCCTGAAATTGTGGCGGGTACGAGTTCTCAATTCTCAAATCAAGGTAGAAACACAGGGAAAGGTACCGTCAAGGCTGCGATGACAAACCGGGTAGCGCTGAGTTGAAGCAGGCGCGGCGCGGCTTGTATCAGATTGTTCGAACATCAAGGTGATTCTGCTAGCCTGCTCCCCATATTTCTAGCATTTTTCGACTTCTTCCTCCTTAGATTCAAAGGAACACGGGCAATATGCTGGCAAATTCACTTGAATAACTGCGACGAGGGTAATCTGACACGCTGCGCGGCCGCGCCCGCTTCAACTCAGCGCCGCCCGGTTTAGTCATCGCAGCCTTGACGATACATATATTTCTTCTAATTTTTATCAAATAAGATTATCAGACAAATCTGGGGATTTAAAAGCCTCAGATATGGCGGAAATCGCAGCTGGAACTGGAAGGTGTGAAACATTATTGGCGATTCTCAGGTTGATACGAGTTTTCCAACCTCTTTCTGCCCAGTCTGCGATGCAGCTTTTAAGCTTAAACGTCCCACACCCCAGTAAATTCCCGGATGCAGTAGTGCGCCCGAAACGAATCAGACGATGGCAGCAACATTCGATTCGAAGGCAACAAAACTCAGAAAACATCGATTGAGATGACCAAACGTATTGATCCCGAAGCAACAAAACACCGCGACCCCATGATTTACCTTCCAACTAAATTACAAGAGTTAAATACAATCTGCAAAAGGTAAGGGCTAACCGAAGCTGCTTAAAGATCACCTAAATTGGTTAACAGATTTATTGGAACAGTTACGACAAGTGCAAAACGTATAGATTTTTATTCGTAAAGATTGACACTGAGCAAAAGTTCATCCTCTTCTTGTTCTTAACAGAAATGCTACTTTGATATATTAAGAAAACTCCCAGCCACAGCGAAATTTTATGACCGTCACGAAATGAGTCATGAGTCACGAAATCAAATGAATTTATTGAAAATCTCACCTCTAAGGCCTGCAACTATCTCATCAAACGATTCCATTTCTCTCGATTTCACCGATTTCATCTGAAAGTACACATCTGGAAAACAAAAGCAAGCTAATTTCAAAAAAGGACAAAAAAAGAACACAATGGAAAAAGAACGAGCAACTAGAAAAAAAAGATAAATTGATTAGCACGAAAACGCGCTACAATGCCAACTCCGGCGCTGCAGAAACTCGTCCACGAGTTATGGAAGAACTCGCCCACCGTGGCGGGGTCTCCGGAAAAGGGGTGGAGTCTCCGACTTTTTGGGAAGCCGAGTTTAGGCACTTCTAGACGGTTTTTTCGCGTTTTTTCTTTGCGAATGGATCACTTTTCACCACACCGTTAGATCTCTGCGAAAAAAACCGCAAACTTTTTCATCGTGAACGCTGCCTTTAAACTGTGTACGCCCCTGTTCAAGAATTTTTTTTCGCTCGGTCTCCCGGCGAAGCTCAGACCCCCCCGCTCTACTTCTTCGCAGCTCGGCCCCACCCCCTGTGGACATCCACACCCCGCGCCGAACCCTGCACATAAGGCTAAGGAATGAGGGCCAGGTTTGAGGACCTGATATGATGCCTTTGTTTTAGTATCTCCCTGAGTGCAACTCAATCCTAGGTTATTCTGGTGTAACTAAATTATGATTAGCGATGCAAGCGCTATGTTCATTGCTACAACGTTTCTCAGTGCAGTCGATGAATTTCCGCCAAAGTGTAGTACGGCGAGTGCTCTAACACAACCAAACGTGATCCATACTCAATCTGGATCGCGCTAGCACTCAAACACATGTGTGGGGTTCCCAAACTCAACCCATGCAACAACTCATCGATTCTAGCTCTCTTGCATTGAAGAGATTTTGTCTTTAGCTTCTGCCGGCTGTTGGATGGAGTCATCCCAGAGCGGAGAGGTTGTAAGAAATTCACATCTCGCTGTGTCGGAATGGACGCCGATGAGACACCATGTACGGATACCAAAAGTCGGCTGCCGGACTCGATTGACCATATCCGTTCCAAACATTTTAACGTTCAATACAAGTGTTTGTACGGGAGAAATTTCAATTCTCGTACGAAGCGATCGACACACATAAGGCTAAGGAATGAGGACCAGTTTTGAGGACCTTATATGTATGATCTTTTGTTTTAGTAACTCCCTATTAAAATATGCTTTGCGATGCAAGCGCTATTTATAGTGGAGTCCTTCAAGAGTGTCTCATTTACTTATCAATGAGAAGCGGTCGATTGGAGATCAATGAACATGAAACTCGTTGTAGCCCAACCGCTCTCGCTCAATCGGTATCGAGCGTGCTGGTATGGGATTCATGCGCATTGATCCCCAGCCGACCGCTTCTTATTGATAAGTAAATGAGACACTCTTGGTGGACTCCACTATATAGTCATTCCTATAACATTCCTCAGTGCAGTCGATGACTTTCCGCTAAACTGTAGTGCGACAAGTGCCCCAACACAACCAAACGTGATCTATACTCAACCGGGATCGTGTTACTCAAACACATGTGCGGTGTTTCCAAACTCACCCCCATGCAACAATCCATCGATTCTAGATTCCTTGCATGAAAGAGATTTTTTAAAAATCCTTTCTACGGTACAACCAGGCCAAGACCAGATGAGTGAAGCTCTTGTATCTTGAATACGTCTTTCAGGTTCTGTTAGTTAACTCCCCGCTAAATCCAGAGGGGAAATCGTACGTTTTCCTAAGCTTAGTGTACTGAAGAATCAATTTGTCTGAGGAGGAGGTCATGAGGTTCACCTATTGCCACTGATTAAGGCGTGAACTTCAAAGCAGGTTTGAGCTAAAATTCATTTTTGTAAATTCCGGAAGTCAAGAATCGCGGAAAAAATTCAATTTCAATCGCGGGAAATTAGAAGACTGGAACCATATGAAGTAGATTTTTTTCAAATACCTCTTTCGACAACTGTCAAGAAAAGGCGGCTCAATACCATACGCCGATGCGTAACTCGCCACAACTCGCTGCCACCGGTGCGGGTGGAGGCGCTGCGCAACGAGGTGGGCGCCCGGCCCAGCGAATCGACCAATCGCCGGCCGCGCAGGTAAGGCTCTGTCTATAGGGCTCTGCAGAGTTGCACCACGGCGAGTCTCACTGCGGCAGGGCAACGATGGAGAATGGGGGGCGCCACACAGCGGGCGATGGCGGCGGCGTGTCGCGCGGCAGCAGCGACGTGGTTACCTCGCAGAGTGTTTCCGCCGCCGCGACAACAGCGACTTCCGGAGCGACGCCGTCAATGAACGGCGGCGGGGAATGTTCTCGACCATTTCCATCGCTGGCGACGAGCGTCGCCGACGATCGATTCGAGCTTTTTTTGCTGCTTTCATGAATTCAATCTTTTGAAAACCTTTTTTCTATTTTAGCACAAATTGAACGGAAAATCATTGGAGCATACTTCAAATTGTCCAAATTCGCAGTTTCATTTCGAATTGGCTTTGTTTCCAGTTTTATTTAGTATTTTTTATTACAATGTCGTCTAGTACCATTGTTTTCAAAGCGATCGCCACAAACCGTTCACTGATTTTATTATCTCGAAAACTATTCATTAAGGCATCACTCTACTGGTTGCAAACTTTATTTCTCTTTTTTTATCACAATATTTTGTAGTAGTTGCTAGTAGACATTTACTTAAGTTTCGAATCATATGAAACCAACAAAAACTGTGTATAGCGAGATGCACCGTCTAATGAATGAGATCGTACGCAATGGTAGAATGCGATGCTGACGACAACGTTGCTGCAACTCTGCGAGGTCTTTGTGCTCATCGCCGCGTCGGGTTTCGACCACGCCCCAAAGCTCTCGCTCGGCGGCGTGCCGCTGGTTGCTGCAACTCTGCAAAGCCCTTATAGCAGACGACCAGCGGCAAAGCGTCAAGGCGTCAGAGCATCGTGCGCCAGCGCTCAAACGCTGACGCATGACGCTCGACGGCCGGCACATTCAACGTGACCGAGGACGGCACGTAGTTAAAGATGGTATCGATGATATTAGTGACAGCCGTTACGGTCACAATGCCTCCACCGTCAGCGACTGGCCGGCAGCAGTGGTCGCTGGGGAGTCAGATCAATAACAAATGCTGAAGATGCAAACCCCCAGCGTCACTTTACGGTCACTTGACGCTAGGACGTCTGCTATGGACGGAGCCTAAGCTGCACTGACACATTTCCCTAGTAACCCCACTCTTATCTCCCTCCTATCTTCTTCTCTTGTAATCAAACTTCGTTTTATTCATCATCCCAGAACTGTTCCTATTGTTGGTACATTCGTTTCATGTGTGTTCGTCTACAAACTTTTGCTGTCCAAAATCTTTTCAAACAAATTCTTTTTGTCAGGTTGTGTTTCCGTCTAAATATATGAGTTTTCAGGATATAGCTACGCGAGCGAATTTGCGGCAACCTGAAAAAATCAGTCAAGAAGTGCGTACGATATTCCGGCAGTGATTCATCAGTATCTGTGGAGAAGGGCGATTTCAGTAATGTAGGGAACCTTCCCGGCTCCTCTTTAAAGGACAGTTCTCCGGTCATAAACTCATTTCAGAACCTTGATGTGGTCGAAATGGACAAAAGCACGGACTTGGTAACTCTTTTTCCACCAAGCTTCCGCGACTGTGATGTTAAAAACCAAATTGGAATGGACGAAGGCGGTGATACGAATCAGGCCGATCCTGTGTGCGACACTTCCGATGTGGTGGCCATCGAAACCGCACCCAAGTAGAGTATGCCAAAGGGCAACCATGGGAGAGGCAAGGGAATGGCGAAGTGGCGATAATCATCACCACTGTAATCAACTCTAATCGCCGCCTAAAGAAACCGTGTCATCACCAGTGAACGGCCATGGTAGTCAACTGGATTTATTTGATAGCATTACGCCTTAAATTATTCAAAGGCATACTTTAATTGAAATTTGGTTGCAGAGCAATAAATGTTTTTTTTTTCATTTGAAAAAGTCCTCCCTCGTTCTCCCTTCGCCCATATGTTGTGTTTTTGTGTTCATTGTGTGCTTATTGTTAATTGTTAGCAAAAAGCCTAACACGAAAGGAGCACAGGGGTAACACACACACAGAAAAAAACACACACAATCAAGACGGCACTATACAAAAAAAGAAAAAAATAGCGATTAGAATAAAGACAGGAGAAGGGAAACTTGAAGACACGAATGAGGCTATAAAAATAGATTAGGTCGAAAAAAGCGCCAAGTCCGAATCGAACTGGAACGCAAGCGCGACAGTTCAAAATCTACATTCTTTCATTTGTTAGTTTTTCAGCTTTTTAATGTGGTCCTCTCAGGTTCGCTGGTTATGAACGACGAGGAAAAACAAGAACGAGATCACTTTTCCTCGAAACTTGCCATTTATTAGGTTGATGCAAAAGTTTACGGAGTTTTCACGGCTCTAAATAAAAAAACGTTTATTTCCAAAACAAACAAAGCTCACCCAACAAAATAATTTCTCTCACATTCAGGAATCCTTCTCCACCGATTGGGCAGATCATGAATTCCCGACGCGTAGAACTCGGTCTGTTTTGAGTCGAAGTATTCTTCTAAGATCATTTTGAGTTCTTCATCGTTAGTGAAGTGTTTTCCATCCAGGTAGGGCTGCATCGAGCGGAACAGATGATAGTCGGAAGGGGCAAGATCAGGGATATATGGAACGTGAGGAAGAACTTCCCAGCTCAGGTCCAGGAGTTTCTGTCGGGTTATCCGATATACGTGGGCCGAGCATTGTCCTCAAGAAGACGAATAGTGTTCATCCCAGGGCGATGGACTGGGAAGTTATTCCTCACCCTCCATATAGCCCAGACCTTGCCCCTTCCGACTACCATCTGTTCCGCTCGATGCTGCACTTCCTGGATGGAAAACAGTTCACTAACGATAATGAAGTCAAAATGGCTTTAGAAGAATACTTCGACTCGAAACACCCAGAGTTCTACGCGTCGGGAATTTACCATCTGCTCAAACGGTGGCAAGGGATCCCTGAATGTGATAGAAATTATTTTGTTAGGTGAGCCTTGTTTGTGTCTGAAATAAATGTTTTTTATTCAAAGTCATGAAAAGTCCGGAAGCTTTTGCATCAACCTAATGAATTCACGATATTCGAAGAACCATAACTCCGTCCGTGGTGGTTTCTAAGCGATTCTGTAGACACCATTAGGATCGGCGCAAAATTATCTTCAAGATAAGCGAAAAAACTGGAACTTGAGTCTGAGTTGTCCTTGCTGTGCCAAAGTAGCCGAGCGAGTGCTGCTGCGCATTTGACGGCCGTCTGCCTGATTTATGACTGCAGAAGCTAATTGATAGCAGATCCCAGTCTGCTCGTGCAATCAGATTCAATGGTTAAAAATCAGAATTGAGATCAGACGATGAATTAAGTTTCCAAAAAGCTATAGATATGATTGAAGGGTGGCCAAGAAAATAGCAATCGCCTTGGCTCCACACAAAACCAATTTCATGCGACTGAGTTCCGGTGTTTCCAACAAAATGCTGACACCTACATACATTATGGCTCAGGCTCCCATTGCTTCTACCAACTCAGTAAGGGCTTCCATTACACGAATAGGCTAGATTTCTCAGCAAATATGGCTACATCTAAAACCTATAACCTTCTCAAATGTTTATCAGTTAAGAATAAGGCTTTACTATTACGAGCATTCAAAACCTACATCCCACCGGTTGTGGAATCAAACACCACAATTTTTGGTCCCACCATCAGAAAAGACATAAAGCGTGTCCGAATGAGAATGGCCGACCATGCGGCCGTCGAGCGTGGTAGGCGGCCGTCGCATAAGCCGCTCTTGGACGAGTGTTCGAACGGTTGCCCCTCGGCTGTGGAGCTGATTGATTGCTTGCGGACAGCCGCTGCCGGCCCCGGTCGGTCAGTCCCATTCGGACACACCTTACAGTTAGGTCCGTGGCTTGCTTCCTCAAGAAAAGACATTTAAATCTCACCGCGGCTGTGCGGGAGGTTTGAATCTCACTGGCGGCTGATGGTATGATAAGCCGATCAGCTGCGCTCTTCTCTCGGCCTGAATCGATTAGCGGGCCGGCGCACGCGACAGCTGCGCCAGTCGTGGGTGAGATTTGAATGTTTTTTCTTGAGGAGGCAAGCCACGGACCTAACAACATAGCTTATCTCGCGCATGTAAATCCGGGCGGAGCAAGCAGCGGAGCTTTTGGTCACGGCAAGGTATAACAGTAATAAGGAGATTCAGACATGCTAAGTCCAATCAATCCCACTTCGCCCGGCTAGACATGAGAGAGAAGGACTTTATAAGTACATCATGGAAAAGTTCAGAATAATTTTACGCGAAAACTCTTTGCAAGGATCGGAAGTTTTTTGTATTAAAAATCCCAAGAGCCTCATTTAGGAAGCGGAACCTTGGACTTTTGTGCCTTGAATCACGGCGCAGGCTATTTGACGTATGCATGGTGGATGGTTCGCAAATTACTGCATAACTCGATAGTGACTTGACTTACTTGACTTAATCGGTTGGCTTTCGCCTGACGCGGTCATTCCGCATCTTCACCGAGGTGTGCCGTCCTAGTAGTCAGCCGTGTCCATTTTTCACGGTCTTCAGCCACAATTTGAACAAATTCCATCCAGCTGTCACTATTCCATTTCCTGCGAAACGAAACATCGCGCCTGAACTGTCTTTCGATGCCGAGTGACTTTAAATCCTCTTTAACCACATCCGTCCAGAACTTTCGCCTACGCCCAGGTGGCCGTTTCCAGACAGGATTTGGAAGCATTTTTAAAGCGTGTTGTACGAGACGATCCGGCGTTCTTCTTAGTATATGCCCGAGCAGTCGAAGTCGACTTCCCATTGCTGCTTGAGATGGCGTTAGGAGATGCTGGCACCTACCCGTGTCAAGCGTTGATGTACTGCGTCGATTTCCTTGTAAAGGTCTTCGTTATGGCATACACGCGGCCAGAAATATCCAAGCAAACGCCTAAAAAGCTTCCTCTCCGTGCAATCCAACCTTTCCATCTGCGTTTTCGGTGCTGCCCACGTCTCCGATCCGTACATCATGATAGGGCGAATAGCGGATAGGTAGACGCGCAACTTGACTTCCTTCGCGATGGTGGTAGACCACAAACACTTGGTTAGAGAATTGAATGCAGACGTAGCTTTCGCACATCGTTGTCGAATATCCGCTGCATAACTACCATCGTTCTTCAGCAAACAGCCCAAATAACAGAAATCGTCCACCAGTTCGATACGTTGTCCGTCCACACAAACTCCAGTTGAAGGCCTCTGAGAGACCCACATCTGCTTGCATTTGTCGGGACGAAGACGAAGTCCATAGGCTGCGGCATACTTCGAAACGAGGTTCACAATCCTTTGCAGTTTTGCGTTGTTTTCAGCGAATAACAATGTCGTCGGCGTACTCCAGGTCGACAAGGAGCGTCCTGATGGTGTTAGGATCACATCCGCAGGAAACTGTTCTGCAACTCTACGCATGATGTCATCAACGGCGAAGTTGAAAGAAAAGGTCCTGCAACGGCTCCTTGCCTTACTCCTGTTTTCACCTCGAAAGCTGACGTAAATCCGACAGGTGTACGAACTGCTGCTGTTGTTCCTTTGTTCATGTCCTCGATTAACCGAACATACTTTTCCGGGACTCCATCTGCTCGCAGAGCATTGAGCAATCGATCACGATGAGGAGAGTCGAACGCGGCTTCAAAGTCCAAAAAAGCAAGCTGTAATGGCTTCGAAAACCGCTGCCACGATTCAATTACTCTTCTCACGACGAACACTTGGTCGATGGTCGATCTTCCAGGTCGAAAACCGGCTTGCTCATCTCTGGTCGTTCCTTCACGATGTTTGATAAGTCGCTCGAGAATGATACGTTCTAAAACCTTGTACATGACACGAAGTAGAGAGATTCCTCTGTAGTTCTTAGGATCCGTGACGGATAGCTTCTTGTGAAGAGGTACGATGATCGCATGTCTCCACGAATCGGGTATCCTTTCGCTCATCCATATGGCACGGATGGTGTTGGTCATTTCACGAATCCCAGACGGAGGAAGAGCTTTCAGCATTTCAGCAGTGATGTTGTCATCTCCACCTGCCATTCCATTCTTCATTTTCCGGACACAATCCAAAACTTCAGACTCAGTCGGCGGTTCCTCACTGACATCGTAATGTGCTCTCTGAACATGCGGGAGCTCAGGTACTGATGGCGCTGGACGATTCAGTAGTGAACTGAAGTAATCCTTCCATATTGGCAGCGTCGCATCACCAACTGCAACTCCATTGGTAGTGTTCAAGACAGGAGAACATCTCTTCATCTTCCCGCTATACTGTCGCAGCAACGTGTAGGCTTTCTTCGGATTCTTCTCCTCCCAAGCCTTCTCGAACTCCTTAGCTCTACACGTCCATTCTCGTTCGCGGTCACTTTGAAGCTGCCGACGCAACTTCCTCCTCAGACGCTTCTCCTCCACGAAGTTTCCTGCAGTTCGGAGAGCACATACTCTGTTGTAGGTAGATGTTGTTTCTTCTGAGACGTATGCGAACTTCTTCTTAGGCTGTACAACCGGGAGTGCCTCTTTCGAACCGTCCTGGATGCACTTGACAAAAGAATCCGCGTCGCAAAGTTTCTTCTTAGTCCGTACTCCGATGTGAATAGAAACGCGTTGTCGGAAATTCCTTCTGCACTCTTCATCTCTGAGACTTGTCATGTCAATCCTCTGGAGAGGCTGAGCCCCTCGCTTCCTCTTATGAATCCTCGCAGTGAAGTTCAACAGAACAGGACGGTGATCCGAATCGAATGCGACATCCCACACAGCTCTAGATTTTCGAATGTCCGATACTGGAATATTCCTCGTCAGGACATAGTCAAGCTGTAGTTTCAAAGTTGTCATCTTCCGCTTCCGCTGCTCTTCTGGAGATAGCCGGGTTGGTCCCTGCCACGTAAGCTGATGGCGGCGATGATTCCTCTTGAATGTCGATGCAATAATCAGACCACTGCGTTCACAAAAGTCGACAAGGCGGTAGCCATTGTCCGATGTTTGCTCCACTGGGTAGAACCATTTACCGAGTACTTCGAATTCCTGATCAAGTCCCATCTTCGCATTTGCGTCAATCCCCACGACAACAGCATGTTGACAAGGTATCCTGGCCAGCAACGTATTGAGTTCCTCATAAAACGCATCCTTCGAATTGTCTTCGGCGGTTTCAGTGGGCGCATGAGCACTCACTATCCACAGATTGAATCCTCTGTGATCCCGCAGTCGTACGAATGCATTCCGGCACGACGTTGAGCCAAACTCCTTGACCATACCATTGAAATCCTTCCTTACAGCTATTGCACAGCCTCCCACTCTCCTATCGTCAGCGTTACCGCAGTAGATGGTGTACTCTCCGACGCTGATGACGGGTCTATCCTTGAGGCGGGTTTCCTGCAAAGCAGCAAACGGTGCATGGAAATAGCTCAGAAGTCTGGATAGCGCAGTTTTTTGGATATCACTCGACAGCGATCGACAGTTCAGGGTGGCGAAATTGTGGCTTGTGGCCAAAGACTCCATGACTCCCTAGGTACGGATCCTAAGGTGTTATGGACCAGAGGCCTTAGTGTGCCGGACGGCGACACCTTTATGCAATGTGCGGGATACTTTCGCGATATAGTTGAGCACGCTATATCGCTCGAACGTTCCCTGTGTACACTCAAACGTCTGCTGGGTTCAGTAGAAGCAGGGGCACCAACGAGCAGGTACCAACAGACTTGTATACACACCCCCAACTCGATAGTAATCGGAATCAACAGCGTTTTCAAGATAGTTCTCGCACGAAAAAGAGGAACTCGTTTGAAAATCGCGCTTGGGCGGCCGAAAACTAGTTTGCGTGCAAGATGTTCCTTTTTCAGGCTGGAAGCCCCTTTCCTAAGCTCACAAAGAGCCTAGCAGTATCGATGACACAAGGCCAGTTTAAACGGCACGTTGAGAAACTATTACTGTGCTTATCTGGGCCAAATTCCGGTCCGCAATTGCGTTTCGACACGCTTTGCAGGCCGCACGCGCCCGAGTCAGTCGAGTTTCCAGCACCAAAGCCGACTCGATATGGTTTTTTCCACAGTTTTCTCCAACTTTGTTTACATTTCAGTTTCTTAAACCCACCTAGAGTAACAGGTCGGCGGCTGCTGCGCTGGAAACTCTTCCAACTCGAATGCGCGTGGCCGCAGAGCGTGTCGAGACGCAATTGCGGACCGGAATTTGGCCCAGATAAGCACAGTACTTACTAGTGAAACGTCATAGTAATTTGGAACTGATCCTATATCATCTCTTTTGTATCATCTTTTTTTTTGTTGTTGTAGAGTTTGAAGAACTTTTTCGTTTAAATTGTCTCAGTTGTAATATCATCCCATTTCGACTATTGTTGTCTAGCGATTGTGTAAAAGACACAGTCCAAGCTTATGGGTTAACTTCGATATTTTGATCCGGCCACTGTGTGCAGCCCTGCCGAACGCGGGATCTCAACTCTTCAGAATAAGCTAGAAAAATCGAGCATCATTCCCTCCGCCCCCACATCGGCACCCATTCGCTCCGCCCACTTCAGATCTTCCATAACTTTGTTCCTACCGGGTTCTTAGCAAATTTAGAGACACCGTTGTGAGCAGCACAAAACTCTCTTCAAGATTGACATGAGAACTGGAAAAAGATTCGAGGGTTGGACTCTGCCTTTAAGCATCGTACGCGCTTGAAACCGCTCACCGTTTCTTGAGTTTGAATCATTGGTTGGGCCCGCCTAAGAACGTGGGTAGAGTTTCTCGGATCACCGACGCATCATTCGGAAGATATGGGTGATCGAATGCCTTGAATTCCACCAAAAGAGGCCGGCCATCTGACAGCCATGTGGCATAAAATGAAAAAGAAAGAAGCTTCTTAAGAAGCTATATCGCGTAAATGAGTGGAAGTTGATGTATCATTTGTTGACAAGCCACATTCTTTTCTCATTTGAGGCCACATGGCTGTTGGAAGACCGGCCTCTTTTGGTGGAATTCGGAAAATTCGAACTCCCATATCTTCCCAATGTTGCGTCGGTGACCCTACAAACTCTACCCACGTTAGACGGGCCCATCCGATGATTCAAACTCGAAAAACGGTGAGTGGTTTTCGGCGCGTACGATGCCTTTAAAGCGAGCGTAATAAGCATCAAATGTTGAATAGTTTCTCTAGAGCTTTGGAAGTTGAAATCCCTGATTGGGTGAATCTCTGGCCAATGTAGAAAACACACTAGCCTAGGTGGAGGCAATCCCGTCTCAAAAACGAAATGTTTAACGTAAAACATTCACGGTGCTGTTCATCTGTCCCAGGATACTGCGCGAAGTGGCGAACGCTGCAATCAGCGCGATTTGCCAACCTTTTCTCGCTGACAAACAGGCACGAACAACAATGGATTGGGCAAGATCAAGGTTCTGTTGGCTCAAAAGGTAGCAAATAACGAAAGTGGTTGACCTTTTAGAGTCTATAAATATCGAATGGGTGACGCAATTTAAACTATACTCACCTAAAGGGGGAAAAGGGAGCGATAACCATTCAACTATACACTGGATCCAATTCGGATGTTTTTGGATACACGTTCAAAAACTATTCGAAATTTTGACGATTCGGAATTCGAATAACCGAAAAACACCAGAACCGAAACAGCCAGAAACCTGGTTCACCGAAAGAACCGCCAAATATCCGTTTTGTGGGCAAAAAGCTTTTTTTCGGATCAGCCTCAAATCCGACTGTCCGAAAATTTCTGCCACGATTCCAAGGTATTCTGCGACCTTGAATGGGACAGTGACCTTAGAAAAAGGCTTTTCAGTGATGATAACCTGAGCTTGAATTTGGTCGCTAAAGACACCTCTCTCTAGCCTGGTCCATGATCCAGTATATCATCAAGGACAGTAGCAGCGCTCCGAAGTTATCAGCTGCTTCAGGAGCAAGCATTAAGGGGTCTGCAGAGTTGCAGTGACCGGCGAGTGGTCGCCGAGTGTCAACCTTGACGCGGTGAAAAAATGTCACTTCGCACGAGCCATTCTGGCCTTGGTCAGGTCTTGACCTTTTTAGGGACTGCCTGAGGCATTCAGCAGATTCTGAGTATGGGTAATTGGAACATTCGTTGTCCTCCCCTTAGATAATATTAAGATTGCACCCGAAACTCCATCTGATGTGGGCAACCCTCCCTTGGGAGAGCGGACATCATATTTCACATAACCCTAGACAGTGAGTGGGTGGAAAAATCAATTTCCTCCGTCTGAAAAGTGAAGTAGTAGTGTATCTCTGCTTCCAAAAACCTTCGAAAACCTCGAAACCTGATCCGAATTCCGTTGGTTATGCTCCCAACACAGTGGTGAATATCGCGCTCTAACGCCAATGCTGGCGTCAATTCGGATGTGACCTGTGCAACCCACACAGAATTGCACGATAACTGACGCCTACAGTCGAATTTTTCATTATTCGACTTTTTTTCATTTTTTGAGTTTTTGCCATTTGGCTATTATTTCAGCTTTTATTGTAGGTTATATACAGCTAATAATTTTCTATATGATTCACGTATAGGTGGGACATGTTTCCAAAGAGGGTTTCTAGGTTTAAAGTTCAGTGATCTTAGGTTTTTTATTTATTGAAGTTTTTTGTCTTGAGTTTGTGTGCAGTTTCTGAAGTAATCGATTCTTTGCTTCTGCTGGCGTACTTAGGAGTGATTTCCGGGAATTATGAGAGGTCCGTAGTTTTTTTTTCTGTGAAACTGAAAATGCAGCCTTCAAAAACTCCGCAGAATTCCATCCGGTCTAGTTATTCAATTCAAGTTTAATCGAGCTATGCAGTGTTCAGGATTGATTCAACCAATGTCTACGTGATTTCGTCGATGCTCTTTGTGATCCACTTTTAGTCGTAATATTTTTCCCTGTAGATGCATTTTCAAATTTCCATGGTTTTGTTGTGAACCTATTGAAGCATGTAACAACACTTATTTACGATTTATGCACCCAACTTCTATAAAAGACAGCAAAAATCTCAAAAAAAGTGTTTGGGTCGTCTATTTCAAAAGACTGCCATTTCGGTTCTCCTATAGACCTCTTGCTTGGAGGGGGATTCTCCGCCCACTTTTCGCGGATTACCCATCACCGAGTACAGTTACGGAGCTTCGGGGGCGAAAGATATTTTAGCGTTGGAGCGCGTTTTCCTCCCGTCCCTTTAAATTGAGCGCAGGTTTTGCTAGACCAGCCGCTATCTGCACGTGTATAATTAATGTTTTAGGGAATTGGCGGATCTTTGAATTAATATTAGGGAAAACACCTCAATTTAATACTAATTGTAAGGATTGAAACTCCGAGTGGGCGAAGTTCTCGAATGCGTTCTAAATTTCACACACTACGGAGATCCTACCCCTGGCCGAAAATCGGGGAAACCTTCGTGAAAATGCGAATTTAATACTGAATCCAGCACATCGCAAGCGCAACTATACACACGACACCAAGAAGACAATTTCGTTAACTCATAGCTTTTGATCTCCCATGTTATCCTACGAACCGTGACAACTGTGATAATTATACTACAAAATGGCGTAAGTAGAAGCTTCAGAGAAATGCTTGGGGCTACCTTCCAGGAACTTTGAAGAGCAAAAATGTCCTTGGCTCAAATACACATACTGGAGAGGAGCATCTAGAAGAATTCACATCCACGTCAAAATTTCTCCACTATCGGGATCTTCATAAAGTTTAATACGTAAGCCAAACGTTTCCTAAATTCCCCTAAGGGGTTGAGCTCCGTGTGGGCAAGTCTTTGACATGGGTGCGAAAATTTTCTTCGCCCCTCCCCCCTCCCCTTCTATCCGTATTTCAACGGCGCTATCGCAGCGTGGGCCACTGTGGTATCGCACCATAGCGCCCCCCCCCTCCCCTCCCCTAGCTAGGATAGTATCATTTTAACATACTCCAAACTGCCACACCACCCAAGGGTGTGGCAGTACAAGCCCGTATGTCTCACAACATATGGTACCTATTACACATTGGATCCTAATCAAAAAAAAATTCGGATACTCGGATTTCGGATAACTCAAAAATCAAAGATCGCGAATATCCGACTCAAACAGACAGATTCAAAATAGCAACATCGGATAATCCGAGTCATTCGGATAGGGAGGCTAAACGGATAGTCGGATCTCGGATCAATCCGAAAATCATGTTTTTTCGGTGATTCGGATTTTGGCTCATTCGGATTTTGACGTTTTTTCGGTGAATCGGATTTTGAATCATGAAAACTTCGGTTCATTAGGATGGATATCCGAAAATGAGCGAGTCGGATCCAATGTATAGTACATATGATACTTTTGTAACTGAGAAGTAAATATTTATCTAACAGTGTTGCATTCAAAGATTTCTTGGTTGACATGATTTTCCTAACGGCATTTCCAAATACAATTCACATTTGGCCGAATCGCCTTTGTAGTCTAGTAGACCTATTACCTCTGTACTAGTCTTTCTTTTGACATGAGCATGCATTTTCTGAAGAATGCAATGCTTCTGTCGTCCATCTTCTAATCGATAAAGCGGCGCGATAGTAATCGTGCAAGTGATACGCGTACGGAAACGCGCCCCAAAGCCAAAATATTTTTCGCCCCCGAAGCTCCGTAACGATGTTACGTAAATCTACCACACCTCGCCTCCGTCGGGAGCGCGCGCTCGCGCCGCGGCGTTGCACTGGAGCGCCCTTTCTCATAATCCACTGCGGTTCCTCGCTCGTACACTACTCTAGCTAGGTAAATTGCTACATTTAGTGTATGCTAGACTTACATCGGCCTCCAAACGGCGCGTATAGCTACAGTGTTAGGGGAGAAGACACTCAACAGCGCGATTGTTGCAAAAATTAATAAAAAAAGGGAATTGATGAATTCAAGTGGGTTCGGTATACTAAATGCTACACATGTGTTCCTTCACAGTTTGGTCAATACAAGATGAATGCATAAGAAGGCGGTACATCAATGTCTTCTGCACAGTCCGATGAGCTGATACTGGTATACCGTTAGTTCATGTTCAAACATGTCACTTCGAGCGCACTATACTGCTTGAAAACTACAGTTTTGCTCAGGAAAACTCTTATATGTGATGTTTGGAAAAGTATGCTCAGGAGCAATTAAAAAAAAAAATTCTCCATAGATCGCAATTTCTGTCTTATTTCTCTTAGAACGATGAAAGAATGTTCATCAGTACTCCGAGGACCGGTGCAATGAACTGAAGGAGGAACGAAATTTGGCGAATTAGCAAATCACCTGTCCTATCTGTGGTAAGAAGCAAGGAAGTCAAGAGGGATTAGCCGTTCATTGTCAAGAAAGGCATTCCGAGGATGGAGCATGCGGTCGTCCACACGATTACACAGTATTCTGTCTCACCTTTGCCAACGAAAACGAATACAAGGTTTCAGAATTTTCTCTTGCTTAGTGGTGTCTTAATACATTCTGCACGGACCTCAGGTACCGATTCGCAATACTAATAGCTTAGAATCACCATACAGCCACGTTAAGACCTTCAAGTCATAAAAAGAGGGGTATGCCTGGTCCGCGCCTGCGTTATTTAGTCCTTTTGCTTCTCGTAAATAGAAACTTTAGAGATTAATTTTGATTTAGCTATGGCTATCGGACGAGTGTGAAAAAAATTGCACTTCGCTTATGCATAGGTCTTCAGTGGACAAGGAAAATGGAAAACATTAGAGACAGAGCGAAGCCAGGACCTTCATGAAAAACTACAGGAGATGAGGCGCAGGTCACCCAGCGCCGGAGCTGGACCGTCCACTGCCACATGACTTACGAAAAAAAGCGAATTCTGCGATGTTTCACACTTCTGGATTGTAGATTATTCTTTCTGTCTCGTAGATTATACTCTGAAGAATTTGGGAACGATGTTGCCAGACGACAAATGAGATGAGTATTGGAGCATCACCTCCTTATGCATTCATCTTGTATTGACCAAACTGTGAAGGAACACATGTGTAGCAATTAGTATACCGAACACACTTGAATTCATCAATTCCCTTTTCTTAGTAATTTTTGCAAGAATCGCGTTGTTGGGTGTCGTCTCCCCTAACACTGCAGCTATACGCGCCGTTTGGAGGCCGATGTAAGTCTAGCATACACTACATATCGCAATTCACCTAGTTAGAGTAGTGTACGGGCGAGGAACTGCAGTGGGTTATTAGAAAGCGCGCTCCAGTGCGACGCCGCGACGCAGGCGCGCGCTCCCGACGGAGGCGAGGTGTGGTAGATTTACGTAACATCCTCCGTAACTGTACTCCCCATCACCGGCGAGTCGAAAGCTGACGTGATAGGCCGTCTACGGGAAAATGGGAGGGTTATCACCTGCTAGCAAACGGTCTAAATTAGTCACACTTTGCTAATGACCTTCAGTTTCAGATGTCGCGGCACCTGTATGTGTTGTTAATTATTCTGTTGGTGTATGAACTTGGTCCTGTATTTTCTTCACAAAAATCTTCTACGACGGAGCGCCCACGGACGAAAAAGGATTTGAGCAGTTACAGGTTTGTTTCCTTTTTTCTTAGCAGATTTTGCCCAAAGACCCAAGCAGGCTTACCCAGTCGTGTTCATGTTTTAGAGCACCAGAAATCCGAAGACATTGTATCCTTGTTAGAATTGTAGACTATCATTAAGACCAGGGTTGAGCAGGCCGTTGCGACAATTTATGGCGGACCTGCGACCCCCCACCGGTTGACCAAATTTCTGTGAAAATTTCTGAAATTTTTACAGCTCCCCGGAATGAAAACTAAAAAAACCCGGCACGATGTCACAAGCACCAAATCATTTTCGGGGTGATATCGCAGCGGAGGGGGGCATTTTTCCCAGGGTTGGGCAGAGTTGCGACTCGACACAACGGGGGGTCGTAAAATAATTGAAAAGTTTGGGAAAAAATTAAAATGGGGGGTGATCTCGAATGATTTGACCGAATGTTACCAAAAATTTGAATTTTTTTAAAATCTTTGCACTCTCAGACAGCTTAAAGGCACTGTTCGCGATAAACTTCATCCTCGAATTTTCCATGAGGAATGCTTCTCGTGATTCTCAGAAGCAGAACAGCGTCGAAGAAACGGGACGAAAAGCTACCCAGGAGCCGCGAAACGGCTTAGAAAAGTGGGCAAACCCCGCCGCTGTGGGCAAGTCCCGCCCCTTTCCGCCCCTCGACGTGAACAAAGGAACACTCGAAATCGTGAGATGAGCGATGGTTTCCGATCAAAAGCCCGTTCTTTCCTTCATTCTCAACTTCTCTCTTTACTCAGGTCAGCTCGCATACATCGGCTGCAAAAGACGGAAGTTACAAGCCTCGGACAACTTGTCCACCATGCTTCTCTAGCTCAATTTTTGAGGGACTATAACTCCGTTCCCAGAAGGTCTTGTACGATTCTAGAGACATAATTGGAATCATAATGGTACAGGTTTCAATAAAGGCAAAAAAAAACAGAAAAGCGATTTTTATCGCGAACAGTGCCTTCAAGCCTTGAATCTGAGCACCTACCCGGGGTTTCTCACCCATTTCAAATCAGAAGAGTCGTTGCGGCATGAAAAAAATGGGAGTGGCTTAGTGCGATGCCACAGTGCCCCCCCCTGTGATAGCACCCAAGTTCGGACACTGCTTACCTATGACCCGTAAAGAAACCAGGGTCGAACTGGGTATGATCTGATCCAGTTGCGAAGTCAGAAGCAGCTTTTACGACCCCCCGCCCGAAAAAATTACGTTTTCTTACGAAAAAAATTACACAGTTCTTATGACCCCTAGTTGCAACCTTGCTTGACACTGATTAAGACTTTCTGCGGTGAAGGGGTTCCACGCCCTTATTCTCGCCGTTGACCTATCACAGGCACAGCGAACAGGGTTCTGCGGGGTTGGAAACGGTTACCAAAGGGATATGGATTCGTAAATACCCTTCTCCAATAATCAAATTTTGAAAGGGGTGGTATCGTGGAAACCTCCGAGTAGATTTTTTGTTCACAAAACGTGGCTTAGTAAAGGTGTTCGTCCTTTTTCGGGAAATCTCACTAATTTAGGTGGGGGGTCGTAGCTTCGCCAAGATCGGGTGTTACTATCCGCTGGACTTTGGCAGCGCAGGGTGGGGTAGCAGACTAGCGGCGAGCTAGTTAACGAAAAGAGTACTCTTAGCGAGAGATCGAATTCTGTTCCGGTTCACCCACTCCGGGGTCTCAACCAGGGTTGAGTACCGTTGCGACCCGGCGCAACGAGTGGGTCGTAAAATTTTTGAAACAATCTAGAAAAAAAAAGAAAAATTTAGGGGGCGTAAGTTTCCGGAGAAAATGTGATCACACGATTTATTTCGGTGTTATCGCACCGAGGGGGCACTTGGCCACGCCCATTTACCCTTGCCACCGCGGAATTTTGGCACCAACTCGGGGATTTTCTCCTTGTAAAATCAGGAGTCGTCGCGGCGCGGAAAAACGGGAGTGGCTAAGTGCGATGGCCAGCTGCTCTATCGCTGTGATACCACCTTGAATTCTTTTTCAAATCTGCCACTCAAAAAAGCTAAATAATTTTTAATCCTTGGGGTCGTAAGGAATTCGGAAATAAAAAAAAATCATGTCAACAAGGGGTCGTAGTTCCGCAAAAATTTTCGATACGGCCTACTCAATCCTGGTCCCAATCAGATTTGTGTGGGAAGTTATTTTTTCCGTCCTCTGGTGTTTTTTCGGTGCTATCGCAGCGGGGGGGCACTGATGTATCGCCCTTGGCCACGCCCATTTTTTCATGCCGCAACGACGCTCCTGATTTTGGCAGGAGAGGGAAACCCCGGGTGGGTGCTTAAATAAAGTGCGGCACGGTAAAATGGGCGTGGCCAAGTGCACCACGACGTAGTGCCCCCCCCCCGCAAAGATAGCACTTTTTCTTCATTTCCGATTGAATTTTTCTGGTATTTCGAGGAAATATTACAAAAAAAAGTCTAGAAAAATGAGATGGTGATGAAAGACTAATTTTCCGAAATAGCCGTTTCTTTTTTGGTTCTCCCTGTCCATTTAGGTGTAACAGCTTTGCGTTTCCGGCTAAATTTTTCTTTGGTTTCCGAATAAAAGCCTCTTCTGATTCCGGCTACGGGCCCTCAAAGTATCGAAATTTTTCAAAAAGAAGAATATCTATAAGCTCTCTAAGTTGATGAATTTCAAGTTTTTTCGCGGTCAAAATGTTCACGAAAGTGACACTCCCATTGTGGCTGGCTTCGATTCTGCTGGACCTTGTGTGCGCGAAGAAGTGATTTTTCCTGACTGTGCTCTTTGAGGCTGCCGTGGTTTTAGCGATGCCGATCTCGAGAGATTGTTTGAAGAGTGGGAGAAAAATGATCCTGACGGTCCAAACGATGAAGATGTCAAACCGCGTAAGCAGGCTGTGGTTGATCTGAAAATGGAGGTATTGTGCCCTCCATGTTACGCATTTTCATAGTAAGTGCACGGTCTACACAAACCTTCGTTCCAGGGGAATTCACCGGAAAATATCCTGAAAATGGCGAAGAAAGGTCAGCCGCTCATGATGTTCGTGGGAGTGCGTGATCCGAAAGATCCATCGAAGAAGGATAGGACATTTACTGAGAAACAAACTCAGCTCTGGCAGTCCATGCTCCGTAATAATCATGTTCAGTGTCAGGTGAGTGGATTTGAACGGCATCGGTCCGCAACTCAGTAAAAACGACGATTTCGGGTTGAAGTGGCAAGAAATGCGTTCTAGGCAGCGCTTAAGATAAGCTTCGCTCCTTAGTTTCTCCTAGTTTACGTAAAGTTCGACACCCTCAAGGCAGTGTTCACGATTTTCTTCATTTGCGAGCTTATCCGCCGTGTTGATCAAGTGGTGCCCGAGAAGAACCGAAATGACGTAGAAATTGAGAAAAACGCACCAGAAGTACACGAAATCTTTAGGTATCACCCCGCCTTTTAAGTATCACAGGAACTGTTTGTGGGGAAAACGAAATCTTTTGTGGACCCGTCCTTTGTAATTCTCTACTCTCTGATGCTCCGTTTTTCCCTTAAGGCCCTGACTAATCCTGCTTCGCATAAAGTATTCTTCAGTTTTTCGATTGACCCGATTTTCCACCGGTTACAACCACCATGAGCATGATCATCCAACCGGACAACTAGTCCATGTTATAGAATAATGTCACTGAAATACTACGTTATAATGCGTTTCTCGCCGTTTCTTAGTAATTTTGGTAACATTTGGAGGCCAACGCATTGATTTATGTGAAAAATTCAGGGACGAGAATCATCGTGAACACTGCCTTTAAGTAACAGTCATACCTAGAAAAAAGCGTAATACCTGGTTTTTGGGTAGAATAGGGCCCGTACAGTTGGCAGGGATCGCATTTGTACTTTGGGTTCCTCATTGTGCGTTTGCGCGAATTCGGTGCACGTGTGTTATAGCTGGGTTGGCGCCAACGCACAATATGGAACCCAATGTATCAGTGCTATACGTGCCGACTTAACTGCGACAAGCAAATTTCTGAGCGTGGCAGAGTCATCTGGGCCGCCATGAAGGGATTGTACCCTGAACTTTCGAACACTGAACGTGAGCGGGAGAAACGATTCGAGCTTTCCAAGTGCTAGAGAGCCTGTGTAGATCAGAAATCCTCAAATCGTTCACTTTTTAGATGGTCGCAGTTTGTCCGAACTGCGGAAGTGGCGGGGAAGTGCGAAGGGCCGTTGTTGGAGGATACGCCGGCTACAGACAATCACAGCCCTTCGCTCCCGGCGCCGCCATTTACATGGTCTGGGCAAATTCGCTTCTTGGCTTCAGGAGTAGAGAGAACGAATGTGAAATTGTTATTCAGGGTGCTGAACACGAGTTTGAGATTTGCGGATTAGCAACGTTTTACGTACAGTAAACCTCCGGAAACCGAAAATGGATCACTTCTTCGTGTTGAAAGCTACAAACACTATGCAAACGTGAAGTAAGGGCAGAAATTTTCCCCATCTCTGGTAGACAAAAAAAGTCAACATTTTGCCGTTTTGGATCGAGACAGGTGCTTCAATGAAAGAGTGAAAATTTAGAAGTGTTGCTTTTCGTCTCCCCTTCCCCCTTTTTCCTTCAACTTTGCTGGAGTGGCCTTCCAAAACATCTCAAAGAATAATCCTGATCAAATTTTGAACAAAAATCTACTTATTGCCGGAGATCGAAAAGTTGAATAGGGCTGATCAAAGGCAGTGCTCGCGATAAAAACCGTATTTTCGTTCTCTATGTTTTTGATTAGGAAAGTTCATGAAGCAGAGGATGACAGGGAAAAGTCCCCATCAAAGTTCCGAATATCGGAGAGAAACTGTCCAAAAGCCTCGTGTGTATTAATTCACGCCTGTTCGTGTGTTCTACGCACTGCAAACAAAACTCAAAGAAAATGTCGCAAGTGGTTTTGAGCTTGAAATGTTTAGGTATGTGACATTGTTTTCTGTTTCGTGTGCCAAATCTCTCAAAAATAAGATGGGTGAAATACCATGTTTGAATATTAGAATTTTCCGGGATAAAGAGTATTCAAAAATCGGCACCTGTTCTTTTGTGGAAAAGAACGATGGAAAGCTGTTATATGGCGGGAATGGGGTGATCCAATGGGTTGGCCGGTCCACGAGAGTTTCAACCATTTCTTGGAAGCTTTTCGTTTTTACTTCCGTCTTTACTCTTGTTATAGAACCCAAAGCTCACGATCCTGGAAAAAGGGCAACTTTTTCGTAGTGAACGCTGCCCCTAAACCGCCCGGGTGGTTTAGTTGGCACTAGAATATGGCTGCCCACTATGTTCAGATTTTTCCAAGAGCATCCTTTGTGCAAGTTAGATGTAGTTTTGGGTTGCCCACTCATGGTTCAGCCGACTATTGTCTTGGACCTCCCATTTTTTAGAGTTTTTCGCAGCTCCCCCCCCATTGCCTGCGGGCTGTAACCGTTTGACCCTGTGCTTATCGCTTAGTTTCCAACGTATAACCTTCTACGGCTTCGTTTTAGGTCTTTCCTATTGACGACGACCGAGCTATTTTCATGTTTGAGGACGGTTCACTTGCATTTGAAGCGAAGGATTTTCTTGTGAAACAGAAGGAAGTCTACGAGGTGTGCCCTTCATTAGTATATTCGTCTCCTTACGATCTAAATTATCCATTTGATAGGGTATGGTAAGAAGTGAAAGTTTTAGGTCACACTAGAAGGGCAACAGTTCGCTGGTGCCGGAGCGGCTATGAAGGAAGAGTTGTAGAGAATTTGGATATGTAGTGCTGTGATAGTGTTATAGTGCCTTATTTATAAACGTATCTATGTCGTGCTTAGGTGCGATGTCATAGGGGTTGATTAGTGTTTTTATTAAGTTTTTTAGTCGACTATTAATTACGTGTATTTGCATAATAAAATTCATCGTGAGAAATTTGAAGTTTATTCACATAGAAGGTCACTTTACCTTTATTCTGTGTTTTTCTCGCGTGGATGAATATTGCGTGATTTGGCGGATTTTTAAGTGATTCTGAATGTTGGAAGTCTGTTGAGGCTATGAAATCGCTCGAAGTTTAGAGTAGGCTTGGCGGCATGGAAGATAATGGTTATGATGCCGCATTAGAGCAGATTGCCGCTCTTCTACAGAGGCCAGATCAGTTGGAGAAGCTGCCAGAGATGAGGAAACGAGCTGATAGAAAGATGGTACGTGTTTACGTTTCACTTCTCAAAAATAGCAAAGGGCGTGTCTAAAATGTTGGTCTACAACAGCGTACATGCCGTAGCCGGCGCTAATTTTCTTGAGAAAAGGGGCTTTATAATTGTGTTCAGCGTATGTCCATATGCTTTCTATGGTTCAAGGTATAATTCAAAAAATTGAGCTTCGACTGGTCTTAAAGTGGAGTTTTAGTCAGAACTTGGGTCTGTACTGTCCGGTTACCCAATACCGGCCGACCTTTTGCCGCTCGTGCGGGTCGCCGAGATCGCGATGCGGGTCGCGCGCGATACTGCGTTATGAGGCGGGCAGCGCGTTTCGAGGATCTTAGTTATGGTCCCACAGTAGCCCGGTAGAGCTCCGTGAAAAATGAAAAAAGTCCGTGATCCACTGCGCCAACAATGTCGAGAAAATGGCCAAAAACTAGCCGTAAAAAGCTCTACTCAGCGCCAAAGCTTGTTGTGTATGCCCATCCTGCCTACTTCCTCAACACCCATCGAAGAAGTGGGCGGGGCTGGCATACCGTATTCTAGTTTTGAAGCCGAATGGGGCTTTTTTGCTTGTTTTTAGCCGTTTTCCTGCGAAAAAATTGTTGCAATAGACCGCGTACCTTCCGATTTCACTTGAAGATTTGAAAACTGTTTTCATAGCACTCTTGACGATATTATAAGATAACGTCGTCTATCCATAGAAGAGGTTATGTGTATTCCAGGCCGCTGTAGAAGCTATGCTACGAACGGGTGTTCAGTCACAATTGGAAGGTATCCGTACTGCTATTGCTCATTTGCACACTGCTGCTGAAGACATCAGTTCTATTGAGACTGGGTATCGATTTTTTTGTCTTTTTTTAACGTATTCCAGTACTTGAAATAATTCCCTTCGGCTTCAGAGTTGCTGCTATTCGACATCGCTTAACTCCCTTCCCCCAGTTACGTGAGAAGATGCGTGAATTGCGCGATGCGAATGCACGACATGGTCTGTTTTTGGTTTTATACTTTTGAATAACAGGATAGGTCCTTTAAAGGCAGCATACACGCTCGTAAAAGTTTTTGAAATATGTACGGAATTAGAATGGTATGGATTATAACGCCTACGCATTTTGAAGCGTCAAAAACGGCCCATGATGTCGCTGCACGAGTTGGAAGTTGGCTCCGCCCCCTGTATCTTCACGCTCCCTATATTTACCCTTTTCCTGCAACGCAAGGTTGCTGGGTCATATTCACCGTCGGTACTGTTGGTAGATTGCCTTACAAGTGAACCACACACGTCACTGACGGCGAAGATAGCCCAGCAATTCGCGTTGGAGGAAAAGGGCAAATACAGGGGCAAATGCAAAAACAAATATAGAGCGCGGGGCCAACTTCTTACCCGTGTAGCGTCATTGTGGGTCGTTTTTGACGCTTCAAGATGCGTAGGCGTCGTAATCTGAGCCATACGATTCTATTTCCGTTGCTATCTCAACCATGTTCACGAGCGTGAATGCTGCCTTTAATTCGATGTAGCGTATGCTAAGATGTGCGATGTGGTGTTAGATGTGGTTATTTTGTGTTATGCCAACTCAGTCGCCTTGTGTGCCATTTTATGTAATGTTATCCCATTTAATGTTGTGTTATTTAATGTCACGTAGTGTTATGTTGCTGTGAAATTTAGGACAATACGCTGCTGCAATGGAAAACCTGAAGCATATCTTCAATATAAGCCGTACTATTCACGAAACGAAGTTGGCTCTGGACCAGGGAAAATTGCTTGTAGCACATAAGAAGTGAGTTAGTTGACTGATCGTATGAGTCTGCCCTTACTAAACCTTACCCTACATTTCCCGAGGGCTTTCATAAAACCATGTCGTCGTTACTGTAGGACTGTGACAGTACAGAAATGATCCGTGTATTAAATTTGCTAAGCGGCTGCGAGATTCTATAAAGTGGCATTTTCATTGCTCCACAAAAAGGTAAGGGTACCCATCAGGAAACTCCGGGGTGTTCGGAAATCTTTTTTCGGATTCGGCTCGAACTGCCACCATGAACAACTACTTACGGACGTTGGCTGTGTATCTCAAATCAAAGTTGCTGACTGTGTCTGCCTCCAAGTCAAGTGTCACACTATGTACGACGGCTACTATCGAACATCGGCTTCATCCCAAGGTCATCTGGGATGGCCACGAGCTGCCACTGTCTAAGCATCCTCGACTACTGGGAGTCTTCCTGGATCCCTCGCTACGATTTCATGAGAATGCGCGAATACGTGCTGCCTCAGCCAACTCGCGCAACAACATTCTTCGCGCATTGGCTGGAACCACCTGGGGCAGCACGAAGGAAGTGCTACGTATGACATACAGGGCCATGGTGCAGCCGGTCCTGGAATATGGTGCCCCTATATGGACCAGACATCTCTCTGAATCCTCTTGGTGCAGATTGCAGAGAACACAGAATGCTGCCCTCAGGCTTATCACTGGATGTCACAAGTCGACGCCTATTCCGCATCTTCATCAGGAAGCCGGCCTACTTCCCGTGAAAGAACACTGCTTACTCCAGTCTCAGCAATTTCTAATAAGTATTGTCAAGAGCCCGACCCATCCAAATTACCATCTTCTGTCGTCTGGCCCCCACCCAAGAAGCATACGCACGCCGCTCAGTGCTTCTCTGTCTGCAGTCGATCAACAACGCTGGGCTACATCCGAGCTATCGCGAAGAAGACTCCAGATGGCTGAGCATACGCGGTTGGGGCAGAGTACCTGTATGATGCTCAGCCCAACTTAATCTATGGCGGCGTGCCCCCGCGAGTCGACGACAGCGAAGCTGGACTACCGCGACGTACCCGAACAATCCTCGCTGGTCTGCGATGCGGTCACTCCAGATATCTAAAGGCCTACACTCATCGGATTGATCAGTCAGTCCCAGATAAATGCCCCGATTGTGAATGTGCTGGACATGATTCATTGCATCTATTTTCATGTCCGGCCAGGCCTACAACCTTGTCTGCTCGAGATCTATGGTACAAGCCGTGTGAGGTGGCTAGCTTCCTACGCCTCTGATGCGATGCTCTGTTCATGGCTGACAAGAAGAAGAAGAAGGATTCGGCTCGAAACTTTCAAGTGGGGGTTATTTAGGGTGCTCAACCCGATTCTGGGGTCTATTTGTCATCAGACTTAGGGTGCTGTAGGTTACGGTAGGCATAATGCCTTTTAACAGGCGTTACTTACCTTAAAATCTCGAAAAACGGACCTTAACTTCGTGTTCAGCGTCCCAAATAACAACCGCTGTGAAATTTTGAGTCAAATCTGAGACTCTGACCAGGCTACAGTATACGTACGGTTACAAATTGTAATCCAAGTAAAATCGATAAACCGACCACAGATTTGTGTTAGGCGGCACAAATAACCTCAGTGTAGTAGTTTTAAGACGATTTTATCGTAGCATTCTCGAATTCGTCAAATGTCGCGTTTCGCCAGCGAAATTTCCTCCGTTTTGAAGCTTCGGATCAAATTCAATGGAATTCTTGAAATATTTACAAATGGGCCTCAGATTCATAATCAGCTCCCAAAACCTCTAGAAACAAGTTTTAAGCTCAATCCGAGCCAATTTTTCTAGAACGCCCTAAAATTGCCATTCGTGTACTCCTTTTCTCCTCGCAAAGCTAAGGAAATGCCCACTTTTGGAAAACTCCTGTGAATCTCTGAAGCATTTTGCGGATTTGAAAAACGGTCTTTCAATGCTCTGTCCCATATCTACATTTATCAGAACATGGTTCTATAAAATCCCTAGGGAAGTGCCTGGTAAGTCCTAGTTAGGGCAAACTTACGCTAACCGCAGCGAACAAACGTGGCGCTCAGAGAGCAAACGCTGCTTCAAGCAAACATAGATACAACAGAAGTTCTTGTTTTTTTCTGTATTCGCTGCGGGGAAGTATAAATGAGACATTGAAGATAAGGCGAATTGAATATCGTTTTGTTTCTAGTATAATGGATTTGGAACTGGCCCGAGATGAGCTTCTGTTTGAGGTGCACAAGTCGGACTCAACGAACAAGGATTACGAGAAAAATGTGAGTTGGTCGATTTTTTGTCGAATTGGCTGAAAAAAAATCGGTTTTACTTGGTGCAGTTGTTGGTGACATTCTTCATAAAAGTGGATGAGCTGGTAACTGATCTAAGTAGCAATATGTGGTTCATTATTGGACGTGCACTGGAGATGGTAAAAGGCAGCGAAAGTGGAAGTGGTCCGCAGGAGCTGGTTACATGCATTCGTATTGTTGAGCGTGAAGAACGGTAAGGTTTTAGGGGGTTTCTGATTTTTAACTATTTGAGGATATGCGAATTTGATTCCAGAATCGACAATTACTATGTGGAGAAGAAGGCTCGAGGAAGTGCATTTATGCCACCAGGACGACCGCGTAATTGGAGGAAGAAGACATTTGAGGTGAGGTCCACGTTATAGTCTCCCGAAGGTCGGACTGAGCCGTTCTCTCCTACCCCGTATCGATGAATTCTGGCTGAAGGGAAGCCGCGGCGCTGCTTGATGGGGGAAAATTGCGCGCGGGAACATCAAGGGAAGATTACTATTGATCGAGTGATTTCGCGCGCGATTGCTGAGCGTGGCTTTTCACTTAATAGGCCTTGGCGATCTCTGATTTCTGTGAAGTCGAACTGAAGAATCACTATTCGTGATGGGGAAGAAGAAAACAGAAAATTTGTGGCTTCATACCGTCTATTTTGGAGTGAAGTTCACTACATTCCTTTGCGTGCATGTACGGAGCTAGGGTAGAGACAGCGTTAGTGTGATCAGTATGAGATGCGTCATATGCGCACATTTGCACACCGTGGACCGGAGTAAATTTCACTACGAAATAAAGTGTATGTATAGCCTGCATCCCAGAAAGGCATGCCAACGGCTGCGCGTTTAGGGTAGATCGAAACTAGGTTAACCTATTCTCGCTGAAGAATTTTTTTTTCAGATTTAAATTATCTTCCGGAGAAATACCGTTGGCAAGAGTAGGTAAATTGACGTCTGATCCGCATTAGACGCGCAGCGCGGTTGCCCGCGTTCATCTCCACTATTTTCTCTCTGGCCTCCTTTCTGAAACTGCGCTATGTTGTTGTTCGACCAACTGTCTGTACGTATCAACGTGGGTACTATTGCAGCGAAGGAACTTTATGGTATCGCACTTGGTCACGCCCATTTTCCCGTGCCACCGAGAAATTTGAATGCCAATTCGGGGTTTTTCTCTCTTTCAAAAATCAAGAAAGTCATTGGGCGAGGCCGAGAACCATACTGCCCCCCGCGGGGATAGCACCACAACGTGTGACCAAATGACATTCTAACACTCATTATTTCCCGCAATTTCGGAATTCTTAGATTAGGACGAGCTATTGTTCTACTAATGTCAAGAACTTTGTGGAACTAGTGTAGAGGCTCAGAAGGAGCGCCCACAGCGTCGTAGAAGGTGAATAGAGGTTGGGGCGTGCGCGTCCGACCTTGTGCGGTGCGTCGGAATCGATTAGTAAAATATGTTACAATCTCTGTGATCGCACATTTTCTTGAAGTGGGCGGGGTTCCGGGTTTACCGCGTGAAACTTGAAAACTGGGTGGGGCGTCGGGATTGGAAGCTAGGTGTATTAGGGGCTTCGAGAACACATTGCATAACCTAGTGAAAAAAGGGCGGGGCTTCCTGTTCATTGCACTAATGCACTAAAATCGTTGAAAGTGGGTGCGGCGTCGGGATTGGAGAATAAGGTTCATTGAGGGCTTTTACGACTCTGCGCGCAACTTCGTAAAAGTGGGCGGAGTTTTGAGCTTACCACGTACCCTCGATGCCCGAGCAGCTCACAGGGAGGAGCTTGGCCTGCGTTGCGGCTCGTTGTTTATAAGAGGTGAACGAGTGGCCATGTGGTGTTCCGGCCCGAGCCCGGGCACCTATTAATCGATGCAGGTGGCCATCACCGCATCGATTACCAGGTGCGCGGACCGGAGCCGGTATATCACACGGCCATCGTTCACCTCTTATTAAAACGAGCCGCAACGCAGGCCAAGGTCCTGCCTGCAAGGTGCTCGGGCATCGAGGGTAAAACGTGAAAGGGTGTCAAGTCAGAGTCTGAAGGTAAAATATGTTAGGGGCTTAGGGAGCACAACACAACTTTGTGAAATTGGCCGGGAAAAAATTTGTATTCCCTACTTCCAGGTGCTAGAAAAAACTGTTTGGAGTCGAGTTGAAGGCAACCAACTTGAGGATAGGAGTCTGAACAAGGCTTGGCTAGCCAGGTGGGTTTTTAGTTCTGTGTTGAGGTCTAAATTCTGGGACAAGGTTTGGTCAGACTCTTCCAGTTTCAAGCGTTATTCTGGACTAACCTACCGGCTACACAGAATTCATAAATTTCTCATTGTTTATTGCTAATCTGGACCAACTTCAGGTACCTGGAAGTGTGCCGAAAAGTGATTGTGGACGATTTGCAACTGTCTCGAGCAGCTGTTCCGTGTTTCCCTCCGGATTATCAGATTTATGATAGATTTGTGCATATGTACCACAATTGTGTATGCAAGCGGGTTGGTTTATTTCTATCTTTTAAAGGCAGTGTTGACGGTAAGAATCGTTTTTCTGCTTTTCCGCCTTTCTTGAAGACGGTCCCATGCTGATTCCAATGATGCTTTTGGAATCGTACAGGGCCTTCTAGGAACGGAGTTATGGTCCCTCAAAAATTGAGCTAGGGAAGCATGGTGGACGAGTTTTCCGAGGCGTGTAACTTCCCTCTTTTGCAGCCGGTGTATGCGAACTGACCTGAGTAAAGAGAGAGGTTGGGAATAAACAGAACGGGGCTATTGATCGGAAGCCATCGCTCATCTCACAATCTCGAGCATTCATATGTTCGCGTCGGTGGGCGTGGAAAGTGGATCTGGGGTGTGACGAGATGATGGGTGCCCAACTTTGGCGCCGTATGGGACCGTCCCGAGCTCATTTTTCTCAGTTTTTTCAACGTTAGGGTTGCGCTAGGCCCCGCAGCTGCCGATCTCCACCAAAAAATCAGACATGGTTTTTTATCGTGGGCACTGCCTTTAAGTGTTCTGGTTGTTTCAACCTGAGTTATCCAGAGAATTTCTAGCTTCGAGAAATCGCGGCAGAGCAGTTGGAGAAGAGTGAACTGGTTCAGTTGCTGAGTTGGATACAGACATATGGGTAAACGCCGTTCGAATGAGACTGTCCGGCCATGCGGTCGGCGTGCGTGTCGAGCGGCCGTCGCTAAGGAATTTTTCGGACTAGTAAATCGTTTAGAGCGAATGTAAGACGAGTTGTGAGCAGTATCCCAGCCAAATTTTTGCAGCCATGGGAAGATTCGTCCAGAAAATGTCTTCGCGAAGACCGCTCAACACGCACGCCGACCGCGTGGGCGGACAGTCCTATTCGGACAGACTTCAACTATCGTGTGTATTTCGATTCGCATGTTGTGGCTGAATTGGGGGCGGACTGAAGGCGCCGATATTCGGCGCGAGCGGTCGCATCGCATTTTCTGGCGGCTTTGGCCGCGACGCGACCGCTCGCATCGTAAACATGCGCACTCAGAGTGGCTTCTAGTTTTGGACTTTTCTGGGTAAAAATTCAATGAAATTCTCATTTTCAGCGGGGAAGAGCTACTTGGTAATCGTCGGTTGCAAATTAACACTACTGCTTTGTTGGACGATGTGCCGGTGCTGTCCAGATCCACTCTGAACTCACTTTATGATAGGTAATTTGGAAGTTTTTTTTTTCGGATTTTTTTTTTATCAATTTAATATTTGTCTAGTAGAAAAAAGATGAGTTACTATTTCTGCTTTTAGTTTTGTTGAGATGACTAGAAGTGATATGAAAAACTGGTTGGACAAGACGTTGAGCGCAGAGAAAGATGTATGGTTTTGAGGTTCAGTTTGGTTCCCCATATAGTCGAAGAGTTATTGATTCGAAATGAGAATTCCAGGACTGGAATAAACATGTGCGACCGGATGAGGACAACTATGGGTATTTTTACACGAGTCTTCCGAACATCATGTTTGGAATGTTGAGAGATACGGTATTAATTTTTTTACCCAATTTTTTCTTTTTGGCATTCACGAATTCACATGACCGAGGAATAGTATTAGATGCTATCCATACTCCTCAACGCCAGCGCGTGCCGCGCGGGCGTGGCGTCGGTCCATTCACACTCCAACGCCACGCCAGCGCGTCACGCACGTGTAGCGCTGGCGTTGAGGAGTATAAATAGCGCCCAAGGTGCTGAAAATGCTGATTTGAAACGTACGATTTCGCAAATTTCTCAGTCAGCTGATCCTGTCTCTTCTCCTGCTACTCAGTCATTGAATTTGTCCGCAGAAAATGTACATGATGATGAATATAATGCAGCCATTATTGTTGAGAGGCGTAGATCTTTGGTTTTATCTGGTGTGCCGGAGCGTAAATCGTGGCCTGTTAATCGTCGAGTCCATTACGATTATTTGAGTGCTTGCAATGTTCTTCATTTCCTCAATGTTGAATGTACACCTATCACTGTTTACCGCCTAGGGAAGCCCAAGCAAGGGTATAATAGAAAGCTTAAAGTGATTCTTCCATGCTCAGCTTTGCAAAAATTCGCGCTGCAGAATGCTGACCGTCTTCGGTTTTTCCCTGAGAGAGGAGTCTCCATTCGAGAGTCTCTTCCATTTGCAGAGAGAAAGCGAAGAAGGGAGGCTTATCAGGATTCTCGGGGCTTGGGCCTGAATGGGGAAGCTGGTCCTTCACACTCCGCTTGGGGTGGTGGTGGGCCAGTCAATCCTAACACCAGTGCCCATCCTTCGGGGGGATCCTTGCAGTCGCACAGTCAGTTGCCTTTAAACTAGTGGGATCGGATGTTGAGCCACCACAGGGAGTCATCACTTGTTTTTATGCCAATGTTCGTTCAATTCCGAAAAACGCGAACTATATTAGTTCTGTATTAAGTAACAATTTCGATTTATATGTCTTCTCTGAGACGTGGCTCAAATCCGATCACTCTCTTTCGTCGTTACTGTGTAATTTGTCTAACGAGTATCAAACTTTGCGTTGTGATAGAAAGAGAAAACAAGGGGGTGGTATTATTTGTCTTTTGAGGAACAAATTTTGTCTTGTAGAGATTATATCCGAATCAGTTCAAGAGGCGTTCGAAATTTTGGGCTTCGATATTATCTTTGAGAATCGCAGTGTAAGAATGGTGGCTGTGTACAGAGCTCCGTCTTGTCCGGTTCTTTCAAATGAAGTGCTGTCAAAAACTATCAGCGACATTGTTTGTTGCGAGTATCCATCAGTAATTCTTGGTGATTTTAACTATCCGGAAATAGACTGGAATGATCTCAGAAAACCTTTGCCGCCCTGTTCCTCTATGTTCGTGAACACCATTGTTGCTCATGATTTCAACCAACTAGTAAGAGAGCCTACTAGAGGTGTTAACTGCCTTGATCTGGTCTTTTCTAATGATGATACACTCGTGGGAAATGTAACAGTTGGACCTCCCGTGGGAACTAGCGATCATAACAGCGTCAGTTTTGTTCTCAATTTTCCATACGTTGGTTGTCCTCTGGTTACGCTCGTTCGTGATTTCGCTCGATGTAATTATGAAAATCTCTGCATTTACCTCTCTGCTATTAACTGGAGAGATTCTCTAGAAAGCGCGTCCTCCTTTGATAGAAAGTACGAGTTATTTTTGGATATTCTGAGCAATGCTTTAGATATCTTTGTACCATTCAAGAGCATATGCGCGACTCGTTCTCTACTTCCTCCTTATCTCCAAAACATGTCAGACCATAGAAGTTGCCTGTTCAGATTGGCATCTAACACTCAACCCCTTATGGATTGGGACAATTTTCGTAGCTTTTCACTGCTTTTTGAACGTCGACTTTCCAAATACAATCGAAATTTGGAGAAAAAAAGCCATTAGTAGTAGTAATCAGCAGGGTTTCTACAAATTTTTGCACAAAAAAACTTGGAAAATCTAATAAAATTCCCTGTTTGAGGAAAGGTGATCGCTTCGTTATCGTGGAGACAGATAAGGCTAACCTGCTAGCTGACAAATTTTGTGAGGTCTACGGGGAGGTCAGTGATGTATTCCCTCCTTTCTGCCCTGTGATCGAGTACCCAATGAGCAGTTTCCCATTTTTTGAAGGCGATGAGATTTTTGACATTCTCAGAAAGCTGCCAAAATCCTTGTCTGTTACACCGAACTTAATACCGACGATTTTTGTGAAAAACATTGCTCATGTGATTGCTGGACCTCTTGCTTATCTTTTCAACCAGTCACTTTGGTAATCGGAGGTGCCACAAAGGTGGAAACAATCATTTGTGACTCCCTTGTTAAAGAAGGAACCCTCACAAATGGTGGATAACTATAGGCCAGTAAGTATCACTTCGATTTTTTGCAGAACTTTCGAAAAGATCCTTAAAAAACATATAGGAGACCACGTGGAAAAAAATTCAATTATTTCCGAGAATCAACATGGGTTTGAGGTAGGGAGGTCGGTCGAAACCAATCTGCTGGAGTGCATCAATGATTGGAGTGAGTACCAGGAGTCGAGGAAGGCATGTGATATAATTTATTTGGATTTTTCGAAGGCTTTCGACAGGGTAGACCACCACAAACTTATTTTGAAACTTGAGAAATTGCAATTTCATCCATTAGTGTGCGAGTGGATAAAAAACTATTTCCGCGACCGTAGTTTCCAGGTGAAAGTGGGTTCTAGTTTTTCATCGAGTAGATCGGTTAGTAGCGGGGTACCACAGGGTGGTGTTTTATCACCCATTTTGTTCGCTATCTACACAGCTGAGCATCCCCTGCTTCTGGAAAGAACAGGAGTGATCTGCAAACAATTTGCCGATGATGTGAAAATATATAGCAAAATAGAGTCGCCCGGGGATGTCGGAAATGTTCAGGCCGCTTTGGAAAGGATACTGGACTGGTCTAATGTTTGGGATTTACCACTCGCTCCGGAGAAAACGGTTCACATGAGAATGGGAGACTCCAGTATTCCGGTTACTTACATGCTTGATGGCCACTCGCTAACATCTGTTTCAAATGTTAAAGATATAGGTTTTTAGTATGACAATGAGCTTGATTTCTCAGCTCACTATCATGCAATCTGTAGTAAAGCCTCAGTGCGCACATTTCATATATTCAAAGCCTTGTCGACTTGCGACAAAAGAGTCTTAGCGCGTGCCTATCAGGTGTATGTTAGGCCAATAGTGGAATTGGGAACTTCAGTATTCTGTCCGTACAAGAAGAAAGACATTCAACTTTCAGAAAGAGTGCAAGAAAACTTTACTCGTAAAGTTTTCTTGAGACTGAATGGATTTTCTTATGCTAGAGTTCCTGGTCCCTCAAGGAGGAATGAAGAACTGACGTTACACTCGCTTGAGTCTCGCCGTAAGCGAAACGATGTCTGCATGATCTTTGAAATCTTGAGTGGAATATTGAGAATTGACAAATCGAAGTTCTATAAATTCAACGCCTCTAGGACACGTGGGAACTCGGAGAAAATTTCTTTTAGTATTCCCAGAACTAACCTCAGATTGAAAAGTTTCACATGCAGAGCTGGCTCTGCTTTCGCCTCTTTGAAATTAAACTTTATGAATGTTCCCCGTTCTTTTCCATCTTTCAAACGCAAAGTTTCGAATATTTTTCTTGCGTGGTAATTTTTCACTTTGCTTTTCGGCTATGTATATTTTGCCCTATTTTCAATGTCTACCTTCTGTAGCGTATTAAATAAATAAATAAATAAATAAAAGATTGTCAGATAGGTTTCCTGCCCTTTGAATTTGTCAAATTTTTAAACTTTCAGAGCTGGTCTTCTGGCCAGAAGTGTTATGCTATTCCAAAGCGCAATTTGTTTTCTATCTAATGCATCTTCCAGTTTCGAGAAAACCTAAAGGTTCTTGAGTTATTTGCTGAATTTGAGCGATAATCTTTGGTACCGTGTACATCCATGTGCTTCTATTTGCTTTGAAGCAAGCCGCCAAAGTTGCGAAAGTTGACAGGACAATTGAAACCTCCAAGGCTAGGCAAAAACCTGGGTGAAGATCCCCGAAGGAGCGTGATTATTGATTTTTTTGCGAATTACGTGAATCTTTAATGCCGGTCGTCTCTGCGTTATCAGACCAGTTTTGGCAGCGCAACAGCAAGGCCGAACATTTTGGACAAGTTTCTGCTCAATAGTATTCATTTGTTCAATTATCAATCACTTTTTCAAAAATCGAAAAATGGTAAAAATCGAGTATTCTAAGGTTTGATGATTGATGAAATGAATACTATTGAATAGAGACTTGCTCATAATACTCACTTCAAAGGTTTTACGGCCGAAAGTTGTCTGATAAGGCAGAAAAATGAAGTTGAAAATTTACCAATTTGGCAAAAATTTATAATCGTTCCCCGTCGAGAATCACCTAGCATTTATTAGGGACTGATTCCAGTACAAAGTGGAGTTTCAAAAATGGTTCTGTTGTGGGGAAGGTAAAAAGGTGCAATTCAAAGTTTGGTACATTTTCTAAGTGCATAGGGGTAGATCAAAAACTGCAAAAGCGCAATTTTTGGATCAGAAGATTGAACATTTTCGGCCCAACCTTTGTCCTGGAGTGTTATTTTCGGCTCTGAAGGTCCATTTCCGGTTTCTCAGAAGATCAGTGTAGGTCACAGTAGGGAAAGTTCCATTTGTCTACAGTAACCTACCGTAATCATCCGAAAAACTGGAAATCGACCTTAACATCGACATGTATCCTAATGAGACTGAGTTCCCCATTGGAGGTTGTCGCGAACTCGGTGCATCTTTGTTATAGCTTATGGCACCGAGTCAATCTCGAAGTTATGTTCATGTTCAGCTCCTCAAATTATCCCCCGCCCCCGGACAAAGTTTGGGGAAATTTCTGAAATTCAAAAAACTATGTTTTGTCGTTTTTGACCTACCCATGAGCATTCGGGAAATTTATTGAACTTGAAATTGGCTCTTTTCATTTTCCCCACTAAGTTCAACAGATCATTTTCTGAAACTTCAGTTTGCGCTGAAATCAGTTCTCAGTTAGAGGGTTTAGAAGTCATATTTGCTTTGGTTGCTTTGGCTGCTTTGGCGGCTTGCTTCAAAGCAAATAAAAGCATTCAAAAGTACTCAGTATTGAGGACTATCACTGAATTTCAGCAAATAATTCGGGAACCTCTAGGTTTTTCGGAGCTGAAGGAAACATTAGATAGAAAAGTATTTGCGCCTTCGAATGGTACAACGCACGTGGTCAAAAGGCCAACTCTGAAAGTTTCAAAATCGGCAAAGTCAGATGGAAGGGGAACTTTTCCGACAACCTAATAGTAGTCGCTACTCTTCGACTCAATTTTGCAGTGAATTATTAGACCCCAGATTCATTCGAGCTGTAAGCACATACTGTCGTTTATAGGAATCTAATTCCGGTCCGCAATTGCAGACTGCTCGTGTTGCCTCACGCGACACGGTGATAATCGTACTGAAAGACAGGAAAATCGTGCAGGGACCAAGTGGTTCAGGCACGATTGTCATCGTGTTGCGTGATGCAGCAGCCGTAGTCCGCAGTTGCGGATCTGGCTCCGAGAATGACAGTAGCATAGCCCTCATTGGAATTTTCTAAAGATTAGTCTATCGAGAAGTCAAATAAAATTGATTTAGGTAACCCTTGCAAAGGAGGTTAGCGTTGAAGTTATTCCAAGCGTCATTAATCTTACAATTGAGGAGTTTTTCGTTTTCGCGAATAAGTATAAAGGTAATGAGCCCCAGGAGTTTCTACTCTGTTACGTTGTTGGTAGTTTTCACTTGTTCCAGATGCATTCACCGCCTACCGAAACAAGTATTTCGAGAATCGAAGCAGTTTCCGTGAATTTACATCTACAGTAGTGAGTTTTTATGAGCTGTTTTAAACCACCCATGGTATACTGTTTCAAGAAGTGGCTGTTTCTAGGTTGCGATCGCAAATAACTTGCATACTTGCATTGAGTCCACCGATAAGTATATGCAGCAGGTACGTGTCCGGTTGTTATTGGTATGTTGTTCATCTCATTCACTTACCCTCGATGGTTCAGGTACGTCTGTCGATGGAGAGCGATGAGCAACAGGATGGTGGGGTGGCTGGTCGGCGTACCGTTAGTCGACAACAGATCATTGATAATATTGACCGATTGAATACCCGTTGGAGTAGCGCTGTTGGCGTAGCGTGAGTTATCGTCTCTAGCCTGCCTTACTGTAGTCTAGCTATAATAACTAAGTTTTTTTGAAGTATGTTTTCAGCGTAAATTTCCTGCTGGAGGAGATATGCGAAGATCTAAGTCCGCATCTTGCAGAGCTGTTTTCGAGAAAGTGGTTGGTTTTGGTTCTAAGTACGCAAATAAAGTTTACACGAAATGGTTTGTCTGGAGGCTGTACTTTGCGTCTCCACATGTCCATGTACTTACGCAATAGCGAGCGTTAGTGGCAGTATGGGAGTTTTACTCTGCCCCAAACGAAATGGCAAGCGAAGAGTTCAAAGAAGCAGCGCTCCCTCTGCGTCTCTGACGTGTTTGGATTACGGTAAGACGACGTGTAAGCAAATCACGTGCGTTACACAGCTTCTGTCTTACGGTAATCAAAAAACAGATTCCGTTTCTTTAAACTACCTACGTGCCACGTAAATAAGCGTATCTACATCATCAGTGACTATTACGGGAATTCCCAGCGAAAATAACGCAAAAAGTGATGAAGTATGCGAAAAAAAGAAATGAGAGCTTGAAAAACTCGATGAATTCTGTTTTAGGTTACGGTAAGACAGATGCTGTGTCGCGCAAGTGATGTGCGCGTGCAACGTCTTACCGTAATCCAAAAACGTCAGAGACGCACAGAGGGAGTGCTGCTTTTTTGGACTCTTCTCTTGCCATCTCGTTTGGGGCAGAGTGTAGTAGCTGAGGTGCTTGCTTGCGCTCGGAAGGCGAAAATTGGCGGTGGTGAGGTGTCGAAAAGTACGGCCCTTCTTGTTAGGCAACGAAAATTCTACCCCCCAGCAACAAGCACTTTTTTCGGTTATTGAAAGGCAGTAGACACGCTGGTAAACGTGATCGAGATAACAGCGTGAGTCGAACCGTTCAGACTACTAAACAGTTCCTACGCTATTTGAAGACTCGAGCACGACCCACAATGCCGATAAATGAGTAGCAAATTTGGCCCCGCCCGTATTTTTATGCGCTCTGTATTTGCCCCTCTCCCCTCCAAAACAGTAAGCAATTCACAAACAGTTCCGAAGGCGGGGATGAACCAGCACCCCGGTTTTGGAGGGGAAGGCCCAATACCAGGTCGTCCAATAATTCCTGTCCGAAAATTTTCAAAATTCCATATTTTTCCTTAGAAGTGTTATTATATCAGGCAAGTGTAAGAACCTTCTTGAAGGTTCTCCAAAGTTCTACGCTAGGGGTATGTAAGGCGCAGTCGCCGCGTCTAGCTACCAGTACAAGCTAAAATGGACCAAGGTCGAATTCGTACGTTCGTGTACTACGAGTGGCTGCTGGGCAACGACACGGGCACCGCGGTCGCCAACATCTGCAGAGCGTGCAAGGAGGATGCAGTGTCCCAACGCACAGTCAGCCGCTGGTTCCACCGTTTCGAGAGCGGCGACACGAGCCTCGAGGACAGGGAGCACAGCGGGAGGCATTCTACGGTTGATGATGACGAAGTCCGTCGCTGTATCAAGGAGAAGCCGGAAGCCACCAACCGTGAGCTGGCGACGACGCTCGGCTGCAGCAAGTTCACCATCCACAATCGACTCAACTTACTCGGCTACCACAAAGTTCTGGCCCGCTGGATCCCCCACCGTCTGACGGGCGCCAACAAGCAGAGCCGCGTGGCCGTCTGCCTCCTCCTTCGTCCGCATCGCAAGGAGTTTCTCGAGGACCTGGTCACTGGGGATGAGAGCTGTGTCCTCTACGACAACGTCGCCCGCCGTGCCGGCTGGATCCCGCGCGGAGAAGACCCGCCGACGACGCCGAAAGCCGACCTGCACCCGCTGAAGATCATGCTCTGCTGCTAGTGGGACACCAAGGGCATGCTTTACTTCGAGCTGCTCCCCCAAGGCAGAACGGTCACCGCCTCCATCTACACCGATCAGCTCGAGAAACTAACCGCCACCATCCGAGAAAAGCGTCCCCGACAGGCCTCGGTCCACCTGCTGCACGACAACGCGCGCCCCCACGTGGCGAAGGAGACCCAGCAGAAGTTAGCGACGCTCGGCTGGGAGACGGTTGCCCATCCGCCGTATTCCCAGGACCTCGCCCCCTCCGACTACCACTTGTTCCGCCCGCTGAAGGACCATTTGGCTGGAAGAAGATTCACCAACTACGACAACCTCGAATCCGACATCGCGGACTTCTTCGAGTCGCAGCCCCCGGAGTTCTGGGCGAAGGGCATCGGCGACCTGCCCAATCGATGGGCCACTGTTGTGGATAACTGTGGTGATCATATTGTTGATTAGACTTGTTTTTCAATAAAGTTGAAAAAAATTAAAAATGGTGAAATTTTCGGACAAGAATTATTGGACAACCTGGTAGATGGGCATGAAAGTACGAGCGGGGCCGAACTTGCTGCTCATGTATCCTCTGTTTCCGAGTGAAATTTATTTCCGTTTATCGCGTGCGTCTGCGCGCGTACGCTGACTCGTTCTAACCACACTTTCTCGCTGTCTCTACCCTCGCTCCGCGCAAGCGCGCCGGGGGAAGAGAGTAAATTTGGCTTGGTACCAGAGGATAGCGGCATTGTGGGTCGTTTCTGACTGTTCAAAATGTGCAGCTATTGTGTTGTAAGCCGTTCGGTTCAACTTACGTTGTAATCTCGAATAAGTTAAGGACCGTGTATTCTCTGTAAATCGTATTCCTTACGGCTCATGGCGCGAGCGGCGCGCGCGATGCTGCTCCCTCCGTCTGTCATGCGCTCTCTCTCGCTGTCTATAGCCTCCGCTTCGCGACGCGTAGAAACCATGAGTATTAGGCGTCGTTTATACTTCCGCCGCCGAGCGGCGCGGCGAAGTGCAATTCCTTAGTATCGATCGTGCCGTGCCGCGTGATCAATATTACAGGAATGCACTGTGCCGCGCCGCTCGGCGGCGGGAGTATAAACGACCCCTTAAAGGCAGCATACACGCTCGTAAGCATAGTCGAGATAACAGCATAGATCGGTCCGCACGGCCCGTGCTATGTCGTCAACGACGTTTGAAGCGCTGAAAACTGTCCAGGATGACAGTATTTGAGAATGTTTGAGCAATCTTGCCTTCCACGCCCGTATTTTCACACCCCTTTGAGTAACAGAATGAGAATCGATACATGTGATAACGTGTGATAATTGAGAGGGATAGCACTACCAAATGGGAGTGCACGAGAGAAATAGCTTGGTTTACTTGAGTATAACATGTCTGCATACCTAATGACTCTCGTCCACTTTCGAGAATGCCGCTTTACTTTGGCTGACCTCTTGGAATGGAGGATTTTATCAGTGCACAAACATGTTATACTCAAGTAAACCAAGCTATTTCTCTCGTGCACTCATTTGATAGTGCTATCACTCTCAATTATCACACGTTTTCACAAGTATCAATTCTCATTCTGTTACTCAAAGGGGTGTGAAAATACGGGCGTGGAAGGCAAGATTGCTCAAACATTGTCAAAGACTGTCATCCTGGACAGTTTTCAGCGCTTTAAACGTCGTTGACGACATAGTACGGGCCGTGCGGACCTATCTATGCTGTTATCTCGACTATGCTTACGAGCGTGTATGCTGCCTTTAAGCGGCTATAGCGTGTGTGCTGCCTTCAAATACAACTGCATCCTAACATTGTTATTTACAGGTTGGTTGGATGTTCCGCTTCGGAAACTATATGCATGACTGTGCAGGACTACTATGCTGACCACCGTCACCTTCGTCCAGCGACACGCTGCGCGTTGCTTATGGATTTGCAGTTCAGAATTGTTGGAGAATATCTGAAGGCAATAGACTCTCGGTAAGGAACTTTCTTCCGTTCGGAGGCGACGTAAACGCTGGTAAATATGGTTGAGAAAACAGTGTAAGTAGATTCGTACAGCACTTGACGCAACCTCAACGCCATTGGGAGCGCTGAACACGAGTCAAGTTGAGCGTGTCTGAGCAGTCATCAGTCAGCGGTTTAGAAATTCTACAAATTATGCAATGGAAAGGGGATATTGAAAATTAGCCGGCAATCAAGGGGATACCACTATCGAGTGAAAGTTCTTGAGATGCGATTCCTGTGTTATCACCATTAGAAGGTATAGTTAGGTCCGTGGTTTGTCTCCTCAAGAAAAAAACATTTAAATCTCCCCCACGGTTGCCGCGGGGGTCGCGTGCGCCTGTTCGCTAAATGATTCAGGCCGAGAGAAGAGCGCAGCTGATCGGCTGGCCCTACCGCCAGCCGTTGGTGAGATTTAAAGGTTTTTTTCTTGAGGAAACAAGCCGCGGACCTAACTTTAGCTCTGGTCATCACAAAAGCGAAATTAGCTAAAAAGTCTGAGAAGAAACAGACAGGAACAAAAAAGAATGACTAACTACTGGGTGTCCGCCCGACCCCAGTTGACAATATTTTCATGAACGCTTGTTCTATTGTCTTTAGTCTTGCACTCGAAGTAGTTTCCAACTGTTCTGAAAGAGTACTAACTCCTTTAGGAGCAAAACAAAATACGAAAAAAAAACGAATAAAACCTCGTTAATTGGGGGGGGGCGGACATAATTTAATTAGCCGTTCTAACTTGTTCCTGACGGTTTTTCTTCGATTTTCACACATTTCCGCTCTTATTATGGCCAGATCCATCTCCTGATGGGGGTACCAGCAAGCGTTTTCATCGCGAATCCTGGCTTCAAAGGCTGGCGATTCAGGTTTGCTCGAATAGGGTCATTTTAGCTGGTTTTCGGTGCTTCTATTGACGTTAGTGTCATGGTAAGAGTCGTACAGATCTAACGTCTGCATGGATTCTAATAACACTGCGTTCACTATTAAAGGTTGGCGCGACTTTGGTGCCACATGCTATAACATAGGTGCACCAGTTTGCGCCAACCTTCAATGGGGAACGCAGAGTATCACGAGGATCCATGCCGACTGTATGTTGCTTGTGAAGAGTGCGCACTACTTCTTAGACGATATGTAAACACCCTTTCCTTTTCAATTACCTGACAATTGTAGACGTCTAACGTTTGCTACGTATGACGAACGAGCAACAGCGGGATCTCGAATGAAAGCGGATGCACAGCGTTTAGAGGCGATGTTCCAGCAGCTGCTTGACACTGGTGACATCAATGAACCTGTGGGCAAAGCTTCTTGTTATCAGTGTTGGGCGCGAGCTTCAAATTTATTTTCAATTTCAGTTCTCTCTGATTTGTTCATTGATATCAAGTTGTGGCGACGTGATCAGTTTGCGCGACAAGTCCTTGCTCACACTGGAAGTGACCACATTCAGCAGGAAGTACCCAAATATCCCAGTGGACCTGCTCGCTGCCCTTCTTGCTAGTCGTGACGATGTATCTCGCAGTGAAGCCAAGTACATATTTTCTATCCATCCCTAGCTTTCAGTCAATTCTCAGTATAGAAGTGGTGTCAATTTCAGGCAGATGTCCGAAGAGGTGCTTTCCCATGTACAGTTCCATCCACGAGATCGAATTCTGGATCAGCTGTTCGCTTCTGTGATTGGTCGAAGCGATACGTCATCATGGAAGCCAAACCTCGACATGATGAACATGCTGTCTTCGTTCATGCGCAGGGACCAGCAACAATCGTAGTCTGGGATTGGAAGATGCTACACATATTGTAGGACATGTGCAATGTAAGAATGCTCCCTGTGATAGAAAACGGACGGAATACGGGTTTTCGGATGACACTAGGCAGAGTGAGGAACGAATAATTTATTGCTTCAAGTTTCTAGCATATGTTTTGTATATTTCTGCGACATGCTCAGATAAAGAATAGATAAAATCTACGTGACACTGTGATATTTAGATTCCACATCGTAGCTGACAAGGAAACTACAATTAGCCAAACTGGCCATTCCTATAGAAAAGTCCTTTCTAGAATCACTCTGCGTGCGACATAGAGTTCGAATATGCCCTTCGCAGCTGCCTAGAATCACTCTGAGAAAAGTTACAGGTGTTTTTACTCTGATTTTTGTACCTATTGTACCCTACAAAAAGCTATAAATTGTACGAAAATCCATGAACGGACCCCATAATCGTGCTCAGGGCCCGAAACAACCCGGGCGGCGGCCAGATGGTACGCCGCGCGCTGCGGAGAGCATGCGTTGCGTGTCGCGTCATTTCCCTTCAACGAGATGTTTGGAAAGTCACCTACCACCCATATGGTAGTATCAGCGCAAGAAGTTAGAAGAAATGAGGCTCATGGAAGCGAACGTCTTCCAGTAACTTGGGAGCAACTCCTTTTGCCGCCTGATATATGTAAATGCGGTAGGTTCTAACTAGGAGCGCGAAGGATCCTCCCTTTTAGGTTATACACGATGAGGTGGAATGTCCTAGCACCCAAAGACGGTTCTTAAAGTACATAGGATGCAGTCACTTTATTTGTGTTCACTCTATGATGGACGACGTTGCTACGCCTCGACGCAGCCACGCGGCGTGCCACTCTCCCCGCACCCAAAACAACCCTCCTGGACGAAGTCGGAGTGAAGGCACATTTTCCGTACTACATACTGTGCTTATCTGGGCCAAATTCCAGTCCGCAATTGCGTCTCGACACGCTTTGCGACCGCACGCTCCCGAGTCAGAAGAGCTTCCAGCGCCGCAGCCGCCGATCTGCTGACTCTAGGTGGGTCTCGGAAACTGGAAACTAAGAAAAATCGGAGAAAATTGTGTAGAAAGGCCACTTCGAGTTTGCTTTGGCGCTGGAAACCCGACTGACTCGAGCGCGTGCGGTCGCAAAGCGTGTCGAGACGCAATTGCGGACCGGAATTGGGCCCAAATAAGCACAGTATGTGCTGACTGACATGTTTTCGACTTGCACGGAGCGTTGAAGGAAAATATTCCAGATTTGACTTAAAATTATCCCTGGGGGGGTATTTGGAGTGCTTAACACGAATCTGAGGTTTATTTGTCGTTTTCCAAAGTTTTCGACTAAATTCGCTCAAAGCTTCTCACCGGCAGAGAAATTTGGCGGCAAATCCGACTTTTGACGATTTCCGGAATGTGACGACAGATGTGGCTGAAATCGTTCTTCTGGGGGTTATTTGAAGTGCACAACACGAATCTGATGTCAGTTTATCGATTTTTGACAGCTTACGGCAGATTACGGTGGGTACACAGTAGTTTGGTCAAAGTCTCAGATTTGTCTCAAATCTCTGTGTGGGGGTTATTTGCGGTGCTGAATATGAATTCGATGTCCATTTGTCCATTTTCGAATTATTAAGGTAGGTTTTGCCTCCTAAATAGCATGTTACCTACCGTAATCTATAGTAAACCTTAAAATTTTGACAAGCGAACTACAGATTCGTGTTCAGCACCCCAGTTTACCCGCCCCTACATACATGTTTTTAGCAAAATCCGGAAAAACTAAAGACACCGTGAAAATTCTATGGGGTGTTACCCTTACTTGCCGCGAAGCTTTGAAAAACGCTCATAACCTCCTTCAGAGTGAGTCTAGGCAGCTGCGTTAGGCATATTCGGACTTTATGTCCAAAATGGTTCTAGAAAAGTACATTTCATTTGGAATGGTTACTGTGGCTTAAGTAATTCCCTTGTGAGTTGAACACAAGAATCATGGGTCAGGCAGGACTCGAACCTCCATCACATCGCTTTCCGTGCGCGAGTATTACCGTTACACCACCGACACTCGCTGTGCATTTCTCAGCCAGTTGACACAAAAACCATATAGGCACAACAGCAACAATATTTATTCTTATCTGAAAACTGAGAGAGATAATTAAAAGGCAAAAAGAAATGAAGCAAGAATTATTCACACACAAACAAAAACGCAATGTATCAGTTTAGCAATAAGGACCATAGCTGAAAGGCGAGGTGACCTCTTGCAAACATGGTAGTAATAAGGTAAATGGACTAAAACGGTTCCTGCAAAAATCCCAACGTCTTAGCGCCGAAAACGAACGGAGTGGGTGGGCGCGCTTAGGAAATCGCGAGTAACCAGTTGCCGTATTCATGAAACTACGGGAGCCTCCCGGGAGGATTTTTATAACCAGCTAATGTATGCTGCGGTCGAACTTTGGACTCTCCCAGGAGGCTCCCGTACTTTCATGAATACGGGCACAGATTATAAGGAAACACCTCTGCGGATGACAGAATGAAAAGCAAGCACGAGAAATCAATCCATAATCATGTTCGTTCAGCGTTTTCCGAACGACTACTCTTGCTTACAGTAAGTATAATGCCATGTACAGTACAGGGGTGTGCGTAATTACGATTTACGATTTACGATTTTACGATTTACGGTGTTTTTTGGACTCGTAGTTACGGTTTACGATTTACGACATTTTGGACCGTAAATCGTATTTTTTCGTAAATAAAAATATATGCAATGGAAGTTGATAACAAGATATCTCTAATTGACCTGCTCTAATCCCACTTTGCTTATACTAATATTTTTGGTAAGAAGGACCAACCCAGGCGTGTGACTACAACACGATCCCATTATCATTCTTTGACGCGATTCTATCATTTCGAAGCGGGACACGCTGTCGGAGTTGGAGGCGTTGGATAACTGATCCGCGTTGCGTGCCGCGCACGTCTCACTAGCTGCCGCCTACGACGAATACAGTCTGATAGCACTCTTCACGAGTACTTTGTTTTCGAGTTTTTCATGAAGATTAACTGCTGTGATTCCTACTACTGGATTAGCGCCAGACCATCGAGCGAAGCAGTCTGAGCTATCCAAAAATTGCTTCAAATACTGCTCTTGGCCCGCTTTTTTAGTAGATTATGTCTACTCTGAGTCGACAAAAATCAACAAGAGGGACGTCTTTTTTTACCCAAGACGTTTGACTCTCAAAATCGTTGCCTCCAGTTAACTTCTCTTCGTCCGCAGCAAGCGGACACTCAGAAAAGGCGTGAGCGCTAGTTTAAACGCTCATCTTCGCCCTTTTCATTTATCTCTCACAAATTCGAACGTTTGTTGGGGCGCCTTGGCTACATTCCTCCACTATGGGAACTAAACTACACAAAGTGGCAAAATTTAGAAAGCATAAAGCTATGAATCTGCAAGGTATTCAGAAGATATAGGAAAAAATAATTTGCGCTGGGCGACCGATACTCGGCTCTAGATAATACAGAGTTGCCACGGGTCGGACTTATACTTTGCGATCTCCATTGAAGGTTGGCGCAAGTTTGGTTCCATATTTTTCGACGTACGTGCACCGAGTTTGAGCCAACCTTCAGTACGGAACTCGAAGTACATATCAATGCAATCCTTACCGAATGTATAATCGGTGTTGCGGTTCTGCTAACAATAGAGAGTTCTAAAATTCGGCCGTAGGAAATCGCTCAGATACGGTAATTTTGGCTCGTTTTAACGTTTACAACGGCGTTGGCGTTTTGGGAGAGGAATTAAGAGTATAATTGTGACCCTGTTCCCAACACGTACTCGGACAGCTGAATCGGGCAGACGGATTTTTCAAGACCTGGGAAGAAGTTGTGGAATGTGTGATAAGGGAAAGCAGAGAAATGCGGGTTAGGCGGTCCCATAAAGGTATGGTATACTTTTACAAGACACGGTCGCGTCGCTCTGCACAACGACAGCGACCGCCTGTCGTGGAGCTTCCGCCTTCTAAACCTGTCGCTACCATGCGCTGAGCAGCGTCAGACTTCGGTTCACTCGCAGTATGTCAGCCCTCCGCGACATTTCGCTGCGACTCACACGCGATAACTGTTCCAACGACAACCGATGCCGTTGCTCCGATGCGGGTCTCGCCGCGGTTTGTGCTAGATTTCATGCCTGTCGCTCATGACAGCAACAAAGTATACCATACCCCTTAGACGTGGTTACCTGTCAAATACTGAACGCAATCTAATATGTATGTGCCTAGTACGTGCAACGGTGGACAGTAGGACGGTAGGTACACAGTTTCTCCTGTTTCACCATAGTAAAATATTTTTATTGGTTACGGTTATTATTTGCTGTTTACGATTTACGATTTACGGTTTACGATTTACGATGGTTTTGTCGTAATTACGATTTACGATTTACGAAATTTGAAATTTTATTTACGCACACCCCTGTTACAGTACCGAGCAATTTTTTCGCAAAGGCGTTTTGCGGCGTTTCTTGAGTTAAAAAAGCGCCGCAACGCCATAGCTTGCTTCAAAGTGGTCCGATTTCAATTTTGAAGTCATTTCTGAATTGCTTTTCTTAAGTCCTATACGATAGTGTTACACAATGATAGATTTCACTTCAGAAGTTTATTGAAAATTGCATATTTGCACCTCTAAACCCCCCAATATTAACAGATCAGACGGTCATAATAGCAGAGTTCTGTCACGTTTTGACCTGTTGTCGATGTGAATTCTAGAAGGAAATACACAATTTTCAGCAAAATAGCAGAGGTAAAGGGGCTTTCTGCACATACCATTACATTCGCCTCCCTGGTAGGAACGCGAAAACTACCTAAAAAAACTCGTGTCGTCAATTTTGAAGTGAGCTATGTCGATGCGGCGCCTTGCGAGCGCAAAAAACACCTCAAAACGCTTTTTTTTTGCAAAAAATTTGCTCGGTACTGTAGGTACCGTAGCCCATGGACTTCCATCCAGACAATCCTGTTGTACAGTCCCTTTGCTGAAAAAAATTATAATGCTGTTTTTGTAGACGAACAATTGTTAGCGGTATTCATATAGAAGTTTATTAGCGAATCTTCTCATTATGAGACTCATGCTGAGGTCCGATTCTTGAAAGAATTGGCCGAATTTGCAGACGAACTTTGAATCGTCTCGAGTAGGTGTCCCTTCGACAAGCGCTCCTGATCTCTCAACGAGAAGCCGTAATAGGACCCTTACTAGGGACTGCTTTAAACCTCCTGTGGAGATTTGGAAAACCATGCTGTCGCTGCTGTAGGTCTCTGACAGCACATGAATATCGCGTACTTGAAATTCGCTGAATGGCTGCGGGGATTCAAAAAAAAAAAGGCATTTTCATTACTCACAAAAAAGTGAGGGTACCCATCAGGGAATTTTTGGGGTGTTTAGAAAAAACTTTTTCGGGTTCGGCTCAAAACCTGCATCTGGGGATTATTTAGGGCGCTGAACGCGAATCTGGGGCCTATTCTTCGCCCGACTTAGGGTTACGGTAGGTTACGGTAGGCGAAATGTCTTTCACCTGGCGTTACTTACCTTAGAGTTTCGAAAATCGAAAAAAAAGACCTCAAATTCGTGTTCAGCGTTCCAAATAACATCCATAGTAAAATTTTTAGTCAAATCTGAAACTTTTACCGAACTACCGTATATCCACCGTAATCTATCGAGAATCGACAAACGAATTGCAAATTTGTGTTACGCAGGCCGAGTAGCCCCTATGTTCAAGTTTTGAGACGATTTGATCGTAGCATTCTCGAAATCGTCAAAAGAAACGTTTTTTTCATCAAAATTTCCCCGTTTTGAAGTTTAGGACCAATTCAAGAGGAATTTTTTGATGGGCCGCAGATTCGTGATCAGCATCCAAAGCAACCCCTAGAAACAAGTTTTCAGGCCAATCCGAGACCATTCCTCTGCACATTCTAAAAATTGCACTTCGTATACCCCTTTTATCTACGCAAAGCTATGAAAATGCCCACATTCGGAAGTTCCCTGTAAATCTCTGAGGCATTTAGTGGATTTAGAAAGCGGATTATAAATGCTGTGTCCCATTCCTACAACTATTAACACGGTTTTATAAAAGCCCACCGGAAATGTAAGGCAAGCCCTAGTTAGATGCGAAAGCTCAGCGAGATCTCCAGGCTTTTTGGTTTTATGTAAGTGGTTGAGTGGTAGCGTTTTGAACACAAAAAGAATGAATGCGCAGTGCTTCTGGCTTAAATAGTGTTTGAAAGGTAGAACAGAAAAGTACTGATTTTCATCGATATGTATTGCGGCTCCAGCTGCTATTGCGTGCTGATTTATTCGCTAGGAGGACTATAGGCTCGATAAGGTCGCACATGGTGATTTTTTTACCCGAAATTTGCGTTCCCGTGTTTCTCTCCTCTGTATGGTTGTTCTCCTTCCCTACGCCGGCTGGTGTCGATAAACTGCCGTCAAAAAGGCCAGCAGAGGGAGTCGAACCAGTGAGTCTACGGTTGGTCGGTCGCCACCTTGGACCACTCGGCCAACTCTGCCTCATGGTGTTGAAGGAATAGGTGATACTTGACTCGCCCATTTCTTCGTTTCAACCGCATCAAAAATGAGAACTTTTTTTCACGCGCAAATATGTAGTAGGGTGTTCTTACAACAACCCGTGAGGTATGTAGTCTATCAACAAAAGAAAAACGGATGTATGGGCAGTTCTGATAAACCGGTCTGGTAATTCCCTTGCTAGTTCTCTCAACCATGTTTACGACCGTGTAAGCTGAATTCAAAGGCAGTGTTCACTATCAGAACCATTTAAGTGTTTTTGGTTCGCTGCATCTGGAGAAAATCAAGAACGCGGTACACTCACACCAGAAATATCGCAAGATTTGCGTCCAGGTTGAGGCGTGGCGCTTAGAAGTTAGTGTTCACGATGAAAAATTGTCCGTTTTTCCGCAGAAACGTAAGCTTTGGGCCCCTCTGAAAAGATTATGTACGGAAGTCTAGGATGTGGATGATAATCTTGCGGCCCAGCCAACGCAACGGGTCACCCCGCCAACGTCATATAACAGTTGTCGTACTCACAAGGGACGACCCCCCGGGGGAGGAGACGTCCTGAACAAAGTTCTTCTGAGAGTTGTGGGGGATGGATAGAGTACAATAATCTATGTTCGGTTTTTTCTAAGGGCCATCCGGCAGAGCTTAAAATTGGAAAAAATGAAAAATTAGCGGACGCATTCGCGTCAAACGTCCACCATGGCTGTGCTTTCGGTTTTTCAGAAGAGAATACTGGCTGGGTACAGTATCTAACACCCATCTACCTCAATATGCCTTATTCGGATCAATATGGAGAGAAAAAAATTTTCGACTTTTTTTTGCTATATCTCGCTCACTCACCCTCGAACTCCAAATAATCGAAAAAAAAATTCTGCGTGATCGGGCCAAGTTTAGTAGTTTTCGATGGAGTTGTGTTGGGCAACCGATTGTCGCCTTCTGAAAATGAAAACTGCAGCCATGATGATAGTTTTTACCAAAGGGTTCATCGCTTTGCTTCTTGTAATGGTAACGGTTTTCGTCCGATTATTCGCAAACGACTTTTATGTGTTCAAGGAAGGTGTTTTTCTTTACTCGAGAAAAGTAAAACAAAGTCACAAGATGTCCACATTGCAGTATTTCCCAATGAAACCGAAATGCTAGCACAAGAAGGTGAGAAGAATAATTTTTGAATCTTGTGAGGAATCGCTCATATACTACATGGATTCACGCGATAGAAATTGTAAATCCAGTAAGATTGGAAAAAGCAAGTTAAAATGTGAATGAGAAACCGCGTGAATAAACAATCGAATAACTGCAAAACAATTTTTCCAGAAGATGCATTGCTGGAATCGAACCCGCAACCCAGCATCCCTTCGTAGTTTAGCATTCCCAATCATTATCCTCTCCACCATCACACCTGCACTTTTGCTATGGACACTTCAATCAAGTGATACGAGGAGTGGAATGCACACTGAGCTCGGAAACGGCTTATATCTCACGAATGGGCTAGAATCAAACCGTCAAACCTTGTATAGGGCAATTTTATTGTAACTAAATTTTATTTATTTATTTATTGAGTACGCCACATAAGGTCAGCGCAATAAACATACATAAAGATAACCTACAGAGATCCTGAACCGTATTAGAGCGAAAACGAATACTATTCTTCCAACGCGGACCTAGAAGCACAAAAGCCTTTTCCCTGCATCGCGTTTGAAGCACCAAAAAGCAGAAGGTACAGGCACCGGCGTAACATCGAGGTTAAGAGAAATGAAAGCTGATCCGGCTCTACAAGTGAAAGAACAGGCTCTGAGATTGCCTTTTGGCGCTAAATATGAAATCTTAATCTTGCTTCCCCCAGTCCTTGAACGATTCAGCCTATAAAATCTTGAAACCTTGGTTTTCGCAATGCCAGCTAGTAACTTAAACACCATACAAACATCGTTCAATCGTCGGCGAGATTCTAAAGTGGGAAGTTTCAATTCTCTATTCCTTACACCAGCACTCGGTATTCTGTCATAGGCCAGGGCTTGAGATCGAACATATGTTTTCCATGTGAAATTGTTCTGAATTTTCTCAAGCTGCAGAATATCCTTTCTTTTATTAGGTGAGAAGACAGTCGCTCCACTTTTTAAAATTGGCCTGACGTAAGTTTTGAATGCTCTCAACAGCACATTTCTGTCTCGAATGGACAACGCTTTGAGAATGAGGAAAGTCTTAGAACAAGCTTTTCTGAACAAGTACTTGTAATGTTCGGAGAAGTCAAGTTTGCTGTTGTAGTGAAAACCCAGGTCTTTAACGGAAGATACGGGATTCAGCACATGCCCATCTAGACTGTAAGTACATGGCGAATCCGAAATGCCCAGCCTCATGAACAAAGTCTTTTCGGGAGCCAACGGTAGATTCCACCCATGAGACCAATCAAGAATCCCTTCCAATGCACAAGCCACCATTTTCTGATCTTCTTCGCACTCTACCTTCTTATAAATCTTGATGTCGTCAGTAAACTGTTTGCACTCAACACCACAGCGCTCCAGGAGACCCGGGAGTTCCGAGGTGTATATAATGTGTGCCAAGCATATGAGCTTACTCCAGTTGCTCCGAGTAGGGGGTTGCAAGTAGTTTCAAACGATTTTTTCTTTTTTCTGGAAGGGGGGTCGTCCCTTGTCAGTGTCGGAACAGTTAGTGTTCGTCTCCCCCAAGAAACGTCAACCGAATTTTGAATACTCTTTATCTCGACAAATTCAAATATCCAAGCATGTGCACTGAACCATCTTATTTTTGAAGAGTTTTTAGGGTACACGAACAGAAAATAAAGTCACTCAGCTAAAAACTTCAAGGAGAAAAAGAATTTCCGACGTATGGTTCGATGTTTTGTCCGCAGTGAGCGATACATGCGAACAGGCACAATTAAATATTCAAGAGTTTTTTTTTACTCTGCAAACTTGCCTTCTCAAAAAGATCGAAAACTTAAACACGGTTTTTATTCGTGAACACTGCCCCTAACCCCCATCTCAAAAATTTACGTGGCTCCCCTTTTGGGAAGTGAACCATAGAGAGCTATGAGTGTGCGCTCTGTAAAAAATCATAATTCTCATGACCCATGGCGCGCGCGACGCTCTCTGTCTCTAAGGCCAATTTTACACTTCCATCGCTGATCGCCGCGACGGCATATTTTGAATACAGATCGACCTGCGACGCGATCTCAATCGATGCTCATGTTTATCATTCCATCACGTCGTGCGGCGATCGAACTCTGAAAGAGGCCTAACCTCCGCTCCGCACCAGCACGCGTAGAACCCATGAGAATTCACGGTTTTCCAGCCTGTAAATAACAGATAAAGAATTCGCGATTGATCGCATAGCTTTTCAAACCTAATTCTCAAATAAATTATTTAACACTTAACGCATATAACATTATGCTTCGAATTTCCACTACCTTCTTTACTGCTGAATACAACTACCTAATTTTGCTCAGCAGCCGAGATATTTGCGACCCCCCATTCATGGACCACAGAGCTGCGGACCCCACTGCAATGATCGCGGCGTGATCCTAAGCCGGTTCGCACCGTAGAACCATCCAAGTCTACGTTTCGTAGTCCGCTCAGCTATCCACTCTACTGTGCTTCTCTGGGCCAAATTCCGGTCCGCAATCGCGTCTCGACACGCTTTGCGGCAGCACGCGCTCAGGTCGGTCCAGCTTTCAGCGCCAAAGCCGACTCGATGTGGCTTTTTTATACAGTTTTCTCCAATTTTTTTAGTTTCCAGATTCCAAAACCCACCTAAAGTCAACAGATCCTACGCTTGTTCGCGCTGGAAGCTCGACCGACTCGGGAGCGTGCGGCCGCAAAGCGTGTCGAGACGCAATAGCGGACCGGAATTTGGCCCAGAGAAGCAGAGTACAGTTCCGCCGCCGATGTTCTTACCGAAAGGTATGTGAGCAGGGGTGCGCGAAAAAATTCCGAAACCGGAAAACGAAATTTTTTCGGTCAACAATCTGTAGACTGCCTCCCTACACAATGCTACGTTGAAAAAATATAATTTTTTCACTTTTTCGTTATTCTGTTTTTCTCGAAAATCAATGCCGAAGAAACCGAAAAATTCTCCAAAAATGGTCGCAGTCTAAATGGCCTATCTGCATCAAAAATTGGGTCTCAGAACGAGATTCTTCATTTTTCGACTTCGAGTATTCAAAAATTTCTCGCACATCTCTGTATGTGAGGAGCTCTCATTGCAAACCCAGTGGCCGCGAAAATAACCAAATCATAACTTCTGATTCAAACAAGATCAATGCACCAATTTTTTCTACATTTGTTCTGAACGTAAACGAAGGTAATCCAATTGTTACATCAACTCTACGAACTGCGGCCGAGCCGTTCTGGTCTTGTTCGGTTTTTGACCCTTTTAGGGACTGCGTGAAGCATTTAGCAGATTCCGAGTATGGAGTATTAAAACATTGTCCCTCCACTAGAACATATGCAAATTGCATACCCAAACTCTATATCATGTGTGCAATGTACTTGTTCCAATAGAAATTCATTTCGAATATCCGACTTTTCGACTGTAGTCGGATATCGCACTTTTTGGAATATTCGACTTTTCAACTGCAGTCGGATATCGGACTTTTTCGAATATTCGACTTTTCGACTTTAGTCGGATATTGCACTTTTTCGAATATTCGACATTCGACTATAATCGGATATCGCACTTTTTCGAATATTCGACATTTCGACTATAGTCGGATATCGCACTTTTTCAATTATTCGACTTTTCGACTATAGTCGGATATCGCATTTTTTCGAATATTCGACTTTTCGACTGTAGTCGGATATGAGACTTTTTCGAATATTCGACTTTTCGAATAAAAAGTCTACTTTTTTATCCGACTATGAAAAAAAATTAAGGTGCAAGTAACTGTTTTGTTACATGAAAACACATCGATTTCTCAGTCATCTATTCGCGGGCGGTCTGACAGATTAAAGCATCACTTTTCAAACCAAAATCAGACGGATATGGCTTGTTGGTGGATGTTTAGGCGTGACTTGTAGTATTTGCCTCAGGTTTCGTGGTAAGAGCTTATATCTGGCGGAGTTTCCGTAGCAATATGCTGCTAACGTGATATATTCTTCAATTTAGGTGCGAAAAAGGCAGTTCGCAAAGAATACGTTCGCTGATCAGTCAGAACGGTCCGATTTTCTTGTAAAGAAATTGGGTTGATTCTATATGTAATCTTGTTTTTGAAGTTGATTATTGAGGTAGAGATTCCTATCACGTTTTGATTTGCTATGAAATGTCACATATTTAGAGTTCTACTACCGTGAATACAAGTGCCTCTACAGTTTGGGAACAACGTAAAAACATATAAGTTTCAAAAAAGTTGCTAGAAATAATTCTTCCTGGGAGAATCTGCTCTCTGCTGACGGGTTGCGCGTAGAGTGTTGGAACGAATAATTTTTTTTGAATAATCGAATGAACGAATAAGTCGAATAATCCACTTCTTCGAATATTCGATTACTCGAATAAACGAATATTTCACTTCTTTGAATATTCTATCATTCGAATGACCCGAATAATTCACTTCTTTGAATATTCGAATTATTCGAATATTCGAATATTATTCGAATAAACGAATATTTGGGCAACACTATTGCGTACTATCCCATCCAATCCTCTCGGGCAAACTGGGGCATCGACAACAGGTTGAGAAGTTGTCATTTCATAAACTGCACCCTCTTGACAACTCAAATTGCTCGCATTGTAAGCCTGACAACTGCCCGTTGCCCAGCGACGTCCGCCTGTTGTCGGGCTGTTGAAATTTTGACCTGTCGCGTTTACCGGCCTATTTAGCAGCGGTTCACATCCTGCAAGACTTTTATGTGACTTAAAGGCAGTGTTCGCGATGGAAATCGTTTTTCTGTTTTTCCGCCTATCTTGAAAACGGCTCCATGCTGATTCCAATGATGTCTCTGTAATCGTACAAGACCTTCTGGACATGGAGTTATGGTCCTTCAAAGATTGAGCTAAGGAAACATGGTGGACGAGTTGTCCGAGGCTTGTAACTTCCGTCTTTTGCAGCCGATGTATGCGAGCCGACCTGAGTAAAGAGAGAAGTTGAGAATGAAGGGAAGAACGGGGTTATTGTTCGGAAATCACCGCTCATCTCACAATCTCGAGCATTCATTTATTCACGTCGGTGGGCGTGGAAAATGCATCTGGGTGTGACGAGCTAACAGGTATCCAACTTTGGGGCCGTAGGAGACCGTTCCGAGCTCATTTTTCTTAGTTTTTTTTTCAACGTTAGGGTTGCGCTAGGCCCCGCAGCTGCCGATCTCCACCAAAAAACCAGACTTGGTTTTTATCGTAGACACTGCCTTTTAAAACTACTTTGCACCGACCCACGTCGCGGTCGGCACACCGACACGCAGCGTGGTCGGTACACCCACGCGTCGCGGCTGGGTCGCCCAACCTCCACTGAGGCCGCCACCTGATGGGCAGGGCTTCCAGATGCTGGTCGGGGCCAATGTGCCGCATACTTGGGTAATTGAACCGGCTGCACTCTTGTCACTTAAATTCAGCATACACGCTCGTAAACGTGGTTGAGATACTAACTACGGAAGTTGAATGGCATGGCTGAGAACACAGCGCCTACGCATTCTGAAACCCAAAAACGACCGAAAGTGACGCTACATGACTGAGGAGTCGGCCCCGCATGTGTATTAGCCCGCCCTTGTATTCGCGTCCTCCCCCAAACAGGAGTGCTGGACCATTCCCACCATCGTCGATGTGTACGGCTCACTTATTGTACTCATTGTACCACCCACAAGCGTCGCCGATGGTTGGAATGGCCCAGCACCCCTTTTTTGGAGGAGGACGCAAATACTAGGGTCGGCAGATACGGAGGTGGGGCCAACTTCTCACTCGTGTAGCTTCATTGTGGGTCGTTTTTGACGCTTCAAAATGCGTAGGCGTTGTGCTCTGTGCCATACCATTATATTTCCGTAGTTATATCAACTACGTTTACGAGCGTGTACTCTGAGTTTTGACCGAGAAATAGCCGCGAAACAGACGCAAAATGTCTTTTTCCCGAGTAATAGTCGCGAAATAGCCGCTAGATTGCCGCCAAATTTGTGGTCTGCTTCGGTCTAGTTTGGTTCAGCTTAGTTGAGTTCAGTTGAGTTATGCGCGGTTTATGCGATGGCGAACTTACTAGTGCTGCTTAGCCGTGCCCTACTCCGGAATCTCAGCGACAATTCGAAAAAACTCAGCGACAATTCGTAGTTACTCGTTGAGACTGACACCATGTCACTGGGAACTCGCCGTGTAATATTTCGCTTCCCAGTTCCATCAGACGTCTGGGCGACAACAGACGTTGAGTGGCTCTTGGGATCTGGCAACGAACTTGCCCAGACTTCACATCCGCGCTGAGGTCGTCCCAGGTGGCTGGAAACCATCGAATTCTACGTCAGCAGCATTATGGAAGGAAGAACTTGAGCTTTGCGTCCAGAATTCAGGTGAAATTCACCGGGAAAGTAGACAAATAGCATCACCTCGAACCAGTTTCATGAAAATACACATGAAAATTGGTCATTCTGGCCATCATCGTGAGAAATTTCCATGTTGCTCAAGTGTTGCTATACTTATGAGCCGCTCGAGATTTAAAATTTACTCTATAACTAAAGGTGAAATGGGCATTTCTAGCGTTTTGACAAAATCCTACGGGTCCTATCCAGATCTTTATACTTATGAGGTACTAAAGAATTGTGAGAAATCAGTAGTCACTACGCTAAGATGTTTGAAATGTAAAATCAGGGCAAAATGGAGTGCGATTTTGTCGAATATTCAAATTATTCGTGCTGAATATTCGAATAAACCGAATATTTCACTTATTTGAAAATTCGAATAAACGAATATTCCACTTCTTTGAATATTCGATAATTCGAATAACCCGAATAATCCACTTCTTTAAATATTCGAATTATTCGAATATATCGAATATTATTCGAATAAACGAATATTCGGGCAACACTCTAGTCGCGCGATGCCTCACACGAGTACATGAGATTCCCAGGGTTTCGGAGGTATCTAGTCTAATTTTATCGCGAGAATTTACGTAAACTACGGACATATGTATACGCTGTTTACCTTTAATTGCACAAAAAACGGTCCGCCAATAGTCCTCTAATGGGCCGGTTAGTACCGTAGTTTACGTCCACGACGCAATTTCGGCAGACCCGGGTGTGCACCGGGGTGTTCTGAGCGATCGAATCATCAATGCCGTCACTCGGCCTCCCACCCTGCCACTGTGCACACCCGGGTCGGCCGAGAACACGTCGTGGACGTAAACTACAGTACTAGCCGGCCCATTAGAAGGTATTAATTGGCAGACCATTTTTGTGCAATTAAGTCGATAAACAGAGTATATAAGCCCCAGATTGGTGGAGATTTCGGCTTCGCCACCTTCACGAACTACGGAAATTCTTGCGCGAGAATCTGCGGAAAAAAGGGCGGAAGATTCTCATAGCCTTACAGTCGATCCACCCTGTCCTGAGTCAAAATACTATAAAGGGCGATCTCCGCTGCACGATCGACCGCACTGCACCGTTCCTTCCACGGCCTGCAGCATCCCCGCGGTCAAAAGTATCCTTGCGTACGGTGCCTTTTCCAAAGAGCGGTTTCGCGGTTCACCCTCCGCGATCAGCCACAGATTATCAATTAATCGATTACGTTCATGAGATGACTGGACCAGCACTACGAACGGCATCCACTGACGTTCAGCGTAAGCCAACATTAGGCGGGATGAGTTCGCTGTTCAACACAGGCTGTTGCTAAGCCGATAACATGGTTGAGCAGGCCGTTGCGGCCGGTGACAAAAATTTTACGACTCTTCTGTGGAATTTTTACAACCCCCCCTTCTTGGGATGAAAGAAATTTTACGACCAAAATCGTGACCCCTATATAGTTAGTACTAAATCTCTTTAATTTGACATACTGAAGTCCACATAACTCGCTACCTTCGCAGAGTTATTCTTTTTTAAGCCAATCCTCGTTGGGACCGGCGTTGTGCCACAGTTACTACCCGGAAGTACCAACGCAACGGTGATTTTTCATGGATAGGCTTGTGAAAAAAATTTGAAAAAAAAAAGAATCTACTTACTACTTACTTGCTACTTCATTCTACCTTTCCAAGTGGTTGGAAGATAAACGCCATTTTTTCCAAGAATTTTATAAGCCCACCCCTCCCTCAAATTTTCATTTTTGTTAAAAAATTACCGGAATTTTCATGTCCTCCCCCGTTGCGACTAATCATGTCGCAAGCCTTACCCAACCCTGTGGCCCCATAAATTCTCGCAGAACAATTGAGGCAGGAATTGCACGGGCATATCGACAACGAAGATCGAAATCCGAAGAATTTCGCCTTTGTTTTTGCGTGGAGTATGCTTAGAGCTTGCACCCTTGCACCTTCGATGCAAGAATAAGCGGGTTTTAGCGAGCTTCGGCACGACCCGAAAGTTCCTGCACTACAAAGTTAGAGGGCGTAACAGGCGGCTCCCATGAAGGCACTTTGCTACCCATGGGCAGAGTTGTGAGCTGTTGAATACGAAAGGAAAACTTGACTGACGCACAGAAGGGTGCCCACAACGATCTATTGGTCGCACGAAAATATGGTGCCTCTATAGTTTAGACACGCACCGTAGTCGTCCAACAAATATGTAGCAGAAGCCTGTCAGCAACATCGATAAGGTTTCTTAAAAAATCGCCCTCATCTGACCTACACCAACAAAGTTCCTTCCAAAAGCAAATGAAAATAAAAATCGTGTTTAAATAAATATCTAAAATCAAATACAGATTCCCGAATGAGCGTAATTATTTTCGAGGAGTATGATTGACAAGCAGTTTTTTTTTGTAGTCTCTGATCCGACTTTGCGACAATATTCGGATTTTGAACCATTCGAATGTCCGACGTTTCGGCTGTAGTCGGATATAACCCTTTCGAATATTCGACTTTCCGACTGTAGTCGAGGATCACTTTTTATTTTCAGATATTCGACTTCGACTGTAGCTCGGATGTACACTTTTTCAGATATTCGACTTTTCGACTGTGGTCAGTGTGGACTTTCAGATATTCTAGGCTTTTTGACATGGTCGGATATCCGCACTTTTTCGAATATTCAGGCTTTTTAAATAGATGGATGTTGCACTTTTCAGATATTCAGAGCATAGGCTGCCGTCGGATATCGGACTTTTTCAGATATTCTGACACTCTGACTGTAGTCGGATGTATCAGACTTTCAATGTTTCGACTTTTTACTGTAGTCGGATATCGGACTTTTTCGAATATTCGACTTTTCGACCTGTCAGTCGGATATCGCACTTTTTCTGAAGATATTCGACTTTTCGACTGTAGTCGAGATATCGGACTTTTTCCGAATATACGACTTTTCGACTGCAATAGTCGGACATCGGACTTCTTCAGAATAATCGACTTTTTGACTGTAGTCGGATTATCGCACTTTTTTGAAGATCATTCGAGCTTTCTCGACTATAGTCGGATATAGCACTTTTTCGAATATCCGACTTTTCGAATAAAAAGTCGACTTTTTTATCCGACTTAAACAGTCGGATATTCATCCGATTATTCGATTCGGAACAAGTATAGTGGAGATGCCGTCGTCTCTCCAAAACGATTAAAGGCTGTGGTCGCGATGAAAAACGTTATCAAAAAGAAACTATTAAAATCAGCTTAGATAGAAAACAGCTGGAAATTATGTAGGTAGCGCGGTTAAAAACGGGCTAGAATTAGAGTTGCTAGGGCCCAAAGATACCAGTTCGTGCACACGTGCACAGCGCCGACGAAAAAGATCGCAGTCCCATGCCGAGCAGTCAAAAATCATCGACAATCAGAGGGAGAAATAAATGCAAATTGTGGTGCGCGCTTCGCGGTTTGGCTTTGATTCCTTACCGCGCGCATCCCGCACAGAGAGATCACCCACTCACACTGAAGTTAGAGAAATGAGCAGTACACCATTGGAACCGCCCTACAAAGCTAGGTATGTTAGCAAGTTTTCATCCCATAGACCCCCCATACTAAAAATATGACCACTGCGACGCTAAACTGCAGTTACGGCAAAAAACATCCAAAAATCGTGTAAAAATATGACCCCCTAACCGACATCAAAAGTGCTAAAATTTTCTCCGCCACCGCCCCACCCCACTTTCATTTTTTTGGAGCGCGTGGGCCAAATGACCTGAGATTTCGCACTCAGGGGTAATCGGCCACGGGAACGCCAAAAATAATTGTCGGAACTCACCATTTTCACTCCTAAGCCACTATCGGGCGGTTCAAGTCCAGAAACCGGCCTTTCAAGATTAGTTCATAAAAATTTTCGTTTTGAGTTTTCGATATCAGACTTCTGATACCGTTATCAGGCATTGTTCTCATGCTCAGGCACGGAATGCGCTTCTCGCGCTCAGGGTCGGGCGCTATCCTGCGAGCCTCCTCAGACCCGGCGAGAGCGTAGGAAGTGGAGAGGGAGCCCCGCTTGGCGCGAGCGGTTGCGGCGCGAAACCGCACTGCTGGTGAGCCCTTCGTGCCCCTGCTGGTCACCCCTCGCTTCGTTACGGGTTGCTGAAACCCCTTCCCCTTCCATTTCCAGTGGTTTCCACTAATTATTGTAGTTTGGAACTACTATTACATAGTATTTTGGGAAACCACTGCATACTGGCATCGTTTTATCTTGCCGTCTCGCCTCGAAATGAAACCTAAGGCTAAATATCTGTTTCTTTATGCGATAAACATAAAAAATGCACTCTTTATGATAGGAATTCACGCACAGTACTCATAGAAACAACATAATAACGGGAAAACCATGGACTAGAACAATGTACCTATTTTCAATAGACATGGCTTTAGATTTTGGAAACACGGGAAACAACTAATCAAAAATAAACTAACAGGAACGAAATAATCGAAAAAAATGGAAAATGAATATTTCAGAAAGCAATCAGACAATCCTTTCGAAATACAATAAAATATAAGATCATTTAATAGGAATAATAGGAACAGCAACAGTTTACAAACACTTCAACAATAACATAATCGCATAAATAATAATAACAAACGCTTGATAGAATACAACTACTCGTCGAGACCCTCTGGTTTTAGGGCTTTGCTTTGGAATATGACAACAAATTACCACGTTTTCTTGATTTTCTTGGACTCACTATTATTTTTGTCTCACATAAATCCCCTACAAAATAGCAGTGATTAGAAATCCCCTCCATAAAAAAAAACAAGCCCAAGTCAATTGTCACCCAGTCGATGTGGTACATATAGTTCATTGCTACCCATTTCATGATTATTTGCGTGTTTCACTGCTCTTTTTGAATCTTTGAAGGCATGTTCAGCTTATTGAAAGCTCGCAGTCAGATTTCCCCAAGACCACTAGTACTCTCACATCCAATAGATTTTTATAATAATTGACAACAACCAATAATAATATTGCTGATTTTAGAAGCTTTCCGACCTACTTCGCAGCATTTACAGCCCATCCTCAGGAAAATGAGGAGGTACGAGCATGACAAGCTGATGCACTCGGAAGCAAAAAATTAAGAGCAGTGAAATGGGCGTGGAAAACATAAAAGTATTTTCATGCGGGGCTAAGCGTAGCAATGATATCTGACACACGAAATCAGGAGTTGTGTGAGCCTGATGACGCTGATTATTTAGGGGCACCGCTGCCTTACTCCGGCGTGATAACAAAAGGGCTGCAATAGCTCCCGCCGCACAGTTGAAATGAGAATTCATAGGAGTGGGAGGATTATAATGAACTGAACCATTCAACTCTATACTACGAAAACCTACTGGAACACTTTGATTGAAACTTTCACTAAATGGCAAAAACGTAGCATAACATTGAACAATGTTCAAAATGTGGGTGAGGAAGAATAACCTAATGTTGATGATTGCGACGCATCACTAAGACTCGCGGTCTATCGTCACAGCGGGTCCAGGACTCACGTTGTCGTCACATGGGTTGTCTCCAGAACGCGAGATCTCTTTCTGCTCCCGATGCTACTATTAGATGTGAATGTTGGAGTAAATGAAAGCAAATAGATAAATAACAATATCAGGAAACTTCCTCATATATATATATATATATATATATATATATATATATATATATATACACACACACACAGGCTATATATATATATATATATATATATATATATATATATATATATATATATATATATATATATATATATATATATATATATATATATATATATATATATATATATATATATATATATATATATATATATATATATATATATATATATATATATATATATATATATGATTTACTTGACTTAATCGGTTGGCTTTCGCCTGACGCGGTTTCATTCCGCATCTTCACCGAGGTGTGCTGTCCTAGTAGTCAGCCGTGTCCATTTTTCACGGTCTTCAGCCACAATTTGAACACATTCCATCCAGCTGTCATTATTCCATTTCCTGCGAAACGAAACATCGCGCCTGAACTGTCTTTCGATGCCGAGTGACTTTAACTTTCTTTAACCACACATCCGTCCAGAACTTTCGCCTACGCCCAGGTGGCCGTTTCCAGACAGATTTGAAGCATTTTTAAAGCGTGTGCTGTACGAGGATGATCCGGCGTTCTTCTTAGTATATATGCCCGAGCAGTCGAAGTCGACTTTCCATTGCTGCGTTTTCGAGATGGCGGGGCAGGGAGATTGCTGGTACCTCCTCGTGTCAAGCGTTGATGTACTGCGTCAGATTTCCTCGTAAAGGTCTTCGTTATGGCACACGCGGCCAGAAATATCCGCAAGCAAACGCCTAAAAAGCTTCCTCTCCGTGCAATCCAACCTTTCCATCTGCGTTTTCGGTGCGCTGCCCACGTCTCCGGATCCGTACATCATGATAGGCGAATAGCGGATAGGTAGACGCGCAACTTGACTTCCTTCGCGATGGTGGTAGACCACAAACACTTGGTTAGAGAATTGAATGCAGAGACGAAGCTTTCGCACATCAAAGTTGTCGAATATCCGCTGCATAACTACCAGCATCGTTCTTCAGCAAACAGCCCAAAATAACAGAAATCGTCCACCAGTTCCTGATACATGCTGTCCGTCCACACAAACTCCAGTTGATAGGCCTCTGAGACCCACATCTGCTTGCATTTGTCGGGACGAAGACGAAGTCCATAGGCTGCGGCATAGTTTCTCGAAACGAGGTTCACAATCCTTTGCAGTTTTGCGTTGTTTTCAGCGAATAACACAATGTCGTCGGCGTACTCCAGGCCTGACAAGTGAGCGTCCTGATGGTGTTAGGATCACATCCGCAGGAAACTCCGTTCTGCAACTCTACGCATGATGTCATCAACGCGGCGAAGTTGAAAAGAAAAGGGTCCTGCAACGGCTCCCTTGTCTTACTCCTGTTTCTCACCTCGAAAGCCGACTGTAAATCCGATGAAAAGTACGAACTGCTGTTGTTGTTCCTTTGTTCATGTCCTCGATTACTAACTGAACATACTTTTCCGGGACTCCATCTGCTCGCAGAGCATTGAGCAATCGATCACGATGTGGAGAGCTCTAACGCACTTCAAAGTCCAAAAAAGTAAGCTGTAATGGCTTCTTTCGAAAACCGCTGCCAACGATCTGCCGTTCAATTGACTCTTCTCACGACGAACACTTGGTCGACGGTCGATCTTCCAGGTCGAAAACTGGCTTACTCATCTCTGGTCGTTCCTTCACGATGTTTGATAAGTCGCTCGAGAATGATACGTTCTAAAACCTTTGTACATATGACACGAAGTAGAGAGATTCCTCTGTGAAGTTCTTAGGATCCGTGACGGATAGCTTCAGAAGAGGTATTGATGATCGCATGTCTCCACCAGAACTGGGCATCCTTTTCGTGCTCATCCATATGGCACGGATGGTGCTGGTCATTTCACGAATCCCAGACGGAGGAAGAGCTTTCAGCATTTCCCCAGCAGTGATGTTGTCATCTCCACCTGCCTTTCCATTCTTCATTTTCCGGACACAATCCAAAAAACTTCCAGACTCAGTCGGCGGTTCCTCACTGACATCGAACAGTTTCTTCTGAACATGCGGGAGTTTCAGGTACTGATGGCGCTGGACGATTCAGTAGTGAACTGAAGTAATCCTTCCATATTGGCAGCGTCGCATCACCAACTGCAACTCCATTGGTAGTGTTCAAGACAGGAGAACATCTCTTCATCTTCCCGCTATACTGTCGCAGCAACGTGTAGGCTTTCCTCGGATTCTTCTCCTCCCAAGCCTTCCTCGAACTCCTTAGCTCTACACGTCCACTCTCGTTCGCGGTCACTTTGAAGCTGCCGACGCAACTTCCTCCTCAGACACGCCTCCTCCACGAAGTTTCCTGCAGTTCGGAGAGCACATACTCTGTTGTAGGTAGATGCTTGTTTCTTCCGGAGACGTAGGCGAACTTCTCTTCTCTTAGGCTGTACAACCGGGAGTGCTCTCTTTTCGAAGCGTCCTGATGCATTTGACAAAAGAATCCGCGTCGCAAAAGTTTCTTCTTTAGTCCGTACTCCGATGTGAATAGAAACGCGTTGTCGGAAATTCCTTCTGCACTCTTTCATCTCTGAGACTTGTCATGTCAATCCTCTGGAGAGGCTGGAGCCCTCGCTTCCTCTTTATGAATCCCTCGCAGTGAAGTTCAACAGAACAGGACGGTGATCCGAATCGAATGCGACATCCCACACAGCTCTAGATCTTCGAATGTCCGATACTGGAATATTCCTCGTCAGGACATAGTCAAGCTGTAGTTTCAAAGCGTCATCTTCCGCTTCCGCTGCTCTTTCTGGGAGATAGCCGGGTTGGTCCCTGCCACGTAAGCTGATGGCGGCGATGATTCCTCTTGAATGCCGATGCAATAATCAGACCACTGCGTTTCACAAAAGTCGACAAGGCGGTAAGCCATTGTCCGGATGTTTGCTCCACTGGGTAGAACCATTTACCGAGTAATTTCGGATTCCTGGATCAAGTCCCATCTTCGCATTTGCGTCAATCCCCAATGACAACAGCATGCTGACAAGGTATCCCGGCCAGCAACGTATATTGAGTTCCTCATAAAACGCATCCTTCGAATTGTCTTCGGCGGTTTCAGTGGGCGCATGAGCACTCACTCTTCATCCACAGATTGAATCCTCTGTGATCCCGCAGTCGTACGAATGCATTCCGACACGACGTTGAGCCGAACTCCTTGACCATACCCATTGAAATCCTTCCTTACAGCTATTGCACAGCCTCCCACTCTCCTATCGTCATCAGCGTTACCGCAGTAGATGGTGTACTCTCCGACGCTGATGACGGGTCTATCTCGAGGCGGGTTTCCCCAAAGCAGCAAACGGTGCATGGAAATAGCCTAGAAGTCTGGATAGCGCAGTTTTCTTGGATATCAATCTGACAGCGATCGACAGTTCAGGGTGGCGAAATTGTGGCTTGTGTACAAAGACTCCATGGACTCCCTAGGCACGGGATCCTAAGGTGTTATGGACCAGAGGCCTTAGTGTGCCGGGACGGCGACACCTTTATGCAATGTGTGATTACTTTCAAGCGATATAGTTGTGCACGCTATATCGGCTCTCTGAACGTTCCCTGTGTACACTCAAACGTCTGCTGGGTTCAGTAGAAGCAGGGGCACCAACGAGCAGGTACCAACAGACTTGTATACACACTCCCCTTTGTTTATATATATATATATATATATATATATATATATATATATATATATATATATATATATATATATATATATATATATATATATATATATATATATAATATATATATATTATATATATATATATATTTATTTATTTATTTACACAAGTTTACACTCGTGTGGAAAAAAAAGAAAACAGGAAAACGAACAATCAACCTCAAACGGAATATTCAAAGCAAAGGTACTGTAAACCAATGAAACGAGAACAACGATGGATCAGTCCGAAGAATAGCACAGGGAAACGAGCAACCCAGCACTACGGAGGGTCACTCCGCCGCTTCCCGGAAGCCAGTTTCATGTGCACTAAGTTCTTATAGGCGCCGAAGTTTATAGGAATAGTATCGTTCCTACTGAGATCTTCGAATACCGGAACAATTCTATTAGTGAAAAAAGCAGCGCCGACACTCAAGATTTGACACGGTACGGTGGAATTTAATCGGACCCCCGGGTTACTGAATCTCTCGTTCTCACGAAATCCCCAGGCCTAAGACCAAACTTGCCATTGAAGAGGATATGATGGAACAGGAATAAATCATTCTTCTTCCTTATGAGAGGCAGCGCTCACAATAAAGAGTGCATTTCTTTCAGCAGCGGAGTGGCAATTGCCCATAAATGAAGCCATGCTGTCTGATAAGAACCTTTCTAGTAAAATTGTTCAGTATCTTTCCAAGCTATTAATGTTCTTGGAGTTTGGCGGGGTTGAAATACCGGGGTACCGTACTCGAGTAGAGGCCTTACATATGTGGTGTGTAAGCTCTGATAAGCACAAAGGGATTGCAAGTTGACAAACCCCTAAAAATATTATTCATGGCAAAAGCTGGGCTTTATTCGGAGATAGATTCACAGTGCTTATCAAAACTCAGACTTGTAGTAATAGTGAACCCTAAATCAGTTATTTGGTCAACTTCTTGGATCTGGCAGCCACTGACAGTATATTTACTGTTAGCATTAAGTTAATACCCAAGTGCGGAGAACCTTCGGTTTTTTTCTTTTGCCAACGGGAGATTCCAGTCGCGAGACCATGTACTAACAATGTCAATAGACTGTTGTAGCAGGATACAGTTCTCCGGTTAGGAAACGTCCCGATAGATCTTGATATCATCCGCAATGCACCAAACCAGTGCCACAGGAAGTGACAAGACTGGCGATTTCGTGAGTGCAGGTGTTGAAAGTATGGGCGACAATATTCTGCCTTAGAGTACACCACTCCAGACTGGCCTTGTAGTTGAGTGAGAAGAGTCAACACAGACCGAGAACGTCCTGTCAGTTAGGAACGAACGTACCCATGAAACTATTCGCGGATGGATACCAACCATTGAGAGTTTTTGCAATAATTTGTCATGAGGAACCTTATCAAAAGCCTTAGCAAAATCAAAATACATAACATCAACACTCTTCCCAACATCTAGGAAAGCCGTCCACTTGTTTAGTGCTTCTATGGTTGCCGTCACAGTGGACTTCCCTCCCTGGAAACCATGTTGGAAGGGAGAGATAACCTGATTTGCTTCCAAGTGACAAACGATTCTCTTCTTCAGAATTTTTTCGAAAAGCCGTGAGAAAATAGATGTTATACTGATTGGTCTGAAATTACCAGGGTCTGTGGAAGGGGGCTTTTTTGGAATGGGGGTAACAAATGATTGCCTCCATTTGATGGGGACTTCACCAGACATGAAGCTCAGATTGAAAATGAACTCCAGGGGACCTGCAATATCAAGAGCGATCTGCTTGACAAAGCTGAGTGGTATGGCGTCGGGAGTGATAGAGTTGGATGAGGACCATGCAAGAAGTTCCTTGATAATTTCATCTTTGTAAAACCAACATGAATCAGCCATAACAGCGAAAGAATTGGAGACAGGTAGACTGTCCATAGAAGAGACGTCAGAAAACGACTTTTGAAATACGTCCGCAAACAACTCAGCTCTATCACTAGCATTCCTCACCAATGCCCCATTGGGGTTTTTGAGAACTCCAACACCTGGTTTTTCCCGGAGTTTAGAGTTGATAAATCTGAAGAAGGAATGTTTATCACTTGACTCGTTCTCTTTTTCTCAGTATGGTTATTATACTTCCATTCTTGATGCTTCCAACGGAATATGATTCGTACGGGTCGATATCAGTGAGGCACTTCTACAAATCTTCGATTTGTAGTGAAAAAAAAAACTATGTCGAAGCACATGAAAATATTGTGCGCAGTCCGCGCTCCAATCGTTGTTGAGTTGTTTCACTTGCTGCATAAATCCATGTGATAGATGAGCAACTTCGTTCGGACAAAACGCTTTTTTTTTCAACACAACTCGTATATTACCAAGCAGATTTTTTTTTCAAAAAAAATCGTTTTGCTCCTTTTGTGTTAGCAAAATGTAATAAAATTTGCCGCGAACAAGCCGCAAACATAGCAAGAACCTCCTGCCTGCCGCGAACCTAGCGACAACTCACCGCGAGTGCGGAACGTTAGGATAAAATCAATTAGCAGGATTGTAATTAAGGTTGGTTCGCGCCTCAACTCTGATCACCTAAAGGTATAATTATCTCCCTCGACTCAAAATCTCTCGCATTCCGAGCACAGCGACTAGATCGCCGCAACGCGACGGTAGGACGTACCTTCATATCCCTCTTCGACAAGAGTGAGTGGGCATTGGCATGGTTCTGAATGAAACGCTGCTAATTGTTCTGCCATAGGCAAAGATACAGGTTGAAATGCACAATTTTTACTTTTCTGGGCCAGAATTTTACGACGCTCTCCCCACCCACCACCGTTATGCACGGTTGCAAATTCGCTCAACCCTGATCGGATATCGTTTACAGCTACTCGAAGAAAGCTGACCGGCTTCGAGTTTTACCCGGGGTTGAGGAGGCCATTGTGCCACTTTTGTGCGGAGCTACGACCCCCCCCAAATGTTGACTAAAATTGTTCGAAATTTTCCTACGATCCCCCGAAACGCTTTGGTTGGTATATGGTAGTTTGGGCAAAGTATCAGATTTCAGTCAAAATTTCTAATCAGGAGTTATTCGGTGAGCTGAAAACAAATATAGTGCATACAATACCCGCACTAATTTACTCGAAAAAGTCGCGAAATCGCGACTTTTCGTCATAACTCGGCTCAAAGCGACCCGTTCGGGGAGCTAGGGGCATATTTGGAATCAGCATCGAGAGCTCTTCATTTTGAGCACACACATTTCTTATCCTGCATACAAGACATATAGGAGTTTTAGAAAAATCGAGTGAACGAAAACACCAGCGAAGTTCCGTTCTCAACTCAAACGGGACCAATCGACCAAGGACTTGGCCTAAAACTTTACTTTCTGATCCTCTTTCACTGCGGCAGCCCAATCCGGAAAAGTCGAATCCTTATCCCCTTCACATGTGTCAAGTCCATTCTGGCTTCAAACGGAACCGGGTTGAATGATGTTTGTGCTCGAAACAAAGAGCTCCCAAATATGCCCTTGCTCCCCGAACGTGTTATTTTGAGCCGTGTTATAATGAAGAGTCGCAAAAGTCGCAATTTCGCTACTTTTGCGACTTTTTTGAAAAAATTAGTGCGGGTATTGTATTTGTTGAGGGGTGATCGTAGAAAAAGTCAAACAATTAAAGTCAACGGGGGGAGTCGTAGCTCCGCCCATAAGTGGCATAATGGCTTCCTCAACCCTGGGTAAACACGGAGCGGGTCAGCTTTCTTCGAGTAGCTGTAACCGCTATCCGATCAGGGTTGAGCGGAGTTGCAACCGAGCATAACGGTAGTGGGTGGAGAAAGCGTCGTGACATTTCTAGCCCACAAAAGATAAATTGTGCATTTGACGAGGGATCGTGAGAATTTTAGTCTATATTTTCACCTAGGAGAGGACACTCGTAATTGTTTCTGACACTTTTCAAAAATTTTGCTCACCAGAAAGGTGGGTCGTAGCTCCATCAAGATCGGTCACAACGTCCCGCTGAACCCTGTTTTAGATAGAGAAAGTGGACTTTCGAATGATTTATCACACTGGTCAAAGGGTCACAGATGGACAAGGGAAACATCGCCGGCCGAAAATAGATCTAAAACTTTAGGACCAGCCTCACATTTCTCTTTACTCACCATGATCGGCTGATGTCCGGTGGTGGAATCCGCTCCTCCGCGTTGGTGCCACTGAAAACTCCTTGACCCTGTCGAGGCGAGCTGAACGCGGACTTTCGGGTTCCGGCGACAGACCTGGGCGCATAGCCCGTGTGAGTGGTCGGTTGATGAAGATCATTGTCACACCACATGCCAAGGTGATTGTTTTTGCGGGAGATATGAACGGCCATGTCGGAGAGACAAGCCAAGGCTATAGATGCCGCAGAGGGTTCGGTTACGGACCACGGAACAATGATGGCGAGCGTATTCTCGAATACGCGGACTCGCACAACCTTGTCGTCGTCAACACAAAGTTCCGAAAGCGCCGGTCTCACCTTTTCACTTACTACAGTGGCATCAACATGACGCAGATTGACTTTGTGCTTGTACGACATCACGATGAAAAGATGGTTTGCATGCGAAAGTAGTGCCATACGAGATACTCACAATAAATAATCGTCCGCTGATATGCACAATGAGTATCTGCTGCCGAGGCGTACGCCTACTATTGGTGAGCGGTGCGGACCATCTCGGATAAAATGGTGGCGTTTGAAGGAGAAGGCGAAGTTAATGAGATCCAGTGTGTTCATCTACCACCAGTCACGAATGTGTGTGAAACGTGGTAGAAGGCAACCGGAACGATGCCAGAGTTGGCCTGCTCTGAAACTTGGTGTCACGAAGCCCGGTCGATAGTAGCCAAACGTGGATCTGAAACAGATGAAGTGCAGATGAAGGTCCAAGTGAAGAAGAAAGTCTATAACGCATTTTGGTTATTAAGACGGCCGAAACTGGCAGAAGTTCCGGGCAGTGCGAAGGAGTCCGCTAAGCAAGCCATGGCGGAAACAAAGGGCGCGCTCTACGGTGTTATATGAGAAGCTGACACGCTCGATGGTGAGCGCCTTGTGTACTGACTCGCGAAGTCTCGCCAACTTGGAACGGAGGACATAGAGAAATTCTTGGAGAGTCAATGATGAGAACGGTCAGCTGCTCATGCGACCGGGCGGAAAGATATTGAGGAGATGGCGGCAATATTTTTGAGAAGATCTCGTCGGAAGAGTTTCCTCACCCCTCCTATTCCTGAATCGACACCCACAAGCGGCCCTGTTCATCTGATCACGGTCGAGGAAGTTCAGACGGCACTCAGCACATATGAGGCCTGGAAAAGCGATGGGGCCCGGATGATCTGGCCGCATATATGTGTAAGTCACGGTGCTGGAATTCTGCAGATTGGCTGAGCGCGATTCTTCAACCCAGTCGTCGCCGAAAAGAAGACACCTGATGACTGGGCAGCTCGGCACGACTATTCCAGTCTGGAAGAAGAAGGGCAGTTTGGCAGATTGTGCGAATTATCGCCCAATACGTTTGTTATCTCATACCATAAAAATCTTCGAGCGTGTCCTCGATCATCGAATCCACGAAATCGTTGAGATCACGAAGAATCAGTGTGGATTTGCGTCAACTGTGGCACCACAGATGCCATTCCTGCTGCCCGACTGCTGATTGAGAAGCACCGCGAGAAACAGAAGACGCTCCAATCTTGTCTCTTCTTGGTTCAGAGAAGGCTTCGATCGAGTCCCGCATGAAGTGATCTGGTTTGCTTTGCGGACACCATAGTGCTCTAGTTGAGCTCATCAACCGGGTCAAAATCCTTTTATACTGACCCAAGAAGTCGTGTTCGAGCCGCCGCCGGAATTCTTGGGCCGAATTTCCCATCTCTGTCGGAGTGCACCAAGAATCTGCTCCGTCCACGCTTCTTTCTGTCATTGTGATAGATACAATCACACGAGACTTACAGAAACCGGCTCCATGGTCGCCGCTGTATGCCAATGACGTGATGCTTGCATCTGAAGACAAGGCTGATGGATTTATTGACAGGTGCAAGCCTGAGGATCGGCTGTCTCGATTCGACCATGTCTCAATGTAAGGAAGACTGAGCATCTAACCACGGATGGAAATGATCAAGGATCTATAAAGATCGACGGTATCGAGCTACGGCGTGCTGGAAGTCTCTTCAAGTATCTTGGACTCGACTATCGCGTCCTGATTTATATTCAGAGTGAATTGCCCCCGCGTGATCGCAGCGCGGCTGCTGAAATGGCGTTCGATAACTGGGGGTTCTCAGCGACAATAAAATCCCTGATCAAACTGGAAGTCAAAGTTTTATCGAATGGTGGTGCGACCCGTTGCGCTGTATGCCGCAGAGTTCTGGCCTGCAAACCAAGGAGGCAGAAAGCAAAATTGGTGTGATGGGAGACAAAAATGTTGCGTTGGTCTGCTGGTGTCACCAGCTTGACCACACCACAAACGATCATATCCGGCAGCGTTTCGGCGTTGCTCCCATTAAGAAAAGCTCCGTGAGGCTCGACCGCTGTGGTATGGCCATGTTCTGCGTGCTGGAAACGATACCGTTTGTAAAGCTGGCCTGAATCTACATGTGCCTGGCGAACGACTCAAAGGGCGACCAAAACAACGCTGGCTTGACACGCTGCACGCCGATCTGATAGCTGCCGGTGTACACCCTGACCAGGCTCAAGACTTGGAAAATGGCGCCAGCGTATCAGAAGAGCGGATTCGTATCAAGAAAAGAAGAAGAACGGCAGAGGCCCGTCAATATTGCATTTATTGGTTCTGACGACGTATAAGGTATGATAAAGCATGCAGTAAAAATGAACAGCATCCAGATAAAAATCCATAAAAATCCCATATACAAAATCATGAGTCATCGTCGCCTTGTGGTTTTCTTTTTGAAACTCGCGATTTCGTGCCCATACGGCCTCCAAAAACCACAAATTTTGGAAAACAAGTAGATGACAGCTCAAAAGGCACTAGCACATGTGGGCAATCTTGCTTGAATGACTCCGGGCGTAGCAAGCAGCGGAGCGGTTGGAAAGAAGTAAATAAAAGTGATAAGGAGATTTTACATGATAGCCCGATAAGCCATACTTCGAACGGCTCAGAATAAGGGAGCTAGGCCATAGAATCTGAAATTAAACCTTGCAAGATTGCAAGTGTAAACGATTTTTTTGAGACAAGTTGCTGCAGTGGCACCAGCTGTCCGGAAAACTTCCATCCGTATATAGTGCATTTCTTAGTTGAGAACATGGCGTTTGAAGGACAAGGAAGTTAATGAGATCTCGTGTGTTCATCTACCACCAGTCACGAATGTGTGTGAAACGTGGTAGAAGGCAACCGGAACGATGCTAGAGTTGGCTCGCTCTGAACTTGGTGTCACGAAGCCCGGTCGATAGCCAAACGTGGATCTGAACAGATGAAGTGCAGATGAAGGTCCAAGTGAAGAAGAAAGTCTATAACGCATTTTTTGCTATTAAGACGGCCGAAACTGGCAGAAGTTCCGCAGTGCGAAGGAGTCTGCCAAGCAAGCCATGGCGGAAACAAAGGGCGCGCTCTACGGTGTTATATGAGAAGCTGGACACGCTCGATGGTGAGCGCCTTGTGTACCGACTCGCGAAGTCTCGCCAACTTGGAACGGAGGACATAGAGAAATTCTTTGGAGTCAATGATGAGAACGGTCAGCTGCTCATGGACCGCGGAAAGATATTGAGGAGATGGCGGCAATATTTTGAGAAGATCTCGTCGGAAGAGTTTCCTCACCCTCCTATTCCTGAATCGACACCCACAAGCGGCCCTGTTCATTCGATCACGGTCGAGGAAGTTCAGACGGCACTAGCACATATGAGGCCTGGAAAAGCGATGGGGCCCGATGATCTGGCCGCATATATGTGTAAGTCACGGTGCTGGAATTCTGCAGATTGGCTAGCGCGATTCTTCAACCAGGTCGTCGCCGAAAAGAAGACACCTGATGACTGGCAGCTCGGCACGACTATTCCAGTCTGGAAGAAGAAGGGCAGTTTGGCAGATTGTGCGAATTATCGCCCAATACGTTTGTTATCTCATACCATAAAAATCTTCGAGCGTGTCCTCGATCATCGAATCCACGAAATCGTTGAGATCACGAAGAATCAGTGTGGATTTGTTGCCAACTGTGGCACCACAGATGCCATTCCTGCTGCCCGACTGCTGATTGAGAAGCACCGCGAGAAACAGAAGACGCTCCACCTTGTCTTTCTTGGTTCAGAGAAGGCTTCGATCGAGTCCCGCATGAAGTGATCTGGTTTGCTTTGCGACACCATAGTGCTCCAGAAGAGCTCATCAACTGGGTCAAAATCCTTTATACTGACCCAAGAAGTCGTGTTCGAGCCGCCGCCGGAATTTCGGCCGAATTTCCCATCTCTGTCGGAGTGCACCAAGAATCTGCTCCGTCCACGCTTCTTTCTGTCATTGTGATAGATACAATCACACGAGACTTACAGAAACCGGCTCCATGGTCGCTGCTGTATGCCAATGACGTGATGCTTGCATCTGAAGACAAGGCTGATCTTGAGCGACAGGTGCAAGCCTGGAGTGATCGGCTGTCTCGATTCGGACTATGTCTCAATGTAAGGAAGACTGAGTATCTAACCACGGATGGAAATGATCAAGGATCTATAAAGATCGACGGTATCGAGCTACGGCGTGCTGAAGTCTTCAAGTATCTTGGATCGACTATCGCGTCTGATTGCGGTCTAGAGTGAATTGCCTCTCATGTGATCGCAGCGCGGTTGAAATGGCGTTCGATAACTGGGGTTCTCAGCGACAATAAAATCCCCGATCAACTGAAGTCAAAGTTTTATCGAATGGTGGTGCGACCCGTTGCGCTGTATGCCGCAGAGTTCTGGCCTGCAACCAAGGAGGCAGAAAGCAAAATTGGTGTGATGGAGACAAAAATGTTGCGTTGGTCTGCTGGTGTCACCAGCTTGGACCACACCACAAACGACTACATCCGGCAGCGTTTCGGCGTTGCTCCCATTGCTGAAAAGCTCCGTGAGGCTCGACTGCTGTGGTATGGCCATGTTCTGCGTGCTGGAAACGATACCGTTTGTAAAGCTGGCCTGAATCTACATGTACCTGGCGAACGACTCAAAGGGCGACCAAAACAACGCTGGCTTGACACGCTGCATGCCGATCTGAAGGCTGCCGGTGTACACCCTGACCAGGCTCAAGACTTGGAAAAATGGCGCCAGCGTATCAGAAGAGCGGACCTCGTATCAAGAAAAAGAAGAAGAACGGCAGAGGCCCGTCAATATTGCATTTATTGGTTCTGACGACGTATAAGGTATGATAAGCATGCAGTAAAAATGAACAGCATCCAGATAAAAATCCATAAAAATCCCATATACAAAATCATGAGTCATCGTCGCCTTGTGGTTTTTCTTTGAAACTCGCGATTTCGTGCCCATACGGCCTCCAAAAACCACAAATTTTTTGAAAACAAGTAGATGACAGCTCAAAAGGCACTAGCACATGTGGGCAATCTTGCTTGAATGACTCCGGGCGTAGCAAGCAGCGGAGCGGTTGAAAGAAGTAAAATAAAAGTGATAAGGAGATTTTTACATGATAGCCCGATAAGCCATACTTCGAACGGCTCAGAATAAGGGAGCTAGGCCATAGAATCTGAAAATTAAACCTTGCAAGATTGCAAGTGTAAACGATTTTTTTGAGACAAGCTGCTGCAGTGGCACCAGCTGTCCGAAAACTTCCATCCGTATATAGTGCATTTCTTAGTTTTGACAATGTATGTATGAAGGTATGATAAGCATGCAGCAAAAATGAACAGCATTTAGATAAAAATCCATAAAAATCCTACATACAAAACCATGAGTCATCCTCGCCTTGTGGTTTTTCTTTGAAGCTCGCGATTCCGTGCCCATACGGCCTCCGAAATCCGCAAATTTTCTGAAAACAAGAAGATGACAGCTCAAAAGGCACTAGCACATATAGGCAGTCTTGCTCGGATGAGTCCCGGTACAGCAAGCAGCGGAGCGCTTAGAATTAGCAAATTAAATTAGTGATAAGGAGATTTTGACATGATAGCCCGATAAGCTTACTTCGAACAGCACAGAATAAGGGAGCTAGACTATAGAATCTGAGTGTTAAACCTCGCAAGATTGCAAGTGTGAACGATTTTTCGACATAAGCTGCAGCAGTGGTACCAGGTGTCCGAAAAATTTCTTCCGAATCTCCTGAAGGAATTTTATTCGAGATCAGTTCTTTCAAAAGAGCATTTCTTAGTTTTGACAATGTATGTATGAAAGTATGCATTAAAAATGCAGTAAAAATGAACAGCATCCAGATAAAGATACATAAAAATCCTATATAAAAAATCATGAGTCGGAAAATAAGGTTTAAAGGGAGAAATTTTTAGCGCGCCTGTTCTCGCGCGGAACGAGTCACGTGCGCGCGGAACCAGGCGCTGATCCGAATTTCCTTTTCTCTTTGCCTTTGTCAATTTTTTTTGTTTTTTAGTTTTTTTTTATTTTAGTTTTTTACGTTTTCATATTTCTTGATGGTAGCGTTCCATTTTAATGCAATCGCGGTAGGGGGTATGCGTACAGGGAAATTTTTTTGACGAAATTGGCCATTAAAATTGAAATTTTTATTTCTAAAATAATTTTTGACGTAGAGTACGAAGATGACCTTTGCAGGTGCCTAGACTCACTCTGAGGGAAGTTATGAGCGTTTTTAAAGCTTCGCGAAAAGGGAAGGATACCCAAGACCCAATTTTTAGGGTTTAAATTTTTTTCGGGTTCCGCTCAAAATGCGTATGAAGGAGAAACCTAGGGTGCTGAAGACGAATCCGGGATTCGTTCCAAAATTCTGATGTTTACTGTAGATTACGGTAGGTTTTATGCCACTTGGGAAGCAAAACCTACTTTAATAATTCGAAAATCGCTTAAAGAACATCGAATTCGTACGCAGAATCCCGATTAATCATCGCACGGAAATTTTCAGTCAAATCTGAGACATTGACCAAACTACCGTATACCCACCGTAATCTGCCGTGAGCTGTCAAAAATCGATAAACTGACCTCAGATTCGTGTTGAGCACTCCAAGTAACGTCCAAAGGGACGATTTGATCCACATCGATCATAGCATTCGGAAAATCGTCGAAAGTCGCGTTTTGGCCCCAAAATTTCGTCTCGATGGGGAGCTCCGAACGAATTCAGTCGAAAACTTCGGAAAATCGGCAAACAACCCCAGACTTGTTACCAGGGCCCCAAATTACTCATGTAGGAAAATATTATGTCATATCTCGAACATTTTTCTTGAACGCTTTGTGAATTTCGGTGTTGATATAAGCACCTATATATGACATCTTTCATAGTCCTCACCGCAAACGCGGGACGAGCGGTGGACTATGAAACTTTTCACCGCGCGGGACGAGCGGAAAGCCACTATGAAATCTCCAGCGACACCGCCATGGCGGTGCGGGTAAAAGTCGGGCCTCAACTGGGACTTGTACAGAAATTCCTGGCTTGCATTTGCGTATGCGGTGGCGCAGGATAGTCCCAGAATTATTTATGTTGGAGTAGACTCAAATCGAGAAGCAATTATTGATTGAAACGATAAAACCGCCACGGCGGTTTGGGCGGCGCCGCTATGGCGGGGCTGATGGACTATGAAAGTTCTTACCGCACGTGCCGCGCGGTAAGAACTTCCATAGTCTACCGCCCCTCCCACGCGTCACGCGCGTGCCGCGTTTGCGGTGAGGACTATGAAAGATGCCTATCCCGTTCCGGAGTGGAGATTATTTCCGTCTATTGCGTGCGTCTGCGCGCGTATGCTGCGTCTCCTTCTCCCTACGCTTTCTTGTATCTACCCTCGCTCCGCACAAGTGCACGTAGGAACAGAGTAAATTTGGAGTAAACTCCGAAAAGGAGGATAAACGCTCAACCGAAAAATCGTACAAGTGGAAAACACTGTCACTCTGTGCGAGTTTCAGAAAATGTGCTTTCACCCAAACTTTGCCCAGTGGGTTGTTTTGGACGCTGAACACCATTGCGAGGTTTGTTTCCGAAAATTCGAAGGATTACTGCGTGTTCTGAATGGCACAATAGGTGCCTTTTTCAGAGTGATTCTAGGCAGCTGCAAGGGGAATATTCGGACTCTACGTAAAAAAAATTGATTATAGAAAAGTACATGTAATATGGAATGGCCAGTTTGGCTAATAGTACAATACCGCCGCTATCCAAGGGAAAAAAATGGACGAAATGGGCAAAGTGGGCAACTAAAGCGTCTTTCGACCACAACTCGCCTCAAAGTGCTCCGTTTTCAATTTCGAAAGGACCAAAGTGTCCACCGTACCACATTCTATCTAACTATATGAGATAAAATCGGAAAGTTTCTGTGAAAACGTTTTTTAAGATGCAGTTAGGTATGGATTTGATAATGTTATCACAAGATAATGAGCCCATTCGATCAAAAACAACCGTAAGCGATCTCTAGCATGGTAAAAATGAAATGTGTTTCGCCTTAAAAAATAATGTTGCTCCCCAATTTCGCAAAGTATTTTCACATGATTGACTAGATTACGACATGCTGTACATCTCGGCGTTTTTGAAATTGAAAGCGGAGCACTTTGAGGAGAGTTGTGGCCGAAAGATGCTTTAGTTGCCCACCTTGCACATTTTTTTCCCTTGGACAGCGGCGGTATTGTAGTTTCCTTTTGAGGCATCGACTAATTTTGAATCATCCGATAAATAGATTTTTTGGCCGTTCGTTTGGCGTAGCCAAACGAATACCACATACAAGAGGGTGGCCGGCGAAGCCGTCCCATCGTTCGGCGAAACCAAATAAATAGTAGATACTTACATGGTGGCCGGCGAAGCGGACGCATCGTTCGGCGTAGCCGAACGAATACTACAAGGAAGGCAGTATACATTCCATACGAAATTTTTCGGATAAAATTAAAATCAAAATCTTCCCTAACTCATTTGGCTTATTTGGTTACAAGACGCTCAGCACTCATCGCAATTTTAATTCAAGTTTTGTTTGTGAGCTATTTAAAATTACGGCACAAATTTAAGTTTCGGATAAATTAAAATCTTCGAGCACTGAACAGTAATTTGTTCGCAAAATTCATATAATACGGAAGGTACATTGATTCTTGCTTGGAAAGGTTCTCTTGTTGGGAAATGAATCTAAAGTTGGAGAGAGAAGCTATCTTTGTTTTTATCCGAAAACGATCGGATGGAATATAAAGAGGGTAGCCGGCCCATCGTTTTGCGAAGCCAGACGAATACAATACGGAGGGTGGCCCGCCAAGCCGGCTCATCGTTCAGCGAAGGCGAACGAAAACTACATGTAGGGTGGTCGGCCCATCGTTCGGCGAGGCCAAACAAATACTATACGGAGGGTGGCAGGCCTATCGCTTGGCGGTGCCAAACGAATACTACATTGATGGCGGCCGGCAAAGTCGGTCCATCGTTCGGCGTAGCCGAACAAATATTATGTGGAGGGTAGCCGGTCCATCGTTTGGCGAAGACAGACGAATACTACATGGAGAGTAGCCAGCGAGGTATGCCCATCGTTTGGAGAAGCCAAACGAATACTACATGAAGGGTGACCGACGCCGCCCTCCAGGTGTGGTGAAGCCAAACTAAGACTATATGGTTGCCGTGAGGGAGGAGGCAGCGAGTTTGGACCTTGTTTTCACAAAGCCCGATCTCTACTAAGAGTTATGAAATCGTAGCCATTCCTGGTGTGATCGAGATGTGACCGGTGCCAGAGGGCAGCGGCGGAAACATACGGGTGTGCAAATGATATGTAGCGTCTTTGCGTGTCACCATCTATAAACGCAGCTTGATTGAAGAATTCAAAAGTTGAGCAGATCGAATGCTTTCGGCGTCATGTTTATCTGTCTGCTCGTTTTTCAAAATGCGCAACTGTACTACTGCCAGGGGGCATGCGCCTTCAAGTCACGTGGCTGCCACGGGTTAGTGACCCCAAGGGTCACTATTTGTACGAGAAATGGAAGACCAATCTGTGTGCTTTTTTCTCAAATCAGGTGCAGGTGAGAGAACTTCAAGGTTTAAGTTGATTGAATTTTCGGAATCCTTCACTAACGCGCTGGAGAACTACCTGAAAAGTCGGAGTTTTGTTACGAAAACCCCGGACTCTCAGATTAAGGATTTCAAAAATTCAACCAACATAAGCCTTGAAATTCTCTCACCTGCACCTGATTTGTTAAAAAAGCATACAGATTGCCCTACGTGTTACGTGCATCGGACGCTTTTTCGCCGTTTGCCAGATGCTCCCCGTTTTTACAAAACCTAGCGCGAATATTGTACCTTTGATTTCATTCACAGCGTCGCGAATATACTCCGAACGGTTCATGACAGGATCACAGCGAATGCACATTGTCGAAGTCCCTCTAAAGATCTGACAGAAAATTACCTGGTCCCTCCGAATATTTTCTCTTCCTCTCTGATCCATCTTCTATCGTTACGCGTCAATCGCGACGAATGCGCGCCCGTGAACTTCAAAACATTATTCGCGCCGAAACGCCGCCTCCGATTCAAAATATGCGTTTCGCGCCTGTCGCATGGTGACACCGTACTTTACCACAACGACGAGGCAAATGAGCCTGAAAAAGTTGGAGGCATTCATCTTCAATCTTTTCGACGACGTCAACCTGTTCATCTCTTCTACTTCAACGGCGTTATCCCGTATATCTCATGTTAATTAATCTCTTATCTAACTATCACAAGCCACGGTGCAACATACCTATCTATCCTATCTCTAACAGGCAGAGAGAGAGTTCTCACGCTATGCTAGCATTCCCCTAGTCATGCAATTGAGCGCCGCTACACTGGTTTCTTGATGGAGCGTCAGGGCTTCAGTATCACCATATTTGTACATCGTACGCAGCGTGGACTGTCAGGAACGTTCAACACATCAGGCAGATGTGCGGTAGGGTCCAGGGGCCGCTAACCTCGCGACTGAAGATCGCAGAGCCGAGGTGTTAGCGACAGGTTCGAGTTTCGCGGGGAGTTATCAGTAGATTCGCGGCAGAGAGTAAGTCCTGGCTATGTTTGCGGCAAATTTTTGTCAGAGTTTGTGAACGCAAAAGAAGCAGCGAAACGCCGTTTCGGCAGAAAAGGTACTGCTCGTTACTATACTAACCGCCTTACCTGACAAAAGCTCTTTGTTCGAAAGGTGTTGCTCATTAATCACTTTTGTTAGAATATCCTGCAGCTTAGGAACAGAAAACCTAAACAGGCAGCAGCGACCGTTTATCCATACGTGTTCGGATGTGTTCTACCAGTTTCATCAAGCTTCCACGTCCCAACTTAGTGCGTATTCAGCACTCGTTGGCCTAACTGCAATTCATTCACCCGACAGTCTTCACTTAATGGCTGTGCAGAGTTGCGACTACCGGCAGCAGGCCGCCGAGCGAGAGGCCTGGAGCGTACTTTAAACCTGACGCGGCCTTGGGCGCAAAGGCTTCGCGGAATCGCAGCACCGATGTTGCTAGCGTCGCTTTTTCACCGATACCTTCGCCCTCATTCATCATTCATCGTTCAAAATCACATTTCGCTCTGAGTAGCTTCTACTGCTTTGATATGCTTCAAGAGTTCAGGAAATGCTTGGAAACATCTTCTAAAAAGTCATACGCTCAGAGAGCTGTGAAGCGAACTTGGAATTTGCGTTCAGTAAAGTGGTTATGCCTTAAAATGTAGATTTCGTTGTACCGAAATTAGTTGACGCTTTGCGGTAGTCGCATAAATCAAAACTAGCACATGTTGGAGCAAAAATTAAATAGTAAAACGGAGAACCGAAAAACCAAAGTTTTATCAAAATGGCAAAAGGTCTTCAGAAGATCGAACTTATGGAGAAATCTCGATCCACGGCAGCCGTCCACGATGGCGATGGAAATGATTGAGACCATTCTCCGCCGTCGCTCAGGTAGACGCTGCTGTCGCAGCGGCAAAACCACTGCGACTCTGGCAAACTGGGGCGTCGACAACAGGTTGATCCGCCCATCATGAGTCACCGCTGGCCAACGCGCCGATATTCGGCGGGGCCGTGACCGCGAGTTGTGCTCTGGTCGATGTACAGCTGTTGCACAGCAATTGCGGCCGCGAGTTGTGATCTCGTCGATGTCGAGCTGTTGCACAGATAAGCTCTAGATACAAGGGAAGTATACGACGCATTTTAAGGCATGCTGTGAATGGTGAGAGCGCAGCCGGATTAATTACCCAAGTTTGCGGTACATTGGCCCCGCCTAGCATCTGGAGGTCCTGCTTATCCGGTGATGACCCCAGTGGAGACTGGGCGACCCAGCCGAGACGCGTGTCGGTGTGCCGACCGCGACGCGTGTCGGGGTGCCGACCGCGACGCGGGTTCGAGTGCCGACCGCGACGCGGGCCCGAGTGCCGACCGCAGCGCGTGTCGGAATGCCCACCGCGACGCGTGTTGGTGTAAAGTTGTACCAAAGCTAGATGAAACAGTCCTGTAGGATGTGAACTGCTGCTAAATAGGCCGCTAAACGCGACACGTCGAGTTGTCAACAGCCCGACAACAGGCGGACGTTGCTGGGCAACGGGCAGGTCTCAGGCTGACAATACGCGCGATTTGACTTGTCAACAGGGAGCGGTTTATGAGATGACAACTTATCAACCTGTTGTCAACGCCCAAGTTTGCCTGAGGAGGTGTGGCCTAGTGCATACTTCCTACAACGGGCGACACGACATGGTGTCTATCATTCATATCGACAGAAAATCCATATGGACGATATGCACTGTCGCTGTCGCGCGTCGCGGGAAGTATGCATTAGACCTATCCGCGTCGCTGTCGCACGTCACGATGCCGACCTCGTCCGCTGCTTCGCGTGCCTTCATCATTTACCTATCCCAGTGAGACTGGCCGCGGTGTTACTCTGCAGGGCTCGGGTTCATGAATGCACTGGGTCCCAGCAGGGTTTGGTATGGTTAAATGCTCAATCGGGGACCAAACCGAACCACACCACCACCTCGGGACCCAGGAGTAGCCCAGCCCTGACCAAACCTAGCGGAGACGAATCGCTGGTTTGAGAATGTTTCCAACCAAACCCTGCTGGAACCCCCGCTTTAGCGTCCATGAATCCTATCTCAGAGCGCTTTGTGGTTTGGGCAACGGAAAAAGCTGTACTCACTGCCGAACACGTAATGAGCTGCCCACTGGCAACGAACGTGATGATACACATGTGGATAAATGGTCGCTGCTGCCTGTTTAGGAAGCCCCGCTTAGGAAACAGCTCGCCAATGATTGCAGCGCGGACTCCGCACACTATTTTCATGTTTCGAAATAGTTCTTCCTCTACAAATTGGGGATTTCTGCTGCAGCTGGAAGCTATGATCCTAGTGATACATATTTACGACGTTACCATGACTGCCAGTAACGCTTTTATTTTATGGAATGTCAATATTGTTGAGGGTTTGTTCGACTAGAGTCTAACACAGTGAGCGGAAGGTAAATAAATTCGCAGTAACCTAAGGATACAGACCTTTCATTCGATTTTCTCTACCGCTCAATACAACTAATTTTGCGCAGTAGCCGAAATATTTGCGAACCACTTCCTAACCCTCAAAGCTGCGAGCCCCATTGTATTCAACACGCCGTGAGCATGATGTACTGATGACGGGTGGTGCTATGTGAGGAGCTCTCAATGCGACCCCAGTTGCCGAGACAAAAAAATACAAATCATAACTTCTGACTCGAACAAGATCAATGCACCAATTTTTATCGACATTTATTCTGGTTGTAAATAAGGGTAATCCAATTGGTTAATCTACCTTACGCACTCCGGCCGAGCCGTTCTGGCCTTTTCGGTTTTTGACCCTTTTAGGGACGGCCTGAGGCATTTAGCCGATTCCTAGTATGGAGTATTGAAACACCGTCCCTCCACTAGAACATACCCTGTGGTTCCGGGCCTGATTTAGTGTGGGCAATTGCGGACTTGCGTTGGGGGGTGCGACGCGTCGCTTTCGTACGAGCTGAGAGAGAAGAGAATCAAGCAAAAAGCAGGGAAAATCGAGGAAATTCCAGCATGATCAGCTGATGAGGGGCGGGCCCGTAAGCTCGTACGAAAGCGATGCGTCGCGTCGCGCCCCCACGACGCAAGTCCGCAATTTCTCACCCCAAATCAGGCTTGGAACCAGAGGGTATGCGAATCGCATACCGAAACTCTATATCATGTGTACAACCCTCCCTTGTTAGAAAGATCATAGTCTGCGGCGGCTCTATCAAATTGAAACGGTTGCAGAAACCGATATTTTTCTTGCACAATTCAATTCTGAAGATCTCTCCTGCTTAACCACTTATAATGTGATCTCTATGGCGCTCAATTCAAAGGTTTTGGTGTCATGTCATGAATTTTCGAAGAAGAGGTGAAATCCTCAATGTTCAGAATGGGCGTATCATTTTGAAACACATCTTCCGAATAAAGAAGTTCTTTCCCATCTTTTCTGGTGAAAAATTTCAACACTATACAATGAATTAATGTTTATTGTCCAATCTACATGTGGCCGGAACTTGCTGCGTTTCATCCCTGAAAACATTAAGACAGGCATTCATCGCATGAGGAGAACACAACCCTAAAATCCCGGATAGGTAAAATCAGCTCACCGCTTTTAATGAAGGAATGGTGGGAGTCCTCCTTTTTTCATATCTTCAGTCCAACCTCTTCTCTTAGCCGTCGTCTTGAGATGTTCTCCGAGCCCAGCAGGTATGTACATGGGAGGAATTATCTGAATAATTGATTCTCTCCGGCCATCGGCAATACTTGGCCACATTAGAGCAGCGAGGCATATGAATGCCCAGATTGACATTTTTTCTGAAAGAAAGAAGCTGTTGGTCATCTTCATTCTCTGTTTTACGGAATAGTTTGCATACAAAACAGTTTTTTTTCGGTACGCATCTTCAAAAAGGGGGAGGGATGAAAAGAGAAAAGTAGGTTCAGACCACTGATTGAATGTAGCTTTCATAGCCTCCAGAAGAAAAGAATTCGCTTTTATCCAATTCCTTGCATGTGTTTGGGGCTCATTAGGTGCCGAGAAATTCTGTCTCCCTCATTTTGTATATTTAAATGCAATGCACATCTTTAAACAATTCCGAAAAGGTGTCCACTTTCACGCCTTTGTTTATCGCGCAGCGGTCGGAAAAGGCAAGTGGCCTACAATGTTTTACAAAAAATAGCATTGATGATATACCATGCAAAATGTTTACCTCCGAAGTCACAGTTAAAGGCAGCATACACACTCGAAAATGCTGTAAATTCTGGCGCATGGATCGATGGTTCAGAGCCCCTCGTATTGGAAAATGACCATAGTATAAAAAACTCGGTAACCTCAGGTAATAAAGAATTTTTCTTTGTTTTGAATTGGAAGTGGGCAAGTTACGCGGAGCATACGTGCTCGATTAGTGTAGCGAGGATATAGTGTGCTTATCTGGGCCAAATTCCGGTCCGCAATTGCGTCTCGACATGCTTTGCGGCCGCTCGCTCTCGAGTTAGAAGAGCTTCCAGTGCCTCAGCTGCCGATCTGCGGACTCTAGGTGGGCTTTAGAAATTAGAAACTAAGAAAATTTGGAGAAAATTGTATTAAAAAGTCACATCGAGTCGGCTGTCGCGCTGGAAACCCGACTGACTCGAGCGCGTGCGGCTGTAAAACGTGTCGAGACGCAATTGCGGACGGGAATTTGACCCAGATAAGCACAGTAGAATATATTGCCCAAACCAGTGCGATTACGCAGCTGAAAGCGTCGAAAACGAGGCCAAATATGTAGCCATATTTAATTTAGGTTAATTTGAGGGCGTTTGTACTGAGGGGCGGGGTTTTGCAGAACTGGGCGGAGTCATGGCACTTCGGGACTGGGGGTACCTCAAATACTGTCATTTACGTTTGTTTTCGATGCTTCCAACAGAATAGGATGTGTGCCGTATTAGTCGCGGTACCATTGCCTTTTCGCAAGGCCTAAAAAATGCTCATAATTTTTTTGAACCTGCAGCTGGGGGCGGGATACTGCGCATTTTTACTATTGAGCCAGAAGAGAGGCGGGATACTGCGCATTTTTACTATTGAGCCAGAAGAGATAGTAACGATACTAGTCGTTTTCGCAGATGTGTTTACCACTCGAAACACTTCCCTTGTCAGCTAACCTACCGCGAAACTCATTCACTAAGCCTCGAATTCCCATTCGACCTGTTCATAACAGGGTCACAGCAGGTTCAGGCTCTCGGAACTATCGAAACAAGCTGTTAACACGCAATCCGATAGTTACGGATTGTTCCCGTACTGAACGCGAAACAAGCAGATGGTAACATGCGAAGGAAGCAGAAGCCAACGCCAAACAAGCAGAACCTTACGTTATGTAGGGGAACGAGTGGAACCATGCACCGAAGCGAGCGGAAGCAAACGCGAAGCAAGTAGAAACTAACACTGAGCGAGCGGAAGTTAACGGGAAGCAAGCAAAAGCTAACACTAAGCGAGTGGAGGCTAACACAAAGCAAGCAGAAGCTAATACTAAGCGAGTGGAAGCTAACGCGAAGCAAGCAGAACCTTACGTTAGGTAGGGGAACGAGTGGAACCATGCACCGAAGCGAGCGGAAGCAAACGCGAAGCAAGTAGAAACTAACACTGAGCGAGCGGAAGTTAATGGGAAGCAAGCAAAAGCTAACACTAAGCGTGTGGAAGCTAACGCGAAGCAAGCAGAACCTTACGTTAGGTAGGGGAACGAGTGGAACCATGCACCGAAGTGAGCGAAAGCAAACGCGAAGCAATTAGAAACTAACACTGAGTGAGCGGAAGTTAACGGGAAGCAAGCGAAAGCTAACGCTAAGCAAGCGGAGGTTAATACCAAGCAAGCAGAACCTTACGATAGGCGGAAGGTGTAGAATGAAAACCATGCGCCAAAGCAAGCGGAATCATGAGCGAAGCGAGCGGATTCTCACCTCATGTTGTCGACGGCCCTCTGAGGATCTGATAAAAAAGTATTACCTGGTTCCTCCGAGTGTTATCTCTTTCGAACTGATTCATCTTCTATCTTTCCTCTCTCTAACAGTCAGAGAGAGTTTTCACTATATGCTAGCACTCCCCGAGTCATGCAGTTGAGCGCCACCAACTCCGTTTATTAATGGAGCGTCAGAGCTCCAGTGGTGCCATGTTTGTATATCGTATGCAGCGTCGACTGTCAAGGACGTGCAACACATCAGGCCGGGATCATACTTCTAGCGACGAGCGATGCGACGCAATGTTTACCATCCATATCGACCAAAAATCGATATGCCTAATGTGCACTGTCGCCGTCGCTGGTCGCAGGAAGTATGGTCCCGGCCTCAGGCAGATGCGCGGTAGGGTCCAGCGGACGCGAAACTCGGAACTCAAAGCTCCGTCTATAGCAGACGACCAGCGGCAAAGCGTCAAGGCGTCGTAATATCATGCGCCAGCGCTCAAACGCTGGCGCATGACGCTTGATGGCTTGCGCATTCAACGTGTTTGAGGACGGCACGTGGTCAACGATGGTATCGATAATAATAGTGACAGCCGTTACGGTCACTATGCCTCCACCGTCAGCGAATGGGGGGCTGCAGTGGTTGCTGGGGAGTCAGATCAATAACAAACGCTGAAGATGCAAACCCCCAGCGTCACTTTACGGTCACTTGACGGTAGGACGTCTGCTATGGACGCTGCCTAAGATCGTGGAGCCGAGGTGTTCGCGACAGGTTTGAGGTTTGCGGCGAGTTGTCGTTAGATTCGCGACAGGCAGGAGGCTCGCTGTGTTCGCGGCAAATTCTATTAGAGTTTGTACACGCAAAAGAAGGAGCAAAGCGCTTTGGTTTTTTGAAAAAAAATTCTGCTTGGTAATATACGAGCTGCCTGAAAAAAGCTCCTTGGCCGAACGAAGTTGCCCGTCTATCACTTGGATTTATGCAGCAACTCTGAAGTTTTCGATAATGTTACGAGCGGGTTAAAATGCTAAAATCATGTTTCGATGAGCCTTATGAGCTTACAGAAACTTGCAGTTTAGTTATTGTTAGTTACGAATAGCGCTATTCGGCAGGCAACCTAGTAGACGTCGGAAGCGTGACAAATATTTGCAGGAACAACTAACTGAAAGGCTTTTGCAACCTCTTCCTTTATTGATCAGTTTCATCGTTTTCCACCCTTCACTTTGCTCGTGCGTTACAGATCCTTTCTCAAATTTTTTTCTTCACTGCTTATCTAATTTCTTGCTAGAAACCTGTTATTGTCTGCGTTAATTTCGAGGCGAGGTAGCAAGCACGAGTAAAAAAATGAAGCAGCGTGTTCAGAAGTCGGATTTTGACGGCTTTGTGGCATTTGATTAACAGAAATCTCAAATATACAACACTATTAGCAAAAAATCCAAGTGATCACAAGGTGTAGGCAAAATCCAGCCGCGAAGCGGCTGGAGAGGTACTGTCATATTAGACTGCCTCGTTGGACTTGTGGCCACATTATATATGCTACATCCCGTTTATGTTTTTTCCGTTCAGGTGAACTTGAAAAAATGAAAGAAACCCAGGACAAAAAAAAAGATAGCAAAATAAGAATCCCTTCTGGAACCCGTGGTAAGTACCTAAGACATCGTGCGCTCTCAAAATGACTCAATTCTTAGGCACAATCTCTAGATTGGGGATAGCTGAGATCATCAATGAGACTCTAAAAATGCGCTCCCAGAGTGTTATGGCCACCCAAAAATGATTTTGGGATTGATAATCTAGCACATCTGGGTCGATAATCCGTGCGAATGTCTAACAACTTCGAAAAGAATAACAGTAAAAGCTCTATTGGAAAATTATGTGGTGGTTTTCTAAGTGATGATATTATATTATACTCATGATATAGTTATTAACTGATGATATTGTTTTATATTAGATAGACAATCTGAACATCCTTATTAAAAAAATTTAGCATGAAGATTAGAGTTACTACAATACATTTCTTGTACCTTATGGCTATTTTGGTTTTACGAAAAAGTTTTCGGGCGATATCTTAGGCTTTCATGCTTTGCAAAAAGATTTCGAGTAGTTTTCCACGACTTTCTCTTCGGGGCGGACTAACGATGTTTCCAAGTGATAAAACAACGGCATTAGTAAAATATCGAAGTTGTTCTTCACTTCCACAAAATCCCCTTCTGGAAGAAGATGATGGAGCAGTTGTAGAATATACGAGGAACAACGTGCTAAGAGCTACAGCCAAGGTTTATTGCCAAAGTAGCTGCGGTACACGTCAGCGGATGGAGAAGATGTGAATTGCATGTTCTACAAAATGCTGCGTAATACCGTAGAAATCACATTTCTAAGCAAACTTCTGCTCTCCTGTGACTGTGTTGATTCAAATGGGCACAAATGGTTAGCATCTGAATGAAGAATATATGTACGATGAAGCAATAATGTTCCAAGTCACAGTTTATAACAGCTTTTGGTGACTGAGAAGGGTTGATTTTTACAAAGTTGATGCTAGATTAACTGAGGTTTCTTGAAAAATAATTTTCCCATCTATTTAGTTATTTCGACAAGACGTGGTATAGAACTCGATTTCGCCCTCTGAACAAAGCTCCTTATCACTGCCCGTACAACTTGTTCTCTGTAGAAATTTGCATTTGAATAAAGAGTGTGGTAGCAGTAGAGAATGATTACACTATGTAACACGATTTTCGTTCCTGGCTTCTAAGTGTTATATTTCAAATGCTTTTGTCCAAACTATGCAAAAAATGAATTCATTGGGAACAAACTTCGCTTACACTACAGCAGCACGAAGAAAACACGTTTTTTGTAAAAATAGAAAGATTTCTATTCTCTCTCGGCATTATGAACAGGTAAAAACAAAAATGAAAGTTTTACTGGAAGCAATAAAGAGCCTGGGTCAGTTGGAGAGACCGAATATAATAATACGCCTTGCCAAAACAGCGTGAACTGAGAAGAAAAAACTTTTTTTTCTCAAAAACCGCACTTATTTTTGTATTAGGTGCTCACTGTGCTCACCTTGGGTGGTGATTTAGCCAGGTTTCAACACTTTTATGCTCCTATGATCGGTTTTAACCGCTACCAATACATAGATGCACATGCAGGTAACTAACACGCGGGTGTAACCCCTCAGGCAAAAAAAATGTACTGATGCCGTACAAGTTTCCGAGGGATGAGTGGGTAATTCGCCAGGGGATGAGAAGGCACCGCTTTGGCATAAACAAAACCCTTCGTTCGTGATGGCGTCAGGGAGCACTGATTGCGAAATCGCCGAGAGAGTGCACGCAACCTCATGATGCCGTACAAGTTTCCGAGGGATGAGTGGGTAATTCGCCAGGGGATGAGAAGGCCAGCATGATGCGCTGCGGTCGCGCGGCAGTCAAATCTCTCTTGTGCTATTCAAACACAGTCTTGCTCTTTTGCTCTTGAAACGCTTCCGTCTGTTTAACCTCATCAGTGTACAATGTTCTCGAAATCATTATCAAAGATTGTGTTCTCTCCCATCTTGCGTCAGATGACCTCCTCAGCCCGGCGCAATATGGTTTTCTGCCTGGCAGATCAACGCTATCTCAGCTGGTATCCTCTCGTTCCACTACTGGTGTTCGGCTGTGAACGAAAGCTACCAAACTGATGTTGTGTACATAGACTACGCTAAAGCTTTTGATACAGTCAGTCATCCAAAACTAGGCTCGGTGTTGTTTGCATTAGAGCGCGGTATTTTTCTTGGCATAGGGTCTCAATTCAGAAATAGACCTAAAATTTTCAATTGAATTCGGAACGGCCAAGACCAACAAGATGACTCTCTTTGATCAAATACTGCCTATATTTCCGGTGTTTTTCTTTCTCTCGAGTTCTCTTCTCTCTCAAACGGTGGTTCGCTAAAACTCCTAGTGTGATGCGCAATTCTGACTGTATTCTGCCGCGATCTCCTGCCTTGACCAATTCGTCAGTGAACCTTGAACGGCTCAATTGGCTGCTGGTCCTGGTCCCTTCCCCAATGAGCATCGCTTCTTTTCTTCTGCGTGTGCTCGTCTCCTTGAAAATGCTATGTGCGCGCTCACTGTGCGCGGACGAATTTGTGGTAGCTCTTTAGAACGCAACGCAGTCGGTGTTGTTTGCATTAGAGCGCGGTATTTTTCTTGGCATAGGGGTCTCAATTCAGAAATAGACCTAAAATTTTCAATTGAATTCGGAACGGCCAAGACCAACAAGATGACTATGTGCGCGCTCACTGTGCGCGGACGAATTCGTAGTAGCTCTTTAGAACGCAACGCCTCTGTCAATGCGTAGCTAGATGCCTCCGAGGGCGCGGCCTGAAACGCCGCCCCATTCCATGTAGCGAGAATTTGAGAGTTTTAGCTACGATAGCTAAAACCCGCATATTCTTGTGTCGTTCGAACCATTGTTCTCTCTGACGCTAAACCCGTATATTCTCGCTATAATTTTGTAGCGAGAATCTACGGATTTCGCGACAGGCTGTGTTGAAATGCAATCTTAACCCGCGTTGGCTACGCGGAACGCAGGGATGCCGTTCTATCAGTCCTGGCCCATTCAACCCACGAATAACTTGACACTCTGTGGGTGGTCGTGGAGGGTGACCCGGTGTCGCTCTCTGAAAGACCTTGCTAGAGACAATTTTGGCCGCTGGGATGCTGCAGGCCGTGGGGAAGAAACGGCGATGCGCTCGATCGCAGCAGGGATCGTCTTCCGAGTACAGATCAAGACTGGGTGGGTCGATCGACCGTGTGCTGCAACGAGAATAAGCGTAGAATATGCGGGTGCTGTAGCGAGAATTTACGTAGAATATGCGGGCGCTGTAGCTAAAATTTCACCAACTGAGGCTAAACTTTCCGTAATTTACGTAAATTCTCGTGTCAAAATTAGACTAGATGCCTCCGAAACCCTGGGCATCTCTGGTTTCCGTGTGAGGCATTTAGCTACGCGTTGGCAGAGGCAGAACCCGAGAAGGAGTGCGGGTTTGGCAGTATTATTCATCACAACTAGTATGGAAGTTTCCAAGGCGTCGAATTTTTGAATTTTGTGGAATCCTCAGTCTAAGTGAAGGGTTGTTGCTACCTGTGCGTTACAATAAGTAAAAACTGAGTTGTAATTATTTCACATCACCGGCTACCACGTTATCAGCGACACTAAAATCGAAAATCCTGCAGATCTTCCGTGAAAACTACAAATACTTCCGATAATTAGAGTTAACCCCAGCAGCCAATAGATCCGCTTAAGGTTCACTTGTTTAGCACAACAGGATCTTATTCTCTACTACGCCTTATTCCTCCAACATTTTGGGCTGTCGGCAGAACAAACAAAATGGATGGAAGAGCTTATGTTCGTTTTTTACAAGCGGCCTCCGCCAGTAAAGATCACTAGCCCAGCAAAGGAAATTCAGCAATACGCTGTGCGCGTAAACTGCCGCAGAGGTCGCACCCCGCTAAAAACCTTGCCGGAGGCGATTGAGTTCCCGATGTTAGGTGGGTGTATCGCTTAGAAAGTTTATAGCTTTGTTCTCTACGACTAAATACAGCAATTTTTCATAGTTTGTGCTGGATTGCTTGGGATACGGACAAGAAGAACTGAGAAAAGGAGCACCCGATGTAGCGCCGCCATCGAGGCAGCTAGTTACCCCGTCAGTCTGTCGTAAAAATGTACTCCACTATTTGCTTTCAGATTTTTCATCTCGCTAGGTCCCAATGATGAAGTCAGAGACCTGATGTTCCGCAACCTGTGCGGAGAGAGGACACGACTTCGGGCGAACATGTTTACGGCTCTTCAAAAAGCTTTGTGAGTTCTTAATTCTCCTAACTGTCCGATTATTATTCACAACTTTGATTTTTCGAGTATTTGACCTCCTAACTGTCAATTTGATTTTCAGGCAAGATATTCGCTCATTCGGTTTCAACGAGGCAAGCGAGACGTGGATGCCTGTTGACGTATGTTTTTATTTTCGGACTTATTTGGCATTTTAATCCTTATTCGTTGTTCAATGACTGAATGAAAGAGCGTAACATGTGCTTATATTGATTGCAAAATAGGGCTTTTTCCTCTACATCTTTCCTTCTTTTTGGGTTGGCATAGTTCGAGAAAATTCACAAAAGTACTGTCCTTCTGTGGTCCGACTTCCGGCCGCCAAATGCGTCTCGTTACACTTCGCGGCCGCGCGCTTCCGAGTCTGAAAAGTTTTGAGCGCAACATCGGTTGATTCTAGGTGGGTTTTGGAAACTGGAAACAAAAACAATTGGGGAGAACTGTCTAAAAAGCCGAGTCGGCTTTGGGGCTGGAACCTCGACTGACTCGAGCGCGTGTGATCGCAAAACTTGTCGAGACGCAATTGCGGACCGGAATTCGGCCTGAAGAAGCATACCTGAAATGTATTGAAATGTGTTCCTTAACCAGTATTGAGACTGGCCCCAAAAATTACCTAGTTGGGTTGGGAAGGGGGTAACGGTGTGGCTCTGTCAGGATCCTCATGAACAAATCGTGAAAATAGGTTAAGGAAAATACCCAAGTACTCCTCATTCCAGCATCGTGCGAAGCGCCAGAGACGTGACGAACCCGTGGACGACTGAGAATGAGTGAAACGTGCCTCTGTTTTCATTTGTGTTCCTGTTTATGCCTTGTCCTGCATCGTTCTGAGGCCCCGGTCATAGTTGGATGAGCCGACGCCTCCAGCCCGGGCGATACACACAGAATGCATTGGAAATGGGAGGCAAAAATCACTCGGTGTATCCCCGCACCCCCAACACCCACCCGGTCGATACGTATGAACAACATGGTGAGGTGAAGCTGAGAAAATCACTCGGTGTATCCCCCCCGCTCCCCCCCCGCACCCCCCAACACCCCCCCCGCACCCCCCCGGTCGATACGTATGTTTAAAATGATGGAGTGAGGTTGAGAAAATCACTCAATGTATCCGACGCGGTCGATATCCATTCTTTAGGTGGATGAGAAAATCACCGGGTGGGCGGGTCGATGATAAAACATTGCGTATCACTAGAAAGCTAACCTTACTGCTGCCTCCGTGACTTCACCATACTCGCCTTCACTATTTCTCTGAACAGGTGCAATCCTGTTGGCCACGTAATCATCGTCATATCTAGTTGGATGCATCGAGTGATTTTCTCAACCTCACTCCATCATTTTAAACATACGTATCGACCGGGGTGGTGTTGGGGGGTGTTGGGGGGTGCGGGGGGGTGTTGGGGGGTGCGGGGGGGGTGCGGGGGGATGCAGAGGCAAATAGCACCAACTATGACCGGGGCCTGAGGGGGTCCGATACCGGTCCACGTATTCGAGGGGATTTTTCCTCGAATAAAACGTGTAAATGAAAAGTGCAATAGTTTTCCATCCATGTTGTTACGGTTTCTATTTGGTGCTGTTACGATTTCCATTTCCTTGAAGAGGTCAATAATTTCCATTTCCTTGAAAAGGTCAATAAAGTGTAGTGAAGATTTGTCGGTTTGTTGCGATTTTAAGGTCTGGAAAGTTAGGCTACTCGCTTGGATAATGGTAATGCTGCTGTGGCAGCTTTGCTGTTTCGTTGCAATCCACCACACCTTTAACTGCGACACAAGCGACCTCCTAACTTTTCAAGACTTCTGTAGTGTAGAATAGTGTTAAATTGGACAAAATGGGGGTGATTTCGGGACCAAATGACGTCAGGATGGGTGCATCTTGCCGTTCACCATTAGGGGGTGATTTAGGGGTCTAATGACGTCATCAACGCGTCGCGCTCAAGGGGTGATGCCGTTCACTATTATGGGGTGAATTCGGGGCCTGATGACGTCATTTGAGACTCGCAAGCGAGGGGTGATCCCGCTCCCGAGCACGGTTATCTCGGCGTAGTAGGTGCTTTTATTCGGGAACGGAATCAGAAACGGCATGAGAACCGAGGAATGCCTGAGCCCGCGCCCCGAATGCCCATTGTCGCAACGCGAACCCCGCGGCGCCGCGACCTAATGGCCGCGGCGGAGGGTTCGCGTCGCGATCAATCCATCGCGGCGAGACACTAATAGTTGGAATCAACATTTTAGACAGTTCCAGAACAGTTCCGAGAATGTTGCGAACACATTAGGGCATGAGGCTGCGCAACTTACGATCACGATTTCAACAACTTACGGAAGACTTCGGTAAGTTGTTGAAATTAGTGTTCGCAACATTTCTGAAATCATCAGAGAAGTAAAACAACTCAACAACGAGTGAACTGCGGACTGCGTACAAAAGTTTCATGGACTTCGAAATAGTTTTCCTCCATAAATCGAGGATTTAAAGGAGTGCTCCACTGATTCCAACCCGTATGAACCATATTCCGTTTGAAGCATCGTAAACGATCTCAAATGACCGTATTTGAAAGACAATGCGCGCACTAAGTTTTGTAAAAATGGGGAGCATCTGGCAAACTTGGCAAAAAGCGTTCGACGCATGTCACATATTTGACTGAAAACTTTGAATTCGGAAAACGCTATCATATTCACAGATCAAATCGCTACCTAATTATGGGACTTGTAGGTCTGAGTTTTCTGAAATCGCTTCGTTTTTGAAGGAAATAGTTTTTTTAATCGTTTTTCAGAAACGCCGCGCGCGGCGAAATGCGGCAAACTTTGAGCAGTATTTGTACAAGTAATGGAAAAGCAATAATACTTTCTTCATAAATAATGTGCAGGTGAGAGAATCTCAAGGTTTGTGATGATTGAATTTTCAAAATCCATCTTTGAACACGCTTGAGAACTACCTTAAAAGTCGCAGTTTTGTGGCGAATACCCCGGACTCTTGAAGGCAGCGTTCACGATGATCATCCTCGTTGATTTTCTGCCGTGAAATGATAGGCGAGAAAGATCATAGGCTCTCAGTGTCGAAAGAACGGTAGAAAACGAGACAGGAGCGGTAAAATAACGGCTGCAAACAAGCGTTTCGGTGCCCCAGACAAGCCTGGTGCCCCAGATCCGCCCCCTCGGAATGAACAAATGAAGACTAAGATTACAGGAATGATCAAGTGAAGGAAGTGCTGATAAGTGAGCTGATCTCTTCATTGCACTGATAGGTGTCATCCATCTAGCGGTCAATTCCTCCACGCTCAAAAATCAACGTGAACAAGAGAGGGCCTATTTTTGCTCAAAAACGCGTCTTTCGTGTCCTTTTGAAGCATGCCTTGCTATGTAGGGCACCAGACCTTCCTTAAGCCGTGAAGATATCGGAAGTGAAATTTATCGTGACCACTTTTTGAACGGAGGATTTCGAAAATTCAGCTAACATGGACCTTGAGATCCTCCCATCTGCACCTTATTTATGAAGAAAGTATGATTGCTCTTCCATTACTTGTACAAATACTGCTCAAAGTTTCGCCGCACTTCGCCGCGCGCGACGTTTTTGAACAACGATTGCGAAAACTATTTCCTTCAGAAACAAAGCGATTTTAGGGAACTTCGGGACACAAATCACATAATTAGGTAGCAATTTGATCTGAGAATATGATAGCGTTCTCAGAATTCAAAAAATGTCTTCATTCAAATAAGTAACATGCATCGGAGGGTTTTTACGCCAAGTTTGCCAGATGCTTCCCGTTTTTTACAAAACTCAGCGCGGGTATGGTACCTTCAGTCGCAAAGATCCACGACTCCGCCCATTTCTTCCAACACCGCTCATCAATGAAAAACACACTAGGACTAATTGCTTAAAAGCAAATATTGTGGCATGTTATTGGCGTTTTTAACGGCGTAATCGTTGTAGTTTAGGCTGTAAGATACATAGGCTTCGCTATAATATTCGAAGGCGTATGGCCAGGCGTAACTGGTCATTTTCCAATTCATTTCAACAAAAAACGCATTATTTACTAACGACACAAAGTTTTCAAGAGTTTTATTGTTATTTTACAAAACAAACAATTCTGAACTATTGATTCACGGCACAGCATTAACAGCATCTTCGAGCGTGCATGCCTTCTTTGACTGCGCCTTCAATGGAGAAAAAATTATGGGTGGTATATTATGTAAGCTGAATTTTTTTTCGTAAGTTAGTATAGGGTATTTCAGAAAAAATGTCGATCTGGATATTCTTAATCCTCGCTGCTCTGATGTGTCCAAGCCTTGCTTTTGGCCGGAGAAGAGCATTTCAAAATTTGCCAGAATTCCCAATTGCCCCGAAGGGTCCTCAAATCGCTAAAGACGCCGGCTAGAAGAACAGGATGGACTGAACATTTGCAAGCAGGAGGATTTCGGCAAAACAGTGTGATGGAACACGTATGGATAAACGATGGCTGTTGTCTGTTTAGGTTTTCTCGGATTTTCAGAAGTGCCTCCCTTACCCCCCCCCCCCCTCCCCTATAGCGGCCAGAGGCGAAAATGTGTTCTGTATGCCATTATGCTCTCAACTCTTTAGCTTATACAGAATTTTTTACACAATGGTGTCTTCAGAATCGCCCAAAACCGCCTAAGATAGTGTTATGGCACCACAAATAATGTCGTTTCGAACCGTCATTGGAGCAGACCGAAATTCTAGATTTTGATTCAAAGACAGGCAACACGTTTGCAAAATCGGTTGAGCTGACCACGCTAAGAGACTAATACTCCACAAATGCTGAGCCGTTGGAAGCGTCAAAAACAAACCCAACTGACCGTATTTGAGGTAACTTCAGTCACGGAGCACCAGGACTCCGCCCATGGCTGCCAAAGCTCCGCCCCTCAATACAAAAACCTCCAATTTAGTTGCTTACCCTAGACTATTTTGGCTCGTCTTTGACACTTGCGGCGTCGCAATCGCGACGGTTCGGCCTTAAGTTCTATAGGCTTCGCTATACTAATCGAGCGTGCATGTCCCGGCGTAACTCGCCCACTTCCAACCCTATGAAACAAAGAACCTATTATTTTCTACGAACCCCAAGTTTTTTTGAATTCTATCAAAATTATGGTTGGTACAGTTCGTAAGAGGCCACCTGTTTGAATTTTTCTTTTGATGTTTTATAGTCTATCGAAGTAACTATTACACAAATATGGACGGATCTACGAAAACTCGATTGTGTTCTGTTTCGATAGCGCAAGGCTGCCACCCGCGCCGCTCTACCCGGCTTGGTTTCTGGAGAATAGGCTGTACGTTAAGAAAGTCTTTTTTTTCGTTAATTGTTATCGGGTACTTGCCCATTGCAACAGCTGCTCTACAAACAAACGCCCAAAATCGTTCCTTATTCCGGAATTGTGCAAGCTAGGGATGGGCATAACATTTGAATATACAAATTATTCTCTGGAAGGAGAAGACATGATTGCCATTTGAGGGAATCACAGAATTTCTCAGCTTTTAATGAGCCGCAAACACCTGCAAGGAATTGGATAGAGGCGGATTCTTTGCTTCTGATGGCTATGAAAGCTATATTTAATCAGTAGTCTAAACCTACTCTTCTCTCTCCATCCCTTCCACTTCCTGAAAATGCGTAACGAAAAAAAATGGTTTCATATGCACACTATTCTGTGAAGAGGGAAATGAAGATGTACAACTAATTTTTTTCAGAAACAAAATGTCGATCTGGATAATCTTATGCCTCGCTACTCTAATGTGGCCAAGTGTTGCCGATGGCCGGAAAAGGCTTCTAAATGTGGAAGATTTTGCGTACCCGCCCCCCCCATAATAACAGATGTGATTAAACTCTATAATACGATAGCTAGAAGAAGAGGATGGACTGAAGATATGAGAAAAGGAGGACTTCCTCCATTCCTTTATTGAAAGCGGTACGCTAATTTCATCTAACAGATTTCGTGTAAAGGATTTCAAAGTTGGGGTTGTGTTCTCAATGAGAGACTTCTCATGCGATGAATGCCTGTCTAAATGCTTTCAGGGTTGAAACTCAGAAAGTTACTGTCATGTGTAAATTGCACAATAAACATTGATACATTGTGTAGAGTTGAAAATTTTTACAAAAAACGGTGAATGAAAAAGGATCATCTCACTCCTCCGCTTCTTTCTTCGAACAGTGCGTTCCAAAATGTTAGATATATCGTGCGATTGAGGATATCACTTCTCCTTCGAACATTGATAGCACGGCACCAAAACCTCCGTATCGAGCACCATGAATTTCACATCATAGGTGGTTTCAGCAGAAAAATTCTTCTCATCAAGCGACACTTGTAAAACATCTATTTTTCCATTCATTTCCATTTGATAGAGCCACCTTAGACAATCATTATTCTAAAAAAACCCTTTTTTCGATCCGGCTTGAATGACGTCCATGCATGTGCTGGGTCATCATCTTTCCGATATCTTCCATGCCTGGCCGAATTGTGAAAGGCCGCACAAAGTTTGAGGCCTCATAGGCGAGCTCCATTAAAGTTATATCTGCCTGATAATGCTTGTGGGTTCAAAAAAGGGTCTCTGGGTGATAATCTAGGACTCTGCTACAGAATCTCAAACATTGGGGCTGTGATCCATAAACATGTTTTGAGATTCACACACTGCATCGTCGCAAAGACCCTTGTTTGTGGTCAAAATGTGTTAATTACACATCATACCATTAATTTTTTTATGTCAGAACCAATAAGCATTCACATTAACACCACAACACTTAAGAGTTCAGGAGTATTGGTATTGCGTGTGTGAGGGCGATAACTTATTGTTCCTTAAAGGCAGTGGTCGCTATCAAATATGCTTGTCGCCTTTTTCTCTCTAAACCCTTTTCTGGGTCTCAAGTACTTAGTAATACCTATAAGAAAAAATCGCGAAAAAGCTATGTTTTGTGCAAAATATGAAGCCTGAAATTTCTTGTCTTTTGATGGTGGACGAGCCCACTCCACATCATCGGCATCGATGACCTCTTATATCAAGAACATCAGCTGGCTTGAAATTGAATTTCAATCAATGAACCTTCGGATTTATGTACACATCTAGTCGAAAACATTGACTGGAGTGCTTTCTTTCATTGCTCAACTATTTTATTAGGTAAATTTGCATTTATTTCTTCCTCTGAATGTCGATGATTTTTGACTGCTCGGCATAAGACTGCGATCTTTTTGGTCGGTGCTGTGCACGTGTGCACGAACTGGCTTCTTTGGGCCCTAGAAACTCCAATTCTAGCTCGTTCTTCACCGCGCTACCTTCATAGTTTTCAACTGTTTTTGATCTAAGCTAATTTCTGTAGCTTCTTCTATAACGTTTTTTCATCGTGACCACTGCCTTTAAAGGCACAGTACACCCTCAGATATAAATTTTGAGGTTTTACATGTAAATGTGTAGAAGACCCCTCCTGTATAGCACGTGTCAAACGCGAGATCTCGATTCCTCTAAATAAGAGAAATATAGGCGACCACCACGAGCCCGACCCCCTCCAGCCACCACCACAGGCCCGGCCCCCTACTAGTTTTTGATCTCAACAGCGGCTAGATAAAGAATGATTTTCAACCGAGTCGTCGTTCTTCACTCCCTTTCCGATCAATCTCTTTATCATGTTTTGCTCTCGTGCCGCAACTGCGAATCAAGAGAAATTCAGGCCTGAGACAACTCGCCCATCAAATGTTGGCCCTCAAAATACAGGCATTTTCGAGGAGCCATACCTGCGTTCGTAGAGGGTTTCGGACGATTCCAGAAATACCGTTGTGATCAGAATGAGACCCTCTACAAGATAAGGTTTAAACCTTGAAAAATATTTTTCTGGGTGTCTTGTGCTTTAAAAGGCAGGTTTCTCGATAAAATCGGATGTTGTGCTGTCCACATGGAATGGCAGATCTGACCATCACGAAAGTGAAAAGAAATAAAAAAAACTGGAGATAAAAAGCTCAGGAACAAGTTATTGCTTTTTTTCCGCCCGACACCAATCATCGAGATGTATGTAAAAGACTGTTTCGTCAGCTTTTATTTTGCTACTAAAGTAATTTTGAGCATCTCTGGAGTCTACTAGCTACTTTAACAGCAAAATTAAAGGCGGATAAGCAAGCAATAATGGAAATCTCGTTAATTAGGGGGCCGGCCGACACCGGTAATTAGCCGTTATACTTCGTTTTTGAGCGTTTTTCCCACGAATTTCCGGGGCTTTTCACATATTTTTACTTCTGTGATGACCATATCTACAATCTCTTGAAGAAAGCTCAAAAATCGTCTTTATCGCGAACCGTGCCTTTAATAGAAATACCCTCGAATTAGTTGCTCAATTATGGCTGTTTCGGGTCGTTTTTGACGCTCTCAGCGTCGTAATCGTGATGGTTTGGCTTGAGATCGGTGGATTTTGCTATACTAATCGATCGGGTATGTCCCGGCGTAAATTCCAACCCATTTAAACAAAGAACCTATTATTCTCTTCTGACCCCAATTTTTTCTAATTCTATCAAAATTATAGATGGTACAGCCTATCCTCAAAAAAGTAAAACGAGTGAAGCGTCGCAGGCTTTCGCGTTGCGCTCTTTCACCAGATCACGAATGAGTTTTACTAGTGTGAGTGGCACCGTGTTTCATTTTTTCTTTTGATGTCTTATAGTCTATCGGAGTAATTACTATGCAAGTCTTGGGCGGGACTACGAAACCTCACTTGTGATCTGCTTCGAGAGCGCGACGCGGTCGCTCTACCCGGCTTAGTTTCTGAAAGATAGACTGTAAATTAAGAAGGTTTTTTTATTTGTAAATTATTAATGGGTACTTGCTCATTGCAACATCTGCGCGACAAACAAACACCCAAAATCACTTTTTTTACGTAATTGTGCAAGCTATGGATGGGCATTACATTTGAATATACAAAATATTCTCTGAAAGTAGAAGACATGATTGCCATTTGAGGGAATCACAGAATTTCCCGGCTTTTAATGAGCCCCAAACACCTGCAGGGAATTTGAAAGGGGCGGATTCTTTGCTTCTGATGGCTATAAAAGCTATATTTAATCAGAGGTCTAAATCTACTCTTCTCTCTCCATCCCTTGCACTTCCTGAAAATGCGTAGCGAAAAAAAAATTAGTTTCATATGCACACTATTCCGTGAAGAGGGAAATGAAGATGTACAACTGATTTTTTTTCAGAAAAAATGTCGATCTGGATAATCTTATGCCTCGCTACTCTAATGTGGCCAAGTGTTGCCGATGGCCGGAAAAGGCTTCTAAATGTGGAAGATTTCGCGTACCCGCTCCCCATAATAACAGAAGTAATTAAACCCTATAAAACGATAGCTAGAAGAAGAGGATGGACTGAAGATATGAAAAAAGGAGGACTTCCTCCATTCCTTCATTGAAAGCGGTACGCTAATTTCATCTAACAGAATTCGCGTAAAGGATTTCAAAGTTAGGGTTGTGTTCTCATGCGATGAATGCCTGTCTAAATGCTTTCAGGGTTGAAGCTCAGGAAGTTACGGCCATGTGTAAATTGCATAATAAACATTGATACATTGTGTAGAGTTGAAAATTTTCACAAAAAACGATGAGTGGAAAAGGATCATCTCAATCCTCCGCTTCTTTCTTCGAACAGTGCGTTCCAAAATGATAGATACATCATGCGATTGAGGATATCACTTCTCCTTCGAAAATTGATAGCACGGCGCCAAAACCTTCGTATCGAGCACCATGAAATTTACATCATAGGTGGTTTCAGCAGGAAAATTCTCCAAATCAAATAGCATGTGGAAAATATCAATTTTCCAGTCTTTTCGATGTGATAGAGCCACAAGAGACAATAAATATTCTAAAAAATCCTTTTTTTATCCGGCTTGAATGACGTCCATGCATGTGCTGGGTCATCGTCTTTCCGATACCTTCCATGCCTGGCGTGAAAGCCCACACAAAATTTGAGGCCTCATAGGCGAGCTCCATTAAAGTTGTATCCGCCTGATAATAGCTGTGGGTCCAAAAAAAGCTGTGTCATGGGCCGATAATTTACGACTTTGGAACAGAATCTCAATCAACAGGGCTGGGATCGATGGAATATTTTTGCGAGACCTACGCCCTGAATTATCGCAAAGGGTATTGAGACATGACATTTGTTTGGGGTTTAGAGGCGTAAACTGGACTATATACCACTGCCTTTTTTAAATGTCAAAACCAATCAGCTTTCACAAAAGTAACAGCTAAACTTAAAGGCAGTGGTCGCGCTGAAATATGCTCGTCCTCATTTCCTCTCTGAACCATTTTCTGGGTTCAGAGAAGTAGAACCTATAGGAAAAAATCGCGGAAAAAACGCTGTTCCTGGCCAAATTTGAAGCCTGAACTGCCTTGTCGTTTGATGGTGGACGAGTCCACCCCACAACATCGACATCGATGATCTCTAGTATCGAGAACATCAGCTGGCTTGAAATTGAATTTCAATCAATGAACCTTCGCATTTATGTACACATCTAGTCAAAAACATTGACTAAAGTGCTTGCTTTCATTATTCAACTGTTTTATTAGGTAAATTTGCAATTATTTATTCCTCTGAATGTCTATGATTTTTGACTGCTCGGCATGCGACTGCGATCCTTTTGGTCGACGCTGTGCACGTGTGCACGAACTGGCTTCTTTGGGCCCTAGAAACTCTAATTCTAGCCCGTTTTTCACCGCGCTACCTTCATAGTTTTTCAGCTGTATTTGATCTAGACTGATTATTCTAGTTTTTTGATAACGTTTTTCATCGTGACCACTGCCTTTAAGTAATGACTAATTGGTTGGGATACCGGCGCTAATACAATCGTACGACCCCTACTGGAACGCTTGCGCCGTTAGGTAAATGTGAGCCAAAGAGACCGCATTCGAGTATTAATTAGCCGATATGTTGACTCTAGGTGGGTTTTGGAAACTGGAAACTAAGAAAAATTGGAGAAAATTGTATAAAAAAGCCACATCGGGTCGGCTATGGCGCAGGAAACCCGACTGACCCGAGCGCGTGCGGCCGTAAAGCGTGTCGAGACGCAATTGCGGACCGGAACTTGGCCCAGATAAGCACAATAACTAGATTAGCGTCAACACATCGAGCGAGGCTAGCTAATCGATCTAAATTTAGCTTCAAATAGTGCTCCTGGCCCGCCTTTTAAAGGCAGTGTCCACGATAAAAATCGTTTTTCTGTTTTTCAGCCTATCTTGAAAACGGTCCCATGCTGATTCCAACGATGTCTCTGAATTCGTACACGACCTTCTGGGAACGGAGTTATGGTCCCTCAAAAATTGAGCCAGAGAAGCATGGTGGACGAGTTTTCCAAGGCTTGTAACTCCCGTTTTCTGCAGCCGATTTTTGCGAGCTGACCTGAGTAAAGAGAGCAGTCGAGAATGAAGGGAAGAACGGGGCTATTGCTCGGAAACCATCGCTCGTCTCACGATTTCAAGCTTTCATTCGTTTACGTCGGTGGGCCGGCCATGCACTTTTGGGGTTTGCCTTGCGCTCAAAGTGGCAATTTCGGACTCTTTTGGGGCTCTTCCTGGCTCGTTTTAATGCGTTCTTTCGACGTTAGCGTTACAAAGTGTCCCTCCACCAACCATTTCTAAAGGAATTTTAAACACTTTTTCATCGAGAACACTGCCTTAAAGTAGATTACGCCTACTCAGAGCTCACAAAAATCAACAAGAGGAGCGTTGGTTTTCCCCCCAAAAGTGCGAAGCTCAGAGCCGTTTCCTCTGTTTAGTTATCTTCGTCCGCAGCAAACAGACACTCAGAAAGGCGTGAGCGCTAGTTCAAACGCGCATCTTTGCCTTTTTTTTGTGAAACCTTCATCTCTCACAAACACGAGCGTTTTATGATACGTTTTGGCTATATTTCTTAACTATGGAGACTGAACTACACAAAGCGGCGAAAATTAGAGAGCGTTTTCTGTGCTTACGTCGCCTTTAACAATCTACAGTATCGTCACCATAAAGCTACGATTGTGTAAATGATTTAGTGGATGTAGCGAACAATAACTTCGGCTGGGCGACCGATACTGCGCTCTTTAATGCTTACAACGGCGTTTCGGGAGAGGCATTATGAGTATAATTGGGTCCCTATTGCCCAGCAGATACTCGGACAGCTGAATCGGACAGGCGGGTTTCTCAAGATCTGGGAAGATGTGGAATGAGTGACAGGGGAACAGAGAAATTTACGTAAGACAGTGCCATTAGTGATATGGCTTACATTTACGAGACAAGGTCGCGTCGCTCTGCACAGCGACAGCGACCGCCTGTTACGGAGCTCCCGTTCTTTGAACTGTATTTCGTGCCGGCCGCTCATGACAGCGACAAAGTATACCAATCCTCTTAAATATGGTTAGCTGTCAAATACTGAACGCAACCTATTTTGTACTTAGTACGTGAAATGGTGGAAAGTAGGTAATTTCTCTTGTTCCATCATAGTGATAAAATTTTTAGTGGCTATGGTTATTATTTGCTGTTTACGATTTACGATTCACGCCTTACGATTTACGGTTGTTTTGTCGTTTTGCCATTTACGAAATTTGAAATTTCATTTACGCACACCCCTGGTGTACATTAGTTGCTTCGTTTAAAGTAGTTCCAGCGTTTACCACGGCCACTTCGTTTTGATCAGTAGATTTGAGATGCTCATCCCGGACGATTGTCGTCAAATCTAGCGACTTCCATCTTAACTTGCCTCTCTAAATACTATCAATGTTATTCGATTATATAAAACGTATTTGTTTGAAATTTTCTCTTCAGTACTCTCAATTTTTTCGAATTGGCCATGAGCTCCTTTAGGGGCGAATAGAGTTCCGCCGCTGAAAGGAGCGGCGGAGGATGGAGCGGCGCGGCGTGCCGCGCCGCCCAGGATTTCTCGCCGCCACAGCTCTAATCGGGCTGCGGCAATGTGGAGCGGCGACGCGCTTTTGCTTACTGCGTACTATGCATCCTGACCGACGTCCGAAAGGAAATCAGCCGATCGTTCTTTCTTGAATTTGTATGTTTCGAAACTTTCAATTTTTTGTACTTGTTAAGAGTAATTTTATGCATCCGATTTCGTCGATTCGATGTTTTTCAGAATTTTCATTCGTTCCAGACGATCGAAGGCGTGAAATGTTCAGTGAGCACAATTGGAAAAATCTTGTAGGTTTTGTTTTTATTGTTTTTTTATCCGTTTCATTCGTCACGATGGAGAGACGAATGAAAAGGATTACATTTGGAGTTTTTTCTAATTCTTCTACGTGAAATTAATCTTGAATGTGTTCATTCTGTGAGAGGAAATCACCTCCTTTTCCCCGTCAGCGAAGTTCTCTGTATTTTTTATAGAAATGAGGCTGTCGAAAAAGTTTATTCATTTTCACCGTTCAAATTTCCTATAAAAACCACTTTGTTCCTATGATTGCGATAATACAACAGCGAGTAGCGGGGAAATGAAGGGTAGGTGCTCTACTAGCATATTATTTTTTTTGCAATGAGCGGTCGTATCGTTCATATCACAACATGGGAAAACCTGACGATGCTAAAATATCGTTATCAAAGGAACCAAGCGTTTTGTAGAAGACGTAATGGTAGAACAGCAATAACGCCCGCTTCGCTCTCAAGAAAATGTGTGCGTCGCGACTTTTTAAAGATATGATACAATTTATACAAGGACTTCATTCCAAATTCGACTCACTCAAACTTACTCGATTTTATGTAGTTTCATAGTTGTACAGATCAATTGTTACTGATATGAATTTGTCCTTCTAGGTGATGTCAGACTACAAGGAAATCTTCGCGCAGTATCTGTCTCGGCGATGCATGGAGTGCACCTTTTTGAGGTACAATTATTTCATAGTGTTCTTTGAATTACAAATGATTTCTACGGTTTTCAGCCGGAGCTGTGTGCACCGCTTGCGAACGTGCATACGCTACGCTCTCGCAATCGACGTGCTTTCAAGAACGCGGCCGTACATGTTGCCGGTTCATGAAGCACGGATCGATGTGCGCTTTTTGACTTTCGATGATTATCTAAACTCTATGAACTCCGATCAGTTCCTCACGTACACTAGAACTACGCCGGAGGAGTTTGCGTTTTTATTGGAAAGATTATCACCCAGGCTGGCTCACGAACAGACGCACAGAGCCCAGATATCAGCTCGTCACCGTCTCTCCGTGTTTCTACAGTAAGTATTTCTGCGTAAACCTAGGGTGGTATTCTCCAGTCTTCCCTAGCCTCCACTGGAAATTATAAAAACTCTCATATTTGTTCAATTCATTCCTTGACTCGGTCGTTGCTTCTATCAACACCAGTGTATTCTCATTGATCATTCCTTGTGGCAACCTAGATAAGACGTGAATCACAAAAAAATGGTTTTTTTCATTTTCAGAGAAGGCTTATCACCTCAAGAGGGGGCACATCATTTCCAGGGGAGGCTAAGGGAGACTGGAGAATACCACTCCTAGTTGGTGCGAGCACACTGGATTCAAGTGATGGTTGAATAACGCTTTTGGAATCAGAGATATAGTCTAGCTCCCTCATTTTGAGTTAATCGCAATAAGGCCGCGGTCATAGTTGGGTGAGCCGACGTATCCAACCCGGTTGATACACACAGAAAGCATTGTAGATGGGATGCAAAAACCAACTCTGACAGGAGACTAAAGCTTTTCGTGCTTATCATGTCAAAATATTTTCAGCACTGCTAGATTCTGCTTTAACCGAAGTAGTCTTTGATTTCATGCAGTTTTTAAACGAAGAGCGACTGATAAGACTATCGCATAACTGATATTGGAAGAAAATTTCATCCTCATGAACGAAGCTTGGCCACAATAACTGAAGCTTAGTCGCTCGATCATGTCCGGGCGGAGCGGTTGGTTTCAGCAAACTAGCTTGATAGGCCTGACTTGGACCGGCTTAAACTGGGGGATCTAAGCTAAAAGCTTTCACCAGTGTTCCTACATGATAAGATCAATTGAAGTTAAGATCAGCCAAACACTGTTAGATCCCCAAGACAGCTCAGCACCACCCGGTCCCTGCCGAGCCGTCCTGGGTATACAGTAATATAAATGTCATTTCCATTCCTCAACAAATCCAGAGTGCCCCGTACCCAATTGGGATGAACTCGACCAGGAATACCAAGCGGTGCAAATTGCCATTAGCCCCAATCTGAGCGTGGCCAGATCTAAGATAATGATAGTAGCGGATATAGAACTGCAACAGCTACATTACGATTAGATGCCTTGTTATTAATACGCACCGCTCGGCATTGGTTTTCACTCTGGAATTTTATCAAAGTTTTCTACCGGAAATGTATTGGTATCAAGAATTATTTCAGCTATCTAAGACACGGAATGTCCTTTGCGTGCCTGGCGCAGCACACAAAACTCCGGAAATCAACTGTGGCTAAAATTGTGTATGAATGCTGTACTGCGGTGATTGCAGGTCAGTTTTCAGTTCTATCCTAGACGGGTTGTTGAATTCTACCGGAAAATTAGGCTCGTTAGCCTAAGCCTTTCATTTCATTTTTGTCTTGAATCTTGGGTGCCCCCCACCCCGTGTATTACAGCATCGTCAACATGTGTATGGGGGAAGCTTCGATGCTTTTATGACAGTGTTATCATAAAAACCGAGGGTTGTTTCTGAGAATTGAGATGGCAGAAATTAAGAAACAACTGCCCAGCCAGGCTACTAAACAACCACACTTTTCGGCTGTCAATACCAAATTTTCAGAGTTCTCAGAGAAATTTCTCCCTCTGCCTACCAGCGAGACTTGGGCAAGAAGTGCCAGGGTATTTGAGAGCAGTTGAAGGTATCCACGTGCCGTAGCTGCCCTAAACGGAAAGCATTTCCGCATCGCGGTAGGTCTTCTGTTTTTTTTTATTACTGGATGAAGAAAGTATTCGTGTTAACGAACACCTTTGTGCGCTCCCAATTTACAGTGTCCCAGTTCGACCGGTAGTACCTACTTCAGTTTCAAAGGACACTTCTCAATTGTGCTGCTCGCGCTAGCGGACAGCCGTTATAACATTCTAATGGTAGACCTCGGTGGCAAGGGAAAGATGAGCGATTCAGGTTAGTTTTGAAGGTCGTGACCCGGATTTTGGCCTGTCTTACTCAATGCTTCGCCAGTGGAATACAGAGAGAACTGTGATCTTTTTAGGGTTTTACCGTTCGTCTGCAATGATGACGTTTTTGGACAAAGCAGTGCACGACTTCCCGCCACCGCAGCCTCTCAACCACCATGGGATTGTAAACTACCACATCCTTTGCGATGGTGGGTTCGCGCAGACGGTCCATATGCAGAGGCCGTTCACTCAACCGGAGGCTGGCACAACGGCGACAAAGCTGCACTTCAATGTGCTTCAGCTCGTAAGTCTTATCAGTTTACCACCTCATGCAAGTTTTTGATGAATTTAGCAAGTTTTTTTCCAACGCCCGCAGAGTGGTCGAAAGTGTTTTTGAGATTGTGTGCACACGTTTTCGTGTGTTTCACCGGCCCCTGATTGGTACGCCAGAAAACTGTAGTTTTCGAATTATGGCAGCTCTAGTACGTGACATCCATCCACTTTGTTTTTCTGCCCAGTTTTGAAGCCTAACCGAAATTCAGGCTCTTCACTATATTATGATGAGAGATACGCCTGTGGACGACGTCCTCACTCGATACCACCCGTCACAGACTTTGGAAGAGAACCGCCAGTCTAGCGGGAGCGACAAGACTCTAACCGAGGCGAAGAAGCAGAGGCTTCGTCTGGAAGACTACTTTGCAGAGAGGGATGGAATTGTTTGAGCTCGAAGGATAAATAAACATTGAAACACTTCACAATATTTATCAACAGTTGACTATCAACTCCACCACAGCTAATTTCACAATAATGAGATAATTATCCACCCTTTTGAACTTCGACGATTGCTTACGCAATTTGAAGTTGTAGCTCATCCACCTTGATTTTCCACTCTTGAGCTTTCAGCTCATCCAAGCTGGCCATCTTACGCAGAGAGTGGGCGACATTCATGCCTGAACATCGCGAAATTGACGGAGATTGCGTGAAGCCATCATATATTGCGACTTATCCAGAAGCGTAATATCCAAAAACCTACAAGTTATATCGAACAAGTCTGATTCTCGCTTGTCATCCTTCAATGCGGTCAGTAGACCATCCACTGGTTGCGAATTTTCAGTCTGTTCCTTCTTCCTTCTGTTATTTGACAGGCCCACTACAGAAACAGGGCGCAAGCTTGCCTCGGAGTTCTTGAACGTTAAAGAATAACATAGGATAGGGCGTAGAGCTGGGCAGGTCTCACCTCGACTGATGTTGTCGTACACACAGACGCAGCAGATGGAGGGTACTCGTCGAGCTCTTCAGCTGGCTCCAGAATTTGGACCTCATTGCAAATAGGGACGTTTGTATAACGAACCCTGAACACAACCATCGAGACGATTTTGATAGATTTTGGCTGTGATTAATGTGAAGTATTTCAAGCACTAAAAATTAACACTCTGATGGTGAAATAAACATTCTGAGGTAGACTAAATCTTCAGACAGCCTTAGTGACATAAATTATTCGGCACTATCCTAGGCGGGGGGGGGCACTCAGGATTCAAGTCAGAAATGAAGTGAGCCACCGATCGGTAACGCTTCCAATCGAAGTACATATTTCTATGGAATTTTATTAGCAACGATGCTTGACAGCAATATCAAGTGTTTTTATCAGATTTTTTGTTCATTTCTATGGGAAAATCTTGGGTGGACCGCCACCCCCTCCCCGTCTAGGATAGAGCCAACTATTCAACCGAAATGAAAGGTTTTCGCGGGAAAAAACTTACTTGGAAAATGATACTCACGGCAGGGTCCTGGTGGGAACTGCTTCGGAGACGACCGAAATTCTTTGAAACTGGCCTAAATCAAGAATAACTAGGATCTAAATCTCTTAAAAAGTATCATGAAGCAACAATAAACTGGAAAGGATTGAAATGAACGGGAAGAAACTCACTGGGAAAAGAATATTCACCAGAGCGTCCTAGCGGTAACTGCCTTCGCGACGACAGGAATTCTCTGAAAATGACCTAAATCAACCTAAACTAAGAACTTATCCCTAAAAATATCATGAACCACCAATAAACCGGAAACGATCGAAATCAAATGGGTTCGCGGGAAAAAACTCACTGGGAAAAGAATGTTTAGTGGAGTGTCCTGCCGGGAACTGCTTTAGCGAAGACTGGAATTCTCTGAAAATGACCTCAAACAACATAAACTAGGAGCTAAATCTCTTGAAAAATTATCATGAATCATCAATAAACCGGAAAGGATTGAAATGAAAAGGATCGCGGGAAAAAACTCACTTGGAGAATGGTCTTCGGTGCGGAGTCCTGGTGGGTACAGCACTGCGGAAGACTGCTACTGACCTAAAAATTAAGCAAATCAACGAAAACAAGAAACTTATCCACAAACAAAATATCATCAATCAATAATGGACCGATAAGAAGTGAAATGAAATGATTTCGGCGGAAAAAATACTCACTTGGACAATAGTCTTCGGCGTGGAGTCCTCGTGGGTCCAGCTTCGCGAACGAATGGTACTCTGCTAAAAATTAATCAAATCAACGTAAACAAGGAACTAAATCACTAACGAGATACCATCAACCAGTTATGGATCGGCAAGAAATGATATGAAATTATTTCGGCTGGAAAAACTCACCTATAGAATAGTTTTTGGCGTGGAGTCCTCGTGGGCCCAGCACTGCGAACGAATGGTACTCTGCTAAAAATTAACCGAATCAACGAAAACAAAAACTTATCCACTAACAAAATATCAACCAATAATACACCGGAGGGGAGTGGAATGAAAACGTTTTGCAGGAAAAAGACTCACTGGGAGAAGTGCCGTATCACGACCACCCTATCCAACGACTGCTACTGACCTAAATTAACGAAATCAACCAAAATTAGAAAACATTTTACGAACACACTGCCGCAATTCAATCTGGAACTTAAAAGAAGTACAGTGCGAGTGAAAAAAATATGAGAAAATGAAGCACAAAATCATAAAACGCGGGCTCGAGAATCTGTTGCCGCCGCGCCATCTCGCCGCACCGCGCGGGGTTGCAAAGCGGCACCGCCTGGCCGAGCGGCCGCCGCGTGATCGATACGGCTGCACACAATGCTGCCGCGCCGCTGCGCGGCGAGACTCTATTCGGCCCCTTATTGGGGTTCCTCTTCAGCCACTGCAGTTCTCTACGAGCATAATAGACAACTCAGCAGCTTGATAATTCTGAGATATTTGCAACACTTTTTTGTAGAAACTAATCATAGAAAGATGTTAAATTTTCCTTTCATCACTAAAATCGAGAGAATCTTACCTTGAATTCGACTTTTTTTTGAAAGGGTCAGTTGGCCACCACGCACTATCAATTCAGGGACACAGATATCCATCTCGTTGCAGTAGTTGCGAATCTTACCACGCAGATATAGACCAAAATTATATTTCTAAATTAAATTAGGATTTCATACTAATTATTAGATGGCCAGATTATTTTGGATAAACTCTATGAACCTACCTCAAGTTTTCGTTACCCAAAAAATCAATGTTTGATCTCGGGTTATTCGATTTTTAGTCTTGGTACGCCTGTCGAAATCTTTTAAACGTTTCCTCCCGTTGGAGACGAAGTCAGTCTAGGATGTATGATATTCGCGCCTTATGACATAAAGTTCTACAAGTTTTATAGTTGATGCGTCCGGATTGGGGATATTGATGACATGTACATATTCCGTTAAAACTCAGCGATTTATGTGTTCTCGCTGAATGGAATTACGAAGCCCGTGGCAGCCACTTGACTTAAGGGCAGCGTTTCCTCTGATTTCGAACCAAATTCTATCGAGTTTATCGCGTGCGCGTACATAGTTGCATTTTACTGTCTCTTCGTGTCGCTTTACGGGGCGTTACAAACAGTCGGTTGTTTGCTATTGCCCGGTAACTGACCTTTCCTGATCAGGCGTGGAACACGTTGACAGTGCGTTCGTGCCCGTTGATCAGAAAAGGAAATTGGTTGAACCGGAGATTAAGATAGGAGCTGAAAGGTGGAAAGCAATCGTATTTGATATTGCGCAGTTAACATGATAAATATTTTACTTCAACAACTGTGTTCAAAAAAATATACGATTACCAGTTTGGAACGATCAGGACCAGCGTGACACTACTAACTACCCTTTTACAACACGGCATAAGCGTTCATGGTTGCACGAATAGTATTGCTAGTATCTCTCGGGCATATGTAGTTAAATTCCGCAGTACCTCGTCCCGAGCCGCAGGTTCAGAGAAGTTATAAGCCCAAAAAGGTCGATTTTTGTACCCTTCAAAACGCGCATTAGTCTTTGAAAAATTCGAAAGCAGATCTCATAATTGTGTTCAGCGCCCAAAACTACCACCCTGAGCAAAGTTTGGGGGAAATTCCATTTTCCAAACTTTGCACAGACTGAAAGCGTTTTGGACTTGCACGGATTTTCGGTTGGGCGGTTATTTATATCAATTAGGGGTTCTGGAAGCGTTCTAGGAAAATGTTCCAGATTTGACTTCGAATTCTCCCAGAAGGGTTTATTGGGGCGCTGATCACGAATCTAAGCTTCGTTTGTCGATTTTCCAAAGTTTTCGGCCTTATTTCAACCGGGGAAAATTTCGAAGGAAAAACGCCACTTTCGAGATTTCCGGATTTCTACGGTAGATGTGTCTCAAAATCATTCTCTGAGGGTTATTTGGAGTGCCTAACACGAATCTGGAGTCCGTTTATCGGTTTACGGTAGATTACGGTGGGTATACGGTAGTTTTGTCAAAATCTTGGATTCTACTCAAAATTTGCATACGGGGGTTATTCGGGGTGGAGAATACGAATTTGAGGTCCATTTGCCAATTTTCAAACATTTATTAAGATAGGTTTTGCCCCCTAAATGGCATATTACCTATCGTGACCTACAGTAAACCTCAGAATTTCGACAAACAGACCCCAGAATCGCTTTCAGCACCCTAGGTTACCCCTACATAAGAGTTTTCGGCAAAATCCGAGGAAATTGATTGAAACTCCCAAAAAAATTCCTGTGGCCGGATGCATCAACGCGAATCTCGGTGTTTGGGCAGGCGCGGGGCACGCAGGGCAGCGAAATCGGCATGCTAAGCTGCCAGGGCAGGGGCAAGGGCAGTTAGGGGCACTGCCCCTGACTGCCCCCACTAGGAAGCTGGGGCAGCGGCTGCCCCGGCTGAGACAAGAATGCGGCGACGCTGCAAAAACCGACTTCTTTATCATTTTCCCGTACATTATTTTTTAAAATTTCACTTCGTGTTAGCAGGTATATGCCTAGAGCTCTTGCTTATAGAAGAAATGATTCCATTATTGATAGTTTCTCTTCATATCTCTTCATATATCCTACTTTTTAGTTTTTTTTTGTGACGTTTTCATTGAAAAATTCCATGACTGCTGGCATCTACTTTCTCGATATTGCTTTCGTAATCTTTGCGCTATTGATTGTTGCGCTACAGTTTCAGTGAGATGAAGAACTTAGGAGAAACGAAGTTGCACAAAAATTTTTTCACAAATTGTTCTCCTTTTTTTCTTGGGAGAAGTTGATTTGACATCTCGTCAAGTCAAATTTTTTTGTTTCTAGATACAATTCGCATTTACAGCTAAATTTCGTTTTTTTTTTCGTCCAAATTCGTCCGTAGATCTTTTCAATTTTCGATGATAGATGCAGCAAATGTGGTGTTTTATATGCTGGTTTGAAAAAAAAATGTTTTATCGAGAAAATAGGTTCGCGTTCAGTAATCCTTTGATAGGTTAGAGAGAATTTTTTTGGATTTTTTTTTGAAAAACATCTTCGCCAAAACTGCGATTGTTTGTACAATTGTATTACATATTGATAAGAGAAAATTTAGTAATACGATTTTTGTTAAAAGAAGTAATAGGTGACGAATCCCTTTAGCCTGATCACGAGTGTCGATTTCGAGTTACGGGAAGTAACAATTTTTCTCGGGATACGATTTAGAATTTTAATACTTTGAGTCACGCAATTTTTTTGAGTTCCACCCGTGCTGTGTTTGCTAAATTTCTTTTTTCTTCTTTTGAGTTTGGGAAATATTTAGCAAATACTATTATTTCATTCCCATGGAAAGACTACCCTCATCAATTAAGAACTTTTTTCTGCAATACTGTGTCTGAATAAGAAGTATGAAATAAGAACCATCGACTTAATGTCTGAGAAAATTACTGAGCTGCAGTACTCGGCCGCCAAAGGTTTGCTTCCTTCTTCTCCTTCCTTTGGTAACCTCTTCTCTTACGTTTTCACAACAGATGAACATCTTGCAGTCGCTTTCCTCATAGCCACAGAAAGCAAAAAAGTACAATTCGACAACTTGGTGGATTTTCAAGGGTGGGAAAAACTACGAATTTACCCTGACAAAAAAAAGGCTGTTAGTTTGTTTGCGCTCAGCAACTGAACTAAGCAATCCACGGAGCGAATCCGCCGATAATCATACCTCATTCTAACTTGAAATAGAAAAAAAGGTGAGCAAAATAGCATTTAGAGCCAGAATATTACTCATGGTTTTCTAAATACACCACAAAAATTTTCAAAACTTGATACTTACACTTGTTAGACAAAGTTCGCCGCATTTGGAGTTTTGCACACGGTGTAAAGCCCCAATAACGAACGAATTCAAAAAATAAAATGATGTTCGAAATCTGTGGGTGAAATTAAAATACATTTACGTTCTATTACCATTCTACCTTATGCAAAAGGCATTGTAAGATGTTCAACTGCGACAAAAACGAAAGGAAATAAAAAAACAGGAGGCGCAAAGCGGACGAGACAAAAATTCTCAGCTGTGTCGACTTATCGATCGCAGGTTTCGGGCCATAAAATTAGACGTGTGTACGTGATTCGCCTACACTACGCTGGGGTTAGCTGCCCCGATGCCGTCGAGCGCTTGTGCATACGGGGTAGGGCACAGACTCTTGGGGCTCCAGCCCTATGGTGACCAGACCCTGCCCTTGCCCTTGCCCCCACGTGTGCGTTGATGCATCCGGCCCCTGATGGGTAGCTTTTCTCGAGGCTTGAAAAATGCTCATAACTTTTTTGAACCTGCCGCTCGGGGCGGGATACTGCGCATTTTTACTATTGAGCCAGAAGAGATACACTCTGTTTATCTTGAATTTCACAAAACACGGTCCGCCAATAGTCCCCTAGTTGGCCCACTAGTACCGTAGTGTACGTCCACGACGCGTTCTCGGCAGACCCGGGTGTGCACCTGGTGGCCGAGTGACGGCATTGACGAATCGATTGATCTGCACACCGGGTGCACACCCGGGTCTGCCAACGCGTCGTGGACGTACACTACGGTACTAGCGGGCCAATTAGAAGACTATTGGCGGACTGTGTTTTGTGCAATTCAAGATAAACAGAGTATACTAACGATACTAGTCGTTTTCACAGATCCGACATACGCTTTGCATACTTCCCTTGTTAGGTGGTTCCCACAATTACAAGTTTTCGCTTTTCTTCTAGAACCTAGAAAATCAAAAGGCTTAAGAAGTGAACCTTGTGCAAGGAAAAGTGAGCCTTCTAATCCGACAGAGTTCCCATTGCCGTAGAGAAAAGCCCTTGTGTGAAAAGACGAAAAGCGAAGATACCATCTTTTTATGTGGTATCAGCGAATTGAGTGATCTCTGCGGAGAAGCTCACAATGAGTTCAGCGAGACGGATGCGAATGATAGGATTATTTTATTCCTCTGGCGCATTCCCAGCGTGACTGCCTCGCGATGCGCACAAGGCCCTATTAGTTTTTTTATGAGTCTGTGTCACGAAGCTGATATTATGCGCTTCTACTTTCACTTTTCAGCAGTTCAGTGCGATCTGTGCTAGTGCCGAATAGACACGCGTGACCTAATGACTATCATGTAACTTCCAAATTACTCGACCAGTGTGTTTCAGACCCCATCGGTATTGAACCAAGTCCAGTTTTGTGTACAACGCCTGATTGTAGACGAGAAATTCGACGCGCTCGAAACAGCGTTGTCCCAATACAGAATGCCTCCTATAAAAAAGGGATTAGGACGAAACTATGATAAAACGAGAGGATGAGAACAACATGAATTTTATCTGAACGTGCTCATGAGTGGATTTCTTTGGAAAAAGATAATCGTCTATCGAATTGGAACGGTTGACAAAATCTTTATTTTTCTTGTATAATTTTATGTTTAAGACTTTTTTTTGCTCAAACTTCAAGACTTATTCGCTGAAACCTTGTTGCTATCGCAGCAACGGGCACTATTTTAGGTGGACTGAAAAGTAGTGTCGTTTCTGCGCATGACAATACTTGATTGCTATTTATTCGCTCATTGTTTGATTCAGATGCGGCGTGCCAATGGCATTGTTAAGTTTTAGTGGCTTCTTTACTTATAGACAATTGAATAACATTTTTTTTGCATTTCGAATAAAACGGGCAGCCAAATACCAAAAGAGTTACACATTTGGCATTGGGTGCTCATTGAGAATCGCAAGGGAAGTAACGCAACAGTTGCTATAAATAACATTCACGATGTTTATCCAAATGCATTCGACATTCGTTAATGGCAGAAATGGTTTTCCGAGTTTATATCGGGTAATTTTTAACTGTTCGACTCGTATCGATCGGGTGAACCATCAATGTTAGATAACGACATTTTAAAGGCGGAAGTGGCAGCAAGTCCGTGTCAGACGAAAGAGGGATTGTCAAATAACTTTAACCAACCAACAGTCGGCCACTATGCTTGTTATCGAAATCACTCCTTTTCGGATATCCGAGATTCGGATATTCCGATATTCGAAAACTCAGAAAAACGCATTATCTGAGTTGAACCATTATCAAAAGCGCCAATAATTCGGATAGAACCGGATAAATTCGGATAAAAGCGCGCTTGGCCACGCCCGATTGCTGTGCCGCCTTCCATTTAGTACATCAACCCAGGGTTTTCCTCCTTCCAAATTCGGAAGTGTCGTTGCGGCACGGAAAATTGTGTGTGGTCAAGTGAGATGACCAAGTGGTTTAATAGTCCGTGTAGAAGTTTTTTTTTTGTATCGCTGCTTTGCATACTTGTTACTAGCTACTGTCGTTCACTGGGCGGAATTCCGGCCCGCATTTGGGAACTACGGCAATCGCATCATGCGACACGTGCTAATCGTGCTGGGTCCACTAGGTCCCAGCACGATTCACCCTTCTCTAAGCATGATTATCACGTGTCGCATGATACAACAGCCGTAGTCCACATTTGCGGACCGGAATTTGGCTCGGAGAACGATAGTAGTTGTGCTAAACCAAACCTGTGTATGGAGAGAAAACCTAAACAGGCAGCAGCGACTGTTCATCCGTACGTGCTCCAGTACACTGTTTTGTCAGTGGAGGTGTTCTACGAGTCTAATCATGTTTTAACCTGCCAACCCAGGACTTGATTGGCACAGGGCGCGGTGCGCATTCACCGCGATAAACGGTCGCTGCTGCCTGTTCAGAAAACCCCGTGTATGGATAATATTGTGCCTTCCTACGAAGATATAGTCGCATTGAAGATTTGTTCACATGTTTTGATTAATATGCATACGGTTCAACTGGGATCACCCGCGCACCAAAGGCAAAAAGCGCCCGGTGATCCGACATCCCTGTCTGAGGATGCTCTCGACCGCACCGCAGCACGCTTTCGCAATCAACGTGCACTTTGCGGACTGAACGGCAATGTGCAGTTGAGCCGTACTCTCTATAAAACGTTGTAATTCACATCATTCGAGGCGCGAGCGGCGCGCGTGACGCCCCAGCCTTGACCTGCCCTCCGCTCTCTCACTGTCTCTAACCTCCGCTCCGCACCAGCACGCGTAGGAACCATGTGAATTTGCCCGTTTTATAGCCTGTATATGAAGTTCGAAGTTTGTTAACATACTGCAATGAAGTACTACTGTTTGTTCAATTATGGATGTTTTCAAAGGCTTGCCTATAGAACCTGGTTTATTTTTCACCGTTTTGCCTCGGCTTTGTTCCAACAATTATCCAAAATTATCCGACTGGATATCCGTATCCGAATCTTTGGAAAATGGCATTATCTGAATCGATCATGCGAGTTTTCAAGAAGGACAATATTCGAATCAATCCAATACCCAGGAAATTTTAAAAGGCATTATCCGAATCGAATCATTATCCTAACTATAAAATTCGGATAACAAGTATATCGGCCATCCAAGAACATTTGAAGCAGATCGGAAATGTAAGCAGAGCAGGTTTTTGAGTCCCGCAACTAGAAAACGACATTACTTTCCGGTTCACTAATAGTATCGCATTTGGTCACGCCCATTTTTTTTGAATGATTGCACGCAATTTGAACGCAAACCCGCGGTTTTCGTTCCCTTCGAGTCGTTGCGGCGCAGAAAAATGGGTGTGGCGAAGTGCGATGCCATAGTCTCCTCCCCCCCCCCTCTGCTGCGATAGCACCAAAACCACTTATGATGCTTTATTGCCGTGCAATGAACTTTTTAAGAAGAATCGAAGCTTACAGAATGAATTCGAAACAGAATCATTACGAAATGCACTGTTTGAAGATCGAGATGGTGTAGAACTAAGGTGATCTCTTTTTCCCATCTTTTCTTGTGAAAAGGTTCAACTCCACACAATGAATTAATGTTTATTATGCAATCTACAAGTAACTTGCTTAGTTTCATCCCTGAAAACAATGAGGCAGGAATTCGTCGCATGAGAACAGAACTCTGAGATCCTTTATCCGAAATCTGATAGGTGAAATTAGCTTACCGCTTCTCAATGCTCTCTAATCGGTGACATTATCAATGGGGGTTGTTCAATTCCTAGTTTGATCGATTCGTCCATAAAGCCTCTTCTTTTTGCCGTCATCTCGATTGGTTCGCGGATCACAGGTGTTATTTCTTCAGGGAAAGAAGCTATTAAATCCTCCGCGAACCTATTATCTTGAAGTCGTTTTCTCGCGCCATCGGCAAGACTTGGCCACATTAGAGCCGTGAGGCATATCAATATCCAGATCGACATTTTTTACTGAAAAAAAAGGTGTACATCTTCATTTCCTTTTTTACAGAATAGTGGGCTTATAAAATATATTTTTCAGTGCGCACCTTCAGGAAGGGGGAGAGAAGCAGAGAGAAAAGTGGGTTCAGACCACTGATTGAATGTAGCTTTTATAGCCGTCAGAAGCGAAAAATTCGCCTTCATCCAATTCCTCGCAGGTGTTTGGGGTTCATTATGTACGGAGAAATTCTGTGTTTCCGCCAAATACCAACCATGTCTACTCTTTCCAGAGAACCTTTTGAATATTCAAATGCAAAGCCCACCCCTATCTTTCACATTCGTGAGGGAAAGCGCGATTTCTAGCGTTTCTTTGTCGCGCAGCTGTTACGAAAAGCAAATGGCCTATCATAATTTGCAAAAAAAAACATCCGTTATATACCAATCATTATTTAACCCTTCAAAACCCACAAGTTCCAAGAAAAAAAAACTGTTGATAAAAACGTCTAGAATGCTCAATTAAAGGCAGTGGTCACGATGAAAAACGTTATCGAAAGAAACTACAAAAATCCGCTTAGATCAAAAACAGCTGAAAAACTATGAAGGTAGCGCGGTGAAAAACGGTCTACAATTAGAGTTTCTAGGGCCCAACGAAGCTAGTTCGTGCACACGTGCACAGCGATGACGAAACAGATCGCAGTCTCATGCCGAGCAGTCAAAAATCATCGACATTCAGAGGACGAAATAAATGCAAATTTAACGAATTAAAACAGTTGAATAATGAAAGCATCACTTCAGTCAATGTTTTTGACTAGATGTGTACATAAATTCGAAGGTTCATTGATTGACATTCAATTTCAAGCTAGCTGATGTTCTTGATATAAGAGGTCATCGATGGCGATGATGTGGAGAGGGCTCGTCCACCACCAAAAGACAAGAAAGTTCAGGTTTCAAATTTGGCCCAAAACAGTAGTTTTTTCGCGATTTTTTCTTATAGATCCTACTACTCGAGACCCAGGAAAGGATTTGGAGAGAAAAAGACGACAAGCATATTTGATCGCGACCACTGCCTTTAAGCCTGTTTGGTGTGTTTCCCTCAATGCGGACTTTCGACAATCCAAACGTCAGAAATGGTTTTGCGTTTCAAAACTTTGAAGGCAGTGTTTACTATAATCTTCAATTTTGAGATTTTTCGCTATATTGATTAAGTGCTTCCCGGGTAGAACTAAAATGACGTAGAAACTGAGAAAAACGCATCAGAAGTGCACGAAATCCTTGAAGGCAGTGGTCGCGAGGGAAGACGTTATCGAAAAAACTACAGAGATCAGCTTAGATCGAAAACAGCTGAAAAACTATTAGGGTAGCGCGGTGAAAAACGGGCTAGAATTAGAGTTTTCAAGGCCCAAAGTTGCCAGTTCGTGCACAAGTGCACAGCGCCGAAGAAAAAGATCGCAGTCTCATTCCGAGCAGTCAAAAATCATCGACATTCAGAGGAAGAAATAAACGCATATTTACCTAATAAAAACAGTTGAGCAATAAAAGAAAGCACCCCAGTCAATGTTTTTGACTAGATTTGTATATAAATTCGAAGGTTCATTGATTAAAATTTAATTTCAAGCCAGCTGATGTTCTTGATATGAGAGGTCATCGATGCCTATGATGTGGAGTGGGCTTGTCCACAATCAAAAGACATGAAAGTTCAGGCTTCAAATTTCGCCCAAAACAGTGGTTTTTTCGCGATTATATCTTATAAGTTCTACTATTCGAGTCTCAGAAAAAGGTTTAGAGAAAAAAAGACGACAAGCATAGTTGATCGCGACCACTGCCTTTAAGTATCCCCCCGTCTCTTAAAGGCACTGTTCGCGATAAAAATCGCTTTTCTGTTTTTTTGCCTATCTTGAAACCGGTTCCATTCTGAATCCAATGATGCTTCTGGAATCGTACAAGACCTTCTGGGAATGGAGTTATGGTACCTCAAAAATTGAGCTAGGGAAAATGGTGGACGAGTTGTCCGAGGCTTGTAACTTCCGTCTTTTGCAGCCAATGTGAGCGAGCTGACCTGAGTAAAGAGAGGAGTTGAGAATGAAGGGAAGAACGGAACTTTTGATCGGAAGCCATCGCTCAACTCACGATTTCGAGTGTTCCTTTGTTCACGTCGAGGGGCGGGAAGAGGCGGGACTTGCCCACAATGGCGGGGTTTCCCCACTTTTCTAAGCCGTTTTGCGGCTCATAGGTAGCTTTTCGTCCCGTTCCTTCGACGCTGTTCTGCTTCTGATAGCCACGAGAAGCGTTTATCATGGAAAATTCGAGGTTGCAGTTTATCGCGAACAGTGCCTTTAAGTATCACAGGAAGTGTTTTTTTGTGACAACGGAATTTTTCTGAACCCGTTATTTGCAGTTCTCTACTCTCTATTGATCCTTGCTTTCCTTAGGGCCGTAACTAAACCTGCTTTGCATAAAATATTCTTCTATTTTCGATTGACCCATTTTCCCACCGGTGACAACCACCATGAACATGTTCATCCAGCCGGTCAACTAGTCCATATTAGAGAATATGTCACTGAGATACGATGTTTTGATGCATTTCTCGCTGTTTCTTCGTAATTTTGGTAACACCTGGAGGCCAACTCATTGTCTCATGTGGAAAACTCGGGGACGAAAAGCATCGCGAGCACTGCCTTCAAGGTAAGTGATAAGGTAAGTGACTTTGTTTTCAGTTTCTTCCGCGTATCCCACCGGTGGGACGCCATTCTCAAAAATCGATTTCTCCGACACAAGAAACTACTTTCGAGCCTACATATGATTAATGTATTGACCTACCCAAGACTTGAATAGAAACCTCGTGGTTCATCAGTGGGTCAAATGCAACAACATACTGCGCTTCTCTGGGCCAAATTCCGGTCCGCAATTGCGTCTCGACACGCTTTGCGGCCGCGCGCACTCGAGTCGTAAGAGTTTCCAGCGGCGTAGCTGCCGATCTGTTGACTCCAGTTGGGTTTTAGAAACTGGAAAGTGAACAAAATTGAAGCAAACGGTATAGAAAAGACACATCGAGTCGGCTTTGGCGCTGGAAACTCGACTGACCAGCGCGTGCGGTCGCAAAGCGTGTCGAGACGCAATCGCGGACCGGAATTTGGCACAGATAAGCACAGTATATAGACTTTTCTAAAGTCAGGTGGGCTGAAGTAGAGGGAAATGCGATTGTAAACCAACTTGTAAAGCATGTTATGATTTACTGTTCCTAATATTGCTAGCTTTGAGGATGCTTAGTAGAAACCTATCGTTAAAAACTCGTTTACTTTTCTGAAGGCCTTGCTGCTCAGTTGACCCCTTTTTGGACTTGAGTAATTGTTTCTCGATAACGAAAGCATCTCGGGAGCTTACATTCTGATACTGTCCGATCATGATTGATAGCCTTAATATAGACACAAAAAAGTGAAAGCAGTCAACCGTGGAATGCCATTCGAACAGCGTGTCCCACCGGTGGGACAGGTGATACGGTAACGCTATATTGAACTTGGTCTGAACGTCCAGTCACCCAAAATTAGGCGTGGTCGTGACTGGGTTAAAGGCAGCATACACGCTCGTAAACGTGTTTGAGGTAACTAAGGAAATAGAATTGTATGGCTTAGGCCCACGCATTTTGAAGCGTCAAAAACGACCGTACAATACCGCTACACGAGCAAGAAGTCGGCCCGCCCCTGTATTTGCCTCTTCCACCAAAACTGGAGTGCTGAACCATTCCCACCGTCGCCGATGTATGTGGTCTACTTGTTGTGCTTTACCACCCACAAACGTCGTCACCGGTGGAAATGGCCCAGCAAACCTGTTTTTGAAGAGACGGCAACTACAGGGGCGTTCAGATACAGATGCGAGGCCAACTTCTGACTCGTGTAGTGTCATTGTGGGTCTTTTTTGACGCTTCAAAATGCGTAGGCATTATTGCTCTGATCCATACGATTATATTTCCTTAGCTATTTCAAACACGTTTAGGAGCGTGTATGCTGCTTTCAAAGGCAGTGTTCATGAGAAAAACCGTGCTATAGTTTTCGATAATTTTGGGTATAAAAGTCCACTAAGAAGAAGTTAATAGTGTAAAGTTCCCACAGAACACTCGAATACCAGAGAAAAAACTGCTTAAACAAGTCTTTTAAAAAAATATGCCTGTTTGTGTGTTTCGGGAGACTGCGGACAACGCATCGAACCTGACGTCGGGGAAATGGTTTCACGCTTCAAAAATCTTAGGTAAGTGGCTTCGCTTTCTGTGTCCTGTTCCGAAATTTCTTTGAAAGTTAGAAAACCAATGTACATGCGGGGATGTTAGAACCTTTAGCGATAAAAAATATTCGGAAATTCGGTGCCTGTTTCAACGGTAAAACGAACGCAGGACAACTGTTATAGGACGCGGGCGGGTCGGCTGGCCCACGAGATTTTCATCCACTTTCCGACCGCTTCTCGTCGCAATTCCTTTCTTATTATTATTAGAGGAATCCAAAGCTTACGTTTACGCCAAGAAAGCGGGCAATTTTTCTATCGTGAACAGATAGGATAGCCTAATGCACACGCTAGGATGTAAGCATCTTTTGTGGTGAAGAGTGTTCAAAAATTCGGCAATTCCTCCTTTGGTGAAACGAGCGATGGACAACTGTTATATGACGTGGGCGGGGTGATCTTATGTGTCGAATAGTCGATGCGGTTTTCTTCCACTTCCCGGCAGTTTTTCGTTATACTTCCAACCTCACTCTTCTTAGAGGGCACCGAAGCTCAAGCTTCTGCAGGGAAAGATAAACTTTTTCATGGTGAACACTGCCATCAAAGGCAGTGGACATGATAATCTTCATCGGGATTATTCGCTAAAACGACTGATTAATTGGTCCCCGAGTAAAACGAAATGACGAGCAAATTGAGAAAATCGCAACATAAGTAAGGTGTGTCCGAATGAGACTGGCCGACCATGCGTCCGTCGTACGTGGCAGGCGGCTGTCGCGCTACGCTGTTTTTGGACGAGCATGCGAAACCACAGCGAGCCTTCCCCCACAGCCATTCACTGAAGCGGGGCCGTCAGCAACTCTCAGTAAGCAATCAATCAGCTCCGCAGCCGAGGGGGCAACCGTTCGAACACTCGTCCGAGAGTGGCTCATGCGACGGCCGCCTGCCACGAACGACGGCCGCATGGTCGGCCATTCTCATTCGGACACACTTAACACGAGTTGCTCTATTCTCCAACCGCCCCGTACTCTGAAGTCAGTGAAACTATTTGTTGGAACACAAAAATAATTTTTAGACTTGTCCTCGTAATTCTCAACTTCCAGTAGTTCCATTGTCCCATTTGACCAGAACTGTCTAATAATCTGCGCCCAACCAGATCACGGGAGCCTTTTCCACTGATTGTTAGCTATAATATCAACAATGAGCACTCAAACTTTGCGAACTATCATGACCTGTTTCAGACATGAGATTAAGTAAAAAAAGCTAATATGATTACTTGTATGGGTGGTGGCTTAGATTTGAAGTGATAGATGGGGTGGTGGCCATCGTGTATTTCTACCGCTGAAGAGGCAGAAGAAACGGGAAACACAGCGAATGGGCTGTCGGTAGCCCCGTGTTGCGTCCAATCAGAAACCTCGCTCCGCCCCCGTTTCTTCCGCCTTTTCAGGGGTTGGAATACACGATGGCCACCATCTGATATGATCGGCCCAGGAAAATTTTTTAGTGGGATACATCTTCATGAGTGATCGAACTTGTAGACATCGTGAACGCACTTATCCGTGTGCCATGTTCTTTGTTAAAATAACTTTGCATGGTAAACGAAAATGGCGGAGTTTTCTTTTTTCCCAAAATTTCTAATAGGGCGGTGTCTCCATTCGGTCCTCTAGCACGGATTTTATGATACAATAGAACGCGACATTTGGAAGGAGAAACAATCAAAGGCTGAACACGCCCGAGAGCTAAAGCCGTTCTAAGTGGTCATAACTATATTGTCTAAGCCCAAAATTCGCGAATGATCCCATCTAGGCTCAGCTGTTTGACATAATGCAAAAAATAAATTTGAACTCCTTCTGCGTGCATCATGTCATCGGCGAGCCGGTGCAAACATACCCTGAACACATATTCTCGGCCTTTCCCGCATGCGTCTCATATCGGTCGCATTGATAGACCGAATAGCCGCAAGTGCGCAAGTGATCCAAAACGGGTCTGACATGACTGCTTGGCCAAATGTCCGGTAGTGGACAACCGAGACTTCGCTGCGGTCACATCAGTGAGATCGTTAACACCTGCCCCTTCTTCTTTGCCTTCTCGATGCGTAGCTTACCTTGATAGCATCAGCTGCATTAGAAAGAAAAAAGAACAAAACTATCTGCATAAAATCTCACACTTCTCCTAAACCTGGGTTAAAGTGCGGACTTCAACCCGTCATGATTTTGATCGCACCGTTATCTTCAGATTAAGTTTGGGTCCAAATCTAATATGTTTGTAATAATAGTCATCAAGACGAATTGATCTTCTTGCTTTAGAAATCAGAGAAACTTTTGCAATTTTCAATGGAGTGAACTAGGCAGGAGAGCCAAGTCTCCGGCAAGCGCAAAACGGATTTGTGAAGCGCCCAAAGATTCAGATTCTGCTGAAAAGTAACAATTTTTCATTTCGGCAAACGCGACTTCAGGCGGTATAATTTTGAAAAAAAAAACTTCTAAATTCGGATGCTACGGAACCCCCCCCCCCCTACCCCAACCTCAGTTTTTTGTATCCAGCGTCAGGTCAAAAACAGGGCCCGCGACTAGATATTTGTCTTGTACTACCCGCATGAAAAGGTATGTAGATCTGGCCATGCTAAAAAGGAAGTCCCATGGTCCGTAGAGGATCTAGGCGGAGAGGGAGAAAAAAAAAGCGAGAAAGGATGTGCAGACAGAAAGAGTGGTGTGCAAGCGCACGCGTGCCCGCGCTTTCCTTTTGAAGAATCACGGAAATACATTTTGACACACATGGTACTTCCTCAAAGCACCGTTCGACGCATTGACGGGTTTAGGGCCCTAGTTAAACACCGGCGGAAAATTGCGCAATTTACAAATCAGCTGCCACGAATGGACATCTGCACTTGAGACCTCCCAAAAGACACAATTGTACGGGGAAACGCGGAGGGCAGCCGCACCGCAGTTAACCTCTTCAGAAAATCTAACGCTCATGGCGCGAGCGGCGCGCGCGATGCTGCTCCCTCCATCTGTCATGAGCTCTCTCGCTGTCTCTAACCTCCGCTCTTCACCAGCACGCGTAGAATTCGTGAGAAGTCCGCGGTTTCACAGCCTGTATGCACACCACTAGGGGTGTGGAAAAATTTTCGAAACCGGAAAACGGAAAAATTTTTGGTGAAAAATTTGAAGAATGCTTTGCTCTACTATGCTGCACATGCTAATACTTTTTTTGTTAGCAGATGCTAACACAATGCTTTTTTTGAGAAATTTTCGCTATTTCTGTTTTTTTTTAGGGAAATCAGAACCGAAAGTTTTAAGAAAAATGGTCGCACTCGATATCCCCTATCTGCAACAAAAAAATTTGGTCTCGGAACGAAAATCTTCATTTTTCTTTTTCAAGTTTTTGAAAATTATCTCACATCCCTGCACGCCACTCTGTCGCTGCGGACCCACCTGCTTGAAAAGTCGCCACCTTACACCAGCTAACATTTTTCTGCGTCTAATTTGTTAAAACCCGATCAAATAAATTGCATAAGCAGCTTCACAATGAGAAGAGGTAGAATGAGAGAAGCTTTCTGCAATACTTCTACGATGGAGGAAGGAAACATCGAAGGAATAACACTTTAGGGCTGTTTCAGACTTCCATCGCTGATCGCCGCGATGGCATGCTTTTAATGCAGATCGACGCGCGACGCGATCTTGATCGATGCTCATGGTTATAATCCCATCGCGTCGCGCGGCGATCGAATTCTGAAAGAGGCCTTAAAGACGCTCCAGTTTTCCTGTCTGCAATATGGCGTATACGCAAGATTGCAGAGAAACTACGGCAATGTCATCGCTGTACGTCTTCCTTCTGCCGGTGCATAACTAGGGTCTAACGGGATATACAAAATCGCATTCTAAACCTTTCGAATCTTCTTTTCGCAAACGGAATCTTCATCTTGTCCAGTGTTACCAACGAAGCATACGCAATTCTCATGGGGTTAAACGGATTAGGGAAAAGGGTTACATTGCGAATCGAAAGGAGGAGGACCCAGGTCATGAAGTGTCAGGTGCAAAGGAACTCAGATTGCGATTGATGGGCCACCAATGTGTTCAGACCTGGTAGGTTATTGTCTGCGCTGGGTAGACCTTCGTAATACTACAAGGTTCAGTGAATTGTTAAATTCATACCATTTTAGGCAGTAGGCTAGATTTACTCAGCGTAGCGAAGATGGAACTCGGTGAATCAAACTGAGACCCCTGAGGCGCTATTACGGCATGTGCAATCGTTCTAGCTGAAGACCGTTTACCCCGCACACTGACAATTTGAAAAACCATATTCGAGTTGTAGTAGGTTTGTGACAATACATAAATGATCCGTGCTCGAAATTCTCCAAATGCCTACGGAAAATCCAAAAAATGGCATTTTCATTGTTTTGCAGAAAGGTAAAGGGAAACCCCATCAGGGAAGTTCTAGGGTGCTCAGAATTTTTTTTCGGATTCGGCTGGAAGCATCCATCTTGGGGCTATTTAGGGCGCTAAACGCCCTTCTTGGGCGGCAGGCATGAACGCCGCGAAGAAGGTCAGGGGTTCGCTCCGCGTCCTATGCGCGCAGTGTCGAGCCAAGAGACGGCCCTGAAATGCATGGCGTAGATGGGTCTGTAGCGGACGTAAATGCGCCTCCTTCAGCAAACTCTACGCCAAGCGACATTTTTTGTCATCCGAATCGCATTTTGGTACTGTGCTTCTCTGGGCCAATTTCTGGTCTCAATTCGTTCGAATAAGCGAGATAAAGGTGAAAGCCGCCCTGCGGTTCCCACATCCGGAAGCCACTTCGGCACACCCCTTTAACGATCTTTCGAGCTCAACAGTGGCGAGATGAGCGATGATTTCCGATCAATAGCCCCGTTCATTCCTACACTCTCAGCCTCTCTATCCGTTCAGGCCGGCTCGCATACATCGGTTGCAAATGACGGAAGTTATAGGCCACGGACAACTCGTCCACCATGCTTACGTACATAGCTCAATTTTTGAGGGGCCATAACTTCGTTCCTAGAGGGTCTTGTACGGTTTAAGAGACATCATTGGAATCAGCGTGAGGCCGTTTTCAATGAAGGCAGAAAAGCAGAGAAACGATTTCGAGGTTGGACTGCGCCTTTAAAGGCAGTGGTCGCGATCAAATATGCTTGTGGTCTTTTTTTCTCTAAACCCTTTTGTGGGTCTCGAGTAGTAGGACCTATAAGAAAAAATCGCGAAAAAACCACTGTTTTGGGCCAAATTTGAAGCCTGAACTTTCTTGTCTTTTGATGGTGGACGAGCCCACTCCACATCATCGGCATCGGTGACCTCTTTTATCAAGAACATCAGCTGGCTTGAAATTGAATTTCAATCAATGAACCTACGGATTTATGTACAGATCTAGTCAAAAACATTGACTGAAGTGATGCTTTCATTGTTCAACTGTTTTTATTCGTTAAATTTGCATTTATTTCGTCCGCTGAATGTCGATGATTTTTGACTGCTCGGCATGAGACGGCGATCTTTTTCGTCATCGCTGTGCACGTGTGCACGAAACAGCTTCTTTGGGCCCTAGAAACTCTAATTCTAGCCCGTTTTTCACCGCTCTACCTTCATAGTTTTTGAGCTGTTTTTGATCTAAGCTGATTTTTGTAGTTTTTCTATAACGTTTTTCATCGTGACCACAGCCTTTAAGACTGCGACCCGTCGGCACTGTGCACCTTTGGGCCCTAGAAACTCCAATTCTAGCCGGTTTTTTACAGCGCTACCTTCATAGTTTTTTAGCTGTATTCGATCTGAGCCATTTTTTGTAGTTTTCGCGATAACGTTTTACATCGTGACCACTGCCTTTAAGGCGACTTAATTGCAGCATTCTCGAAATAGTCAAAAGTCGTGTTTGACCAGCAAAATTTCCCAACTTTGTAGCTTCGGACCAGAACAGTCGAAATTTTTTGAGAATCAATAATGGGCCTTTTATTCTTAATCAGCCTTTAAAACAACACCTAAAAAAGTGATCAGTTCAATCCAAGATTATTTTTTTGAAAATCCTTAAAATTTGTGTACCAATTTTCTCTCCGCAAAGCCCACTTTTGGATACCTCTTGTAAATCTTTCAGGTAATGAGGAAACTTCGAATGCGGACTATTGTTCCTCAAGACTGTAACTACAGCATGCTAAACATAGTCTTCTAAATCACCGATAATTTAGTAATACAAGCCCTAGTATGTGCCGTCCAGAATACTACTTTAAAAACGTGAGCGACATCATTCCTGCAACCAATCACAAAAACCGCTCCAGGACCAGCGTTTCGCGAAGTCGTTCCACAAAATGCCTACGATACCCCGCTCGCACAGGTTTTCTTTACTCCCGCGGAAACAGTATTCCTTGAAGATGTCCAGAATTTTAACGACTTACGACTAAGGAGTCACAAAATTCGTTTTTTTTGCGCATTCCAGCGAACGCCTATGACGTAAAGACGCTTTCGCGCCACGCTAAGACAGAGGTATGTAATACACGAAACCAGTGCCATCGATAATTGCACCTCTGCGAATTGACCGATTTTCCAATTAGTTGCAGGGTAATCGTAAGAACACCATTGGAGTCTAATTAAGCATAGCACCATTTTCTACGGAGAACGTAAAGAAAATCGCCCCAAGCTGAACAAATTGAAGCGCAAGCCAATGAACAGGTTCTGTCTGTAGCCGGCGCCCGCAGCAGTCGTCGTAGGCATGGCGAGAATGAGATGCGTGGATGTGATGCTGACGCTCACGATAATGTTGTTCTCCTTCCTTTCAATAGAGCCGGATGTGAACAGTCATTCGGCTAGATTGACTCTTCCTCTTCGCTATTTTACGTTTTATGTTTTACGTTTTTTTTTCTTTTTGAACATAGTGCCATAGTCAATTAAAGTGTTTGACTTCCTTCTCACTCTCACTAATATCTTCCGTTTTCCACCTACTTTCTTGAAGAGAATCCATTTTCTATTAGGTCCGGACAAATCCACTCACGCACATTTCAGCGCACGGCGTGGAATTGCATACAACGCCACACTTCACGTTTGTGAGCATTTTAGGTCTGGCGCAATCCTCAAGAGCTCTCGCTTTTCACAATAACCTGCAGCGAGCGGTCTTCCTTTTTTTGAGGAATGACCAAGAGATTAAATCTTTTGAGATATCGCATGCAGTCATGTTGTAAGGTCCGGTCTGTCAGTGAGAGCTTGATGGTCACCTTTTTTTGAAGCCGCGTAAGAGAATTGTACGAGCAATAGAGAACAGTGGTGCAGTCAGTGAACATCTGCTGGTTTCCACTAATGAGCTTCCGAAGTAATTGATTGGAAAACCAGGAACTCTATTTACTGATAGACATAATTCCGAATCAAATATAGAACGGTAGAAGCAATTTCGACGTGGATTCCGAGTAAGTCCTCCGAAGCCGCTTTCAAGGAAACTGCTATTACCCAAGCAGACCGTTTCGAATTGATATACTTATCTATCAGGCTGATCGAAAAGTCTTGGCAACTTTATTGAAGTTTTTCAAATTTATTAGTTCCTTTTTTTAACATTACAATTCAATCAACAATATAGTCTACCTCATTAGCTATGACAGTGATCCACCTGTCAGGCAGGTCACTGATCCCTTTCTCCCAGAAAGCAGGGGACTGGGAATCGAAGAAGTCACCAATAGCCTTCACAATGGCATCATAATCAGCGAAAGTATTTTTAGACAGGAATGCCTTAAAGGCACTGTTCAACCTCAGAGGTAATTTTTGATATTATGGTTCGGTCGCCGCCTATAGCAACCCTGCCAAGCGCGAAATCTCAATTCACTCAAATAAGCTAGAAAACGCGAGGAAAAAGTCGGCCACGCCCCCTTGAAAGAAAAATTGGGTAACGTCCACCGCCAGCTTTTCGACCTCAATAGGGAAGAGACACGCGAATGATTTCATTCAAAACCTATGTTCTTCAATTTGTTTTCGGTCTGGCCTTATATTGTGGCATGCTACAGAACGATGGCTGAGAACAACGAGAGAACACAGGCTCGAGACCACTCGTCCGAGAACTTCTAGCCGTTCAAGATCGATTTTTTTTAGGAGCCATAACTCGGTTCGTAAGGGGTTCTGAGCGATTCTGAAAACACCATTGTGATCAGCGTGAAGTTTTCTCGAAGATAGGCAGAAAAACGAAAAATCGATTTTGAGGTTGGACTGTGTCTTTGAAGGCATCGTTCGCGTTGAAAACCACTTCACATTTTTCACGCTCAATTTCATGAATAAGCCCGGTAGACCACGCGAATGAAGTTTTGCACGTCAAAAACGTATGGTTCTGAAGTTGGGGTAGTTCAAAATGACGATCCGCTACCAGTTCTCACCAACCATCTAGCACAAGGAACAGAAGCGCCATCAAAGGCGCAGATGATTCAGCATTTGAAATTTTTGATTCAGGAAATTCTGTTGTCCAAACTTGCCCAATAGATACTTCTGTTTTTAGAACAAGTTTCAGTCAACGGAAGGCAGGAGAAATTCACCTACTTGATAAGTTTAAAGCGAAAAACATATTCGACGTTGGTGAAAAAACTTCCGACGTAGTGCACCTGACACACTGAAATTGACGGAGGGATGGGAAGTGAATATTTCGAGACGTTTTAAAACGAGTTATCTAGCAAAAGTTGATGGTTTTGTGGAGACTTTCCTTTCTCATCCTGTATGTCAGAGAAATGCTTGCGCAAAAACATGAAAAAATGAGATACGATTTTTGCGCGTACGATGCCTTTAAGGGGACGAAACAGGTGGAAGTCAGAAGGGGCAAGGTCAGGAGAGTGAGGCGGGTGGAGTACCGTTTGCCAGTTCAGCTCCTGCAGTTTGGATTGGATTTCCTTCGCGATGTTGGGTCGAGCATTATCGTGAAGGAGATGCACCGTAGCTCGTCTCGGGCGCTTCTCTCGCACGGCGATGGCCAATTCCTCCAACTGACGCAAGTACACGGCAGCGCTGACCGTCTTCCCTTGAGGAAGCAACTCGTAGTATAGCATCCCGCGCTTGTCCCAGAAGCAGCACGTCCTGACCTCGGTTTGCCTTTCAAGTCCTTATCTCCGTCCTTGAAGCGGGAGATCCAACGAGCCACCGTGCGGTAGGAAACGCTGTTCTCGCCCATTGCACCGTTGATGTTGGTGACGGCTTCGGACACCGAGGAGCCGCTACGCCCTCGTAGAAGATAAGTAATCGAAGTTGAGGTTGGGTGAGATCTATTGTATGGTAGTTACCGTCCCAAAGCTTGCGCCCTCATATACCCGTACCATGGAAGCTTCCAGAAGGTTCTCGGTGTTGCACCGGTGTACCAGCAACAATCCCACTTTTCACGATTTTTCTTGGGATAAATTTTTTTTGCTGCCAAGACTTTTCGATCAGCCTAATAGAATCATTTTTTGACGAAGAGTCCGAATAAGTCCTTCGCAACTGCCCAAAATCACTGAAAACTGTTCTCATAATCGTGTTCAGCGCCCAGAGCAACCCCTCTAGGCAAAGTTTGGGTGAAAAAACATTTTCCAAACTTTGAATCGACTGATAGCGTTTACCTGTATCAATTACGGGGTTTGATGAGCGTTGAAAAAACGTTCCAGATTTCACTTAAAATTCTCCCAGAAGTGTTATTAGGGGTGTTGATCACGAATCTGAGGTTTATTTGTCGTTTTCCCAGAGTTTTCTATTAACTTCGTCCAAAGTTTCCCACCGGCAGAAAAATTTGAAAGCAGAATCTACTTTTGACGATTTCCGAATTTGACGACGGATGTGGTTCAAGTCATTACTCTGAAGGTTATTTGGAGTGCTCAATACGAATCTGTCAGTTTATCGATTTTTGACAGCTTACTGTAGATTAAAGTAGGTATACAGTAGTTTGGTCAGAGTCTCATTTTTGACTCCAAAGCTCTATGTGCGGGTTATTCGGGGTGCTGAATACGAATTCGATGTCCATTTGTCGGTTTTCGAATTATTGACACTTAAGAGACAGCGCGCTCCACGGCCAATCTTTTCAGTGTGTTTTTAAATTGATTTTTTGTTGTGATTGCCCACACCCAAAAGGAGATATTTGGCGCTTATTATCTGCATACCAGTGGTGAAGTTGTATTAAGCAGAGATATAGAAGCAATATTCAGAAGAAATCGGTTTCTCTTCAAGTAAAACTGAAAAATCGAGTTTTTGGCGTGGTTGCGCAGTGTGGACACGCGGTCTATTAGGCGTTAAGGTAGGTTTGTCTCCTAAACGGCATGCTCCCTGCCGTAACCTACACTAAACCTCAGAATCCCGACAAGCAAACCTCAGATTCGTGTCAGCACCTCAGATTACTCCTATACACGTGTTTCTAGCAAAATCCGGAACATTTTTGCGAAACACACTAAAAGTTGCCTGATGGGGTGGGCCTCATCGCAGTTGCCTGATCGCCAAGCTTTTAAAACGCTCATAACTTTTTTTAGAGTGAGTCTGGGCAGCTGCGATGAGCATGTTCGTCGGACTTAAAGGCAGTGTTCACGATAATCTTCAATTTTGAGATTGACTTACTTGACTTAATCGGTTGGCTTTCGCCTGACGCGGTCATTCCGCATCTTCACCGAGGTGTGCCGTCCTAGTAGTCAGCCGTGTCCATTTTTCACGGTCTTCAGCCACAATTTGAACACATTCCATCCAGCTGTCACTATTCCATTTCCTGCGAAACGAAACATCGCGCCTGAACTGTCTTTCGATGCCGAGTGACTTTAAATCCTCTTTAACCACATCCGTCCAGAACTTTCGCCTACGCCCAGGTGGCCGTTTCCAGACAGGATTTGGAAGCATTTTTAAAGCGTGTTGTACGAGACGATCCGGCGTTCTTCTTAGTATATGCCCGAGCAGTCGAAGTCGACTTTCCATTGCTGCTTGAGATGGCGTTAGGAGATGCTGGCACCTCCCTCGTGTCAAGCGTTGATGTACTGCGTCGATTTCCTTGTAAAGGTCTTCGTTATGGCATACACGCGGCCAGAAATATTCAAGCAAACGCCTAAAAAGCTTCCTCTCCGTGCAATCCAACCTTTCCATCTGCGTTTTCGGTGCTGCCCACGTCTCCGATCCGTACATCATGATAGGGCGAATAGCGGATAGGTAGACGCGCAACTTGACTTCCTTCGCGATGGTGGTAGACCACAAACACTTGGTTAGAGAATTGAATGCAGACGTAGCTTTCGCACATCGTTGTCGAATATCCGCTGCATAACTACCATCGTTCTTCAGCAAACAGCCCAAATAACAGAAATCGTCCACCAGTTCGATACGTTGTCCGTCCACACAAACTCCAGTTGAAGGCCTCTGAGAGACCCACATCTGCTTGCATTTGTCGGGACGAAGACGAAGTCCATAGGCTGCGGCATACTTCGAAACGAGGTTCACAATCCTTTGCAGTTTTGCGTTGTTTTCAGCGAATAACACAATGTCGTCGGCGTACTCCAGGTCGACAAGGGAGCGTCCTGATGGTGTTAGGATCACATCCGCAGGAAACTGTTCTGCAACTCTACGCATGACGTCATCAAGGGGGAAACTGCAAAGAAAAGGCCCTGCAACGGCTCCTTGCCTTACTCCTGTTTTCACCTCGAAAGCTGACGTAAATCCGACAGGTGTACGAACTGCTGCTGTTGTTCCTTTGTTCATGTCCTCGATTAACCGAACATACTTTTCCGGGACTCCATCTGCTCGCAGAGCATTGAGCAATCGATCACGATGAGGAGAGTCGAACGCGGCTTCAAAGTCCAAAAAAGCAAGCTGTAATGGCTTCGAAAACCGCTGCCACGATTCAATTACTCTTCTCACGACGAACACTTGGTCGATGGTCGATCTTCCAGGTCGAAAACCGGCTTGCTCATCTCTGGTCGTTCCTTCACGATGTTTGATAAGTCGCTCGAGAATGATACGTTCTAAAACCTTGTACATGACACGAAGTAGAGATTCCTCTGTAGTTCTTAGGATCCGTGACGGATAGCTTCTTGTGAAGAGGTACGATGATCGCATGTCTCCACGAATCGGGTATCCTTTCGCTCATCCATATGGCACGGATGGTGTTGGTCATTTCACGAATCCCAGACGGAGGAAGAGCTTTCAGCATTTCAGCAGTGATGTTGTCATCTCCACCTGCCTTTCCATTCTTCATTTTCCGGACACAATCCAAAACTTCAGACTCAGTCGGCGGTTCCTCACTGACATCGTAATGTGCTCTCTGAACATGCGGGAGCTCAGGTACTGATGGCGCTGGACGATTCAGTAGTGAACTGAAGTAATCCTTCCATATTGGCAGCGTCGCATCCCCAACTGCAACTCCATTGGTAGTGTTCAAGACAGGAGAACATCTCTTCATCTTCCCGCTATACTGTCGCAGCAACGTGTAGGCTTTCCTCGGATTCTTCTCCTCCCAAGCCTTCTCGAACTCCTTAGCTCTACACGTCCACTCTCGTTCGCGGTCACTTTGAAGCTGCCGACGCAACTTCCTCCTCAGACGCTTCTCCTCCACGAAGTTTCCTGCAGTTCGGAGAGCACATACTCTTTTGTAGGTAGATGTTGTTTCTTCTGAGACGTAGGCGAACTTCTTCTTAGGCTGTACAACCGGGAGTGCCTCTTTCGAAGCGTCCTGGATGCATTTGACAAAAGAATCCGCGTCGCAAAGTTTCTTCTTAGTCCGTACTCCGATGTGAATAGAAACGCGTTGTCGGAAATTCCTTCTGCACTCTTCATCTCTGAGACTTGTCATGTCAATCCTCTGGAGAGGCTGAGCCCCTCGCTTCCTCTTATGAATCCTCGCAGTGAAGTTCAACAGAACAGGACGGTGATCCGAATCGAATGCGACATCCCACACAGCTCTAGATCTTCGAATGTCCGATACTGGAATATTCCTCGTCAGGACATAGTCAAGCTGTAGTTTCAAAGTTGTCATCTTCCGCTTCCGCTGCTCTTCTGGAGATAGCCGGGTTGGTCCCTGCCACGTAAGCTGATGGCGGCGATGATTCCTCTTGAATGTCGATGCAATAATCAGACCACTGCGTTCACAAAAGTCGACAAGGCGGTAGCCATTGTCCGATGTTTGCTCCACTGGGTAGAACCATTTACCGAGTACTTCGGATTCCTGATCAAGTCCCATCTTCGCATTTGCGTCAATCCCCACGACAACAGCATGTTGACAAGGTATCCTGGCCAGCAACGTATTGAGTTCCTCATAAAACGCATCCTTCGAATTGTCTTCGGCGGTTTCCAGTGGGCGCATGAGCACTCACTATCCACAGATTGAATCCTCTGTGATCCCGCAGTCGTACGAATGCATTCCGACACGACGTTGAGCCGAACTCCTTGACCATACCATTGAAATCCTTCCTTACAGCTATTGCACAGCCTCCCACTCTCCTATCGTCAGCGTTACCGCAGTAGATGGTGTACTCTCCGACGCTGATGACGGGTCTATCCTTGAGGCGGGTTTCCTGCAAAGCAGCAAACGGTGCATGGAAATAGCTCAGAAGTCTGGATAGCGCAGTTTTTTGGATATCACTCGACAGCGATCGACAGTTCAGGGTGGCGAAATTGTGGCTTGTGGCCAAAGACTCCATGACTCCCTAGGTACGGATCCTAAGGTGTTATGGACCAGAGGCCTTAGTGTGCCGGACGGCGACACCTTTATGCAATGTGCGGGATACTTTCGCGATATAGTTGTGCACGCTATATCGCTCGAACGTTCCCTGTGTACACTCAAACGTCTGCTGGGTTCAGTAGAAGCAGGGGCACCAACGAGCAGGTACCAACAGACTTGTATACACACCCCCAATTTTGAGATTATTCGCTATATTGATCAAGTGGCCCCCGGGTAGAACTAAAATGACGTAGAAATTAAGAAAAACGAACCAGAAGTACACAAAAACTTTAAGTATCACCCCGCCTCTTAAGTATCACAGGAAGTGTTTGTGGTGACAATGAAATCGTTTGTGGCCTCCTCTTTTGCAATTCTTTAGGCTCTATTGCTCCGTTATTTCCTTAGGGCCCTAACTAATCCTGCTTTGAATAAAATATTCTTCTATTCTCGATTGACCCAATTTTCCACCGGTGACAACCACTATGAACTTGTTCATCGAACCGGACAACTAGTCCATGTTATAGAATAATGCCACTGAAATACGACGTTTTAATGCGTTTCTCGCCGTTTCTTCGTAATTTTGGTAACACTTGGAGGCCAACGCATTGTTTTATTTCAAAAAAAACTCGGGGATGAAGATCATCGTGAACACTGCCTTTAACGTCCAAAAATAGTTCTAGAAAAGTACATCTCATTTCGCATTGTCAGTTTGACCAAGTGGTGTTCCCTTGTCAGCTTTGCTTTGCTGGCACTGCGATCCAGAATTTCGCCCCCATGTGGACAGTAATGCCGCGATCATACTTAGGCATCTTTCATAGTCCTCACCGCAAGCGCGGCACGCGCGTGACGCGCGATAGGGGCGATGAACTATGAAAGTTCTTACCGCGCGGGACGCGAGGTAAGAACTTTCATGGACCATCAGCACCGCCATAGCGGCGCCGCCCAAACCACCGTGGCGATTTTACCATTTCAATCAATAATTACTTCATGATTTGAGTCCACTCCAACATAAATAATTCTGGGACTATCCTGCGCCACCGCATACTCAAATGCAAGGCAGGAATTTCTGTACAAGTCCCAGTTGAGGCCCGACTTTTACCCGCACCGCCATGGCGGTGCCGCTGGAGATTTCATAGTGGCTTTCCGCTCGTCCCGCGTGTGCCGCGCGGTGAAAAGTTTCATAGTCCTACGCTCGTCCCGCCCGTCACGCGCGTGCCGCGCTTGCGATGAGGAGTATGAAAGATGCCTTACCTCGACCAGCAACAGTGACAGCATAAATCAGGTGTATCAATTTTCAATCAATATTGATGTTAGGCACTGCGTTGCATCGCCCGTCGCTGGAAGTATGATCTCGGGCTAATTCCACGCACCGAAAAAAATGTATAGTCCATTCTATTTAATTAGAAAACCGCACTCAGCTAGTCAGTGCTCAGTAATTCAAGTGGTACCCAACACCACTTCGTTTTCCTTCCTTTCCCACTTTTTCTGCAATGACGCGTCGCGGCTTTCTAATGGACGCAAACCGAATTTCGACAGCCTTTCGTCTGATAGAAGAGTCATCAATCCTGGTGGTTACGAAATAGATATAGTTTTTCTGTGATAACGGGAATCGCAAGCGATGCGCATGACGCTCACACAGCCACTGGGTTAGTTTTTTTTGAGAAATGCTGAAATTTCTCCACCTAGCACCGGCGCATTTCTATGTTTCATAGGATCCAAAAGTTTCAAAAACACATATTTCTATTATACTTCATGAGAATGAAACTCCCTGACTAGCTTTACAATCCTCCACCCCTTGTTGCCTCCTTTCCTGGGCGGCTGGTCACTCTCCAGCCCATCCCTAGCGCGCTGTGTTTCTTTCAAGTTTCTCCATTTATGCGAACATTGTGGTGATGCTGAGCGACGACCGAACGGGATTAACCGCTCCAACCGGTCTTCGCCTATCCTGACCCTTACGTGGTACAGACGCTACAATTAGTCGCCAGTCGACATCAATCAATCCTCTCCTTTCTCTGTTCTATTAGCCACTTGAGGTGTGAAATCGACCTCGTCCCAATGAACTATGCGCACAAGGTCAGTGCCACAAGTGTCGGTCGGCGTTTCCTATCACGCTGCTTTTTGTGGAGATGCTAGACTCATGGATACTTACCCGAATATTTTTTTTCTTTTCAACTAACGTTGCTTATGTTTAATATAATTTTTTTCACAATTTTTTTTTCAATTTTCATAACGGCACATATGTATTACGTACATTTACGCGCATATTGTTTTCGTTTTTCGGGCACCTTTTTCGTCTGAAGGGAGTGTTCACGATGAAAAAACCGTATTCTAGATTCCGATGTTTTGAATGAGCAAATCCATGACGTAGGGGTTAATAGGGAAAGTCTCCACAAAACTCTCAAATATCGGAGAGAGAACTGTTTAAGGGAACCTCTAAAATATTTAATTACGCCTGTTTGATGTAGTTCGCGCACTGGAGACTTTCGAAAAACGAAACGTCAAAACTGATTTTGCGCTGCAAATTTCTTACGTAGGTGACTTTGTTTTCTGTTTCTTGTCCGGGACTCTTTAAAAATGAAATGGTCAAATGCACATGCTTCACTGGTGAATCTTTCGGGATTGAAGTCTAACCTCAGGATCGTTTTTCTGTAATTCCGCCTATCTTAAAGACGGCCTCACACTGATTTCAATGATGCCTTTGGAGTCGTACAAGACACCCTAAGAACGAAGTTATGGCCCCTCAAAATTGTGCTACGGAAACATGGTGGACGAGTTGTTTGAGGCTCGTAACTTCCGTCATTTGCAACCGGTGTATGCAGACCGACCTGAGTAAAGAAAGAGGCGGGGATTTAAGGGAAGAACGGGGCTTTTGGTCGGAAACCATCGATCATCTCGCCACTGTTGAGCTCGAAAGAATGTAAAAAGGGCGCGCCAAAGGGTTTTTTTTTTGGTATGGGCGCCCCAGGGTGGCTTCCCCCTATATCTCGTTTATTCGGAGGAATTGAGAGCTCGCATTTGGCAGGGGCTATATAGGGTGGGTGGACTTCACAATTATGTGGAAATCTCAGATTTTGTCCCTGAGCTTGGACTGTGCCTTCAAGAGTATTCAAAAATTTGGCAACTGCTCCTTTGAGTGGACAACTGCTTATTTTTGACGTACTATGTCGGCTGATCCACAGAATTTTCACTTACTTCGCTACCGTTTTTCGTCCTACTTTCCTCGTTGCTGTTCCGAGAGGGACCAAAAGCTTACGTCCCCGCCAGAAGAAGGTCAACTTTCTCGTCGTGAACAGGACCTTTAAGCCTCTATTAAGATTTATTGCAAAATTATTCAAAAAGAGACTCCAAAAAGCAGAACGACTGCAAAAGTTGCCGGTTAGCTTTCGGTGCTTAACACCTTCGTCAGACCAATGTCTGCGTTTGGAGTGTCAGGGAATACGAGCACTCAACAGAACGACTGAACGCCGCTACGAGACTATAAAATAAAAAATAAATAAAGATAAAAATAAAGAATAAAGATTTATAGTCTCGTAGCGGCGTTCAGTCGTTCTGATGAGTGCTCGAATTCCCTGACACTCCAAACGCAGACATTGGTCTGACGAAGGTGTTAAGCACCGAAAGCTAACCGGCAACTTTTGCAGTCGTTCTGCTTTTTGGAGCCTCTTTTTGAATAATTTTGCAATAAACCTTTTGTAACACCATGAGACTTCGGGACAGATCCATTTTGATACCTCTATTAAGAAACAAAAGTCGTGCACCCGCCATCGTTGTGAAAGTTCAGAATGTTTTTTGTGCGGAAGGCTCTCTGAATATTATTGGTTTCAGCATGAAATTTTTTTTCCAAAACATAATTTTTGAGCATTTCTGCTCATCTTGGGGAAAATTGTTGTTCGTAAGGCAAGAAAACTTAGAAACTCAGCGCTGAATTAATTAGTTTTCTTAGTTAACGAGCTGACCCAGCCTTAGGCTTCTGATCAGAAGCTTGAAGAAGGAAGTCGCAACAGAAGGATAGTGGAAATTCGATGATATCGAGTTGAGTACATTACGTTTTTAGTTTCGATTGCGCCCAAGAACTCGTCCGAAAGGTGTGGTCTTCGGTCTCCTATGGGATGGGTAGGGTCTACGCTTTTCTTCTCCAGCTCGCTCATTTGGGGTAATTGCCATTCCTCACATGACAAGTGTTATACAAGTGTGGTGGGCTCTTCACAGTTTTGGTAAATTCGCACCTGCCCTACTGTACCTCTACAAAAAGACAAAGATCATTTTGGGCGTTTCAAGCCTCAGAATTCTCTAGCAGATTTTGCCTGTACGTTGACAGTGTAAAGTAGCGTACGTTTCCAAAAACCGAACATGAAAGCTGTTTAACCAGGACGAGTTTTTTCTAGTTGAGAGGCTGATTTATGTGTGAAGAGACCAGTTGAGCGGCTAGACTTGATTTATCTAATACATGCATACGTATGTCCATTTGAGACATTCGGTTAACGACTTCTACACAGTAGCCTGTAATAAGCCTTTGACGTCACCAACTTTTTTCTTTACTCACTCTTTTATACGAAATTCTCTTAGCGTTCACGCAATACATTCCAAAGTTTCTATTGATTTTAAATGAAGAATTGCATTGTTGTTTGCTGGCAGTGATCGCGACGAGCAGCTATTGGACACCCCTTGCCGCGGCGCAACCGCTCGCACTGAAACAGAACGTTCACTAGCCGTTAGCGAACGGAGCTCTCAGGCCTAATAGTACTCAAATATATCTAACGCATGAGTCGTCTGATATTTGACTCGCACGGGATGAAATATACATTTTTGGGTTTGGAAATGTCGTACGTATATTTGCAACATGCTCTCAAGGGTTTCTGAAAGAACATATTCGCGTAGTTTTTGTCCCTCTGGAAGGCCAGCTAGCTGACGTAGGAATTGTCCGCTTTGGTAGCGGAGCTTGTCAGTCATGCGCCGCTTCTAGTTTTGCGGACCCTGCTAAGAGACTCGTTTAGGATGTTTCTAGAACGTTTTCTGCGATTTTTTGAACGTCGTTGCAATGAGAGCCTGGACTTTCACTTCTTGCTAGGGAATCTGCAAACATTCCCAGTGTCACCACTCATTTCAGTCTAAAGCGTTACATTGTGTGTCTACATGATGAAAATATCCGCAAGGAAGCACAACGTTCATTTCACTTCCCTAACTTTTCTTACGAGCGCATTGTACGCGTCTTACAATTAGGCGCGACAAATCATTGAGCAGTTTTGTTTGGTGTCCCACATTCAATCCCGTTAAGATCAATTGAAACATTGTAGGTCTCAAAGTTGCGATTACGTCAAATAAACGTACAGTCGGCTTGGATCGCAGTGATACTCTGCTTTCCTTATTATGCAATGGCGCAAACTCGGCTAGCGTACTGTGCTTCTCTGGGCCGAATTCCGGTCCGTGGTTGCGTCTCGACACGTTTAGCGGCCGCGCGCTTTCGTGTCGGAAGAGCTTCCAGCGCTGCAGCCACCGATCTGTAGAATCTATGTGGGTTTTGGAAACTGGAAAGTAAACGAAATTGGAGAAAACTGTGTAAAAAAATCCACATCGAGTTGGCTTTGGCGCTGGAAACTTGACTGACTCGAGCGCGAGCGGCCGCAAAGCGTGTCGAGACGCAATTGCGGATCGGAGTTCGGCCCAGAAAAGCACAGTATGTTATAACACCGAGCTTGCTCCAACGCACAGCAAGGAGCGAAAGGTATCAATGCGATCCGTTCCAAGTGTATCCTCTGTTTCGAAGTGAAAATTATTTCCGTTCATCGCGTGCGTCTGCTCGTGCATGCTGCGTCTCCTTCTCCCTTACTTTCTCGCTGTCTCTACCAGAGCTGTGCGGAACTGTTCGGTTTCGAAATCGTGGAATGCTTTCTATGTAGTTATTTTGTTTTGAATAACTATTAGTTTGTTGACTTCATGGTTATTGAATGAGAGCTGCAGGCAATGAGTAGTGAAGAAACGTGCGTATGAGGCTACCCTCCTTTTCTCGGTCTCTTCCGTTTCCGAATTTCAGTTTCCGGCGTTTTTTACCCATTTTTCTTCCGTTTCCGTTTCTGAGAACCTTGAACAAATTTCTGACAGCCCTGGGCTCTACCCTTGCTCTGGGCAAACGCATGATGGAGCTGAATAATTCTGGCTCTGAAACGGAGGTTACAGTTCAACTCCGCATTGCCGTTCAGCCCGCAAAGTGCACGCTGATTGCGAAAGCATGCTGCGGCGCTGTTGCGAGTATCCTCAGATAGGGGTGTAGGATCACCCGGGCGGTTTTGCCTTTGATGCCCGGGTGATCCCACCGCCCGGTTGATCCCACCGCCCGGTTGATCCCACAACCCTGTCTGAGGATACACGCAACCGCGCCGCAGCTTGCTTTCGCAATCAGCGTGCACTTTGCAGACTGAATGGCAATGCGGAGTTGAACTGCATGTACACCAGAAACAATCGAATTATAATTTTTTCGAGTTTTCGAGCCTGCAAATCAAATATATAAAACCATACTCTTAATTTTTTCAATCCGACGTGTTGCGGAAATTCCTTTTTTTTTTCAATTCATTCAAGTTTCCCTTAAACACTTCCTTCACCACACAATTTCTGTAACTCGTTTTTTTACACTGGATTCATTCGAGGCTTTCAATTAATTGTTCCCTTGAATACTATTATATTCCTTGATTTTAACCCAGGCATTCGAAATTTTGGTTTCTTCTGTCTACAGTTCACCGCAATGTTAAAACGACATGGTGCGGTTGCGGTCACACCCTAAAACTACGGTGGAAGACGCCAGATTTCATTATCGATCGGCAGCACAGCTGATTTTCTGGATGAGTTACAGTTTTTCTTTTTCTTTCTTGTTTGCTTCAGCATTATTTTCGTTTCTGACTCTTATAAGAGAAAACCTAAACAGGCAGCAGCGACTGTTTATCCATACGTGTTCAATCTCACTGTTTTGCCAGTGGAGGTGCTCTACGAGTGTGTCAACAAGTTTCTACTTGTCAACTTCCACCGTATTCAATACGATAAACAATGTGGATAAACGGTCGCTGCTGCCTGTTTAGGAGGCCCCCTCTTATAATATCACGAATAGGTGCTTTTCTTAGTGTGCGAGAGGAATTTGCCGTTTTTTTTATTTCAAAACAGGATTTGAAAAAAAAAACACTGAAGCCCGAACAAAAGGCTAGTCTCCTTCGCGCAGTTGGTATAACCTCTATTCTCAATATTTAAACAGTCAGAAACAAAAATAATGCCGAAACAAACAAGAGAAAAAAAGTTAAGAAAAACCCAAACTTACCCAGAAAATCAGCCGTGGTGTCGATCGATAATGAAATCTGGGGCCGGATGCATCAACGCGCCGGGTTGGGACAGGGGCAGGGCAGTCGGCATCTTTGACGATCGCAGTGCCATGGCAGTAGATCATCTAATCAATAGTGCCCTAGCAGTGCTTTTCGGTGGTCTATATACCCCAGCCTCCGAGCTGGGGCAGGTGGGGCACGACTGATTTGGTGATTTACAGACTTCTTCAAGGGCGCAGACTGCCCTGCCCCAACCCGGCCCAATGATGCATCCGGCCCCTGGCGTCTTCAACCGTATGTAGTTTTAGTGTGTGACCGCAACCGCAGCATGTCCTTTTAACATTGCGGTAAACTGTGCTTGGAAACTTTGGTATTCATGACATTTCAAATATTTTTCCACTGCGTATCATGCTCTAGACAAAAAAAATCCGCACCGCGCTTATGCTCCTCATCGTGAAGTATTCAGAAGCAGTGATTCAAAAACTGCCTTGAAAGTTTGGGGTGAATTTTTTAGTGTGTTCTTCAGTACATAAATACATTACGTGGCTGCACATCGCTATTTGTACTGTATAACAACTTGGACGCGTGTAGGACAGTGGCAAAAGGCGCCATTGTCACGCACACTGTTGAGGGATCGATCCTCGTTCAACCAAGCCTTCCATCCTTCCGGGGTCAGTAAATTAACACCAGACTTGTCTGGGGGATGAGAGTACTGACTTGAACATCAACTGACCCCCGCATGTCTTTGTATAGGCGCAAAACACACTCAAAAGCTTTAACTATTCCGATTCGAAGCCGAATGTGTCGCGCATCCCGTGTGGGATTGATATACGCCTAGAACTTTTTCCTTATTTGAAAGACCTGGAAGTCTTATTACAAACTCTTTTTATGAAAACCTGAACCTTAGCTAACGTTACACTATTTTTTTGTGTTTTTCTTACTTGGGTCCTGAATAACTTTTCGAATTCGGAAATGCTGAGAATGCTGATTTTGAAGGTGAGCACCGTAAAAGAGCGCCAAAAACGCAAAAACTCAAGCCCTTCTCCTTACCAAGTCCTACGAGCTGTATTATGTTTGAAGAAGCTGGTAGGGAAACTGTGTCATAAAATGCTGTCGTTGAGAATAATGGTATGTTCAGCGGTGCTGATTCGGAAGGTATAGTTTCCGTTGCATCGCTTGCAAAGATTTTCAGATCCGATGCCTAAACCTTCTGAGTAGGATGTAAACTGGAATTTTTCTCAATACTTCCACTCGGAGGTTGTCTCGCACCAATCATGAATGAATCCGGGTCTGATCGATTTGAATACAGTACTTTCCCCGATTTCAGGAAAATTCAATTTCTATATACAGGTTATCAGAAACCTGTATGTAGAGTTCGCGCAATAACTTTAGTCTGATGAATGGATGGGGTTGCGACGGTAGATCACCCCGCGCTAATCGAGACCCCATTCTCCAGTTAGGCCGCCAACCCCGCACGATCAGCTGCCTGGTCCATGCGTCAGACTAAAATGACAACAGAAACCATAGAAATTGAGACATTGTGTTATCCTGATCAAGCTGAATTACGAATCCTAAAAATTGCCTAATCTGAATTGTCTCTAATCTGCTTGCCTTCAAGACTAACAAATTTTTGGTTTCTTTTGGGTCGGCATTAACGCCGATTCCATGGAAGACTGAGAAGTATTTTTCCTATCCTTTCTCATATGGCGGCGTGGCCCTAGCGATGTGATCTCGTTGCCTTGCGCACCGTTTTCGTTTTATTCCAGCCTCTCTTTCGCGTGCTTTGTCCCATTTTCGATGGCTTCGATTCCACATCCATTGCGGGATAGTTCGATTCGCTCTTCACTTTTCAAATACACATCCTTCTTCCGACTCTCCGTTTCCTCTTATCCCTTCGCAATCTCAGACTTTTTCGATGAACTTCACAGTATTTCTACGGCGAATATCTGTGTCAAAAAGGCAGTAGGTGTTCCCGAACAATATCGTTGAGAGATGTTTTTGTTTCGCGCTGAAAGATGCAGACTAATTGGGTTTCCCGGTATTTGCAAATCGCATTTTTAAAGATATCTGTCTCGATCTAATTTTTTTTCTGATAATTTGTTCCGAAGCTGGACTCCTTCGCTGCCCTTGATTGGTCACAAAATCTTTGTGGACTGCAGATGTTAAAATTTTCTTCGCTCAAACTTCGTCCAGTGCGGTTATTTGGAGGGTGCTGAACATGAACATGTGTTCAGTTTTTGGCCAACATTATGGTAGGCCCACCAAAGACTAAAAGTCTCAGACTTGTTTGAAATATTTCCCAGACAGATCTTTCTGGAGTGCTGCTCACGCACCGCGAGATTAACGTTTTCCGAGCGCGCGGTCTCTTGAAGACAACGATCGCAGTAAAAAAAAATGGTTGTCTGCTTTCATTCTTTGAGCCCTTTTTTCTACATCCAGACTAGAAGGCTTTAATGAAAAAAAAATTGCGAGAAAAACCCTATTTCGCGTCACAAAAAACGCCACGAATTTCCGGTTTTTTTATGGTGGACGAGCCCACTCTAACATCGGCATGGATCGGGGAGAGACTTCGCGTGCATTGTTGAAGGTTGGCGCGAACTCGGTGCACCTATGTTATACCACATGGCTACGAGTTTGCGCCACCTTTCAACAGTGAACGCGAAGTCTCTTCGCGATCCATGCCGACGTTACATTATTGACGTCGATGATCTGTGACATCAAGAACATCAGCTGGCTTGGATCCGAGTTTTGATAGACTCTGGTTCATTTCAAGTTAGCTTCTGTTTTCGATTATCACAGTGCGTTGCGGCGTCTTTTTTTGTCGTAATCTTCTTATCACTAGTTATATTTCATCGAGGCCCACCGCTCCGCTGCTGGTGATAATCAGAATCCGGAGGTCACTAGGGATTCGCCAGAGCCTAAGTGCCATCATAGCCTTTGTACGGTCGGATTCATTCAATCGTGAAGCCACGAAGCTGCTCGACGGGAAAATTGACACACTGCAAAACGTAGGGATGGTAGCTATCGATCAAATGATTACGCGCCAAACATGAATGCTGCTTCCTTTTTTGATGACGCGGACGCTACCTATTCTAATCCACAGTTTTCCAAATATACTTGCAAAATCGAGAGAGGTGTCGTACGAGTTATTCAAACAGGGAGCCACACTCAGCTGTTAGTGGCAAAGAGCGTTCGATCGATAGTCATCATCCCCTCTTTTTCCCGAGCGCCACTTTTCCCTCGAATCAGTACCTTGACTCGCTAATTGAATGACACGGATCAGGGCTGTGCGCTGTAACGTTAACGTGTCAATCCATTCACGACCACGCCTAATTTTGGGTGACTGCACGTTCGGACCATGTGCAATATTGCGTTACCCTATAACGTGTCCCACCGGTGGGACACGCTGGCTTCATTAGTGGCCCACGGATAATTGCTCTCACTTTTTTGTGTCTATATTGTAGCTAGCAACGGCGATTAAACAGTTTCAGAGTTTGAGCTTCCGATACGCTTTCGTTGACGAGAAACAATTATTCAAAACGAAACGGGGTTAACTGAGCTGCAACACCTTTAGAAAAGTAAACGAGTGCCAAACAATAGATTTCTACATACTAAGTAACCTAAGAGCTAGCAATAGAAGGAGAAAGAAATCATAAGGTGCTTCTAAAGGTATCTTACAATCGTTTTTTCCCCTAAGTCAGCCTACCTGATCCTAGAAAAGTCCAAATATGATGTTGCATTTGACCTACTGATAGACCACCAGGTTTTTATTCAGGTCTTAGGTAGGTCCGTACACTGTTCATGTGTAGGTTCGAAGGTAATTTTTTGTGGCGGAGAAATCGATTTTTGAAAATGGCGTCCCACCGGTGGGACAAGCGGTCGTGAATGGGTAAAGCATTAATGGGTTAACGCCACTTTGTTGGAAAACTAACGATTAACGCTTAACGAAAAAGTCTTGAAATTAAGTCAATTTATTCTGCTGGTTACAGTAAAGTTATGAAACTGATTGGTCTGCCTCAATTAAAAATTTTAAAACTAGCGTCGTGCGCGCCGCGTCGGCTTGCGGCGCCATCAGTTTTTGGCTAATTTTTGGGCTTATAATATTCGACATCTATGAAGAATCATTTCCAAGTTTGGATTGTAGAGCACTTGGACCACGGTGCCTCTTACGGAACGTATTTTATGATTTTTTTCTGGGACCTTTGTTAATTTATCGGTTTTTGTCGTGGTCAGGTAATGTTTTCTCGCAAAGTGCGAAATTGAGATTGACCGCAATGTTAAAAGGATATGGTGCGGTTGCGGTCACACACGAAAACTACGGTGGAAGACGCCTAATTTCATTATCGATCGAGAGCACAGCTGGTTTTCTCTGTGAGTTACGGTTTTTCTCGTTTGTTTCGGCATTAATTTTGTTTCTAACTGTTTAAATATTGCGAATAGTGGCTATTCTTAGTGCGTGAGGGAAATTAGTCGTCTGTTTGGGCTTCGAAGTGTTTTTTCAAGTTCTGTTTTGAAATCGGAAAAACGGCAAATTCCTCTCGCATACGAAGAAAAGCCTCTATTCGTAATATTATAAGATTCAGAAACAAAAGTAGTGCCGGAGTAAACAAGAAAAAGAAATAAAAACGTTAACTCACCCAGAAATATAGCTGTGCTGTCGATCGATAATTAAATCTGGCTCGCGATGAAAAAAGTTGTTGAGAAAACCATATAAACAGGCTAGGTTCGCCAACGGCTGAAAAACTACGAAGCTTACGGGGCAACAAACGGGCTACATTTAGAGTTATTCAGTTTTCAAGTTGCCGATCCGTGCACACGCGCACAGCTCAGCCCAAAAAGATCGGAGTCTCATGTTGTGTAGTCGAAATTCCCTCGGCATTTAGAGGCAGTTGTAAATGCAGATTTAACTAATCAAAACGGTTGGACGGTGAAAGCGAGTACTTCAATCAAGGTTTCACTAAATGATGACAGAAATATCTGAGCATGGAAGCTCGAAGGCAATTGGTGATCGATTAAATGTTGATTTTAAGCCAACTGATGTTCTTGTTACTAGAGATCATCGATGCTGATGATGTGGAATGGGCTCGCCCACCATCAAAAGTTCTGAAAGTTTAGGGTGATAATTTTACCCAAAAAAGGTTTTTCGCTGTTTTTTCTTGTAGTTCCTACTACTCCGAATCCAGAAAAGGGTTTAGAGGGGAAAATTAGACCTACATATTCCACCGCGACCACTGCCTTCAACGAAAAAATATATACCATTAACGCATACCACTGATACGGATCATCAATTGTATTTGATTGTCCTAAAATATCCACTTTACATGAGCAAAGTTTCGGGAACGTCTAAAATATGGACCTGCTACAGTAGACGTACAATAACCTAGCTTTGTTTTTATAAGCCGCCATAAGCTTTCCGTACATACTGACGAACGATATATTCACCCAGGTAAACGCAAGTTTACAGTTCCCTATACTCCTCTATTTGCCATTCTCGTTAACCTCGACACATGATGTTACCTTTGATGACTCCGACTCGTGTGTGGAGCTTTGAGCAGGGACGTTTTTTTACCCTCTGTAATCTCGAACGCATTTTAATTGTTTTCTATCGACGTATCGACGTTTCCTTATCGACGTTTCCGATGACATTGTCAGACCTTGATCCTCGTCCTACAAGATTTCATTCAGGTTTAGCGCTCCTGTTGATGGAGCGTATATGTGTTTTTGTTGAACAAAAAACACATGACCTCTTCTACTACTTGGGCCTGAGGATAGCGGACTGGCCGAAGACATGGTTCGCGTTATGGTGAGTAGTATATTGAGCTTATGAAAGCGTATAGATTTTTTCCTATTTTTCATGTTTGATTACATCTTTTTTTAATCGTTCATTGACCACTTTTCTTTCGGTAGCAGATAGTGCATATCAGGGGTTTCGATTTTCTGTCGATGTTGATAGTAAACATTGCGTCGCGTCGCTTCGCTCGTCGCTGGAAGTATGATCCCGGCCTATGAATCGGCGCAAAAAAAAGATTTATGAGAAAAATCCGTTCAGGGCTGTGCGTTCGGCTGCTGAAGGCAATTGTCAAGCTGGCTTGAAGTTTCTGAAAGATTACAGTGTGTGTAAGATTGCTTGGTCTCAGTTCCAGATATAGACATAAACTTTATGAAGTGATTTTTCTGGGGTAATAATCATGAACCCGAGTCCCTTCTCGTATTCTCCTGGTTTCAGGTAAGGTCTGTTCAAATGAGACTTTCCGCCCACGCGCTCGGCGTCTTTTTCGAGCAGCCGCCACACGGACATTTTTCACTTTTGTGAATCGATTATTATGAGGCGACTAGAGAACAATATCCCAGTCAGCTGTTTGCAGCCGCAGCCGCACTCGTCCAAAAAAATTCTCGATGACTGCTCGACACGTATGCTGACCGCGCGGGCGTACAGTATCATTCGGACAGGCTTTAGGTTGCGATAACCAAATCTTATTATATTCGGCTAAATCAACCGCAGTATTTTCAAAAATTAAGAAAAAAGTCCAAGGATTTGTATTCCGCAGCTCGAAGTACCGTCTAAGGCTGTTTCTGCCAAACTCGAAACATAGACCTACGACGGTACACGTACCGTTCCCCCATCGAATCCTCGAAACAAGCCTCATATCGGTGTATACCTACACGAATTACTCTATAGCAATGTTTGAGTCAGAAAATCGATTTTCGGTGTCTGTGATGTGAAAAGTTGTCAAAAAATTTTCCAATGTTGAAATTTGTTATATATGGTGCTGAAAGTGAACCCCAGGTCAGTTTCCTAGCTGTTGAGCGATTACGGTAGATAGACGGTAGTCTAGCCACGGTCTCAGATTTCAAGGAAACCTTGCACAGGAGGGGTAGTTTGCCTAGCTACAGTTTACTGCAATGCTAAAGGGCAGTAGCGGTCGACACTCTAAAACTACGGTGGAAAACCTGACCGTTTGCCTTATTCCGTCATCGATCGACAGCACAGCTGATTTTCTGGGTGAGTTGCGGTTTTGTTATTTTCTCCTATGAGATTCTGCTTTTTTTCGTTTCTGACTCTTTGAATATTGCGAATAGAGGCTTTTGTTGGCGCTTGAGGGAAATAGCCATTTTTCGGGCTTTAAAGTGTTTTTTTTTTCAAAAATCTACTTTGAAATTGAAAAGAACGGCAAATTTCCGTCACGCACCAAGAAAAACCCGTATTTGCAGTATTAAAAGAATCAGAAACAAAAATAAAACAGAAACAAGCGTGAAAAAAAAAGAAAAGCCGTAACTCACCCAGAAAATCAGCTGTGCTGTCGATCGATGACAAAATCTTGCAACGTGCCAGCGTTTTCCACTGTGGTTTCACTGTGTCGACCGCAACCGCACCAGAGCCTTTTAACGTTGCGGTAAACTTAATAGCCAAAACAGTGATGTGCAAAACATTTTCGGGGCCATTTAAACATTTGTAGAATGCTTTGCTACACTATGGTACGTTCGAAATTACATTTTTTTCATTTTTTGTTTCTTCGGCTTTTTCGTAAAATCAATACGGAAAAAATCGAAAATTTTTCGGAAAATGGAGGATCCCCAAGTGATCTCTCTGCACCAAAAAAATTTGGTCTCAAAACGAGAATCTTCATTTTTCGATTCCTCTTGTTCGAATTTATTTCTTCACGTCCCTGGTCTGAATTGCTTCGCTACCACCCATTTGCAAAGTTTCAGTGTTCTCTCAAATTCATTTAGTTTACTTTTTACTTTTTTTTCTGTTTTTTTATATTGCCGTTGTTCCTCTTTTGCAGATTATGTCCTCTCCATTCAATTCACTTCACTAAAGGTCCCAAGCTTTGTGGGTTATTTTTCGATTTTACTGTTCTTGAGCGAGTGAAACTGTGGTCTGCAGTTGCAGTCAACCGCTCTTGCAGCAGTAAATCTCACTTCGAATCCAACAGGAGAGGGCCGATCCACAGCTCAATCTGACGACTTCATATATGTTTTGCTTTTTTGTGTCTTATTTCGAACAATCGACGTTTTCCAGGTATTATGCATTGCGAGGTAGAGACAACAATGTTATTACAAAGAAGCTCAAAGATAGACCCTTTTAGCTGTTGAAGAAGTTAAAAAGCACGAATGTGATATTCTGTTTTCTGAAAACTTTTAAAAAATCTGTACGGCCTCTTGCAGCCTTGCGCTTCATGACAGAAAAAAATCTCGCATTCTCGTCGCAATTCACACATTTTGAAAATCTCGCTCTGCGGGTCGCGTGACGTGACCGGAAGGATCTAATCGTGATGTTTCGGAAAATGTGTCAATCACGGCGATCGGCTATTACTTGCAGTCAGCGATGATGGCCGACATGAATGGAGGGAGACCCCGTTTGTGTTTTCGAATGGGCAAGACCTCGGGAGGTGATGTAGGAAGGCGAGCATCGGGTCGTTTCCCTTCCAATGACCTCAACCTCACCTCCTTTCTGAACGCTACAACCTTTCTCCCGCATTCACGATTCGTTGGCCTTAATCGCTGTAAACTCGGGCGACGTATGAGGAATTTCAATAAGGCGATCACGAGACGCGGGGCTGTCTAATCGTTCCACATGTGAGAGGAAGCTGGAAATCTTCTCATCGCCGGATAGGAGTCTGTCTGGTGACATGAGTGTTGAGCGACCATGGGCAGGTTTTTTAGTCGCTAAAGACATGCATGAAAAAAGAACACCCTCTAAGAACACTAGAAAAGTTGTGTCTTTCTCTATGGCATGTGAACTTTCAGAAGGAAAATGGGCAAAGGAAGTTGGCGATTTCTTGCTCATGTATAGGAAGTAGACCAATAAATGTTTTCCATCTCACCAAGTAGTGGTCTAACCCGTAAACCTGGCTTATCCTACTAAATGTGTTTTCCCAATCATATGTATTCAGTCATTTCGCTGGGCTGTAGTGTACAAGCGTGGTGCGACATATTTCCGAAACCGAAGAACGACAAAAATTTCTGTCAAAAATTTGTAGAATGCTTCGCTACACTATGCTACGTGGCAAGAAAAATTAATTTTTTTCGCTTTTTCGAAAAAACAATTCCAAAAAAAACGAAAAAATCCCGGAAAATGGTCGCGCTCCAGATGGCCTGTCTGCTCGTAAACAATTTGATCAATTTTTTTCTGCACCTATGCAATTCGGTCTGATTTGTTGCTTCAAATGGCCACTTAAACAAATGAGAATCTTCAGTTTTCGATTTCGAGTTTCCGAAAAATGTTCGCACATCCCTGTAGCGAACATCATCTAAACCAAATTAAGATTAGCTTAGTAGATCGTCTGAAAAACATTAATATCATTTTCAGTTTGATCTCGATGTTGTGGTGAGGCACACAAATATCGTCATAAAACTTGAAATCATGACGAGAAAAAATTTCTCAAAGGCAGGGTCCGGGCAGAATTTAGACTTCGGGGATCACTGCTAAATCGGAGCGTATGCTACCGGAAGTCCCAAGAAACGTGCGAAACCCGCGAAAAAATGGTCTTCTTCAAATCATTCCAACCATTTTAGTGTACCACAGTGTCACGAAAGTGTGTCCATCGTCCATGTTTTAGCCATTGCCCACGCATTCTTCAAAACTGTCGTGTAAATATCAGTGTTCTGGTCATGATTATTACCTTGCGATTACCGTAATCCCTGATTTCAAGGTTTTTATCTCCAAATTTAAGAATTAATAGTTTATAAAACGTGCAGACGGTGTTCAGCTAGACAAACCCAATCTATATATGTAACCCAAACTTTGGAAGTGTCAAAACTCGACCGGACGTTGGTTTTTAGCCCATCTCACTTTCAAAATTATCTTTCATCGTTTTTCATATCGAAAGGACTCTCAGGGTTCCATTTCAAATTAAAATCTGACTCTTCTGGAACACGCGCCCTTTCTCAAATACATGACCTCGAAATTAAGATAATATTCAAAATGAGATGGTCTCAAAACTTCTTCTCGTCTCAGTTTCGCGTTTTCAGATGAGATTCATGTGCTTCACCACACTATCAAAACCCATTCTTCTTGTCAATGAAAAAAATTGAATTGAAGCACATCGGAAGCGCCCATTCAACAAGAAGGCGTAATACGACCCTTGGTTTGCGAAAGTTTAGCGACAACTCCAGGCTTTTCGTTTGATGTAAATGGTTCAGTGGACAATAGCCTATCTGGGCGCGCTAAGGCTTGAATGTGCAATGCTTTTGGACCAAATACTATTTGCACGGTGAGACTCATGTCGATCAGATGAAATATCGATTATCGATTTTGATCGGTGCTACGGCTGGTGCAGCTGCTCCCGCGTGAAGGATCGATGAAGTGTCATACAGAGTGAACTTTCATCGGGAATTTCGTTTCCGTTTTGCTCTTCTGAATGGTTTCTCTTCCTCCCTAAGAGGGTTGGTGTCGATAACCGGTCATTGGAATGCCGAGGGCAGATGTTGAGTAAGTATCCTCTGTTTTCGAGCGAAATTTATTTCCGTTCGTCGCGTGCGTCTGCGCGCGTACGCTGCGTTCCCTTCTGCCCACACTTTCTCGCTGTCTCTGCCCTCGCTCCGCACAAGAGCGCGGGGGGACAGGGTAAATTCGGCCCGGAAGCAGAGGATAGGTTGTTCTGACGACCATCCAGACGGTATTGTATCAGAAAAAAACATAGGAGTATCCTCTGTCTCCGAGCGTGATTTATTTCCGTTCGTCGCGTGCGTCTGCGTGCGCACGTTGCGTCTCCTTCTCCTCACAATTTCTCGCTGCCTCTACCCTCGTTCCGCACAAGCGCGCGAGGGAACAAAGTGAATCTGGCTCGAAACCAGGGGATATGTGCAGTTCTATTTACCCGCTTAGGTCGTTCCCTTGTTAGATTGCAAGGAGTGCATTGCCAAGAATTTCGTTTCTCATTTGAGACTGATTAATACGTGAGTACAGAAATCCACCATATCTGGTTACCATCTTACGTATTTATTGTGAATTTTTTCAATAGCTTGAAAGTACCTAAGCTCTCGCTGTTGCAATACAGTTGTTCAGCTTTCTACTAGACGTATCTCAAAAGTTGTATATGTCTAAGTTAACACACGTTGACAAGCATATGAGTAACTGATAATTGCGAGCGTTTGCTCTCCTGCGGATAACTTCAAAGCGTTCAGTGAAATCCAGTTTGTTGTCATAAGAGAATCCCAAATCAATCACGCTTTCACCAATCGGACTGACATTGTTTTCAACTGTGAGATATCGTTCCTACATACCTACCCTCATATGTTGAGTTTTCTCGGGGGCAAGGGGTAATACTCAAGAATGTGCCCGTATGCCAATCTCCTTTTGCTTTCTATAGAATCTGGTGGATCGTCACTGATTTACAGTGGATCTCAAAGCCATGAGCATATATTAGGTTAATGCAAAACTTTCCGGACTTTTCACGACTTTGAGTTAAAAACATTTGTTTTAAAAACAAACAAGGCTCACCCAACGAAATAATTTCCATCATATTCAAGAATTCTTCACCACCTGCTGGGCAGATCATGAATTCCCGACGCGTAGAACTCTGGCTGTTCCGAGTCGAAGTATTCTTCTAAGTCCATTTTGACTCCGTCAACGTTAGTGAACTGTTTTTTCTTCCAGGAAGTGCTGCATAGAGCAGAACAGATGGTAGTCGGAAGGGGCAAGATCTGGGCTAAATGGAAGGTGAGGAAGAACTTCTCGGTCTAGGGCCAGCAGTCTCCTTCGGGTTATCAGCGTTTTATTCACGACAATGCTCGGCCACACGTATCTCGGATAAGCCGACAGAAAATGCTGGACCTGAACTGGGAAGTTCTTCCTCACCGTCCATATAGCCCAGATGTTGCCCCTTCCGACTACCATCTGTTCCGCTCGATGCAGCACTTCCTCGATGGAGGCTTCACCAACGATAACGAAGTCAAACTGTGATGGAAATTATTTTGTTGTGTGAGCCTTGTTTGTTTTTGAAATAAACGTTTTTTACTCAAAGTAGAGAAAAGTCCGGAAAATTTTGCATCAACCTAATAGCGTGGACTTGACACCAAGATTCCCATTAATTTTAGCGACTTCGGCGGTTAAAATGGTAAAAAGAAATGGAGATAACACACGTTTCTGTAGCACAATACTCTCGACTTCATGGACTTTTGATAAAGTTTGGCAAATCCTCACTTAGATAGTCCTTCCCCTATGAACTCATCTGTCCATTTTGCAAGCATAGGATGGAAACCCAACTTACTGAATCTATTGATGAGTTTTCAATGAGTGCTCGATCGAAAGCTTACACTACAACACTTGTTCCATTCGTATCTGAGCGTCAGTCCAATCCTTCAGACACTTCGGAAGATTTGTTTCAATGGATTTCCTTTGATAAAACCATGCTGGCAATTTTGATTTATAGAGTTGTCCTCAAGACTCCTTTACAGTTCAACCCCGCATTGCCGTTCAGTCCGCAAAATGCACGCTGCTTGCGAAAGCGTGCTGCGGCGTGGTTGCAAGTATCCTCAGACAGGGATGTGGGATCACCCGGGCGGTGGGATCACCCGGGCACCAAAGGCAAAAACCGCCCGGGTGATCCCATATCCCTGTCTGAGAATACTCGCAACCGCGCCGCAGCACGCTTTTGGAAGCAGCGTGCACTTTGCGGACTGAACGGCAATGCGGATTTGAACTGTACATGTGCGTTTTCAGCACGACAAAGCGGTTTCCAATTTTTATCGCTGTTTTCTTCAACTCAGCTGTCAGAGCGCGTACTAGAGATCCAATCATATATGGAAAACTCGAAAACAGAATCCATCGCTAACGTTGCCTTCAAGTGTTGAAGGTTATGCTTGGTCATAACCATGATCGTCCGATGTGCTATCTGGATGAATATCTCACTTTGACTGAGAGAGAGAGTACACGCATTTTTGATACCCTTACAAACTTTAGTTGGAACACATGCTATTCGATTGAAACGCGGACTTCCTAAGCTAATCAATGCTTCTTATGCAACAATTATATCGTCCATTTGGATCGTTTTGGATTCTTGGCCGCTACCCCTTGCCCGATACTGGATAGGAACCGGTTCCTCCTTCCAACTCTATCCTCGAGCCGTTAGCCTCGCTGATGGGAGAAAAACTTGCTCCGGGATTGATGGACAAGGAAAGGCAGTTGAGCGACAGTATAGTCAATCATATTGTCATCGGATGCGTATAGAATTTGCTCAAAAACCCAGGGATTTTAATTGAAGGCCGATAGTGTGGCCAAACTCGCTGCTCGGATGTCAATTTAGCCGCAGTTCAGATAGGCTCCCAAGTTCCAAATACTCTACCTGACTTCAGCCCCAAGAACCAGGAATCTTGAATAGGCTAATCTGAAGGGTTGCCGGGCATCTCGTCCCCGCCGTCCAGGGATTGAATTATCCAACAACCAGCCGCCGCCAAACCGCCGCGCGTCTGGCACGCTTCTGTCTCTCGACGGCTCCGCCTTCTCTGGCACTCTCCTTTCTAACGCGAGACTATGAACCAAAAACTATGGTCCTATTTACAGTACCCAAGTAAATTTAGGGGAAACACTTATTAGGGCAGTTCATTGATTTTTAAGTGTTCGCAGGAGCAATTCACACCTGTGAAGGCAGAATCACCTCCTCTGATCTACAGAGCCTTGAAAGCCAAATTTTTTTGCTCCGGCGACGCGGAACAGGTCAATGTAAGCAATACACAACCTAAAGGCAGTGGTCGCGCTCAAATATGCTTGTCGTCTTTTTCTCTCTAAACCCTCTTCTCTGGGTCTCGAGTGGTGGACCTATGAGAAAAAATCTCGAAAAGAGAGCTGTTCTGGGCCAAATTCGAAGCCTGAACTTTCTTGTCTTTTGATGGTGGACGAGTCCACCCCACATCGATGATCTCTTATATCAAGATCATCAGCTGGCTTGAACTTGAATTTCAATCAATGAACTTTCGTATTTATGTACACATCTAGTCAGAAACATTGGTTGAAGTGCTTGCTTTCATTGTTCAACTGTTTAATTAGGTAAATTTGCATTCCTTCAGTCCTCTGAGTGTCGATGATTTTCGACTGCTCGGCATGAGACTGTGATCTTTCTGTGCACGTGTGCACGAACTGGAAATTTAGGGTCTTAATACTGTGCTTATCTGGGCCAAATTCCGGTCCGCAATTGCATCCCGACACGCTTTGCGGCCGCACGCTCCCGAGCCAGAAGAGCTTCCAGCGCCGCAGCCGCCGATCTGCTGGCTCTAGGTGGGTTTTGGAAACTGGAAACTATGAAAAATTTGGGGAAAATTTCATAAAAAAACCACACCGAGTCGGCTTTGGCGCTGGAAACCCGTCTCACTCGAGCGCGTGCGGCCGCAAAGCGTGTCGAGACGCAATTGCGGACCGGAATTTGGCCCAGGTAAGCACAGTAACCCTAATTCTAGCCCGTTTTTCACCGCGCTACCTTCATAGTTTTGAGCTGTTTCATATCTAAGCTGATTTTTGTAGTTTTTTCGATAACTTTTTTCATCGTGACCACTGCCTTTAATAAAAAGAAATCGCAGAATTACTGAAATATTGAACACAACTGTAAAACCTACGCTGAGGAAACAAAGAAAACCGATTAGCCGGAAAATGACATTCAAAAACAAGTAACAAAGTAATTGTAGAAGCAAGTGGAACAAAAAACCATAAGTACAAGTAGATTGAAGGTCAGATGTCTCTTAGAAGGGACTTGGATGCACACAAAGACAGAAGGAACTCATTCTCACCAGAATTTGGGTGAACTTGCTCACGCTACGGTAGGTAAAAACCCTGACCTAGCTTGTGAGTTCGCAATTGGGATATAGAGTCTAAGTTTCCCGCACCTGCTTCTTGAAATGGAAGCTCCGAAAAATTTTACTGGATCTATAAACAACTTTCTAACAAGTAACTTGTACATCATTATGAGATCAACTCTTTTCCTTCTCCTATGAAGACTAGGCAGTTTCAGAATTCTAGCTCTTTCGACACCATTGGGCACCTGGGAATACGCGAGTCCAGAACATCTCATCGTTAGTTTGCGGGTGTAGTCATTTTGAATGGATTCCATAGGACAATAACCTTCTTTTTCACGGGAATAACACTTAAGAGACCGCCTGCTCCACGGCGAGTTTCCACAGCAAACCGGTGCGCTCCACGGCTAATCGTTTCCGTGGGTGCGCAGTGTGGACACGCGGTCCGCCGGGAACCATTTTGATCGGAGCAGGCTTTCTTACTTAAACAACCGGTACTCCGTTTCTACTCCGCCTGAGAGTATGTCGCTCCACAGAGATTTGGAGTGAGGCCATGGTGAAGCAATGATCCACCGCTCTTTCGCGGACCTGTTTTTTTATTTTGGAAGTTATTCCAGCTTTACATGCACAAGGCTGGTTACGAAATGAGCGTTTGTTTGTCGACTTCTGGAATTTTCTTCAGGTTACAGCTAATGGTTAGGATTGAGCCAAGCTAGGCCGACCCGGAGTATTGGAAACTTGAAAAATGAACAAACTTCTCCTTTGTGATGCCCTAATAAACCTCATGTAGAACTTTCGGCGGACTCAAATACTTTGATCTACCAAGTCGTCTGATGCGACCGACAGAAACTTTATCAGAAATCTCAAAATGGGAATCAGATTCATGATCAGCACCCCCTCCTCCCCAATGGCCACGTGAGCGAAGTCGCACCAAAACGTGAAGCGTTTACAAAGGGATGAAGAACGACAGACGCCAGCGAAGCTTTAGAAAATTGTGAAATATACACCACTTCATTGTTCAGCGCCTCCAAACATACCCCGTAGTTTAATTTCAGTAAAATTTTAAGCACTGAACTATTTCTAGGTTTTCACCCCTTTCCCCCCAAGTTACCCTCCACTCGAAATTTAGCGAAAATTTGAACAAAGTTGATCGATGGCTAATATACCGCAGTCGAAGGAAATTTCATTGGAAATTGAAAATTAAAAACCAGAACCTTGTGCAGCAACTCGAATAACCCTCGAGGTCAATGCAGCAAAATTTTGAACGATGAACTACCACAGTTATCTCAAATAGGTGGCACTACTATTTCGACAATCAACTGTAGAACATCAGTTCCGTGATGAGCATCATTGATACCTTTTCTTAGCCAAGTTTGGAACGATTTATTTCCAGCCAAAGAAGCTCGAAAAATCGAAAAGTGCCATTAGCGGAGATGCTTGTAAAATTACTAGGAACACTGAAAATGCTTGACCACTGTGAGTGTAAATAGGCTAAATCATAAGGAACCTATCCGTAATTAGGAAAAACTCCACGCCAGAGAAATATAAAAAATATTAAAAGTTTTATGGCGTGGGTGGGCAGTGTGGACACGCGGTACGAGGGGCAAAACAGCCGTGGGTGCGCAGTGTGGACACGCGGTCTCTTAAGTGTTAAAGACTGTGATTCCACACTCAACTAAAGACCTCACATAGGTCTTGTTAGCTCGCAAAAGCGCCTGAGGATTATTAGCTCTGAGTTCTATATAAATAAAATGCGCGACGGCGCGGAGTGCATTGCTTCCATTCTGATTTCCTATTTAAAATCATAGGAAATCGATATTTGAAACGTTGCTCAATTAGACTTTGCACTAAATCGAATAAATTGAACACATTTTTAGTATGAAAATAATTATGGGCAGTGCAGTTGGGAAAGTTTTCCATTAGGCCATTGTTATACCAAAAGTTTGCGACCGCGACAAGGCTCCGTCCATAGCAGGCGACCAGCGTCAAAGCGTCAAGGCCTCGGACGACTGGCCGGCTGCAGTGGTCGCTGGGGAGTCAGATCAATAACAAATGCTGAAGATGCAAACCTTCAGCGTCACATAACGGTCTCTTGACGCCTGGACGTCCTCTCAGATTCCAGGGGGACTTGTTGTCTACTTCACGACTACTTCCCGACCGACAACGCACGAAGTCCCCCTGAAATCGACGTTTAAGTCCCCTCATTATGGAATCAAAGTGAGGGGATATGGAACAGTGAAATGAGGAAATTGTGGAACCTGCTAAAATTTCCACAGCGCAGCGGATATGGAATCATTGTAGAACAAAGCGCAGATCCCGCTGTTGAATCGCGGGATCAGCATAGGCTAGATAACCGTCTCAGGCCTTTCTAAACAGCCAATACCCTGCGTACCACTCAACTGCGCATTATTAGGCCTAGCCCTGCGATACTAGGTCAGGTTTAAAGATTAGATCCTCTAGTCGCGCTTTTCCAAGTTTTGTACTCACTTGCGACAGTATATCAACAAATCATTTATCAACAAATAGGACAATAATAGAACAGCCATTTTATCCATACTCCGCTCAACAACAACAATTCACTCCAGAACTCCGATCAGCAATGAAAAATTCGCTATAAGAAGTATAAAACAATAACATGGTAATGATATGAGGGACACGTACATATGTTGACAGTATGACAGAGGGAGACCGCTTTGGTTATGAGATAAACAATAGGAATATGACCGGTGACATCTAAACTAGCGAGAGAATTAGTGAGAGGACACCATGAGATCGAGAGCGAGATCTATACTAACAACAACAAAGAATATGAGATTCAGAATAAACAAGAACAAGAATAGACAAAAAAAGAGTTGTGACTGCTACACAGCCAGGCCTAGAGGTACCCAATGGGCCCTTTGTGATATTTGTTTCATGCGTCCCCCATCTGAGAAAGCCTAGTCTTGCGAAGGTAACCACGGGACATCGAAGGAGCTCGGGGAAAATTGTGTGATCTGAAACCTTCTCAATTCGCACAATGTAACAAGTGCGGAATGCGCATGCAAACAGGTCAATGGCAGCTCTTCGGGCACCTCAGGGACGGCTGTCTGTAGAAGAGATACCAAACAAAATTGGCTGCGGCGTCAGTGGGATTCATTCCGAAGCCTAGTGTACCGTTGTCACCAGCCAGGTTGGTGTTCGCAGGCGACATCCTTTTGCGCTTCTGAAACGTTTGTTTTCAAGTTGCTTTGAAAAAAAACAACTAGGCACCTACCGTTCTGGCCACAAGCTGTCCGCCGTTGACTTGGTAATGCCAGACCTCAGCGCTGAAAAAGTACAGTAGATTGTATCAAATAGTGGTTGCAATGTCATTGTACCTACAGGGCTCTTCCGATGCACTGACGCATATTGGTCGACCATTACGCGCGATACGTGCGAAGAGACAGCAGCGCTTACAATCGTTGATGGTTGCTTGTGCCGTGTGCCTACGCCAATATCTGAAAACGTGATAGATAAGGCCACATCATAACTCTCGACCAGTAGCCTAATAATGGAGAGGGATACGCTGCAATCTCAGCAGGAGATATGTTGAGCTCAGGGTGGTCCAGTCCTAGACCATCAAGAGCGCTTTCTATAATGTACCCAAGTAAAGCAGGAGGACAATCACTATTAATGAAAAGATAGAATTACTCACATAAAGTTTCAATACGCGCCTATCCGCAACTAGAGGAAAAAAACTGGGATCGAGTTGAATACCAGGTTGAAAAGTCAACTTCCAAGTGAGAGAAGAAAGGGCAGCAAAAATTAGTTGAAGTTATTAAAAAGATAAAAGTGATCTTTCGAGGCTTGTGGAAAAATCGCAGCAAAAAATTGTTGATCAGTAGGTTTCTCTTCAAATAGCACAAAGCGTAGCAGTACATTTTGTTTGGGAACCTCTATGGTGAATCTTCGGGGCTATCGCAGCAGGGGGGTCACAATGGTATCGCGCCTTGCCACGACCATTTTTTCCGCACCGCAATGCCTCCTGATTCTGGTAAGGAAGAAAAACTTCTGGTTGATTTTCAAATCACGCTACGGCACAGAACGCTGGGCGCGGCTAAAATGAATTTTTGTGCTATTCGCACCTTCCAAAACAGGGAGACAGTGATCTTTCGAAAATATGTAAATGGAACTCAAAATCGTGTTCAGCGTGTTCAGCATCAAAAATAACCCCCTTCGACAAAGTTTGGGTCCATGTTTCAATTATTGAGCAGGTTTTGCCTGCTAAAGGGCATGATACATACCGCAGCATATAGTAAACGTCAGGATTTCGGCAAGCGGACCTGAGATTCGTTTTTAACACCCTATTTGATCCTCCCCACGTAAAAGCTTTCAATCGAATCTGAAACTCTACCCCAAGCCCGTCAGAAGTGCATGATGAAAAAACCTTTGCCTTTCTGCGAGGCTTAAAAACCGCTCATATATTCTTGGAGCCAGCAGCTCGGGACGGAATAGTGCGCTTTTCTACTATGGATACCTAAGAGATACTAACAAGAAAATTAGTTCTCGCAGCCACCGACGCTTTGTATTCTTCCCTTGCGAGAGCTAGACAAAAGGTGCAGATAAAACAACAAAGTGGGCAGAAAATGGAAAGAAAATTACAGAAAATGAAAAAAAACGAAAAAAAAAGAAGAAATACAGCTTAAAATACACCTGCGCGTCGACGGCATTTTCAAATTCCACGTTCCCGCGCGGACTCTGCCTGACACGTAAACACTATGCCCTAAGTTGCCCTGGATGACAATCGATAAGGGAAGTTATTCCACAATATTTTCACTACGACACAGTGTTCCACATGCGCCAGAATTGGAACACTGGGCGGAACAAGCACCGCCTTATGCTCTAAGTCCCCCTGGAATCTGAGAGTCTGCTATGGACGGAGCTCAAATGCGGTAAAGTGTTACGAATCATGTCGGGACCAGGACGACACAGCACGAATGTGCCGTCGTAGGAACACTTTGCGGCGCCTGTCGCGGTCGATAGCTCGAAGAGGGATGCCATGCCTCAAATAAGAAAACCGTGCGGCAATCGGTCGCTGTCGTGGCTGTCCGTCGCAGTGCAGTGCTCTGCGACGGGTGCCAGCGACAGTGTCTCAGCCAAATCTAGAATCGTGCCCGGTGTTTCTTGGCCCTAAGCGACAGCGCCGTCGCAGTGTTCTGCGACCGCGACAGGCCTGTCGTGGGGTATAAAAATGGCCTCAGCAGGCTTTCAACGTTAGTCCACTGCCAATATACCGCACGAAACGATAAAAAAAATAAACACGAAAAAAACACGGCAACAAAACAAAACTCAAATGTTGAGTCTTCGAAATCTGAATCGAGTGAAGAAGACGACAAGGAAGAGGCGTACGGCTATGATGAAGAAAACGGCAAAGATGAAGAGGAAAAATGGGAGCCCTACAAACGATGGTTATCGCCGACCAAAGGCAAATGATGACACTCGGGAACTGACATCGACGTGTAGCCGAGAAACTAGCGGGAAGCTCTGCGCTTCCCGCTAGTTCCTCGGCTACACGTCGATGACTAAGGGGTATGGTATACTTTTGCGACACCCGGTCGCGTCGCTCTGCACAGCGACAGCGACCGCCTCCCGCCCTTTAAATCTGTCGCAGTGCACTGCACAGCGACCGCGACAGTGGTAGCGACAGGCTATGGCACAACTGCAGTATGTCAGCCTTCCACGACACGTCGCTGCGACCCACACGCGACATCTGTTCCTACGGCGGTAGTTGCGGTTGCTTGGATACGGGTCCCGTCGAAATTTGTGTTAGATTGCATGCCTGTCGCTCATTACAGTGACAAAGTATACCATACCCCTAACTGACGCGTGACGGTCGTGACGGGCTGCCGCGAAAAATGAGTGATGATGATATTTTGCTGCCTCGCAACCACCCGCGCCTGCTGTGGGTCGCCAAACTCAGGTAGTCGCGGGGGCCGGCAGCAGGGTTAAACGCCTCGCCTCCTTTCCATTGAAATTGATCCGATATGGATGATCGGCGGAGGTTTCGGCATGATTCATAACTGTCGAAGTTTTCGTGATAATGCCTCTTAATGTGCCGGAGGGGTGGTAGCCAGTGTGTATTCAGGGGCCACCACCCCTGCAGGAGTTTTTTGGTAACTTGGTACGGTGTCCGTACTGTTTTTCTCTAATACTCTCTGTGGCGGTTGACAGTGCTAGGGATATGGACGCTCTGGCGGGCGTCGGTGGCAGGTTGAATCGCCGACCCTGCCTGTCAACCTGCCCCTGACGCTCGCAACCGCAAGAGTGATAGATGGTGGTCGGTTGGACGTGATTGAGCGAAGCTTTCGGTGTCAACAGGTGTGTGTGCGTGTGACGGCACACTGAGTGGTCGGTTGGAGGTGATTAAGCAGAAATTTAGGTGTGAACGGGTCAACTGTAACGTGCGTGGCATTGTTGGGTCGGTGGCAGGTTGACATACGGAATTTTCGGCATAAATTGGAGAATTGTCGGGCCTTGCCCGCCTTCGTTTCGTTTCGAGCAGAACCACGCTACCTAGTTAACTCCTTTCACCGGCCGCCGACCCCTGCGACTGCCTGAGAATCTCCTCCTCTCAATACGGCCACGTACCCTACATCGTCTGTTGCTTTCCTCCTCCCACCTCGGTGTCGACCAAACAGGCGCCAACACGAAAAAGGAACTAACGAAACTGGGCGAACTCGATGAAGTTCTCGTAATAAAAAAAGAGCTTTTCTGTTTGCCACTACAAAAACGAACTGCCAAGTTTTGCGGGAGTAGAAATAATTCCAAATCCTTCGATTGATAATCATACCTCCACACTTTCACATGTGCTATACAATGGATTTCATAATGATTGGTCCATCATAGTTTTCCCAACCTTGGCGTGCTCTACCGATCTTAACCCAATAGGAACTTTGTGGGGAAATATCGTGAAGAAAGTTCATACGGATCACAAGCAGTGGAGTAATACACAGGAGCTAAAATGGTGATTCTAGCTGCGTAGGGCAATATTGAGCCATCCACTGGCTTGATTGTTTTTAATTCTGGAGAATTACCAACTCTGAATCGACGGTTGAATTCATTCACAAACATAATTTCAATTTTATTAAGCAATCTTGCCATTAAGAAACGTTGCGTAATAGCGTTTCTGCTCAAAAATCTCAAATTGTTCGATGTTTTAATTATAAAGTTTTAGCAGGTTTTTTTAGCCTTCTTATTCTGGTGAAAATAATGGAAATGAATAAATAAAAGTTAGGACCACAAAACTGAGAGCTCTGTGTAGCTTTGTCGTAGCTTACTGATTGAAAGGAGCGGACCATTTGTTCAGTATCACGGCTATAAAAATGTTGAATAGATTCATGGTGCTCAAATCACGTTGTGTGATACGCGATTCAACTTAACTACTGGATTCAGAATTGACTGTGTTGTTTTTGAATTCTGTAGGTTCTAGTATAGCTTCTCTTGACAGAAAGACATGAATAGAATTTGACAAATTTTACTTAAGAAGATATGTATATACCACATCCATACATATACATTTGCAGCGTCATCTGGGCGCTAATAATGGCTGGTGGAGTGTCACGATTCAAGGAAGTGAACAACGTTCGCGATCACTTCAGGTGAGAGTTACCCTAAAAGATTCCTCTTTTGATTGCACTGTCTCAGTGTACTACTGTTCGCGTCATCAAGAACGCAATAAGAAAAAAAATCAAACTGGCAATGTGTGCCTTACATTCTGTGCGTGTAGATGAATGGTGAGAGTGTACTATGTCGGTGAGGATCTGAAAGAAAAACTTGATGTATCAGGAGGGATAGGGGTAGGTACGAGGAAGATAACTCAAGGAATGAGGGAACAACAGGGCTGGAGTTCATGAAACTATGACAATGGTTAGGCCATGCTTTGCGGCCAATCGATCTGCACAAAGTTCGCTCAACTATGCCTGCACTAATCAAAGTTGACACGTAGTTAGCCTTTTGTGAATATCAGCTCAAAGATTTTGTGAGGTGCGGGAGATAGCAAGGAGAGAAAAAGTATAGGCCGGAGAGGAAATATAGGATGACCCCATCAGTCAGAAAAATTAGCGGATGGTCTCATCGGTTGAAAAACACTACTTTCGAGAGCAGGAGAGAAGGAACAATAGAAAGAAAAGGTTATGAATAGGATGTTGATGAAAGGAAAATAGTTAGGTGAAGGTGAGGTCCAGAAATGAAAGAGCGCTTGGCAAGTAGAAGTGCGGTACAAGGAGGGAAGAAGGATAGCAATTAAAGGCATCCCTGGCAGAGGGATGGAAGTATAAAGAGAAGACTGCTCTGAGGAAATATGAACTGAAAGGTGAAGGTGAGAGAATACAGATTAAAGGAAAGACAGAAAGTGCTAAGATTAGAGGAAGGGCTTGGAAGACAAAGGGAGGGGGAGGGGGGTAAGAGGTCGGAAGATGATTAATGGAAAGGGTGTGAGAATAGAGCATAGCAAAGTGCGAGTAGGCTAGAAGAGAGTCGAGTTATTGAATAGAAATACAAAAGGAGAGAAATAATGGAGGAAGAGTGAGAGGAGCGAATAAACATTTAAAGTGGACGCCCAAGAGATCATGTAACATCGGCATGGATCGTGAAGAGACTTTGCGTTCACTGTTGAGAGTTGGCGCAAATTCGGTGCACCTATGTTTTAGCATATGGCACCGACTTTGCGCCAACCTTCAACAGTGAACGCGAAGTCTCTTCACTATACATGCCGACGTTATGTAGAGTTCGCTCAGTGATTTTAGTCTGATGAATGGACGGGGCCGCGACGGTAGATCACCCCGCTCGAATTTAAACCCCATTCTCAAGTGAGGCCGCCAACCACGCACGGCCAGCCGCCTGGTTCATGCGTCAGACTAAACCGAAAACGGAAACCATATATGAAAGGAGGACTTTCTGATGAACAAGAGAGATGAAGGGAGGGGGGGGGGGTGGAAAAAAAGGAAAAACACATTTCTCTTTTGCATTGAACTCATTTCAGTGCCTCAGACTCACCATCTCGATACGAGTTCGCAGTGGCAAGAGAATTCTTCCAGGAGCTGGGAAGTCCGTTTCATGTTGTTGTTGCTCTGAAGGCGTTTGATGAAGGGAACATACTGCGACCGAAGTAATTTTTTTTGCAGTTTCTCTCATGAAAATGCAGCATTTCAAAAACTGTTTTCTGCAGGTATATCGACAAGGCACTTGAAATAGAAGATTTTCTTCAGTACCGACTGAAAGTGGAACACGAGGGCAGGAAGTACGCCTACTCGGATTTCTGCGGAACACAATGTGAAACTAGTGATGCGGTAGGTTTCATAGGCCATTTCAGTCTGCACTAGATTTGGTCACTCCTCTTGCACCAGAGCCACTGAGCTGCTAGTCAGAAAATGACTCGAAAGTCGCGGGAAAACTTTTCCGTCAGAATTATTATGGCACTCTTTCGGAATAGACGACCCACTTGGGTAAAAAAGGTTTTCGCAAGCAGCTCCATGATCATTCTGTCACGTTTTTGCTTCTAAACATGCAGAAGCATAGAAGAACATGTAAAATTTGTGCAAAGAACATATATGAAACACCTCGAAAAATCCGATTCTTTTAGGTGGGTCGTCTATTCCGAAAGAGTACCATTATTATCGCAATCAGAATGCGATGATTTGTCGCAAACCTTCAGGATTCGCTAAACTGAGAAAACACATTCCGGGTGTACAACAATTGTATTCACATAAGAAATGCAACGAAGATCATAGTTCAACTGTGACATCTTCACTTCGTCCCTAGATGAAGTGTCGGGGTACGAATGAATACAATTCACAATTTGTGACATTCGAGAACGCCCGTTCCGTGACCTCCAAGTTTTGCTGCTTCTGAAAAACGACTTTGAAGAAAATGTCGAATATATTGCCTCACCACTCACTATCAGGTGTTGGCTTGCGCTTTAACCCTCAGCAAGGGATTGGCGTTTTGCGCAGTTGGTCATCCACTCTCTGCCTTTCCGTAGATCATCCCTTCATTGCCGAAGAATCGGAACTTCGATTCACTCAACAGTCTTTTGAACTAGCATCCACTCAACTCAGTAATCGATTAAGTTTGGCCGATGCGCACGAAAGTTGAGACATAGTTCTTTATCAATTCTTTATTGAGCACATCAATGTAATGCGAGAATTTCAATTGTGGCCATAAGGGCCCGTCATAGTTGGACGATAGTCCGACGTAATCCCTCCTCGGTAGTCCGCAGTCCCGCCTGGATGCCCATGAGCCAGCCTAGGTCGCGCTCGACTGTTGAGCCAACTTCGATCGGGGTGGGACAGGGAGGGAATACGGACGACCTAGGAAAGACTAACGAATGACAATTCTTCGCCCTCGTCTAGCGTGCTTTCCTCGCGTCCTGATGAACTACGAACTATCGTTCATCTCAGGGTGGGGTCTAACAAAGGAACCCCGTTTGGTCAAACTGGCCATTCCAAACGAAATGTACTTTTCTGAAACCATTTTTGAACATAAAGTCCTAGTACAGGCCATAAAACGGTCAAAAAGTCTCACCGTCGACTGCGTACCACGCGCTGCGCGACCGCAAGCGCGTTGGAAGCAGACGAGTTTTGGCCGCCGCGCGACGAGTTCCGGCCGCCGCGCGACGTTTCGGCCTCCGCGCGGCGGCCGAAACTCGTCGCGCGGCGGCCAAAACTCGTCTGCTTCCGACGCGCGTGCGGTCGCGCAGCGCGTGGTACGCAGTCGACGGTGAGACTTTGGCCGTTTTATGGCCTGTATGCTCATCGCAGCTGCCTATACTCATTCTGAAAGAAGTTATGAGCGTTTGTAAAGCCTCGCGGAAATGTAAGAGTACTCATCAGCCAACTTTTAGGGTGTTTTGAATTTTTTTTTCGAATTTTGCTCTAAACATGTAGGTAGGGGTAGTCTGGGGGTGCTGAACACGAATCTGGGGTTCGCTTGTCGTACTTCTGAGGTTGACTGTAGGTTGCGGAAACTTTGACCAAACTACCGTATACCCACTGTAAACTACCGTAAACTGTCAAAATCGATAAACTGACATCAGATTCGTGTTCAGCGCTCCAAATAACCCGTAGTGGAAAGGATTGAGTCACATATGTCGTAACATTCCGGAAATTGTCAAAACTGAGCACGCCAAACAACCCCCGGTAGGACTTTGAGTCAAATCTAGAGCATTCTGGAAACGCTTCCAGACCCTTCTAAATGGTATAAATAAACGCCCAGCCGAAAATCCGTATAGTTCAAAACGCTATCAGTGTGCACGAAACTCGGAAAATGTGCTTTCACCCAAACAAGGGTAAGGCATGGCGCTGTGATCGGTCCGTGAGGGGTGCGGCCCCTCCACTCGGCTTGGAAATTTTTGTGGCCTCTCCTTGAGACCCATCCATTTAGCATAAAAAATTTTGCGGCCTCTCAGGTGGGTCACTAGTGTGATCAATGGAAAATTAGCAAAATTTGATGATGTTGATGATAAATTTAAAACCCTTCCATATATATTGTTATATTTCTAACAATTTTTTGAAATTTTTTTCATTGCAGTCTTATCTCACAACGCTTTGCACCGCCGAAAACCAATTAAATTTGCATAGTGAGCAGCAAGGACTGCGGCCCCCTCCCCTTTCCGGCGTCCAAAGCTGCGGCCCCCTATGTGATTATCACAGCGTAAGCCTAACCCTGACCCAAACTTTGCCTGGAGGAGTTGTTTTGGGCCCTGGACACAATTATGAGATCCATTTTCAGATTTTCGAAAGATTGCTGCCTTTTTTCGGAGGGAAAATCAGAGAAAAATAGCCTGTAACTTTTTTCAGAGTGATTATAGGCAGCTGCGAAGGGAATATTCGGATTCTACACCAAAAACTGTTTCTAGAGCAGCACATTGCAATCGGAACGGCTAGTTTGGCTAATAGAAGTTTCCTTGCGAGGAGGGTACCTAAATGGGAATCATAAACGTTAGAGGTGCAGGCTACAACCCCGGTGGCTCGCAAAATAGCACAACCCACCCCTAGACATGCATTATTCTGTCCAAATAATTTTTGATTCACCCAAATTCTTTTTTGCTGGGCCAAGGCTCTAAAAGTGTTCATTCTTGCCAAAAATTTCACGGTCCACCGATTTAATGGCATCGTCCGAGGAAATTTTCACATTTTCATTAACCGAGTAGTTGTGGCCTCAGACCAGGTATTGACGTTCGTCAGGTTCAGCGGTTCAAATTCGCTTGATAAGGGAGAAAGAGCCTTTTGGAAATTGGCGCGTTCCGAATTCAAACAGCGGAGAGGAAAATTTGAGGTGAATATTCGCGCCTATTAGGCCCTAGTTATACATCGGCTATTCGGTGCCGCTGGTTTTCGCGGGACGTCTGCGATTGGTCAGATTTCGAAATTGACCAATAGCAGACATGCCGCAGAAGCCAGCGGCGGCGAAACGCTGGTGTATAACTAGGGCCTTTATTGTGATCAGATTTACTCCTTGCTTTTACATGGATCCGACAAGGGAACTACATTCAGTCACCATGGCGATTCCGGATGGAATGTACTTTTTTAGAACCATTTTGGCATAGTATCCGATTGTGGTCGTCGCAGCTGCCTAAAGCCACATTGGAAAAAAGTTATCGGCATTTTTTTCCGTTCCTATTATATCTTCCAAAACAAGGATTAGTCTTTGCAAGTTTCCGAAACGAACCTCATAATTGTGTTCAGCGTCTGAAACTACCCAGTAAGCAAATTTCGGGTGAAGGCAATTTTTCCAAACTTTAGACAGACTGAGAGCGTTTTTTTTTTGGTTGGACGTTTATTTATACCAATTAGAGGGCTCCGAAAGCGTTTTCAAAAAACGTTCCAGATTTGACTGAAAATATTCCCAGGTGGGTTATTTGGGGCGCTGATCACGAATCTGGTGTTTATGTGCCGATTTTTCAAAGTAGTCGACTTGATTCATTCAGAGCTTTCCATCTGGGGGAAAATTTAGTGACAAATCGTGATTTTTGACGATTGCCTTCGTCAAAAAACATATATGGTTCAAATTGTTGCTCTAGTGGTTGTTTGGAGTGCTGAGCACGAATCTGTGGTCCGTTTATAGATTTTTGCAGATCACTATACATTACAGTGGGCATTAAGTAGTTCGGCCAAAGTCTAAAATTTGACTCAAAATTTGTAAACGAAGGTTATTCGGGGTGGTGAATACCAATTTGAATTTGTCGATTCTCAAAATACTAAGGTAGGTTTCGCCTCCTTAATGGCATGGTACCTACCGCAAGCTACAGTAAATCTCAGGATTTCGACAAACGCACTCCAGATTAGTGTTCATCACCCTAGATTACCCCTACATACACGTTTTGAGCTGAATCCGAATTTTTTAACACCTTTTCAAGAAACAATTCGATGGGGAATACACCCTTGTCATGCGGTCAGGCTTAGAAAAACGGATATAACTTTTCACAGAGTGGTTTCAGACAGCTGCGAAGACAGTTATCGGATTCTACGCCAAAAACGGTTCTAGAAATATGTACATTTCATTCGGAATGTGCGGGCTGACTAAGAGTAGTTTCCTTGTGAGGCGCAAAACATCACATCCCTCAGCACTATGGAAGATGGTCATATGCATGTAGAAGAAGAATAGGCGAAAATTCTCTTGGACGATGCCCAGAAAATAGATCACCGCCTAATACTGATTTTCACACACGTACGTTACTAAGAAGGATTTCCCCGACCCAGCAGTTAATAAAGACCAAGTCTTCATGACAAGGAAAATGAAAAAGAAAACTCACCTGTAAACAGGAGTGTAGGGTTGGGTTGTGTCCATGTTCTGAAAGGCTTCAAGTGATCAAACATACAGCCTCTGGTATTTGAAGGTCGTCCACAAGTTTTTGATGAAATACTACATTTTATCGTGTTTGCAAGTTGCAGTCAAGGGAAAAGTCAGAACGAAAAGTACGGTTGAGCCGGAGAAGAGCCACGACATCTACTCAAATACAATTTTCATTCTTTCGTTCCATGAGTAGAAACATCTTGATTTCAGCAGCACCTTCGTACTTATAGATTTTCCCTTCCTTTAGAGTTGTTAGTGTGCAGGGTTGGCATGGGAAAACAGATGGGAATAATTCCAAGGCCTTGACTTCGCTCTCTCTCCTCGCTCGCTAAAAAGTTAACAATGTTTTTTCCCCACTTTTGGTAACTCCATCAGTCAAAAATCACTGTGACAATGCTCCAGGGACGGTCACTTCGAGAAGCGCGAGAACTCATGAATGGCTAGTGGTTGACTAACTGACTTCGTAAGTCAAAGGTAACACATGTAGGGAAGCTTCAGAAGATATGAAACATACTTCATCAGCATCGCACTTCATCGTTAATCTCAGTTTAAAGATCGCGTGGAACCGCTAGCACTAAAACATTTCCTCCAGATACGCCGCTCTGTGAAGCTTTCCATGTCATACAGTGCGTTCAGAAAGTATAGGGACACCCCCGAAAATCAAGGTTTTCAAAATCTTGTTATATTTGGCTATCAGTACTGTTCATAAATGGGTTCAACAAGGTGAAAAACCTCTATTTGTTCATTTCTATAACAGCTGAGCAATTTTACAAGGATTTGTTCGAAATTTCAGATTTTTTCGCCCTTCAGAAAGTATAGTGACACAACACAAAAACAAAAATTATTGAACAAAGAAAGAAATAAACATACAATCTAAAATGAAATAGCTGCACCACCATTAGCAATAATCTCAAAAATTCTCTTTGGCATAGAATTGATCAAATTGGCGATGACGTTTTCATCCAGATTGGCCCACGCTTCGAGGATAGCGACCTTCAGCTCATCTACCGTTCTGTACTGCTTATTGTTAGCATAAACGTGGCGCACAAGTATGCCCCAGATATTCTCTATCGGTTTACAATCTGGACTACACGCGGGCCATTCTAACAAGCGGATTCGATGACGTAGAAACCAGGTTTTTGTAGACCTGGACACAAGTACAGCCGCGTTGTCCTGCTGGAAGGTGGAACGCTGACGTCGTGTTCCGGACAAAAATGGCAGTAGATGTGTGCGAAGAGTTTCTTGATATCCCTCCGAGTTCATGCGACAAGAAGTGAGGGCCAATTCCAAAACACCTTCGCTACTGAATGCTCCCCAACACATCAGCGAGCCACCGCCGAAATTCCTTCTGCTCAAAATCAATGGATCCTTGCGCAGATCTCGCCAGTAGGATTGAGCACCATACGGTCCGTCAAGATTAAATTTCTTCTCGTCGGGAAAGATGACCTAAAATTTTTTTGCGTCATTTCTCGATTTTTTCGCGGATTTTATGAGTAGTAGTCCTTCTTGATTACTAGCGTGTCTTTTTTGGAAATGGCGGACGGTTTTCCAATAGAGTTCTTAGACGTTGTAGCAACGAAGTTCTGTGGATACCAGCATCAGGATAATAAGGGACAGATACTGGGATGATGAGATACTCACATGCTTTTCCACTAGGCACATGGGCCAGAGTAAAATGTTGCAACTTCTCGAAGAGCTGATGGCCACCACTGATCTTCGTAAGTCGAAGGCGAAAAATGCAGGGAGCCTTCAAAAAATATCAAACATACTTTATCAGCACCACACCATCGTTCATGGCAGTTTGATGATTGCGTTGAACCGCTAGCATTAAAACATTCCCTCCAACGCGTCGCTTTGCCTAGCTTTCCATATTATAGTATTCCTTCTTGATTACTCGCGTGCCTTTTATAGATTTAGCGGAAGATTCTCTAATACAGTTGTTAGACGTTGTAGCTACAAAGTTAAACGAAATATGGGAGCATACTCCCTATAACTTCTCGAAGAGCTGATGGCCGCTTACTGATCTTCCTGAGTCGAAGGCGACAAATGTAGGGAGCCTTCAAATATCAAACATCACTTTTATCAGCACCACCATCGTTCATGGCAGTTTGATGATTGCGTTGAACCGCTAGCATTAAAACATTCCCTCCAATGCGTCACCTGACTACTGTCCCTTCTTCTAATAGTATTCCTTCTTGATTACTCGCGTGCCTTTTATAGATTTAGCGGAAGATTCTCTAATACAGTTGTTAGACGTTGTAGCTACAAAGTTAAACGAAATATGGGAGCATACTCCCTATAACTTCTCGAAGAGCTGATGGCCACCACTGATCTTCCTGAGTCGAAGGCGACAAATGTAGGGAGCCTTCAAAAAATATCAAACATACTTTATCAGCACCACACCATCGTTCATGGCAGTTTGATGATTGCGTTGAACCGCTAGCATTAAAACATTCCCTCCAACGCGTCGCTTTGCCTAGCTTTCCATATTATAGTATTCCTTCTTGATTACTCGCGTGCCTTTTATAGATTTAGCGGAAGATTCTCTAATACAGTTGTTAGACGTTGTAGCTACAAAGTTAAACGAAATATGGGAGCATACTCCCTATAACTTCTCGAAAGAGCTGATGGCCACCACTGATCTTCGTAAGTCGAAGGCGAAAAATGCAGGGAGCCTTCAAAAATATCAAACATACTTTATCAGCACCACACCATCGTTCATGGCAGTTTGATGATTGCGTTGAACCACTTAGCATTAACACATTCCTCAACGCGTCGCTTTGCCTAGCTTTCCATATTATAGTATTCCTTCTTGATTACTCGCGTGCCTTTTATAGATTTAGCGGAAGATTCTCTAATACAGTTGTTAGACGTTGTAGCTACAAAGTTAAACGAAATATGGGAGCATACTCCCTATAACTTCTCGAAGAGCTGATGGCCACCGCTGATCTTCCTAAGTCGAAGGCGACAAATGTAGGGAGCCTTCAAAAAATATCAAACATACTTTATCAGCACCACACCATCGTTCATGGCAGTTTGATGATTGCGTTGAACCGCTAGCATTAAAACATCCCCTCCAACGCATCGCTTTGCCTAGCTTTCCATATGATAGTATTCTTTCTTGATTACTCGCGTGCCTTTTATAGATTTAGCGGAAGATTCTCTAGTACAGTCGTTAGACGTTGTAGCTACAAAGTTAAACGAAATATGAGAGCATACTCCCTGCAAAATATGATCAGAATATGAAGGAGCACGAAGACTACGGTGCGTATAATCTAATAATGCCGTAAGTCGAACATGCTCGCGAGACACAGATTCTGTATGCAGTTCTTACGAATGAAGATAATCACAGCAACACATTCACATATGTTTAAGTAAACTTCCCAGAAAACCCTACCCACCCCACTATCCACGAGAAAAATAAACCAACCTTCGGAAAGCAGGGATGGAGATGACCCCTTACGAAATTCTGTTCGTCTCGCACGCGACGCACTGCGACGCAGAATTTGGGACCGCGCTTTGCAGTTACCCAATACCCACCCGAACACCAAAAACCACCTAGCGGGTGGTCGTGCTTTTTTCACCGGGTCACACGCTTGAACTCATTATTTGCACTCAATATACGTTTTGTGAGCGAATTGAGTGAACAAAAGCAACGGATTTCACCGGCTTAAAGGCAGTGTTCACGATGAGAATCTTTTTTTCTGTTTTCTCGCCTTTCTTGAAATGGCCCCATGCTGATTCCAATAATGTCTCTGAAATCGTACAGGACCTTCTGGAAACGGAGTTATGGTCCCTCAAAGATTAAGCTAAGGAAACATGGTGGACGAGTTGTCCGAGGCTTGTAACTTCCGTCTTTTGCAGCCGATCTATGCGAGTTGACCTGAGTAAAGAGAGAAGCTGAGAATGAAGGGAAGAACGGGGCTAATGATTGGAAATCTTCGCTCATCTCACGATCCCGAGCATTCATTTGTTCACGTCGGTGGGCGTGTGTTGCGCTTTTAGGGCTTGCCTCGAAGTGGTAACTCCGGGGTCTTTTGGAACGTTTCCTGGCTCGTTTTCATGCGTTCTTTCTTTCAACAATACAGTGTGCCCCTCCACTACCCACTCCTACTGGAAACTGAAACACATTTTTATCGTGAACACTGCCTTTAACAGAGCAAAAGGAAAACGATAAAAAAATACAAAGCCTATCTGATGAAAAAAAAACAAATTGTTTCATAACATAGTAATATCATAGTATTCGCACAGGGAAAAGGATCATATAGTACATGAAGACGGCAAAAAGTGTTGTTGGGAAGTGCCTGGAAAGTTATTGCACCAGCATGGACAAAAGGTCTTTCAAAAATTTACTTGTCCACCATGGTGATACTTTGTGCGGACCGGAAGACGGCCCCGAGAACGACAGTATAGATGCACGAAGAATTCTCGATGTACGGGACAAAAATGCTTGATCCCGCTGTTTTGAAAACAAAACCCTCAAAACAGCAACCGCATATGTACAAAGAAACGGACTTGACCTTTGGAAATCATGTGTAAGTTTTTGCTTTTTTTGGTATTCGTCACTTCTTGCACAAAATGTTGAGACTTAAAACAAAGAAAAACAGTCACACGAAATCAAAACTGAAAATAACCATAAATGAAAACTAAGCAAAACAATTTCCCCAGGAAAGGAAATATGCTGGTTCAATCTCGCCCGGAGCCAAGCGTTTTGCGATCAACTCAGCACCTTGTGTAAACATACCATAACGTGCATTGCAACGTTGAACTGCAGTTACGGCAAAAAACATCCAAAAATCGTGTAAGCAAAACAATTGTTTATTGATGACGAAACGATTTGTTGGCATGCAGCCCCAACACAAACCTGATGAAAGCATTGTGCTTAAGGGGCAGCCACGAAGATCACTAGCGTCATTATCGACCCTCGTGATCTCGTGTTCCAACCTGTCAGGTTTGAACTTGACGAAACGGGAAAACAAAAACATGTTAGGCGCACATTATGGAACACCGTCCGTAATTGTAAGTTCACGAGCAAATTCGGCTGCAACAGGAAGGTAATCGTCGCCATTCGGGTGGCTGGTAACAAGCGAGGGGTTAGCGGATAGCTCGGAGCGGGATTTGGCCCCAATTTATTGGTGCCCGGGTTGCCTGCCCGAATTGCTGTTTTTTTTTCCTGACCGGAAATTCCGGAACGAAGTTTTGAAATATTCAGGCTTGGCGATTTTGGAAAAGCCGATCGCTGATATTTGAGTTTGGACACGTATGTATATATTTGTGACTAAAGATAATTATCGCTTGCTTAACATTGTGGAAGCTTCAGGTGAACATCTTCCTTACAATGTTTCGTGATCAACAACGAAAAGGAACAAATCATGTCAAATTGACATATCCATCAATGGACGTCTTTGGCCACCGCGTCTATCTGGCCAACAATATCTTTTTGGTTTCGGTGAACAATCTGTATGTATTTGCTTTCGAAAAGTTAATAGTAATATGGGTTGCCATCCAGCGACACCTTGAAGTACTTCTAAGCGATTTCCTCAAAGCCAATTATTCTTCAGGTCTCAGATCGTTGAAGGATCAGGATTGATTGCAATCAATTTCCACGCCATCTACAATAACGAAAGCTCCGTAGCGATAATGAAGAAATGGGAGAAGGTATAGATCTGTCTGTTACCCTCACTGTTGAGTACGTGACAAGCATTAAAATTGATCGAATCGTTTAAGATCCCTTAAATGTGTGAAAACGAATTGAATTAAAATGTAATTTAGGCGGTTTTCGAGTATTCTCAATCTACACTGAATGATCCTCTGATACGTGTATTCTGTACCAGTGAAGGTTTAGTGTCGGAAGAGGTACGGAGGACAGGTAGGATTATCCTGTGTGTACGTTATATTTAGTTACTCATCGTCAGCCGCAGCTAACGCTATGTTCACTCAAGTCTGTTATTTGTTCGCTACCATCATACACATGTATTCCTGTAGTCTGTTATTTGTTCGCTACCATCATACACATGTATTCCTGTAGTCCCTTATTTGGATGCTGATGCGGAGTTAGAAACGGCTTTTTTCTACTAATTCCCTTAGATCCTCCCTGTCTTCAAGTCAACACCTCTTTTCGCCAAGATTACATGCCTTTTTTTTCATTGATTCTTACTCCTCCGAACCTCTCAAGTTGTAGTCTCGACTGATACTGTTGTCTTTCTGCTGCTATGCAATCATCCTCTTCTTTTGAGTTTGCAAGACCTCTACAGTCTTGTGAAGCTGCATGAATCTTCTCTGCAGTTGCCTTCGCCTCATTTCCGCTTTTTCCCTACAGCCTTTAAGAACTTTCTTACAATTTCCCATGCGGCAGCTACTCTGTATACCTTCCATGTACACCATCCTATGCTCTCCGAGCTTTCTCTCGTTTAGCACGAATTTATGTAGCTCATCAGACTTTATCGAAGCTTTTCCACAGCCTCATATCCGGGTGTGGTCCAATGCTCCCTTAAAGGCACAGTGCACCCTCAGATATGAATTTTGAGATTCTCATGTAATTGTGTAGAAGACCCCTCCTGTATAACACGTGCCATGTGCGGGATCTCAATTCCTCGAAATGAGCGAGATATAAGCGACCACCACAGGCCCGACCCCCTTCGCTCACCACCACAGGCCCGACCCCCTAACAGATTTTCGAACTCGATAGCGGCTCGATGGGTGGATGAATTCCAACAAGTCGTCGTTCTTCAGTCCAATACCGGACTGTCTCCTTATCCTGGCTATCTCTCATGCAACGATTGCAAATGAAGAGAAATACAGGCCTGAGACAACTCCTCCACCAATTTTTCACCCTCAAAATCTAGGCATCTTGGTAGAGCCATAACTCTGTTCAAAGGGGGTCTTGGACGATTTTAGGGATAACACTGTGATCAGCGTGTGACTCTCTCCAAGATTAGTTTAAAATCTGGAAATTAATTTTTTGGGTGTCCTGTGCCTTTAGGGAGCTATTCGTACTCATCAACACCAGCGCGTTGTGCGCGTGATGCGAGTAGAGGTACTACGAATACTCCAGCGGTCATGCTATTGGGGAGAGGGATAAAGTTGCTCCGAAGTATGCAGTTCAAGCAAATTTTATCTATTGTTGTTCGCCGTTGTAGAAGGGGATAGTACTGCAATCAGCTATAATCAACTGGAAATGAATTGGTGTATACTCATGCAATCATATTACTGATGGAAAAGTTGGCATTGGCGTTGCCGCCCCTGGCAGAGCAGGCGTGACGCGAGTGCGGCTCTGGTCTGGCGTCAGGCCTTTCACACAGTCTACAACAATGGAAGTAGGACCTGGTGAGGTTGCGGATTCGTCCTAACATACGGTAGTTTGTTAGAGGTATCACTCATTTTTCCGAAACGACTGTGATAGATCGGTGAGTCTGCGTTTTCAACGATGTGACTTCATCTGTAGAAGCAATGAAAACAGGTGAAAATATGAGAGTGGAAATAAAAGCTCACCGAAATCTCGGTTATTTCGAAAAAATGAGTAATAACACAATCAGACTACAGTATGTTAGGAAGAAACCGCAACCTCACCAGGTCCTACTTCCATTGCTGTAGACTATAAATACTACAAGACCACTGCCACGCGTGCAGCGCCGGCGTTGAGGAGTATGGATAGTAGCCCTTTACGATGCGTGACATTCCTGTACTTCAAATTCCTATTCATCGAAAATGAGAAGTATTGTTGAAATCTCAACAATTATGCTCCATGCAAACTTTGCTCAACAATCGAAGTTGACCCTTAAAGGCAGTGTCCACGATAAAAACCATTTCTGATTTTTTGGTGGAGATGCGCAGCTGCGGGGCCTAGTGGAACCCCAACGTTGAAAAAACTGAGAAAAATGAGCTAGGAGCGGTCCCCTACGGCCCCAAAGTTGGACACCCATCAGCTCGTCACCCCCAGATGCACTTTCCACGCCCACCGACGTGAACAAATGAATGCTCGAGATTGTGAGATGAGCGATGGTTTCCGATCAATAGCCCCGTTCTTCCCTTTATTCCCAACTTCTTTCTTTATTCAGGTCAGCTCGCATACATCGGGTGAAAATGAAGGAAGTTACAAGCCTCGGACAACTCGTCCACCATGCTTCCTTAGCTCAATATTTGAGGGACCATAACTCCGTTCCCTGAAGGTCTTGTGCGATTTCAGAGATATCATTGGAATCTGCATGGGGCCGTTTTCAAGATAGGTGGAAAAACAGAAAAACGATTTTTATCGTGAACACTGCCTTTAAAGGAAGTGTTCACGAAAGGAATCGTTTAACGGCTTTTTATCCTCTTCAAAACGGTGCCATGGTGATCTTGAAAACGGTCCCATGCTGATTCCAGAGATCCGAGGCTTGTAACTTGCGTCTTTTGCAGCTAATGTATGCAAGCTGACCTAAGTAAAGAGAGAAGTGGAGGTTCAAGGGAATAAAGGGGCTATTTATCGGCTACCATCGCTCATCTCAAGATCTCGAGTTTTCATTGGTTCACGTCGGAGGGCGGGCTGAGCGCTTTTGGGGTTTGCTTTGCGTTCACTTCGGCAACATCGGGATCTCTTGGGACTAATGATGGCTCGCTTTCTTTTTTTTGACATCAACGTTACATTGTGCCCGTTCACCACCCATTCCTAGTGGAGACTGAAACGCACTTTTTATCGTGAACACTGCCTTTAAAATAAGTGATGACAGTGAAAAAGTTTCAGTTTATCAAGAAGATAAGCTTTGGATCCTGTAAGAAGAGTGAGGATGAAACTAACGTGAAAAACGTGTAGGAGCTGGGTGGAAATCGTCTACGCCATATAACAGTACAGCACCCAAAGGAACAGTTAGCGACGCTCACATACACTTCATCTCGGAAGATTCTAACATCCAAGCATATGTACTAAAAGCAATCTTTGTTTTGAAGAGTTCTTGGTGCAAGCAACAGAAAACATAATCTTCTACCGAAGATGTTCGAAGCGCAAAACCATTTCCGACGTCAGGAATTTTGGAATACCTTAGTCCGCCGAACACACCAAACAGGCGTAATTGAATATTTTGAATTTTTAGAGCACTTTTTTTGAAAATTTAGGTGTTTTGCGGGACTTTCTCCTACTATGCTCTGCTTCGTGGACTTGCCTACACAAAACACCGTAAACTAGTATACGAATGTTGTCGTGAACACTGCCTTGAACTCTCAACTCGAAGTCTCGTTCAAGCGTAGCATTTCGGAGACTAGATGAAGAGACCGTTATAAGACTAAACAAGACGATTTTTCATGTGTTCTTCGTTTCAACCTAAGAGGCTGTGAGTCGTCGTGCTGACCGCTTCTGTTTCATCGTTACACTGAGAACCATAAAACGGGAAGGTAACGATGTAGCACATATCCAACTATCGCTCACTATTGGTGGAGCTAGAGGTATCGCGGCTATGGTAAGTTTTAGATCCCACCCTAATAAACCGATTGGGCCATGGCTGGTATGCTTTAACTACGATATTTCACAATATTCGATGCCCATTAAAATTGTTTGATTCTCTGCTGAAAAGTGTTCTTACCAGAGCAACTTTTTAACAGGAAATTATCCTTTATCAAATCGAATGGGATATTTTTCAAAGTTGTGAGCCAAACGTTCCGCGGAGCTGTATACCGGCACTCAAATATGATTGGCGCTGGAGTTTTCCCATTCAGGTATTCTTGCTATGCCTCTGATGGGAGTGACGTTCCTGATATTGCTGGCCTTTACAATGACGACTACGCTGAGAAAGGACCCGGTGAAGAGTAATCCTTTGGAGTCGTTTCTGGGTGTGATTTGCCCAATCCTATCGCTCGTCGCATCGTTCGGACATCTGTTCTGGGTATATATTTCAGTAATGTTACCGTCATCTACAAGTATGAGTAACATGGCTTATTTGTAACATGTATGTGAAAATCTATATTTAGATGGGTTTCGAATTTTTGCCAATTGTCACTGTAGTACCCTTCCTCATTCTTGCCATTGGAGTTGACGATGTCTTCATTTTCATCCATGCATTCCATCTTACCAACGACAAGTAAGCTCGAAGCTTTTTTCGTAAAATCAATACAATTTGTGACAGATTACGACAACCGCAGTCTGCACGGATCACATTGACGAGTTTCCTCTTGACGGTGTAGATTGCATTGGTATAAGCTCGTTGCACGTACATAGTCGTCATGGATCGCACTGACCGTTTGGCGTTCCCGCCTGACAGCCAGTGTGATGAGTTGATGTTTCGCAATTCTACACTCTTTAACCTTCACGAACTCGCGGAGATTTAGTGAACATTTCCTACAGGAAACCAGGATTGGATCTTAGAGCCTTCAGCTTTACTTGTCAAGCAGGTTCTGTATACGTGTCCCTAAGGCATGGGTTACAGCCTATTCCACACCTTTTCAGGCAATATAGGCGTTTAGCGAGTACCAAGATTCTTTCGTAATAACACTGCGGTTCATCTACAACCTTATTATTTGTTTCCTTTGCTGCTTTTTCTTATCTGACGTATGTCTCAAACTACGTAATAAATTATTATTATTATTATGAGTGCAGATAAGACGTGTGTGCGCTGATATATCTTTCATTCGCAATCTGCCTTCCGCCTCCGATGGAAACGTTGCGGAAGGCAGAAGTGTGAAAGGGAGAGCGTACATATGTACTCCTTAGGCGAGAGCCGACGGCATGGCCACACAGCCTCCTTCGGCGAACGTCATGTTCACGAATCTGCTCGATGGGTGAATATTTAGGCATTCGGTACGGGAACGAATCGCGGAGACGCTAGCAGATGCCGGACCTTCAATATCTATCACATCACTCACCAACTTGTTATCTTTTGCAATCGGAATATTCACTTCCACTCCAGCCATCTACGTAGGTTTTTCACTACTTGAAGTTGATCCTACCCCCTGCTGGTGTAAGTTGAGAGGAATCTCATTGGGGGGGGGGAGAGGAAGAGTGGATACACATCCTTAGCCAGCAATGCGGCAGGTGAACTTCGTTTTGTGTAGTAGTATATATGACTCTATTCAGACTTTCTGCGTGTTCATCTCTGTAGCTGTGATCTACGACTATATCTACCAAATATTTTTCTTCTCAGCAGTGTTGACCTTAGGTGGTCAGCGAGAAGCACGGCGAGGAAACGCCTATCTTTGCTGCTTGACAGTTCCACCACCTACCAAGGTGAGATATGACTTTACTTCAAAAATTTGAGCTTACTCGGCGGGTTATTGAATGATATCTTTGCTTAGCTCGAGAAAAACAAGAAGCCTGGTTGGCTTGCACGTACCACGTCAAAGATCCTCGAAACGGTGCTGGATGCGTGGGTCGATTTCAGTTTGTCCGTCTGGAGCAAATTCCTTGTTGGAGGTTCATTGCGAATTTGATCGAAAACACGGATACTTTATGCAAACATGCATGTACCTATACTCCCTGTGATTTAGGAGTCATGCTGGTTTATTGGGCTGTGATGATTCACGGGGTACTGCAGATCAAAGTTGGCTTGTCATCTGAAAAGCTGTTCCTTGATGACTCGCCACTACTGGAACTTGTTCGAATTCAGACAAATATCATATTCAAGGAAGGAGGACAGGTATAATTGATACTGAATTTCTTTTCTTACGTTCCTGAATACTTATACTTTTAGGTGGCTATTTTCGTGAACAACCCTGCCGATATGCACCAGCGGGAGACCGTGCCTGAGATCATGAGGATACTTCGAAGGTTCGAAACCGCCAACAATAGTGTCGGTGCTGCGAGTACCCATATGTGGCTGCTGCCATACCTGCCCTATGTGGGAGAGAAGGTAAGCTCTGGTTGGCGTTTCCTTTAAACCTTAGCACTTATGGCTATATTGCCAATCATTTCCAACTACCTAACAAAACTCCGAGTCATGGGAGAGGCCTTCAAAAGTAAGCGGTCTATACAAGGCACCTTCACGCCCAGAGGCAATAAAGATTGACGGGTAGGTTCGGGCACAACCAGTGGCAAGTGCCATAGCGGATTTCAGATGAATGAGTCCTTCAAAAACCAAATTGCTTCCAAGTGTACACTTGTGATAGGGGAAAGCAAAGACTTTTTGTCAAAATTGATCAAAATCGTTGAAGACGTACCACACATTTGACTCTCATCCAGAGATGTTTAATCCTAACCTATAGCTTTGCAGGAGCATGGCTCGATCGACTTCAAGTATCGCTACCTGCCGGAGTTCTTCAAGTTGCAGGAGTACAGGCGTTGGAGCCATTTCGTGAACCTTGGTGATCACTCGTATGTTCCTGGCACGTTTTGTCTTTTCAATAGATCAAACCTAATATAACCCGGATTCAGAGACTGTCTCGCCGAAAGGCCCTCATGCCTGCAGAAATTTGTCTTCTCCACTGGTTTCCATAATGCTGTGACCTGGACTGAGCGTCTAAATTTACTGGAGCAATGGCGGAATATCGCGAGTGAATATCGTCATCTTAATCTCACGGTTTATGAAGATTTCTCCATGTATTCGGACCAGGTATGGAGGGTGTCTATTGTCATGAGATATATTTTAAGCAGATATGTGGGATATTTTTCAGCTGCTATCCATCGTCCCCGTCACAGAGCAGACCGTGTTCTTTGCTCTCGTTTGCATGCTAATTGTTCTCACCCTCTTCACACCTTCTCCAGTAACAATTCTGACATCATCATGCTCGGTATTATCAATCAATCTGGGTGAGTTTTCAGCATGAAGATTGCAGTTTCAATGGAACCTTGTGTAAGGATTCCTCAAAGAGGGGCTGTGGAGGGCTATGGGGGGGGGTAGGAGAGGGAAGGCTCCTTTTCGATGCCGTACTTTTGAGCAGCTCTACTCGCCTACCTTCACTTAACCATTGAAAACAATGTTCTTGCTTGCGAGCCATACTGTATTTTTGATCCCTAATTTTTCACGTGAGAGAGAAAGTGCAATCCCCAAAGGTTTTTTCACACTTCTTCTGCCGTCCGACGTCGGACAGTGTCTGCAATCGCGGCGTATTCCGCCTCACCGCGTGCCGCAGTGCGAGGGAAACGTGGTGAACAGCCGTCAGTCCCTAGTTTAAAATTTAAGGCGAAAACAACACGTTTCAACCCGTCAGAATTTGTTCCGACGTTGTGTCAATGATTTAATCGGGTACTCTTTCGGAATAGACGACCCACAAGAGAAATTTCATGTGCAATGTTCATCCCACTAGAGCCGTCGAATGATTTAGTCTTTTTCAAATACACTGAATTGTTTGATGTGAGCAACCGAGCGGTCGATCAATTCAAAACAGCTGCTAATTTCATTGTAATCTTAGATGAGTCGTCTATTCCAAAAGAGCATCTTTCATCGCACTGCGACTTCGGTCTGCCTACATCGCAGTGCGGGCCGCACTGACCCCGAAGTCCTATCTTATAACGTGCCGTACGGTGTTGTCCGGCAGACTATGAAAGGGGCTCAAGTCGTGAAAGTCCTTCCCAAGATGTTACAGATCAGCTTGTGATTGTTTGGATGAAGAGGTATAAGATAAATTTTCAGGAGTATTCGGCTGCCTAGTGTATCTTGACATCGATCTGGATCCAATCTCGATGACAACCTTGCTGATGGCCATAGGATTTTCTGTCGACTTTGTTGCTCACATTACTTGGCACTATTACAAGGGCGATTTCCCGGTAATTGAATATATAAAGTACGGAAAAACGTGTGTCGTGCCGTCTACTGCCACATTGAGTTGGGGTGTGGGGAAGGCAGATAGTGGCCCGATCTTAGAAAATTTGACAAGGCTATCATCTCGTGCTCTTGTCTAACACTTCCCCCAGTAGGTTAGGAAAATGTGAAGTATTCAGCCTTGTTTTTCCCTCAGTCGTAAGACCCCTTTTTGCTGTTGTATGCTTCTATTACAGAACAAAAGAGAACGTATCCGTCATGCCTTGGCCTCGATTGCGTGGCCAATGTTCCAATCTGGCACCTCTACTATGATTTCTATAGTTGTTCTTACGGCAGTGCATGCGTATATGGTGAAGGTTTTTGTGAAGGTACGTATACGTATGATTTTTATACATAAAATGAAAGCCTACACGACACCGTTACACGCTCTGAGTACAGTCAGCACAAATCAAAGTGATACTTTGCGTTCCTTGTTGAGCGCTGGCGCAAACTCGGTGCACGCATGTTATTATGTTTCATCTATTTGGGGGGTAAACTAAGTTCGTTCCCCCGCGTGCTTGTACGGAACGAGGGGAGAGACAGAGAGAAAATGCGAAGGATGAGGGGACGCAGCAAATTCACGCCCACGCACATGATCAACGGCAGTAATTTTCACTTCGAGGTAGAGGATGTGCGCACCGATTCCGCGCCAACGCACAATAAGAAACGCAAACTAGCAGTGCAATCCGTGCCGACTCTACAGGGGCGGCATGCATCAACGCTTCTGGGGGTAGGGGTGTGAGGAGCATAGGGCAATGTTCTGGTAACTTAATGTGCCACGAGCCCATTGAGCTCGTGAGTCTTCGTGTGGCGGGCTCAGTTGCGTACACTGCGCTGCGTTACGCCATGATCCCATAATCGATATTCGGCGTCGCTATTTTTGTTTTCTTGCCTTGCAGTTAATATTCTTGCTAGAAGATGTTTTAGGCTTCGGAACGATTCTTGTAACTCTCAGCCACCTGTACCTCGACCACCCGGTAATTCGAAGCACTCGGGTATCCAAAGTGATTGACAGGGTATTTTCCGCTCTTATTGAACATTTTCATGCTCGCACCCTTGCAGAGCGTACTTGCATACAGCCCAGGGTTTATTCGAATTTTTCGCCGAAGACAAAAGCGATCACAGTGAGGTAATATCATACCTGTAAAAAATCGCCTACCATTGCGTATCAGGTGAATGGGCGAAAGGTTCTCAACCGGTGTCGCATGGTTACTAGATACGCCTCAACGAAATTTCTGGAACACCGTTAGTTTATGAACTGTGTACCTCATCATTTAGGTCGTGGTCCTTGTCGTATTCCTCGGCATGTGTCATGGGCTCATCGTACTTCCAGTGGTGTTCGCCGCACTGCCCTTCAAGAAAGCTGGAGTATCAAAAGAGAAACCTCATCAATTAGCAATCATGGATATTCAAAAACCGAAAATAGGACGACAGGCTAGCCATGCGTAGCTGGCCGGTTGCTAGTCATGTAATAAATTCCCACATTCCACTATTTAGTACATACAGACACTCTTCCAACTCAAATTTCTCATCCTAGCATAACACGTCTTTCAGAGTTCCGCTAGAGTCTTTCAAATTATACAAATTTCTCAACTAGACCTACTTATGCAATTATTTCGGTGTTGTCAATATGCTATCCAATTTTACGGGTCTCACCCTTCACTGTGCTATTTGTCTCATATATTGGTCTTTCTTTGTTGATCGATTTATCATATACATATGATGTGGTTGAATAGTATGTGTACTATTGATTGAGCCCAGTGTCGATTACGTTGCGCTTTCAGAAATACATAAATGCTGAGATTCTTTTTGAGAGTTTCAAAAATCGCAGTATCTTTCAATATGCTACATTTTTAGGCGCAGAGAGATAACCAACTTCTTGTTTTCACATCGGCCAGATCAGTTGATTAGTTGAAAAATCCATCCTGCGATGTCCAAGCCCAATGCCGGATAGCACAAGAGTCGGAAATTTAGAAAAAAATAGAGAACAAAATCAAGCTTGTCGGAAAACAAAAAGGTCAGAAAACACGAAACGGAAAGTTTGCGAAACGCAGATAATCACTGTAGTCCAACTCTTCTTCAAGTGAAAAAAGGCGTTATTTCAGGACTTGTTCCATAACTCACATAATTCAAGGCTCGATTACATGAGAACTGCAAAAGCAAAGTCGTTGGTCCACTCTCTTTTTTAAATCCTGCGTTATGCCGTTCTGACTTATTCATCCATTTTTTATGGACCTCAATATTGTTGGCCAGTGGCGACATCCGAGAGCTGGTTCATCCTACCAGGAAACAGTTCAGACCGGAAGATCAAATTAACGAAATGAGGTGTTTCACTTAGTTTTCGACGTTTCTTCGAGATTTCAATCATCCAACTGTGACACACTTGGCAGCATAGGTATCTGCCCTAGCCTCTGGTGCGTGTTGGGAAGCATCATCAAGCGTTCGGGGGGAGCCTTAAAGGCAGTGGTCACGATAAAAAAACTTCATCGAAAAAACTACAAAAATCGGCTAAGATCGAAAACAGCTGACAAACTAGGAAGGTTGTGGGGTGAAAAACGGGCTAGAATTAGAGTTTCTAGGGCCCAAAGATGCCAGTTCGTGCACACGTGGACAGTGCCGCCCAAAAAGATCGCAGTCTCATGGCGAGATGTCAAAAATCATCGGCATTCAAAGGAAGAAATACATGCAAATTTACCAAATAAAAACAGTTGAGCAATGGAAGAAAGCACTTCAGTCAATGTTTTTGGCTAGATGAGTCAATGTTCATTGATTGAAATTTGTTTTAAAGCCAGCTTATCTTCTTTATATTAGAGATCTTCGATGCCGATGATGTGGAGTGGGCTCGCCCACCATGAAAAGGCAAGAAAGTTCAGAATTCCAATTTGGCCCAGAACAGCGATTTTTCGCGATTTTTTCTTATAGGTTCTACTACTTGAAACCCAGAAAAGGGTTTAGAGAGCAAAAGAAGACAAGCATATTTGATCGCGACCACTGCCTTTAATTACATCGCACCACGAAAATTGTGTGCGATGTACTGTGCTTCTCTGGGCCAAATTCTGCTCCTCAATTGCGTCTCGACACGCTTTGCGGCCGCGCGCTTTTGTGCCGGTAGAGTTTCCAGCGCCGCAGCCGCCGATTTTCTGACTCTAGGTTGCTTTTGGGAACTGGAAACTATACAAAATTTGAGAAAACTGTATAGAAGAGCTCATCGATTCGGCTTTTGCGGTGGAAACTCGAATGACTCGAGCGCGTGCGGTCGCAAAGCGCGTCGAGACGCAATTGCGGAGCGGAATTTAGCCCAGAGAAGCACAGTACATTGCGCCAACACATCGCATCGCGCTCAAGCAAAACCCTACTTCGACGTCATTTTGCGTCCTCAAGCAACCATGTACAAATCTGAAAGAGCAGGATTTTGAAAGTTTCCATGCTCATTTCCGCTGTTGTTTCGTTTTCGCAGATTTTTATTTTTTCAAAGTTGTCCGTTTATCTAATTCACTGAGTTTAAGTGCACCTAGATTTCTAGATTTAACTTTTTTGATGGCCAGATCTACCTTCTCTTGATGATCGCACAAAAACTGTTTTTAACTTAAACCTTGTCTTGTACTATGTACGACGCCAAACAGCAGTTCGGAAAAAACCACAAGTATAAGATCGCCCGTTTTTTTGGCAAATATAGCTTCTCGCTAGGAGTTTACCTTAGCAAATAAGTGGAAGAACTCATTGGAGAATCTCTTATCTATGTCTGACATCGAGATCGTGCTCGTTCGTTACCTCCTCCCACTGTTGTTCGATGCTGTAGGGGTTTGCTTGGCAAGACGCTTCCGCGATGTCCTCACATCACAGTGCACCGCACTGCAATGTGATGAAATCGCGAACGCGCGTCTAACAGTAAGAAATCGCGCAAAAAGCTATGGTTTAAAAGCGATGTATGCGAGACGCTATCGCGCGTAGCCGCTTCTACATGGCTGACCTCACCGCGTCGCCCTGATGTCTTTGTCGCGCGCGGCGACCAGTCAAGTATGGTTCCCCCTTCCTTGCTTTGTGAATTACAAATCTGTAGCAAGGGTTTCTTCTGATTCTAAAAAGCTGCAGACTCGTATCGCAGTACAGAAGTCCTGCTGATCTATAAGTTTACCCGTAACGTCAAAAGATATATACTCTGTTTATCTTAAACTGCACAAAACACCGTCGGCCGCCGCCCCTCTATGAACCGTAGTGAACGTCTATCGAAGCGTTCTCGGCTGACCCCGGTGGGAATGCGAATCAATGCGCCAAAGCCGCCGCCACTAACTCACCAGGTTGACGGCACAGTGACAGTGTGAGTGGTATTGATTCGCATGCCCACCGGGGTCGGCCTGGCGTATTGATTCGCATGCCTACCGGGGTCGGCCAAGAACGCGTTGATGGACGTGCACTACGGTACATAGAGGACCGGTGGCAAACCATATTTTGTGCGATTCGAGATAAACAGAGTATACAATGGTGCTGATGAACACGCAACAAAAGGATGGCTAGTGAAGGTGGGGCACCAGCTTTTTTGACTGAAAAATTTGGTCTGCTTACGTTTTTGGATGGGGGTGGTCTACGGCTACGCTTCAATATCCCAGCACGCTGATGTCCCTAAAATACATTGGACGGTGACATCTAGACCACGAACGGGTATCACACCCTATTGGGTATACGGAGAAGCCTCTCCCCCATTAACTTGGATCGACATTGATCGAAACTCACGTCCGAGACGAGTGAGCTTTCGAGCCTCTTACTACGTTGTGTCTCCGATTTCTACCGGATTAGTGCCTGGTGTCCCAATCCATTGGGTGCCTTAGCCGAACCTGCGTTCACCACCTCACTAAAAAATTGAACTCTACAATTATTTCGATGCAAAGTGTAGAGACTGTTCGATTTAGAATAAATTCCATAGCCGGCGTTTCCAGAAAATTTTTAGTTCTACAGCCTCTGTCCACTGCTTTTTTTCACAAGAGCAGTCAGGAGCATCAAGTAAGTAATATTCGGAATCGTCTCCACGCAAGCCGACAACTCTGCTTGGCTTCCAGCAAGCAAAACTTCAAAAAAAAATCGCCGTCAATCAGCGCCAATTCGCTCAGAGCGGCTTGTTTGAGCTCAGCTATGGGCTGGTGTCTACTACAAGCGTTAATTCGAGGCCCAAGAACATATCGCAAATTTTTCATAGGATTGAAATCCGTGGAACAGGCCAGTCATCCAGGAGAGTTGGCGTGACTGGCTTGGAATCAAATCTGCGTTGTCATTTTGTTAATAAGGGAAGGCGAGTGCGCCTTCTCTGAGAGTTTTTGCATGGCTATTGCAGCAATATGGCACTGAAATGCAGCTTTTGCGCGATACAGCATCGCTATGGCATTAAAATGCAACTCCTGCGCGAAATGGCACCATTATGGCTTGGCAAAGCATGCGGTGCACTAAATAGCACCGCTATGGCATCGGAAATCATGTGATGCGCGCAATACCATCGCTATGGCATAGCTGTAGTATCGCTATTGCAATCTTGAACTTGTTGAGAACTGAGTTATTTTCTGGTATTAGTATCATGCTCAGAGTAAACATACCAAATGGTATAAAAAGCTCTCCATCTATCCGAATGCTCACTCGGCATTTCGAGGCCGATTCTGGAAGGTGACTTCAAGTCACCTTTGAAGGATCACTCAGAAGCTGAAGAATAATTTTTGGAAGCTGATGGGATTGTCCTCACGGCTGAGGGGGGGGGTGGTCTCGCTCCTGGAGACCGTGGTGGGAACCATCGGAATAACCCCTATGTGGCATCGACATAACCCACGTGTGACATTAAAATAAATCACATGCATTGAAATGGCATAGATGTGGCATCGTAATGACCCACATGTGGGTTATTTATAGACGCCAAATATCTAGTCTGCTTAGGTCTAGTTTAGTCCAGCTCATTTGAGTTGTGAACGGTCTATCCGATGGTAAACTTCCTAGAGATGCTCAGCGGTTCCCTACTCAGGAATGCTACGGGTAAAGTCAAGTTTCTCAATTGCCTGTTGATACTGCTTCTCCTTTCATGAACCTAAGTGCTCCTTCGGAATAGATGTTCCACCTAGAGGAATTGAAGTTTCGCGGTGTTTCACCCAGGTTTATAATTTGCCACCGGCACAAAATTTTCACGGAAGTGAAGTAGTTTTTCTTGCCAGAGTTTTCCATGAGTAGGCCCCAATATCGTGTTATCTTTATCACCGGTGAGGCTGTTTCCCTAATCCCTAGTGTGTTCAGCTTCAGCCGCTCACTCCCGGAGAAAGATGGTGTGTGAGTGAAAACACACCGCTCTCAATTTCTTTTATGCCCTACCCTTTATCAATTGGGTATCATCAATTTTGTTTACCGTGACAATTTTGTGCCGGTGGCACAAACTTCATAATCGTATACGTTTCATATATGTTCTTTGCATAAATTTCACATGATGCTCTGTGCTTCTACATGTTTAGAAGCAAAAACATCAGGGACGGTAGTAAACCATGCGAAACTACGAGTTTTATGTCGCGAGCTGACGTTCGAAACTCGCAGAATGAACTGATTGAAACCGGGATCTTACATACGCATTAAGTCATGCGAGGTGTTGCGTTAATTTGCAAAACTTCGTCACTCGAAGGAGTTGATCCCTGAGTGCTTTTAACCATAGCGGACGATCACTGGCATTGCACCAAGATTGCACTTCTGCACTGATGATGTTCTCATTGTAGGGTGTCTCCCCATTTGCGAGCACAGCATTGTGTTTCCGAAAGCCACAGCAGAGGCTCAAACTAGTAGTTAACGTCATAGTAAATCTACTTTTTAAATTGATAGAAAACATGAAGCATTGAAAATTGTACGCTCAAGGCGTTTATAATGGAATCGAGTGGTTGGTCAAGCGGAACTCAAAACTCCAATTCCCTACATACTTACTTGTATAAGACATGTGAGAAAGAATCTATTAAATTCGTTCCTCATTCGAGTAAATTCGACTCGGCCTTCTGGACTACAAATGAAAGGACCTCAATAACTACACGCCTAGACATTTTCCTGAACGTTCTTCGACGGACTCTATTTGTTCTATAAATATGGATTGCTGTTAATCCTTCCTGCATTTTTTCACCTCTCAAGTCTTGTGTCAAACCTATCTGTTTCCTATTTCTTGTCAGCACCTTACTACCCTCGCACAAAAAGCAGGACTTTCTAATCTCTGACTTTTTTCTATCGCTTGAACGACCGCATGAGCGAAAGTTTTTGTTGGTTCGAAAAAAAGTTTTCTCACCCATCCGGTAAAAATCATGCTTCTCCTGGATAACTTGGGCATAGCAAAACTAAAATCTTTTTTGCACACTTCGAGGTACTGATACCTTATCGAATCGGACTGATATAAGCATCATAACTCTAATGAAAAGTGCAAATGCTCTCACCAACTTTCGCAGCTTTGAGTTTTGCTGAGAAAATTTTGTAGACACTGTGACCGAAAAAATTGTAAAAACGTTTGATTACGCTCAGCCCATACTCCTGAGTTTGTGTGAATTTCCGAAATGAATTTCCGCTTATCCTCCCGAACAACTTTCAGCAACGTGAAAGTTCCCGGAATTTTATTTTGTGAATTCAGAAATTGAGCATGTTGATGGAGACATATGAAATCACGAAATTGAACTTCATGAAAAATTCCAAATCATATGATCCTCGCACTTGACTTGAAAAAATCATTTTTATCAAATAAAAAAACTTTTTTCGACTTCTTACTCCAGACCACGGACTTACAGAAAATTCTTTGAGGATCTCCTTGAGAAAATTAGGAAGTGATAGAATTGTGAAAATTTTGATAAGTTAAAAGATTTTTGTTTTTTTTTGCACCTATATATATTTACACTTTGTACTCACTGTCCGAGTTCGTGGCGTATCAAAAATCTGCCTGGTAAACTCAGTCGAACAGGCAAAGCAATGCTCTGATAATTTCTTATGCATCACCCTTATACATGACTCCGATTAGGATCTCCCTGAGAAATTCCTGAATATTTGAATAACAAAATTTAGAAAACACCACACTTCGATCACTTTGGAAATCGAAGAATCAAAAAAGCAAGCTTCTGGAACGTAATCGAAAACCGAAT